>JANRMT010062831.1:30023129-30053937 GCA_026402145.1 Polypterus bichir lapradei
ATATATATATATATATATATATATATATATATATACACAGTGGCTTGCAAAAGTATTCGGCCCCCTTGAACTTTTCCACATTTTGTCACATTACAACCACAAACATGAATCAATTTTATTGGAATTCCACGTGAAAGACCAATACAAAGTGGTGTACACGTGAGAAGTGGAACGAAAATCATACATGATTCCAAACATTTTTTACAAATAAATAACTGAAAAGTGGGGTGTGCGTAATTATTCAGCCCCCTGAGTCAATACTTTGTAGAACCATCTTTTGCTGCAATTACAGCTGCCAGTCGTTTAGGGTATGTCTCTACCAGCTTTGCACATCTAGAGACTGAAATCCTTGCCCATTCTTCTTTGCAAAACAGCTCCAGCTCAGTCAGATTAGATGGACAGCGTTTGTGAACAGCAGTTTTCAGATCTTGCCACAGATTCTCGATTGGATTTAGATCTGGACTTTGACTGGGCCATTCTAACGCATGGATATGTTTTGTTTTAAACCATTCCATTGTTGCCCTGGCTTTATGTTTAGGGTCGTTGTCCTGCTGGAAGGTGAACCTCCGCCCCAGTCTCAAGTCTTTTGCAGACTCCAAGAGGTTTTCTTCCAAGATTGCCCTGTATTTGGCTCCATCCATCTTCCCATAAACTATGACCAGCTTCCCTGTCCCTGCTGAAGAGAAGCACCCCCAGAGCATGATGCTGCCACCACCATATTTGACAGTGGGGATGGTGTGTTCAGAGTGATGTGCAGTGTTAGTTTTCCGCCACACATAACGTTTTGCATTTTGGCCAAAAAGTTCCATTTTGGTCTCATCTGACCAGAGCACCTTCTTCCACATGTTTGCTGTGTCCCCCATATGGCTTGTGGCAAACTGCAAACTGGACTTTTTATGGTTTTCTGTTAACAATGGCTTTCTTCTTGCCACTCTTCCAATAAGGCCAACTTTGTGCAGTGCACGACTAATAGTTATCCTATGGACAGATTCCCCCACCTGAGCTGTAGATCTCTGCAGCTCGTCCAGAGTCACCATGGGCCTCTTGGCTGCATTTCTGATCAGCGCTGTCCTTGTTCGGCCTGTGAGTTTAGGTGGACGGCCTTGTCTTGGTAGGTTTACAGTTGTGCCATACTCCTTCCATTTCTGAATGATCGCTTGAACAGTGCTCCGTGGGATGTTCAAGGCTTTGGATATCTTTTTGTAGCCTTAGCCTGCTTTAAATTTCTCAATAACTTTATCCCTGACCTGTCTGGTGTGTTCTTTGGACTTCATGGTGTTGTTGCTCCCAATATTCTCTTAGACAACCTCTGAGGCCGTCACAGAGCAGCTGTATTTGTACTGACATTAGATTACACACAGGTGCACTCTATTTAGTCATTAGCATTCATCAGGCAATGTCTATGGGCAACTGACTGCACTCAGACCAAAGGGGGCTGAATAATTACGCACACCCCACTTTGCAGTTATTTATTTGTAAAAAATGTTTAGAATCATGTATGATTTTTGTTCCACTTCTCAAGTGTACACCACTTTGTATTGGTCTTTCACGTGGAATTCCAATGAAATTGATTCATGTTTGTGGCTGTAATGTGACAAAATGTGGAAAAGTTCAAGGGGGCCGAATACTTTTGCAAGCCACTGTATGTTATTATATTCATATTATATTAATATAATTCATTAATTCTGAATAGAAAGTGCAGAAAGTGCAACTCATGTTATTTTATACCAGAGTTTTCCTTTTAATTACAAGTATACATTTTTAGAATTTTACTATTTAATAAATTGATAAAAACAATATTTACTTGTAATTCTTTTTTATTTAATTATTTTTCTGAAAATCTGTTTTTTAAATAGGTGTGCATCATACCTTATTGAAATACATTGTGAATGCAAATCATTGCCCCTGTCACCAGTTTTACCTTTCCAATTAGATCTCAGGCCAGAGAGTTGCAAGTGGGAATTAACATATTGCTTTGTTTATCAGTATCCCAGACTTAGAAAGTGCATTGTGATGATTCATTCACATGACATTTGGAATTACATTTCAATATTTCTCTCTTATCCCCGTGATTTCTTGAGAATCTGTTTATCATGCCTTTTTATCCATGATGTTTTCTTTTCACATTCAAGATAGAATATACAGTAACTTAAACTGTGATATCAAATAAGTGCCACCACTGCAATTAACATCATTTTGCTAGTCCATGCAAGCAGCTTTGTTAATGACTAGATTTCTGTAACAATTTTTGTTTTATTATTACTTACATAGGCTTTTAAAACACATCATAAATATTGCTCACTTTCTGTCTATGCAGATGGTATGTTCCTCTTTTCACCTTAATTTTCCTGATGACATTGTGCTATCTTCGTATCATCTATGTTGCCAAAGAAAGGGTAAGACACTGATTATTCTTTTTATTAATTAAATCTCTTATTAATCTACTTTAACTTCATATTACATATTGCTTACATTTGGCATATTAAAAATCTTAAATCTTCTGTTATCTTCAACACACTATGTAATGCAGTTGTGCCATTTCCTATAGACAAATATTAATAGTTTGTATATGTTAATTAAAGCCAGAAGTTCATAAGTGTTTTTGCTTTCATATCAACTAACATGCTAAATGTTTATAAGAAAGTTCAACAATAGATATAAAGTAGAGTAGTAGAAAGTAGCACCTTAAGGATTTTGAGAAAACTATATTTTGGTATTATTACATGACTAAGAAATGAGCCAAAGTATGTGAAAAAAGCATGATTATTTAACTATGTTTATCAATATCATTATATTGTAAATATAGGCACAGTTTTATAATTTTTCATGTCGTGTTGTACCTGCATCATGTAACTGTAACTCAGATTGTTTCACATTACTAAGAGAGAGGAAAGTTGTGGACAGTAAGAGTTAGGTAAGTGAAGGATGGTCACCAGTTTTCAAACTTTAAATTTTATTATTTTTGGCAGCATAGACACTTTATTAATATACAGTATCTCACAAAAGTGACTACACCCCTCACATTTTTGTAAATATTTTATTATATCTTTTCATGGGACAACACTGAAGATACAACACTTTGATACAATATCAGTCAGTGTACAGCTTGTATAACAGTGTAAATTTGCTGTCCCCTCAAAATAACTCAACACACAGCCATTAATGTCTAAACCTCTGGCAACAAAAGTGAGCGCACCCCTAAGTGAAACCGTCCTGGTAAGAATTCTTCACCTCTATTAGACGGGATGTCCGTCTGTCATGTATGGTATATATACATGTTAGGTAAAATGCCCAGTCAGGGTGGACAGTCTTTTGGCCTTGGAACTCCTGCAGATTTTGCTTTTTTCTCCAGCCTAACTGGAGTCTTTTTTTTCTGCTCTCCTGGCCATTTGACCGTACTGTATTTTGTTGTTACTTATTCTTTAATGTTACTACCTTTTCTTGCAACTTTTTCTTTGTCATCTTGTAAAATACTTTGAGCTACATTGTTGTATGAAATTGTGCAATATAAATAAATGTTTTTGCAAATGTTACATTCACAGCACAGAGTGCTATTAATTATCACTTCAGCGCTGGCTGCAGTGGTTAATGCGCTAACAATTAAATGGGAAGATATCTACCAGTGCTGGAGACAAAGTAAGAACTCTAGGGATGAACGCCAAAGAGAAGACAGAGCCTACTTATATACTAAATCTTTAGTAATTATAAAATGTTTCCAAAGTGTGAGATGAGAGTTAGTAATGGGCAAATATCATCACTCCAGTGCAGGTTAGAAAAACACTGTGCATGCAGTGTTTCCCTGTGACTATGAATTGGATTAAGTGGGTATGAGAACATGTTATTTCTTAACCATCACTTATGTATAATTTTAATATTTTGGTAGTATGTCAGCTGTTGGACAGTGCCCTCTGTGCACACAGTCACATGATATTGATTTTATTCATGTGTCATGGTGGTTGTAGTTTGCACTGAACTACATATGATCTGTTTAAAAATATGTTAAAGGACTATCAAAGTATTTATCGAACAATTTAGCAAAATGTAATTTATTTATTTACTCCATTAATGGAGATGTCTGCATTGTAGTATTCCAAGTAATAATTCTAGTAGCAATATTTATATTTCTGCATGAATATGAATGTTAGATTTCTTTGCACATTTAGTTTCTAAAACAGTTCTTTTATTAAAAAATATTAGATTAAGACATTTAAATTATGAGAAATTACTTCATCAATTTCTCTTGCCATGATCAGTGAGCATTATTCAATATGGTTTATTGAAGTAGGTCCTGTGTATTTAATTTTAATTGAATTTTCTCACATCTTCACCTGGAACCTACACAAAATGCTATGGGATAGGCTGGTTTATAGCATAGAAGCCAGCCACATTCAGCACAAATAGCTAACAATGAATGAATTGACTTCAGTGACAATAGTGCAAATACGGACAGGCGTCTCAATCAGTCAAAGATGTGAGATGTGGAAGACTGCTGCTCATATTCCCACAGGAAAAAATCAAGAATGTGAGGAGACCACAAAGAGATTTGTTATTAGTATATGTAATCCAATGAAGTATTCTATTACACATGGCTTATATGGAATGGAATCTTTGTTTTGTTTGCTTTTGCTGCATTATATTTTGTTTTATCATTTTTTTGTTAGGTAGCTTGAATATGAGACATGTCAAAACTTCTGAGAATGATTATGTAGGTGTGTTTTTTGAAAGAAGTATGAAAAATTGTTAATACTCTAAATACAGGGTGAACCACATTTCAAAGTTTATTCTACAAAAACACTACAAGATAAAATAAATTTTATTACGACACAAGAAAGGGTATACAAAATAGATTTTTTTCACGGATTTAAAAATGATTTCTTCAAGGTGGTAGCCATCATTAGCGATACACTCTTCGAGTTGATTTCTGAACGCACGAATGACTCGCTTGGCCATTTCAAGGGGAATAGCAGTGATTTTGTGGCAAATAGCATCCTTGAAGGGCTTCAAGGTTTTGAGGTCCGTGTGTGTATACCTTCAACTTGAGATTGCCCCACAAGAAGAAATCGCACAGAGTGAGATTAGGCGAACGTGAAGGCCACCCAACTTCGCCGTGCAGGGAGAGCAGTTTCCCCGGTAACATCTCCCGCAAAACTTGCATAGATCCATTTGAGCTGTTTCTCCATCCTGTTGAAACCAGGCTTCCATCACATTCATTTTTTCCAGTTGAGGCCGCAAAAAGTTCTCTAGCATTTCAATGTAACGTTCTGAAGTGACGGTGACTGTTGCTCCCTCCTCCTCAAAAAAAGTAAGGGCCTACATTGCCAAATTCTGCAACTGCGCACCAAACTGTAACATGTTTACTGTGCAGGGGTCTTTGATGAAGTTCATGAGGGCTGGTTTCAGCCCAAAGCAAAAATTTTGCTTGTTTACTCAACCATTCAAATGAAAATGTGCCTTGTTGCTGCACATGACAATGGCATCTCGTTGAATGTTTTGCAGAATGTTCACGCATAACTCTTTACGGCTCTCTCAGTGAGTTCCTGCACTACTATCATTTTGTATGGATGGAAATTAAGGTCCTCATGCAAAATCCTCCTCAAAGATGTGCTGGAAATGCCTAAGGGAGAAGCGTGCTTGTGTGCTGAATATCTAGGAAACTGCAAAATTGATGCCCTTACAGCTTGGATGTTTTCAGGCGTTCGTACAGTCCGAGAATGGCCTGGAGATTTTCTGTTTCCATCTGTCTAAATTTAGCCACCCACTGAAGAATTGTTTTCTGATTTGGGACGTCACCGTTAGGAGGAATGCTGAAGTGCGTTCAAAAGGCATGTTGCATATTGATGATGGATTTGCTGTTTTTGAAGAACTCTTCGACAGCAAAAGCACAGTGTGCACCAGACCTAGGCATGTTGCCTACTGAAAACTACAAGGGGTTGCCTGTCAAAGGACCCCCACCACCAACCCTCTCAGCTGCCTTTACCTCGCACACTGACCTTGAGAAATGTGGTACTTCTTTTTGGCTCACACTGTACTTATGAAGCCTCTAGCAATACTGGTTTTAAATTTAAATTAACTATACAACAGTTAAAATCTTTGTCACCCAAAATGTGCATCTTACTTTGGAATGTATGGATTTATGGCAATCTCAACTTCAATTGAGATTTTATTTAGTTTTATTTGGGTTTTGCCAAATGTCATAAATATGGTACAAGCCATATTATAGCCATTTTTTTCAGCAGCAAAGAGGGTTTATTAATCTTGAGAAGCTGTCAAAAGAAAGTGCAATGAATAAATTTCCTGAATATGAATGTCTCTAGATGTCCATTAAATATATAGCACATAGAAAAAAATTAATCCTCAATTGCTGTTTAGACACTTGGAAGGCCACAGACCACTCTGTCATGCCAAATTTTGGTTTAGTCGCTTGACTTTTTAACATCACTTAGCTCTGTGCGTTATTCATTTTCACTGTCACTAGCATATGTACTTGTGAAGCAAGGTGTCAGGATGGTTTCTGCCGGACTATTTCATGATTTTTGTTTTCTCCTTCAATTACCCTACTTATTCACTTGCTCGCACCCTTTTTCAAAATTTAGCTTGTCTTAATAAGTTGAAATTGCCACTTCAGATGTCAAATCACAGCAGTGACTGACTGCTCTTGCAGGTATAATGAGAACTAAGTGTCCTTCAATAGTTGCTGTAATAATTTCTTATTCTGAGATCTCACTATGTAATCAGTGGAGTGCAGGGTCAGTACATTAATGATAATTTTTCTGCTAAATCCAGCTTATTTAAGAAGAGTTGCTGGTGAGTCAGATTTATCTTTAGAATCCTAATACACCAGTGTACCTCCAGACAGAGGAAGATAAAAGGTAAAACTATAATTTTGTGTTTGAAAAATTAAGGTGAATTCTGTCTATCCATTTTCATAACATACTAATCCTAATTAGAAGAGTCATAGCTAGAGATAATTAGTTTTAAGACAAGAATTTGTCCAGAATAGGATGCCATTTGAATACAAGATACACAGAAATACAACTGTCCTGCAGTATGCCTTTGGGTTACTGAAAAAAGGTGTCAATGGCCAAATGCCATGTGACCTTGGGATTTCTGATTACCACTTTTAGACTTGCGCTATGTTTTAAACAACCCACCTTGCCATATGTCATTGCTGCTTGACTTTTTTCTGCACAGAGATATACTTGTATTTTCAACTATGATTTAACATTAAAGTTTGAAAAAATGCTTTTCTAACTAAACATCCCAAAATCTTACCTGTTAAGTAATCTACCAGGGTATTAGCAGCAAAAATCTAGGAATAGAAAATGTTAATAATGTAGGCTCAAATCAAAGTGCAGATTATTATCTTAGGCAAAATTCCTCCAAGGAAGAGATTATGTTTGACATGATCTTCTTAAAGAGCCACAGAAGCATAGGCAAACATTCCAAAAGACATCTAAGCCAAGAATAGAAACAAAGTCCAAAATTTATGTCATCAGTATTTATTACCACGTGTACATAGTACAATAACGTACTTACTTGCAAGTCTGGTCAAAGTAATTGACACAAATAAAATACTGAAAAAATACATAAATTCAAAGTCTGCTGTACTTAGCACTGGTGCAAGTGCCAATGGTCCTAAGGAGCAGTGCAAAAAGTGGCTGTGCAGGATAGCTAAGATCTTCAGTTTTCAGTTTTTATACACGTCCTGAATAGAAGGCAGCTGGATGCTGATAATGTTCTTTGTCACTTTGATGATCCTTTGCCGTGCTTTATGATCCTGAAATGAGCAGGTATTGTACTAGCATGTAATGCTGGCTGTGCAGTGGACGCTACTGTGCCCCGTAGAAGTTTGTGGTAACAGATGGAGAAATGCCAGGTGCTCTCAGATGTCTGAGGAAGTCAAAAGTCAAAATGTGTAATGCTAACTTCAGTTTGTCAGTTATGGTCACTCCAAGAGCAATAAAATACTCACTCTTTCACCAGTTTCTTCGCTGATGTAAATTGCAATGTGGTCTTTTTTTTAAATCTATAACAAGCTTCTTTATTTTTTTATTTAAGGGTGAGATTGTTTTTCTGGCCCCACTTTGCCAGCAGATAGACCACTTCTTTATAAACTGTCTTATCATTTTTGATAATCAGGCCTATGAATCTGATGTCATGAACTAATTTAATGATGAAGTCAGAGTTGTGTTTGATCATGCAGTCAGAGGTGAACAAGTAGCATAGAAGGGGATTTAGCACACTATCATGCTGGATTGTCCAGAAATATCTTTCCATGAACCTGGACTTGGTGCTGACCTAACAAGATGAAGCAAATCCATCTTGTTTTACTTTGCTTGTTCTTTGGCAAACCATCCATGTAGCTGTGTCAGCCTTAGGCTTTGCCAAGCATGTATTAACTTTTGATTGGGTCACACATTAGAATGCTAGATGTCAGCCCCACTGTGTTGCAGCAGCACCATGGATTCCCTGGGTGTCTCCAGGGAGTGCTGCGGGAACTGGGGAGCCCTACTTCGTGGGGGCTCCAGTTTTACTATGTGGTGCTCCCGGATAAAGCCTTTCAGGACACTGGAAGTACTTCCAGAGATTAATTATAAGGAGCTAAAGTCGGGAGGAAGAGGGACACGCTTCCTGGAGGAGGAGTGGAGGCAGAAAGACACAGACAGAGTGAAGAGAAGAAGAGTGCTTTATTGTTCTTATTGTGTATGTGTACTGCAGGTGGGAAATGATTAGGAAGAGTTCCCCACAGCCAACTAAAAGCCATGTTTTGCCGGAACTTGTGTGTGCATCTGTCTGTGTCGGAATTGGGAAGTTGGTGAGACCCTGAAGCCAACAATACATATATATACCTCCATTAATGCTCAAGTTTCATGTGAGTGCTGGCACTGTTGAATGTTCTGTATGTACACATGAAGCACAAGGAAATTCCATTTTCACTGCATATACAGAAGCTATCACTGGTAAAATGACTGCATTATACAGTATGTACTGTATGCACTAAGTCACAGTGATTGTTTAACTTATTCAGAAAAAAAAGGTTACAATGTGTACAGTTTAAAAAGCAAATGTATTTCACATTAAATGATATTATTTGATAGCATCTACTCAGCCAATGTTGCCAAAAACTCTGAACATACTGTGTAGATTTACAAATAATATTAGCATATTCCCTGCATCCCAAAGTCAGTATCTGAAGAGTTGCAGTTGCTACAGGTTGTTGGTCCAGCAAAATTCATCTGTTAGTCCAAATCAAGAGCACTACACAAGTTGTCCTTTGGTGTTTGTGACTTTATTAATACAAAGGCATAGCACAGCCCTAAAGCAGGTATGAATAAACTTTAATCTGTCTACAGACCCATTCGAAAGTGTTTGAAAATCAATGCTCATATTCAAAATACCTGGCTTGTTGATTATGTTGACAGTTCATCATCATAACTCTTCAAAATTATGTACCTTATTCAAACTTTTCAGCTGACCAATATCACAAGGGTTATCAAAGCATAACTTGGTAAAACTTCAAAGTAACCAGCAAGTGAATTATGAAAAGTACTCCTGTCTCTCATACATAAAATAAAGGATTTGAAAGGAGAAAACTGACCATGAATAGCAAAATTATGAACGTTTTAAAGGAATATACTGTACTTACTGTGTAATAATGGTAATAAATTGGGTTGTTATAGTTTGCAATGTATTAAATAGTAGGCTGTGCATGTCGAAACATTCCTACATGATTTAAATGAAGGTAATTGTTAGTTATATGTCTGATATGTGAGTAAATGAAGGATACAAATTATATTGGAAGCAGATGCATATACTGTACATAGGTGAGACTGTTAAGAAATAAAGAAAATAACAACCCATTAATGTTCATGTATAAAAATTTTGGGAAGAGACAGTTTTTTTTGTCAGCTTGTTAACAACATAACCAATTCATCAACCATCTATTGAAATGTAATAATCAGGTGTGGGTGTGTGGGGGTTCTTGATTTTTATTCTTAATTACCATTTAAGATTCTTTTGTACATGCTTTTCAGATCAGTACAGTGTAGCCTGCATGAATGAAATTAGAGTTGTGTATTTTAGGCATAAAAATATGAAAAATGAACACTGATATACTTGTATATATATATATATAGAGAGAGAGAGAGAGAATAATGTTATTTTAACTCAATGCACATAAAATCATTGTTTCCTTGTTTGTCAGAAAATTTAAATTCCTCTTCAAAAACACCTCTCCAGCTTAAATGTAAATCAAACTAAATTTACAAAATGTTTCACTTAAAATTTGCTGCGAAAAATAAAAGTCATCTATGTATGTCAGGCTGAAAAATTATAGAAAGGTCACCTTTTGGAGGCAAAGTATGCAATTTTATTTTTTCTTTTCTTTAATAGTTTGCCTCATAACTCAAACACTTTTGAAATGAATTGTTTTTAGAAATTAAGGATTGAAACTGATAGTCTTACCAGGTGTAAATCACACAATGTCAAATCTATTAAAGAATATGTTATGCCATTGTAGTCTGGCTGCATGAAGTCTTATGTTTATCTGAACTGTCATACATAGAAATTATTTTTCTCCTCTGGGCAAATGTTTAAACCAAATTCTAAGAAAGATGACAAAAATGTAAGAGGAAAAACAGAAAAACCTTTAAGCTCATGCAAGTTACAGTAACTGTTAATAGAACAGCATTCTGATATTTAAAGCCAGCCATTTATTAAATTCAAAATAACATATACAGTAATTGGCGACATGGTGGCATATTGGTAGCACTGCTATCTCACACTAAGGAGACTGAGGTTCGCATCACTGGTCCTCCCTGTTTGGATTTTGCATGTGCTACCCTTGTCCTCATGGGTTTCCCCCTGGGTGCTCTGGCTTCCTCCCACTGTCCAAAGACATACAGGTTAGGTGAATTGATGACACTAAATTGGCCCTTGTCTGTGTGTATGTTCGCCTGCAATAGACTGGTGCACCCAGTCCCGGGGTTTGTTGCCACCTTGCATCCTGTGCTAGCTGGGATAGTAAAAAAATATTAAATATCATATGCAAAAGTTATTCTGTGATTCAACATGAATCCAATAGTACACTGTATAAATTCAAGTAACAACAGATAAATAGAGATATTTATCATGTTAGTACCCCAGTCTCCCAAATCTGCGTGCGTTATGGAAAAAAAAACACAACTCCTAGATGGCTGTCATGTAGTTGAATACGTTACTACAAGTAATAGACCACATCAAGTCAGTTGATGACTTTATGTCTTGGACCATGCAACTTGGTCTAGAACTCCTTGACAGGCAAAACACAAAGTAGTCAGCCAAAAACAATGAAAGCCTTTAACTTCTGCAGATATAGTGACCTGGGCTTGACACACAGCACTGAGGTCCAGCTACAAAAGACATAAGGGTCTCTTCATCTTTAAAAAAGGGAGTAGATAGGAAATAAGCAACAGCACTTACTTAATTTCTTACTGTTGCACCACACTAAATGTTCTGACTGGTGGTACTTTGTAACACCCTGATAAACCACTGAAAACACTTGCTACATATAGCAAACTACATATAAAACAGAGCTTGAACTATAAGAAATAATCAGTAAAACTACATCGAAAAGACTTTAGTCAAAGATCAACGTTAAAAATATTTTTAAGCAGGTTTTAAATGTAAACTTCCATTCATCACAATAAAATACACATATTTTAATAAAAGCACAATACACAGATGAAATCTATGTAAACAAAATTTTGACACATAGGCACTCGCAGCAAAATGTATCTGGGCTTGTCAGAATTTGATTTTTTCTCAGGATACAAGATGCAAATCTGTTTTTATCATTTAAAAAATATAACTAATTTTTTTTTATTCCACCTTTATATTTTTACCTTTGCATTTATTTGCTTAGCAGATGCTGTTGTTCAAAGTGACTTACAAAAAAGGCACACATAATCGAGTAACATCAGTCTGGGGGAGTAAGTGTTAAGGGGCAAGAGGTTATGGGTTGCAAAATTAATTATCACAACTGCAGAGCTTGTAGCAAAATGCAAGTTTGTTATAATTCATAGGTTACAAAAACCTAAAAAACAGATGTTTAGACAGAAATTCTCGGAACAAGAAGAGTCTTCAAACACTTCCTAAATACATTGAAGGAGTCTTGAGTATTGAATGAGAATGAACAACTCGTTCCTCCAGGAGCTACACATGAAAAGAGTTTGGACTGAGATTTGATGCCACACGGAGGTGGCATCACCAGATGCTGTTTATCCACAGACCTGAGTGGGTGAGAAGGGGCATTTGACCTCACAAGTATGTCCATATGTATAGATGCTGACCTACTAACTAGTCTGCAGTAAAGCATTAAGGATTTAAACTTTGTTTGTACTGCTACAGTGAGCCAATGTTATCTGAAAAGAGGAGTGACATGAAAGGAGTGACAACTTAGTGGTTGAACACCAGATGTGCGGCTGCATATTCTTGCAGATATGGTCTGATCTTGCAGATGTTGTATAGAGTGAGTCTGCAATAATGAAAGACCATTGCAATACGGTCAGTGAATGATAGCTGGTCATCAATCACCAACCCATGTTTGAGTACAGATTTGGTGGGTGTTGGCGATAACAAGGTGGGAGCTGAAAAGACGAATGACCTGGGATAACAAGAAGGTCCATCTTTGCTAGGTTGAGCTGGTATTGGTGCTTTATCATCCAGGGTCAGAGAGGGAGTGGCAAGGTCAGAGAGGGAGTGGCAGTAAGGATCTAATGGTTAACTGTGTCAAAGGAGAGGAGAGATGACATGTTGGTAGCTCAAACCAGTCATAACATGTTGACAACAGTGAGTAGAACTGTCTCAGTGGAATGGCCTCTCTTGTAGCCTGATAGATTAGGGTCAAGCAGTCTGTCCTGTAGAAGGAAGGATGAGACTTGGTTAGAGAAAGCACACTCATGTTTTTTGGATAGAAATAAGACGAGAGAGGGTGGTCTGTAATTTCCTTCTTGAGATGGATCAAGTGTGGGTTTCGTGATAAGGGAGTTATCAGGGCTTGTTTCAACACAGTAGGGAAGGTACCTGTGCTGAAAGAGGTATTGATGATGCATGACAGAAATGAGCAAAGGAGAGACAGCCTGGAGGAGAAGTGAGGGGATGGTGTCAGAAGGACAGGTAGTGTGGTGATGAAAAAGAAGTTTGGAAACATCAGAGGTGAATAGAGGGGATGATGTGGAGAATATTGTGTTTTTAGGAGGGAGCAGACTGCCCAGTTGGAGAGATGAAAATTGACTGCAGCCACCTCTTCCTGAATAAAGGTTGCAATGTTATCAACAGTCAAGGCGATTGATAGTGGAGGTGATAGATTGTTGAAGAGAGAAATTAAGGCAAATAAAAAGCTGCATGTAGCAGAAGTGTTGCATGTCCTGTTCTGAAAGAAACTTGCCTTAACGTTGGTAGTAGCAGAAGAGAAGGATGATGGAAGAGATCAGTACTTGTCCTGGCCTACCTTGGCCTTTGATTTCCTGTATGAAAAAATGGCCAGATGTATATATAACAAAACATATATCTTCCATTAGTTGTAATAGTACAGTACCAACAGCAGACATTAAATGCAAGCATAGGCAGTAAGTCAAACATTATATATACTTTAAATGTAACACCAGACAATACATTCAGGAAATACTCAAAACATGCAGTTTTTAGTATGTGTGGCTGTTGAAAAACTGTATGAGTTATGGATAAAAACTGTATTGAAAACTTTAAGCTCATCCTAGGAAGAATAAGTGTTTATTTTTGTTTTTCTATTATTAGCAAGTATTTTTTTTAGCTTTTCTACAGGTAGTTTATATGCATCATACATACTGCTGTACTCTGTTTACAACTTATCCCAGTGGTGGGTTTTGTCAGCTTTAACTACTTTCCAGAATTTTAGGTACATTTTTTGTATGTGTCCATATTACCAACCTGAACTGCATTGCTAAAAAGTCTTCAGTAAAATACAGATGATGTTGAGGACCCATGGTTTATTATCTACTCTATATATATAAAATCCTAAGCCTAACAGTGCAAAGATTTTGTGCAATGATTTTATGTGACTTTATTGTCACGCTTTAAATCTGGCTTATTTTAAAACCTACATACTGTAGATCCCGGAATACAAGCCGACTCGGTATATTAGCCGACCCCCTTCTCTACCTACTAAATTACATGTATTTGCCGATGACCGGTATTTAAGCCGACCCTCTTCTCCAAGCAAAATTTTCTAAATTTCCTTAAAAGTGTCTCTTCAGGTATATTTATCATGTTTATCGGCGAGAATTTGAGACTGCCGGCATTTTTGATGGAAACCAGGAAGTGATTGCGGAGAAGTTTGGTAAAATGAAGCCTTTGTGTTGAAACTATATACACAAATACGGTACATCGGCGGGTGGATTTCTGGAGACTCGTTATAAATTTGACTAACTTAAATACGCAATACAGTGGACCCTTGACTTAAGAACTTAATTCGTTCGCGAAGGCTAACCCATAATTCGTTCCGAACCTTCCACTGCAACACTTACTTAACCTTTTCATAATAAAAAAGGGTTGTATAATGTGCATAATTTACCAAAACACCAATAATTTTTCTAATGTACTAACCAAAAAGTTATAAAAAGTGCCTAGCCTACCAGAAGTAGGCTAGATTAAGCTAGGAGCATGGTAGCGCGCAGCGGATCAGGGCTCTCCTTTTCAGTGCACTTTTTGTTTTTTTTTTTTTTTTTTTTTTTTTTTCCTTGTTTGTGCACGATCAGTTCGGCGAACATCCGCTACACCCGTCAGAACCTTATAGACATCGGTGTCCAGAGCCAGACATCTGTTTCGAGTGTTTTTCATCACACGCACAACATCCCAGACAAGATAGCGAGACCAACGGGCTCTCCGTGGATTGTTGTCGGGTCTAGGAGACGATGCAGATGGAGGAGGGAAAGAAAGCAGAAGCGGGGCCACAGATCCAGCGTTATGCTAAGGCTAAGAAAACAACCATACAAGCCCTATACAGAACTTTTTTTCTGCACTGAAGGAGCTGCTTTTAATCTCATTGTAGATGTGTATAGTGACAATAAAAGGCATTCTATTCTATTCTAGAAACAACAATTTCATACTATACTCACCATTTAATTTGACATCTTTGGGCTGCAGGAAGGGAGGAGGAGGAGAATGCAAATCTTTTCTTTGTAAAATTGTCGAGATGGTGGATTTCGACATGCTGTACATATTAGCGAGATCGGTCACACGAACAGCACTCTCATATTTCCACACAATTTCCATCTTCGTTTCGATTGTGATCGCTTTCTTTACCTTCTCTTCCTTCCTTAGCAATTATGTGTCTTGCTTGCCTGGTCTTAGTGAATTATATATATAGGTAAATCACTGCAATGACCAAAATTACATCCACAAATACATGTATCTGGGCTCCAACTGACGCTACTAACGTTCTCGGTTGTTTGTTTACAATCGCGCAAGCGGATACACGTGACCACATTCGGGTCGTAACGCAAGATGTTGGTCGTAAATCAAAAGAAAATTTTTTATTTTAAACTTCCCGATAATTTATTATAAATTTTATTAATAAAATCAACAACTAAAACACTTTTTTGAATAAATTCTTTATTTAATTTAAAGTACCGGCATGCAAAGTTACTTCTTCATCTGAAAGATGGCTCTATGGTTTCGTCATTATTTACTTCCGTATTGATCGGCAAAATCGGCATTGCGCTGGAAATCTTGAATCTGAAACGATGCTCGTTGTATAAACTGACCCCCAAACTCCAAGCCAAAAATCTAGGACGAAATTCTCGGTTTATATTCTGGGATCTATGGTATATATGTTTGGTATCATTCTTTTCAGAATTTATCGAACTTAATGCGATGTTATTAGATTTTCAGATTCTTATTCCATTTTTACATTATAAATCAAAATATCAAGAAAGTCATGGTTTATAACAATGTCAGTTAAAACGAATGGATCGTTTATTTAGTCTCTTAGATAGATAGATAGATAGATAGATACTTTATTAATCCCAAGGGGAAATTCACATAATCCAGCAGCAGTATACTGATACAAAGAAACAATATTAAATTAAATAGTAATAAAAATGAAAAAAGTTAGCATTTACTCCCCCGGGTGGAATTGAAGAGTCGCATAGTGTGGGGGAGGAACGATCTCCTCAGTCTGTCAGTGGAGCAGGACAGTGACAAAAGTCTGTCACTGAAGCTACTCCTCTGCCTGGAGATGACACTGTTCAGTGGATGCAGTGGATTATTCATGATTGACAGGAGTTTGCTTAATGCCCGTCGCTCTGCCACAGATGTTAAACTGTCCAACTTTACTCCTACAATAGAGCCTGCCTTCCTCACCAGTTTGTCCAGGCGTGAGGCGTCTTTCATCTTTATGCTGCCACCCCAGCACACCACCGCGTAGAAGAGGGCACTCGCCACAACCGTCTGGTAGAACATCTGCAGCATCTTACTGCAGATGTTGAACGATGCCAACCTTCTCAGAAAGTATAGTCTGCTCTGACCTTTCTTACATAGAGCATCAGTATTGGCAGTCCAGTCCAATTTGTCATCCAGCTGCACTCCCAGGTATTTATAGGTCTGCACCCTCTGCACACAGTCACCTCTGATGATCACAGGGTCCATGAGGGGCCTGGGCCTCCTAAAATCCACCACCAGTTCCTTGGTTTTGCTGGTGTTAAGATGTAAGTGGTTTGAGTCGCACCATTTAACAAAGTCTTTGATTAGCTTCCTGTACTCCTCCTCCTGCCCACTCCTGATGCAGCCCACAATAGCAGTGTCATCAGCGAACTTTTGCACGTGACAGGACTCTGAGTCATATTGGAAGTCTGATGTATATAGATTGAACAGGACCGGAGAAAGTACAGTCCCCTGCGGTGCCCCTGTATTGCTGAACACAATGTCAGACCTGCAGTTCCCAAGACGCACATATTGAGGTCTGTCTGTAAGATAGTCCACAATCCATGCCACCAGGTGTGAGTCTACTCCCATCTCAGTCAGCTTGTCTCTAAGGAGCAGAGGTTGGATGGTGTTGAAGGCGCTAGAGAAGTCCAAAAACATAATTCTTACAGCACCACTGCCTCTGTCCAGGTGGGAGAGGGATCGGTGTAGCATATAGATGATGGCATCCTCCGCTCCCACCTTCTCCTGGTATGCGAACTGCAGAGGGTCGAGGGCGTGGCGGACCTGTGGCCTCAGGTGGTGAAGCAGCAGCCGCTCCATGGTCTTCATCAGATGTGACGTCAGAGCAACAGGCCGGAAGTCATTCAGCTCACTAGGTCGTGATACCTTTGGGACAGGGGTGATACAAGATGTTTTCCAAAGCCTTGGGACTCTCCCCTGTTCCAGGCTCAGGTTGAAGATGCGCTGTAGAGGACTCCCCAGTTCCAACGCACAGGCCTTCAGCAGTCGTGGCGATACACCATCTGGACCCGCTGCTTTGCTGGCACGAAGTCTTTTCAACTCTCTGCTCACATGGCCTGCTGTAATTGTGGGTGGGGATGTCTCACCTATGCTGGTACCAGCAGAAGGATGGTTGGAGGATGCAGTACTTCGAGGTGATAGTGGGTTAGGGTGATCAAACCTATTAAAGAAGTTGTTCATTTGGTTTGCTCTCTCCACGTCTGTCTCGATGGTGGCACCCCGCTTCGAGCTGCAGCCAGTGATAATCTTCATCCCATCCCACACTTCCTTCATGCTGTTGTTCTGCAACTTCTGCTCCAGCTTTCTCCTGTACTGCTCTTTCGCCGCCCTGAGTTGGACTCGGAGTTCCTTCTGCACGCGCTTGAGCTCATGCTGATCACCACCTTTAAAAGCCCTTTTCTTCTGGTTCAAAAGGCCCTTGATGTCACTTGTAACCCATGGCTTGTTGTTAGCATAGCAGCGTACTGTTCTTACTGGAACTACAATGTCCATACAGAAGTTGATGTAATCAGTTGTGCATTCAACAGCCTCTTCAATGTTCTCACTATGTGACCCCAGGAATATATCCCAGTCTGTAGTTCCAAAGCAGTCTCTCAGAGCCTGCTCTGCCTCAGGGGACCACTTCCTAAATGAGCGTGTGGTTGTAGGTAGCGCCCTCACTCTTGGTTTGTATTGAGGCTGTAGCAGAACCAGGTTATGATCTGCTTTCCCAAGCGCAGGCAGCGGGGTGGCGCTGTATGCGTCTTTAACGTTTGCATACAGTAGGTCAATAGTCCTGTTTCCCCTGGTGTTACAATCCACATACTGGGAGAAGGCAGGTAATGTTTTGTCCAGCGTTACATGGTTAAAGTCTCCAGCGATTAGCACAAGTGCCTCAGGGTGCTGCGTTTGTAACTTAGCAACTGCGGAATGGATGATGTCACTCGCTATCTCCGCATTCGCTTGAGGGGGGATGTAAACAATGACAACAATCACGTGTCCAAACTCTCTGGGCAAATAATACGGACGCAGACTTACGGCCAACAGTTCGATGTCCCTGCAGCAATTGGAGATTTTAATGTTTACATGTCCTGAGTTGCACCACTTTGTATTGACATAGAGAGCGAGTCCTCCTCCTTTCTTCTTCCCGCAGGTACTTGCGTCTCTGTCCGCTCTAACTGTGCTAAACCCGGGTAGCTCCACGTTAGCATCTGGGATGGTAGTTGTTAGCCACGTTTCACTAAAACACAGCAAGCTGCATTCTCTGTAGGTTCTGACAGTTTTCACCAGCACAGCCAGTTCGTCAATCTTATTTGGTAGTGAGTTCACATTTCCCAGGATCACAGAAGGCACCGACGGTTTATAACGCCATTTTCTCTCAAGTTGTCTCGATTTAATCTTATCTTTTATCTTTGCGCCGGCTCGGCTGCCCCGATATCGTCTTCTTACCTCGTCAGGTAAATAAGCAACCACACCGGCATGTGCATTTCTTCTCAGTGCTTTAAGCTGACTACTTGAATAGGCGATTCTCGGAGTGTAAAAATCCATGTCAAGTAGTAAAAATAGTAAAAAGTGTCCAGGGAGCAATTCCACATAAAAGAAAGTGGTAGAAGTGATCAGTGAAATAGATAAAAATAGAGATAAAAAGGTAAAAAGATAAAGTCATATACGGAGCTGCTGGAAAAGGCTGCCACTCGGATGCGGCGCCGGAAATGTTATAAATACTCATCGAGCATAGTAGACCTCAGTTTAACGGGAACACTCCAATTGGTAAGAGAGTAAATATTTTATTCTCATTTCATGATTTTTACTATTTTTATTTTTCTTTTACATGTTTATAGAATTATGTCATTTTGACTCCAATAAATAATAATTTTTCATTTGTACATTTACAGATTTTACTTATATTCTGGCTGCAACTGGGGGTTGGGCGCTGAAGGCGCCAGGGGTTCTTGCCCCCCTAGTAGTGAAATATTTGTGTAAGTAGATTGACTTCTCAGGCAGATCCACTCTTTTTTGATAAACACATTTATGAGTACTGCATATTCATACAGAACTAAGAAATCTATAAACCTTCCCATGTTTTCAAAATCAAAACAATTCTGCAAAGTCTTATTGTCAACAATTATAAGTGAACGAAAGCACATGTGATCATGCATGACAACCAGTGACACTGTCTCTACCTTGTTTCATAGTTATGAAGTACACTTTGGATCATTTGTCTCTTGTATGGTTCTCTAAACTTTTACCTTGCTATCTTTTCAGTAGTTGATTATTTTTGTCTCATTTATTCAAGTTGGATTTAAGTTGGCACTAGTTTACAAGTTTGTATCCAATTATTTTTTATTATATTTTTGTTCTTGATGAGAGGTTAGCATCCTATGATGTAGCCCTTATAAATGTAGTGTCAAGTCCTCAGTGAACAGTAGATTATGATAACCTCACCCTCTAATGTGGAGAATTTCAGTCACAGTTTCTTGAATTTTATTCACAGCTGTGATTCATTTTCTGCAGTTTCTTCATTCTGCTGACCTGCTTGCTACTAATTTCTATGCATTTCTTTTAAAATAATTATAGAAGAACAAACTTATTTTCCCCCACTGTTTCACACTAAATAACCCATAATTGCAAAATGAAAACGTTTTTAGAAAAGTTTGAAAATGTATTGAAATATCTCATTTATTAAGTCATTCAGATCCTTTCGTTTTATAGTATATTCCAGATTGTGGTTAGGTGCATCATGTTTGCTTTGATTATCCTTAAGATGTGTCTAGAACTTGTTTGGAGCCCACTGTGGCAAACTAAGTTCTTCGGACTTAGTTTAGAAAGGCACACACCTGTTTATAGTGCCTAGATGGAACTCACTCTTAAGGAAAAGGCATATGGCATCCCAGCTGGAGTTTGCCAAACAGCATTTAAATGACTGGTAGTCTGAGAAAAAAGGTTCTTTGGTCTGATGAGACAAAAATTGAACTCTTTGGACAGAACTCTAAGCACTATGTTTGCACAAAAACTAGGCGCTGCTTATCACCTCCTCCCAGTGGTTATGGCAGCATCATGCTTTAGGGGTGTTAGTCAAAGAGACTGGTCTGAATTGAAGCAAATGTACAACACAGTAAAGTATGCAGGAAGTGAAAGGATATGAGTACATTCTGCATCCATAATATATTGTGATTTTTTGTTCATTTTTATCAAGAGTTAATTCCTCAACCCAGTTGTTACTTTCCAGTTCTGGAAGCACATATATTGCCATTCATTTATCGTAATGTGCTCGACAGTAAAACTGCAAAATTTTCTTGGATGTTTTGCTCAACAAAGCTGAATACCATTAATAGTTCAGTGTATAATATAATTAGGAATACCAATTAACAATCTTCATTTCCATCTGCGAATTGTGAATTGATTGACTTTCTCATGGAAAAATGGTGCCACATACTAAATGAAAAACCTCAAATAGATCATGTTAGGTGCATGTGATGACATGCTGATAAAAGATGATGTAGTTCTAGTCAGATTTCGAAATTAACAACATATACTCTGTAGTAGATTTTGTGTTTGTGTGTACCAGACCGCTCCATACCTTAGAAACACAATTTGAAATAAGTATAATTACTATACAAATACGTGTCTGTAAAAGGAATTCTTACTTGAAAAGATACAGGCATTTATATTTAAGAAAATAGCTGTGTTACTTGACTGTCATTGCTTATCTCATCCCATTTTTGTCACTTTCCCTTTTATGCCACTTTTCCTGCGGTGTCAAGATGGGCATGGATGACTTAATTTTCCTTTCCCAAGTAAGAATATTCAGTTCATCTTGGGGAATTCCAACATTTACAAAATGTTCCAGAATGTTTTGTGTACGAACTTGGTCTCCTACTGTCTCTATGTCTGTCTATTTATCTAATCAGCGTATTGTTATCCATATATTCCTATCCAGATCATTTATATATACAGTATATATACTGATCACTGACCAAAACTACTTTTAACATGACCTGATTGTTATGAGGTTCCTCTCATCAAAATACTTAGCTTCCTGTGCTTGAGCCTATTTTGTATCCATCTATATACAGCACTCTGAAGTCCCACTTTTTTAGTCTGATGCCTAGCCTTACATGTGGGACCTTATAAAAAACTTTTTGGAAATCAACATGAATAATATCATATGCACCACTCGTATCATATCATTTGTTGCTTCCTCATATATTCTAGCATATTAGTAAAATACAGCCTCCCTCGACTGTATAACACAAATGTAAAAGTTTTTGCCATATGATGCTCACTCTTTTTCATAATATTTCCTTCCATTTATTTACCAGTGATGCAAACTAAGTTTACTGACATATAATTATTTTGGATCCATCCTATCACCTTGTGTATGTAATAGGATAATATGTGCTATCTTCCAGTCTTTAGGAATCTCCACAGTGCACAGTAACATTTGAAAAATATTGTCAAGGGTTTGTATATGCAAACCTCTTGAGCACTAAATGATAAATGTTATCCTGTCCCACGATTTTTTTGAAGTCAGCATTTCTAATCCAAGCAGCACTTCTCCCTCTATAATTTCCAGATCACCTCCTGAGCAGTCTTTGTTACAACTCGGAGGTTATCCATGTCTTCACATTTCTGTACTCTGTTAAAATGTAAATGTATAAATACTGCAATTTTGATAACAGTTTACTAAGTATGTGTATATTAAGCCATTCATACATTTTCTTACTTTTTTTTTATACCTTCTTCTTCATAATATTATCATCTGTGCCTTTTTGTGCATCCCCTTGTTACAAAACATGCCCTTGTATTGTGCGTATTGTATATGTTAAGATATTCATGTCATTTATACAATATGTAACACACATCATTGGCAGAGTGGTGGCTCTGAGGCTAAGGATCTGTGCCTGTATCTGGAAGGTTGCTTTTTCAAATCCTGTTACTGCCAGAAAGGATCCTTCTCCATTGAGCCCTTAACCTGAAAATTACTCCAGGGACGCAGTACAATGAGTGACCCTGTGTCTTGACCTCCAGTGGTCATGTGAAAAGACAGTTTCCCCAAAGAGATTAATACAGTGTACCAAGTGCCAAAAAATTTAGGACAGGCTCATAATTTGTTTACTGGCTGCTTTAAGAATTAATAAGAGAAAATAAAAATGCCCAACTGTGATACTCTTTTTGGAAATAGTATATACCTGAAAAGATTGCTACTAGGTGAGCAATGCTGGCTTAAATAAACACATTTTAAAAAAATAGAAAGTTTACTTTTCTTGAATACTCCATTCTCCCTCTTTAGAGATATATAAAATTAAGGTAGCATTAGAGTATATCACTAAGTCTTTGTGTTTTATTAGTCAAATATTACCTCATCTTCCAGCATTCTGGTACATTTTCCTATTGTTTTAAAATATAGGAGAGACTACATGTGTCATCTAGAGATAAACAAGTGACCTGACCTACTGTATAAGTTAGTGAGCTCTTAACCTTAAGAAATATTTTACAGTGAAGCAGAATTTAACATGTTCAGAGTCAGATTTTAAATAATCTGGTCGTACATTAGAGGTTAAAACCTATTGCTGCACCATGGTGCAGTTTCATGCTCAACACCTCAGGTGTAAGAAGCTTGTCAGAAACCTGTGCTGTAGTGATTTTTCACTAACTGAACTGCTAAGGGTAGTCACTGCAGCAGAAAGAAATGCTGAATGAGAGTATTAAGTTTGAAATACAAGTGTGCCATATTGTATTATATAGAGCCTTTTTAAACATTGGTGGACTTCATTACTATCATCTTCTGCAAGAAAAAGTCACATTTTTGAAAGAAAAGGATGTTTTGCCACACTGAAGTAGAAAATACATTTCAGCCCCTGCCTAGAAACAAAAATAAATCTTTAGTGATTCTGTACCTATGGTATTTGGTCAGATTAAGAGTAGTCAGTTTTATCATAGTTGATAGTTGATAATCTAAACCATCTTGCTAGCTTCAATTCATATTGTGACCTGCAAGTTGATGGTGTCTTAGAAACAATGCATTAGGCCATAGTTTCTTAACACTAGAATCCCCGAAGCCTACAAAAAAACTCGTAATCCCGGTTCACCTTAAATTCTTTCGCACCTCTCCATTAGCGTCTTTTGTTACCTCTACACCATTCAAGTATATATTTCAGCTTCCTGTCAATTGACATTTCAGCTTGTGTTTTTAACTCATTGTCAGTAACATGTAAATCGAATGATTGTTTTTTTCTTTGGTTATATTCTTGAATAAAAGTGCACGTGTTTATTTCATATTTGGACTAAAATCTTCACACATTATACACTTCATGTCATTATTAATATCACATCGGAAAAGTTTCTGCTTTAGGTATGTGTTCAGCATTTCTTGCCTTACATTTCCTTTCATCCTACACTTGCCCAGATCTTTGTAGACATGGAACACACATGAAATGCATGTATTTTCAAATGACAATATACTGTAATATTTTCCTTATACAACTCCAGGCATCTCGCTCTCAGATAAAGAGCCTTGGCTTCGGCTGGGAGAACTTTTTGCTCGAGCTGAGGTCCATCAAGGCAGGGGATGGGACAGCAGGCTGCTTGCTGCTTGTGCTGAACGACACATTTACAACACAAAAGACGCTGATGGAGAGGTGCGAAGGGATTTAAGGTGGCCTGGGAATATGGGTTTTTTCATAGGCTTCAGGAATTCTAGTGTTAAACAATGAATCGCAAGCTGCTGGCTTTTGGATTGTGCAGAGTCGTGAATTAAATAGGAAAGGTCACGTATGGTTTGTGAAGTGTTTCATGATGGGTTGCCTCAGGCAGTTTTAGCAATTGACATTGCTCATACTTTGAGTGTTGGCGTTAGTTTTCCAAGGGGGCTGATCTGACAGTCTTCAGAATATTTTTTGTATTATTTCTATTATTGATGTTTATTTTTTATTAAATTCATTTTTGTGGCGTGCTTTTACTTATTTAGTTAATCTAAAGGACAGAAATGGATAAACGGATGGTATCCCTTTAATCTTAGCCCTCAGTAATAATTGTAAGCATTATATTTTTGTTGTTATATGTCAAATCCAATTTATCACTCCCCAGCGCATCATATTTGCAATTAATCCACACATCCATATAAACAATATTTTAAACATACTAGAAAATGAGTATATAATATGCCTCTTCACTAGGTTATTTTTAAGTTTAAGATATACATTTCAGTTCAAGCAATTAGTACGTTGTGGAAGTGTATGTTTGGTAAATGCCAAAAGATTTGAATTAAAATGCCCCCTGTCTCCCCTCCTCTCCTTTCAATTGTGTATTGGTGGTGGGTCTGCAGTAAACACTTTAGCACCCAGGTCCCTGCTGCTTTGTAATGAGAAACTCATTTCATTAAGATTGCACGCAGAGCTGCTAAAATGAGACTCCTGCAGGGCTGCCTGGCTGACTGTCTTCCTATTAGAGTGAGATGAAATCAGCACCACAAAAGAAAATCAAAACCTTTGACTGTGGAGTCTCGTAATAGTTAAGAAATGGCTCTGGGCAACAATTACCATTTACAGCACACTAATGATGGCAGGGTTAAATACTCGGCGAGTTTTAATTCTTATGTTTCCAGATTCAGGTTGGCATTTCTGTTGGCCATCATTAAATGTGCAGTATCTGATGAGGTGAGGGATCAGCAGTTGGATCATATTATGCACTTAATTTGATCCTTCTTTTTAAAATCTGTTACTGATAATGGCTTTTGGGCTGGTTCTGTAAAAAACCTAATGGCTGCGATGCAGACACCATTTGTCTTAAAAGTCTTTAATTTATAGAGAGAATAGTTAAAATACTTTTTAGTATGTTTTCCATATTGTGTTAGATTTATCTAAGCAATTGAATACTAAATAAAAATTATGCTAAAAGCTGCAATTACTTGCTGTCCTGTTTTAGAAATATAGAATTAAACTCATAAATTAGCCATTCCACTTTATATATAGCTAATAGTATTAAGAAAGTATATACATCTCAGCAATGTGTTACGTCCTGTTTTCCGTGATCGGTAGATGCTACAGTTAGTCTATTAGTTTTACTGCTAATAAACTATTATCTAATGTTAAACAGGTATTTCTTTTATAAACATTTAATTATAAAACAAAATACTTAACATTTGCAAACTGATAGAAAACTGATGATGCAATAAACACTTGGTAGGATAACACATGTGAAGATCGAAATTAAATGTAAACTAGCAAGGGAAAGGAAATTATAACAGCCTTTAACAGTGAACACCTGAGTTGAATGTCCAGGGACCAGAAGACCCAGAAATGTTTAGAAGAGGTTCTCTAAACTTCTTCAAAGACTGAGAAGGATACTGAGAATGATATTAAAGAGGGGTGGAGTAGCACAACAGTGGAGGTTTACTAAAAGGGTGTGGATTCTGAAGGAAGAAAAACAAACCTTAAACAGCTTAGAACCATTTATAGCAAGATAAACTTTAGCACCATTTCCTAAAGGCTGGCAGAGCATCTGCCAAAGAACAGGTTTATTAACACCTCAGCACCAAAGT
Organism: Polypterus bichir lapradei; assembly: GCA_026402145.1. Taxonomy (NCBI): domain Eukaryota; kingdom Metazoa; phylum Chordata; class Cladistia; order Polypteriformes; family Polypteridae; genus Polypterus; species Polypterus bichir. Next base: position 30,049,114 of record JANRMT010062831.1, read on the forward strand.
GTGGTATGGCACAGGTTTCAGGCTGTATTGAACATACAGAAATCATCCCTCATTTGATCAGAGAAGCATTTGAAAGGAGTGAAGATTTAACCATACTTTGGCTTGAACTTGCTGTTGCTAATGGATCTACAATTCCATACAGATGTTTTTACACCCCTGTCAAATGACATATTTTGTTCACATTTCAAGTAAAAAAAATGATGATTGCAACTTCTTCAACAGCAAATAAAACTGAAGCAATTGTATTTTTATGAAAATACTAAACGTACAGCTAAAAATGTAAAAAATAAACAAGTAAATGTTTTTGATTGTTTTCTATGGAATTTGTATACACTGTTTTTTTTTACTTCAGATGTCAACAAATTATGTAATTTGGCCACGCATGTAGCTGTATATCTCTTATGCTTGTGAAGGATACCCTTGATCTCCATCATGTCAAGTCAAGTGACTTTATTGACATACCACCAATGCACAGTATTGCAGCACACAGTGACATGAAATAACATTCTCCAGGTGCAACATATACATAAACACAGGACAATTTTAAAACAGGTAAAGAACAAATAAATAAGAAAGTAATTGGTAAATTAGTAGATAGTATTAAATAATAACAACTAATAAAAACAACAGTAGTAATAAGTGTAACAAATGTACTGCATATAAATAAGCTACTAGTAGCAGATCTGAGGGCAGGAGGGCAGCACAGAATTCAAGTCTTGACAGCCAAAGAGCAGAAGCTGTTGCAGAATCTGGTGAAACCTGTTCAGATGTTACCGTACCTTCTGCCAGATGGAAGTGGCACAGAGACCATGGGAGGGGTGGGAGTAGTCCTTCACAATGATATAGGCTTTACTGTTCAACGGTTTATAAACATGTCTTCGCTGGAGGACAGACAGGTCCCAATTATCTTTTCTGCAGTGTGCAGTATCCATTGTAGGACCTTACGGTCAGAGACACTGCAGTTCCCAAAGCGGACAGCTTGTTAGAACTCTCTCAGTGGAGTCTGTGTAGAATGTGGCGAGTATGGAGGGAGGTCGGCTTACCTTCTTCAACCACAGAAGAAAGTGGAGACGCTGCTGTACCTTCTTGGTTATGGAGGTGGCGTTAATTTACCAATTAAGGTCAGCTGCCATGTTGCACACCAAGGAATTTGGTGCTCTTGACAATCCGACAACAGAGCTCTTGATTTGCAGTAGGTTGTGTGGACAGCATTGGCTTTCCTAAAGTCAACAATCATCTTTTTCTTTATATTCACTTTAAGAGACAGATTATTGCACTTGCACTAGTCTGGCAATCGTCATTTCTCCAGTCTGTAAAAAGACATATCCCAATTTCTGGTGAGATGCACCACCATTGTATCATCCACAAATTTAATGATGGTGTTGGAGCTGTATGCAGCTGTACAATTGTGAGTCAGAAGAGTGAACAGAAGTGGGCTGAATACACAGCCATGGGGGGGAACCAGTGGTCAGCATAATGGTACTGGAGATGGTGTTTGTGACGTGAACTGTCTGGGGTCTCTCGATCAGGAAGTCCAGGAACCAGATGCATAAGGAAGTGTTGTAGCCTTGAAGATTCAACTTTCCTATGAGCTTCTGAGGGATGATGGTGTTGGAAACTGTGATTATTATACAGTAACAAAATCAATCTGGTTTACCACAAAGGTTTGCTATAAGCTTTAAATAGCTGGCCAAGACAACTGAGGTGTTCAAGGGCCCCCAACTAAGTCTGGCAGCTGTCAGAACATTTACAGATAATTTAATAGTAACAACTACTTTAAGAAAAAATACAAAACACAGGAAAAGGGTTGGGATACCCCAAGGGTATGTCCCATACAGTGAATTAAAAATGAATGGCACAGATTAACAAAATGCACAAAACCCCATTGAGGTCATTGAAAAATTCAATATGAGTCGCTTCTGGTGTATCGATGTATCCACTCATACATGGGTTCCACAAATTAATGTCAGTTCTGGCACTTTATGTTCTTTATATCAGCAGAAGGGAAGGGTCTTCTGGTCAAGGACAAAAGAAATTATGTCATCAGTCTGGAGTAGGATTGGCCCTGGAGGCAAAAAAGTAGAATGTGTCTCAATCATTTATGCTCAAGGGAGGTATTGCCCATAACCCTATAGCTTCCCTGTGACTGACACAATTTAAATGCTAGGATGCACAGAGATCCTCCTGGACATGAAAAAAAACTCATCATCTGGTTACAGATCAATCAAAGTCTGTTATGCTGAGAAAAGGCTTAATAATTTCACCTCTCTGTGGAAGAAGAAGGCTGGAGAGATATGTAAAAAGCCTGAGTAAGACCTTCAAGAAATGTAGCATGTACCATATACATATCTTTGAGCAGAGCTGGATACCTGCAGACAGTGGATAAGTCAAGTTGTTGTGGGAAAATCAAAACATGGATATACCAGCATAAATACCTGCCACAAATCCAATGACTGCTAGTCATGTATGGTGTGCCATTTTGAACAGTTGGATGTTTAGAGAGCAGCATCAACTACTGTCTCGGGATGTGATTGGGCCGCCCTGCTTGGGTGATCAGCATCACTTTATAAGGGAAGGAAAAATAAGTCAAAACTCCTCATTTGCAATCTTGAGGAAGAATTTAACACTTCCTGTGCAAGGGGACATGCAGTACTTCAATACAGCCAGTCCACTGATCAGGAGATATCTTGGCCATGACAGAAGAGAGGACTGAAAGAAGTAGAAGCTTAGGAAATTAATGAACATTTTGAAATATGCTTTCACTTTAGTATTCTTGTTAGGCCACTGTCACCAGGAAAGGGAGGACTTGGTGCTATTAGAATGTCAAACTATCATAAGGGTCAAGGGAGAGGATTAGTTGTTTCTGAGGTAAGAACACATGGAATAAAGATAACTCAATCGAGGTTCATGCAGTTCAGCACTTACAAAAATAACAATAGCCGAGAGACGTCCAAATGAAATGGCTTTATTATGGACATAAGCCCTAATACAAAGAAATGCTAATTTGCAATATAATTAACATTGAATCTATCACCTTCGGTACCTAGGGGGCAGACCATCTTGTTGGTGCAAATTGCTTTATATAAATTCTATACCAGGGCATGGTTTAAAACCTGGAATGAACAATCTGTTAATTGCCGAATTAAAAGTACCCTTCAAACATGCAACAACAAAGAAGGCTTGTGATATAAGGGTGATGTAAACTTTTTCTATAGGAACAGCTGAGTACAAAAGTGGAGGAAATATGTCTTCAAATGTGTGGTGTGGATGAACCACCAAGGTGCATGGAATTGGTAGGGTCTGGACTGCAGGATCTCTTGGTTACAGTAAAGACAGGCTAAACTTCAATACAATTAGTTTAAGATGTCCTCCCCAGTCTATCCAGCCTCTTCTAGTGGAGCAGCACAGAAACTCCTGCATATTCATTTGATGGCATGAGGGGGACACTGAAGCATATTTTCAACTTGTACTCAATGGAAATGGGTAGGGACACAACCAAAATCTGAAATAATGATGGATGAAAATATCCACAAGTTGCTTAACAGAGGTAAGTGCTTTTTGGAAATTAAATGAGAACCATTTGAAAACCTTTCCACAGTAACTGAATAGCAGGATGACCCTTAGAACACAAAAAGTAGAACCTGTACCTCAAGAATTGATGAGATGAATGGTAATGGATAACTGTTCTTATATTGCCAAAATCATGTCAATTGATACAGGGTCACAACATGCAAAGAATTTTCAGCTCCAATAGAGGTGGATGGTGGTCGAATAAAATCATAGGCCAGGTTTTCTTGTATGTAATCATCCATAGCCTTAGTTTCTGAACAATATGAGGGATAAACAAGTCCATTTGGTAATGAAACTACTGAAAGGAGGTCAATGGCACAATTGTAAGAAGAAGTGGGGGGTAACAATGGATTGAAAACTCTGCATACTCTTTTGGTAAGGTGTTTATTGAGTAACAAATGAAACTTTTCAGTTTTACCAAGCAATTGTCTAGGTAGCTACCACCCTAGAAAATAATTTCCCAGTTAGTCCATTCAATAATAGGAGATCATTTTCTTTTAGTAATGTCCTAAAATGATTTTTGGATTAGATAACTTTAATATGTAAAAGGAAATATGTTCAGAATGCAGACAACCAATTCTCAACTGCACTGGTGGCAAGTATTAAAGAAATAAACAAAAGGAAGGCCAGGTCCTGCTGCTAATCAATTTAAATCTGACTAACACTAAGACTATTTTGATATAAGGATTGTCCAGAGAGGGATACTAAAAATTCTGTTTGATGCCATTTTTATGTCAGATGGTATAATGACATCATAAACTGTTGCAAAAATGATCATAGGTAGAAAGTATTGGTAAACATTCAAAATAGTGGCACCCAAAATGGTGTCACAGTGAACAAAACAAACAAAAAAAAGATGTTAAAATATGTCAGCTAATTCAAGATCATTTTAAACTGTGAAATAAGATATGTTTATAATATACAGATTCTAATACTCCAATTCAAGTAAAAACAACACCAAAGAAAAATGTATTACAACCATATAAAAAAATAAAAAACCACAATTCATAACATTACACTTTCATCAATCTCAGTCACTGTTTTGAAATATTTTTTTCATAATTTAAATATTTCCATTATTTTTTACCACAAACCCTTTTCCAAATTATAATTAAAGCCATGCATCCCTTTTGCTTTAATTATATTGTAAGCCCAATGAATAAATATGTCTTTTTAAATCCTGTGATGCTTTTATGTCCATATCTATCTATCTATCTATCTATCTATCTATCTATCTATCTATCTATCTATCTA
>JANRMT010062831.1:30053947-30197595 GCA_026402145.1 Polypterus bichir lapradei
CTATCTATCTATCTATCTATCTATCTATCTATCTATCTATCTATCTACAGTTAGGTCCATAAATATTTGGACAGAGACAACCTTTTTCTAATTTTGTTTCTGTACGTTACCACAATGAATTTTAAATGAAGCAACTCAGATGCAGTTGAAGTACAGACTTTCAGCTTTAATTCAGTGGGTTGAACAAAAAGATTGCATAAAAATGTGAGGCAACTAAAGCATTTTTTTAACACAATCCCTTCATTTCAGAGGCTCAAAAGTAATTCGACAAATTAAATAACTGGAAATAAAATGTTCATTTCTAATACTTGGTTGAAAACCCTTTGCTGGCAATGGCAGCCTGAGGTCTTGAACTTATGGACATCACCAGATGCTGGGTTTCCTCCTTTTTAATACTCTGCCAGGCCTTTACTGCAGCAGCTTTCAGTTGCTGTTTGTTTGTGGGCCTTTCTGTCCGAAATTTAGTCTTCAACAAGTGAAATGCATGCTCAATTGGATTAAGATCAGGTGACTGACTTGGCCATTCAAGAATCTTCCACTTCCTTGCTTTAATAAACTCCTGGGTTGCTTTGGCTGTATGTTTTGGGTCATTGTTCATCTGTATCATGAAAGGCCGCCCAATCCTAGTTTCAGCCCATATTGTCAGTAATTTAATAAAACATTTGGTAAATGTGATTGGATGGCTTTGCTTTCCACTGTACTTGCTTACCTTACAAAATAATGTTGGTTAGTGGATGAAGCCCAAGCCCCAAGTTAAATTTCAACCAATGACACTTTTTTCTTTCATAATGAACTTTAGCATATAGGTGATAATTGAGGAGACTACGAGAAATGAGCATCCTAAATAGAACTGAATAAGTATTCAGTAAGCCATACATTTTCAAACTTGCTTAATCTAGTTCTGTGTTGCAGGAGCCAGATCTTATCCTGGCAGCTGCAAGAACCTCACTCGAAGGGCAATAATTATGTTGTCAGTACCACTCACACACAGTCCCACAGTATTTTTGCCAGACCAGTTTAGTTTTACTAATTAACCATACACATGTGTTGAGTTTTAGGAGGAAAGCTAAAGTAACAAAAAAAAATTTACTCTGTATTATGAATTTACTTTTTATTTTTTGGTTTTATATACTGTATTCCCTTCATTTTTTCTTGTTTGGTGCATGGATAAATAATTTGTTTGTTTGTATGTTGGAAATAAGACAGTTTCTTAGGTCCTAAAATATTTTTGCTCATGTCATGTCACCATTTTGTTTGTGCTTGTTACAATGGGACAGCAGGAGTTTGCCAAGTGTGATGTTGTTGATATAATGGTATAAAGGTCAGTGTCACATACTTCCTGGTTGTCCAAGATTATGAATATAAACAAAAAATGGTTCTGAATTGTGGTATAGTGTTATAAGGTTTAAGAAATTAGTGTTCAATCTTGACTATGATTTCTGATTATGGATTGGGTTTTAGTTACCAGGCATTTTGATACTGTCAGTTTTGACTCCAGCATATTTCATGACAATGATTTTTATCTTGTCCATCTCCTGTTTTTTTTAATTTGTTTTCATTTTGTCTACCAAATACCAGGTAAGTACTTTAAGAATTTGCAAACCCCACACAAACATTAAAGGGAATAGGATTCAAATTCACGACTTTGAATCTATAAAACTTCAAACCTAGCAATGGTAAACAGCTCAAAAATAAATTAAACAAATCTATAATTCAGAATTATTTTTTCCTTGCCATTTGATATAATCAACATAAAATAACATGTTTTGTATTTCTTGCTTCATTTGTAACTATCATTCTTCATTTTTGTTTTCTACCATGGAGCCCTTTTGTACAGTACTCATCACATCCTAAGATACTGTAAAGCAAACAAGAACACAATTTAAAATAACAAAACAAAAAACAAGATTATTCAAGACATTATAAATAAAAGGATCAAGAAAACCTGAATTGGCAGTTCAAGAAAGCATGAACCAAAATCAGAGAATTGCAACATGAGATGACAATACAGCAAAGTCAAGATCAGTACAATTGGCACTGAAGAACCAAATTAGAATATATAGCTACAGGCATAAGCAGTTAAAAGTATAAGAGTTTTTATGTGTGATTTAAGCAAGACCACTGATAGGGCTTCACAAACAGACTTAGGGAATTCCAGAGGGTGGAATCCACAAAGCTAAACAAGTGTTCGCTAACACCAACTACAGTATAACTGGTCTTTTCAGTAGTGAGAGGCATGGTGTCCAACTATCTTGGTTGCCTTTCAGATTGATATATAGCAGGGTTCCTCAATCACAGTTCTGGGGGGCTACAGTGGCTACAGGTTTTTGTTCTAACCCAGTTGCTTAATTAGAAAGTAATTCTTGCCAAAAATTTAATTACATGGCTTGTTAGTGCTTTAACTCTGCTATGTCAGGTCATTCTCATATCCTAGATTTTCTTCCCCTTTCTAAGGATATCATCTAAATGATTTTAAGGCTGATATGGATGAGTAATTCTCAGTCCTTTACTTTTTTCTCTTCACTTTCCTTCCAAGTATTTAATTAAACACAATAGTGCGTGATAAATACACACAGGTGTAAATGGTAACAAGCTAAATGGAGAAATGCTGCTCTCTTTTGTCATTTGTATGTTATTGCTAATTAGGAGCAATTGAAAACCAAGAATACAGCTGTTTAAGACTAAAATAAGCAATAAGAGTTCAAAATCTGAACAAGCAAGACAACTAAAGTGAAGCAGAAGTGTTACTTGAGCAATAAGTGCTTCTTATTAAGCAGTTGGGTTGAAGCAAAAACCCGCAGCCACTGCGGTCCTCCAGGACTGTGATTGAGGACCCCTGGTATATAGGGAGCAGTAAGAACAGGTAGCATTGAGTATTGGAATTAACATCTTTACAAGTCAGTAGCAGAGCTTAGAAGTTAGTACAGTATATTCAAATTAAACACTTACTATCAGAGGAAATTCACCATGCCTTCAGAGCATACATACAGTAACAGCAGTCAAGTACCTCAGCATATGATGATCTGTGTAATTAAGTTCACAGTAAAGTAAAAGCAGCTTTTTACCTTTTGGATTTATGACATTGCATATGTTCATATCATGATTTTGTTTTGTATGGCCTTACTTCTCAAGTAATCTTACTTTGTTAATTGAAGAGTACTTGTCTTACAAGTGATTACAACAAGGAGAAAAGATCTAATGAGTGTTTTTTAAATTTTTGAAAGAATTGTTCAGGTCTATGAAGGATTCCTTTTTAGTGGTATTTGGCTGCTGTACACAAACCAAATTGAGATACCTGCTCTCTCCACATGGACATTTTAGAATCAGGTTTGATATAATTTTGTGTAAAATGTGTATGTTTTCCCTATTTTCATGCAGGTTTCCATTGATACCAAATATATACTCCTTCAGTCAAAATGCATTCTCTTATGTTGATGGGTTACTCTAAATTGTTCCTTTGCACTGAGTGATTAGGGATGTTGGCATGTGTATACTGTTTAGTGAATTAATGTCTCATTCTCTGCTAAATGGTGCCTGAAAGTACTGTTGCTGTCTGTGATCCTCAGTGGCACATTCATATAGTTAATCAGATGTTCACCAGTGTTTTGTAAGTTGTAATGAATTATTAAATATAGCTGTACATTCACCACCATGTGGGTTTTCCACCCATAATATGAAGATATTGGGTCAGGTACATTGTCATTCTGTGAAAGGCAGACATACCAGACCTTGGTACTACAAACTGACTCTTGGGATGTGAAATTGGACTGCTCTGGTGGGGAAGGAGCTGGAGCTCATCCAAGAGGTGAGAAATATCAACCAAATTTAGAATATGAATAGACGATATTCAAAACCTCAGTAGTGGAGGAAGCTATAAGAATCTGTGGCCAGAAGATTGGCAGTATCTATTTGGTGACTCAATATTTGACTGCGAGACTGGTAAGCCAAAAAGATTTTAGCCACAGCAGTGACATAAGTGAAAGCCTGTTTTTGGTTGGAGTATGATGAGGCCACATAAAAAGTCTTACATGCACCCTCAAAGAAGTTATGGCAAACCAATAGATGACTCAGAAAAAGTAAGCAGGAGATCACCCAGGCTATTCTAGGAAAGACTGGAAAAACATAAACCTCAACTGATGATATTGGTTAGAGGTAGAAGGAACAATATGAGGAACTCCTAAACCTGGTGCATATGTCCTCCTCAATGGAGACAGTGCATAAAGCATGGGTTCTGATTGGGTCCAACTCCCTGAGATTGACAGATGTTTAAAAACCTTTACATTGGAAAGCCCACGTTTGTGGGTGAAATCTGACCAGTGAAACTATATACTGTATATTATGGCTGATGTCACAGCTGTTTTGCTGTCTTTTATGGTGGCAGAAGCTGCACAAAGGCAACACAGTAGCCTCTCTGCTGCGTTTTCTCAGTAACAGAACTTCCCTTTGTAAAACTCCCTCTTAGTATTTCAATGGTAAACAAATACACTCTTAACTTGCCCTCTGCAGCATCTGCTACAGGTTTGCAGGCTTACTGTGTAATGTGCTTGTTGCATGATGTTTAGAATATTTAAAGCTGAGCGCTGACCTATTCTTTAGCCTACTCTCCTGTCCTCATTCCTCCAGAATGCGTCTGCCCTAGCTAAGCTTCTGAGCCACTGGACCTGCTCGAAATAGTCTGGAGAAGGGAGCTTTAACCTGTGTACTTGTGTACTGAAGGAAAACTCCTATTTTAAAAAAATCCTTACCAAGTATATTGTGGGGAAAGTTTGGTTAACACACATTTTCAGGTTTCATGAATAATGGGGACAGTGTCTGGCAGAGAATTCAGTAAGCCTGGTAGACTGGAGTGGAATCCCTCATTTTTTTTAAAGAGGATGTATTCCATCACACTCCTCAGGCTTACTGGGAAAACCTATGCAAGAATACTGGAATGAAGACTCTATCTACTAGCTGAACCTCAAATCCAGACCATAGAAGAATCTTATTTCAGGTTCCCTGCAATATCTTTGGAAAAGTGCTTCTAAAGTACTGTTTTTAAGTGCAACCACTGGATACACAACCATATTTGTGGTGTAAGAGTTGGTTTGCAGAGTTGACTTTAGGTTGAGCCTGTTCAGAGTGGATGTTGTAAACCACAAAGTTTGTGCCTTGCCTCTTCTACCTGGTAATGATTTTCATTAAAAATACAGTATTGCATTACTCATCCAAGGACTGGAGAACATCTATAGACTGTGGTGAACAAGCAGGAGCTACATTCTGAAGCAAAACTTTCAATTTTTCAGTAAGTCTACATTTCCAACCTCACTTATGGTCGAAAGCTCGGAGTAATGACACGAAGAATAAGATTACAAGAACAAGAAGCCAAAATGAGTTCCTGTGTAGGATTGACAAGATCATTCTTTGTGAGCTAAGCAGTATGGGAGGACCTCATTGTAGAATCTCTAGGTTTCCTGATCTGGTCACCTTCCTGTGGGGGTTCATAAGGCACAGCTAATGCAGAAAAGATTCAATTGCAGAACCAAGAGACCAAAAGAGGGATTATCTCTCACAGCTGTCATAGGAGTTTTTTTGGAATGCTTCAGGATTATTTGAAAGAAGTTGCTGAGAAAATGGAAGTCTTGGCCAGCCCAGTTCAGCTCAGCATGTTTCTATCTTGACTTCCATAAGGATAAGTGGTGTAAAATGATAATGAGGTACTCATTCAGACTTCTTTCCATCCCTGCTCAAGTTTTTTTATCTGTTTACTTATATCTCAATAAAAAGTGCTTTATTTTATTCTATATGAACTTTTTTTTTCTAATCTCAAATAAATTAATACTTTTTTTCTCTATGTGACCACATTTTTTGACTCTTATCCAAGATCTGTTATAGGGAAGAAGGGCTCTGCATTGTTAGTTGCAACGGGTGCATAAGTTTAGTTTAGTGTTTCAATACAAATGTAAAGTTTGTCTCTTTCTAAACTCCTGAGGCCTCATGTATGCACAAAAATGTTACGTACTCCTGTTTCCACGCTCACATCGCGATGTATAAAAACTAAACTTGGTGTAAAGCCACGCACATTTTCACGCCAGCTAAATCCTTGGCATACGCAAGTTCTCCACTCGGTTTTGCAAACTGGCGACATCCAGCGTAAAAGCAATGCTTTTGTTCCAGTGTGGTTTCCCTTTCTTTTTTAGATGCACATACCTGACGGCATAATCAAGTACACTGAAATTAACTGCATATTGTTTATTAGTTTAAGGGATCTGATTGTAATTAATCTGTAACAATATAGTAATCCACAGAATAACCAAACTATTCCAAATACCATAGTTGCTTTAGCGTTGTTACTCTCAATGCACCACTCAGAGTATTTATCCGTCTGTATCTGAGTGTGGAACCACAGCTCTCCATGCTGTCCATGGACCTTTCTCTCAAAAAGTATGAAGATCACAGAGGTGATAGTTGGCAAATGGGAGATGATGTTGTTCTTAGTTAGTAGTGGCTTCCACTTTTCTTCCCTCCAGTGAAGTCTATTTTTGACCAGTATCTTTCTGATTAAGGAGTCAGGAAGACTAACATTTACTGAAGTAAGGGAAGCCTGTAGTTCAGTTGAATGTTTTCTTAGAGTTTTTTTTTTTATAACTTCCTTGATGATGTTATTCTTTACCCTTAAAGTAAAGTTGATAGGTGAGCCACTTAGGAAGATTCTCTTTTGTGCCAAATATTTTACATGTGGATATTATATATCTTTGTATAGTTGAAGTTCCAGAGCTTTTGAAGTGGCATTGTAGCCCTTTTTAGACTGATAGATATCAGCATGTTTTTCTGATAGATTCTATAATTTGCTTTGATTGAGCATTATGTAATATTTTAATCTTTGTGCTGGCAACTTAACTCTGATCGTAAGAGTCAACATAAGTAAGATTTATATTGATCAGGACTGGCTGTAAGCAAATCTTTCTGTGTTCAATCGGTTGACTCCAATTATCCCTTTACTTGGGTTGATTTAACTGGAAGGCAATTATTTTTTTCACACAATGCCTGTTTGATTTGGATAAGTTGTTTTCATTTGATATAAGAATCCAATAAAATGTATTATTTGTTCATGTAGGTGCCCTTTATCTAACAGATTTTTTTTGTACACCTTTATATGCAGTAATGGACAAAACCATTAAAGGGAAAATACTTTTCCAAGGCATTATTACGTTTAGTTGGGACAGTCCGGGTTAGCTCCATGCTTCCCAGTTACTTTTGGGCAAGTTGAGCCTTGGAAATGAGGACACATTCAACAAGGGGTTGGTGTGAATAGTGGTACAGTACTTTTATTACAATACAACAAATGCATAGTGAAAACAGTGTAGTGATTCAAAGAGTCAATCAATAAATAAGTGAGTAATCCAGTAAAAACAATGACAGTTCGTGAGTTAAAATCAAAGTAAATACGAACACAAATAATCTGTCATCAGGTCCTCAATGTTTCTCCTTTCATCCCACTCGAGCCCAGCAGAACTCCCTCTTTGTCTCCCCAGATCATTCATGACTTGCTCAGCTGGCAGAGACTCCAGCAACTGTGGCCCTCTCCACCAGTCTTGGCAGCCTCAGTTGGCATTAGCCAGACTGCTCAGGGTCAGTTGTCCTCCTGTTTTCCTTCTCTCTTTCCTGGTGTACCCTGGATCCCTAAGGAGGACTCCACTGCGATTGCACCTGCTCCTCTAAAAATAATCAGCAGGGATGATCCGACCCTAGAGTACCAATCTTTTGATTCTCTGTGGGGATAACAAACATGCTGCGTCTCACTCACTCTTGCTGGGTCATCCCATTTCACCGCCCACTACTGCTCTCATAACTTTTTTTCTCTGTTTCCATTCTGTTTCTTTTTCTGGGATTTTTAAGAAAAACAGAGGGTTTTTAAGTAATCAGCAGACATTTGGACACCTGTGCAAATTGTTTAATTAAACTTGCAAGGCTTAGTTAACTTTAATTGTTGCAGAACATCTGTAGGTTGTAACCTATTGTTTGTTTCCTAAAGAAGGTCCATTTGTTTTGTTCTGAAAATTCCTTTTTCAGTTTTTGCTAACCTGATCTTTAAATTTAGGCTTCTGGCAGTTTATTGCTTACCTTTTCAATGCTTTAGATCATTCATTGCATTTCAACTGATTACATTTTAAGAAAACCTGGAAAAACTGAGGTGTTCTAAAACTTTACACTGATAGTCAGTTCAGGTTGGGGAGCATGCACTGGTACAGCATGTTGCCGCACTCACCACAAAACAAAGCAGCCCGGGATCCCAGTTGGTAACTACCCGGGCAGACATGCGATTCAGTCCCAACCTCTAGAAATGAAGATCTTATTTGCTGCAGCCTGGTGTTACGTGGGAATCCGCTTGACCTGGTCAAGCCTCTTCGGTCCTTAACAATGAGGATCCTATGAGCCGGATCACCCTTGGGGAATTGCGCCACATGGCCACAGTGCCATAAATGATGCTCCCTCAGAATGCAGGTAATGTGTGCCTCATTTGGGACTCCATGAGCAACTGCTCATTCGATGCCAAGTCAAATCAGCAGTACCCAAGGATTCACCGAAGAGAGACAGTACCAAAGGAGTCCAGTTTTCCCTTTCCAGGAGTCCCTTTCCAGCGACCTCATGCTCTCCCAATCCATCTACTAACTTCATAGGAAGAGTCACCAGAGACATGAATGTTACTGCTGAGGTAAGTAAACCACTCGAGACAGTCGACATTCTCTCAGCATACAGACACACTGCTGATGGCTGTGCCCAAGAGTCATTGAGGCCTGGATTTTGATTTTTATCTAGGGCACTGATAAACTCAGAAACTCAGACTCCTCACTCAGTCTCTCAAAAACCATGATCAGAGCCTCCATTGACTCCGGGAAGATCACAGTATCTATCGTTGGCAAAGTTAAGATCAGTGAATCTTGATTCACTTACAGATGCCCCACAGCCGCTGGACCCCATTACCCTGCCCAACACCCAGTCCATGCAAGCATTGAACAAGTTAGGAGCAAGAACACTCCCCTAACAAACTCCAGAATCAACTGGGAAAAGTGCAGAGGTTCAGCACTCACATTACCAGTGTATAGGCTGACCATGAAGTGTGTGTGTACATATATACACACACTTGTAATAAATTGTAAAAGACTGTTATATATTAATTAAAAATTCCATAATACATGAGGTATCCGAGCACCACCATGCTGGCCTCTAACAAATCTATTTTTATTGAATAAGATCACACATAAAAGGAAAAGATAAAGGGAAAACATAGATAGATAGAACGAACTAGTTAGCGAACTAATTAACTTTCTTAGTTTATCCCTGTGCTTTTTACAGAAGCTCTTTAAATAAATAAATGCATAAATAGGTAGATAAGTAAGTAAATAAATAAATAAATGCATTAATAAGTAACACAAACACTTTGGTCTGAACACACACTGTAAAGCAAGAAAATTCAAAAGAAAGAACAATTCTGGCTTGATTGTCACAGTCACAGAGAGGGATTATTTAGATGTATTGCTTTTGATACAGTTAGATCCATAAATATTTGGACAGAGACAATTTTTTTCTAATTTTGGTTCTCTACATTACCACAATGAATTTTAAATGAAACAACTCAGATGCAGTTGAAGTGCAGACATTGAACATCACCAGATGCTGGGTTTCCTCCCTTTTAATGCTCTGTCAGGCCTTTACTGCAGCGGCTTTCAGTTGCTGTTTGTTTCAGCCTTTCTGTCCGAAGTTTAGTCTTCAACAAGTGAAATGCATGCTCAATTGGGTTAAGATCAGGTGACTGACTTGGCCACTCAAGAATTTTCCACTTCTTTGCTTTAATAAACTCCTGGGTTGCTTTGGCTGTATGTTTTGGGTCATTGTCCATCTGTATCATGAAACGCCGCCCAATCAATTTGACTGCATTTAGCTGGATTTGAGTAGACAGTATGTCTCTTTTAACACCTCAGAATTCATTCGGCTGCTTCTGTCCTGTGTCACATCACCAATAAACACTAGTGTCCCAGTGCCACTGGCAACAATGCATGCCCAAGACATCACACTGCCTCCACCGTGTTTTACAGATGATGTGGTATGCTTTGGATAATGAGCTGTTCCACACCTTCTCCATACTTTTTTCTTGCCATCATTCTGGTAGAGGTTGATCTTGGTTTCATCTGTCTTGGCTTTTTTAAATGTTCTTTAGCAAAGTCCAATCTAGCCTTTCTATTCTTGAGGCTTATGAGCGGCTTGCACCTTGCAGTGCACCCTCTGTATTTACTTTCATGCAGTCTTCTCTTTATGGTAGACTTAGATATCGATACGCCTACTCCCTGGAGAGTGTTGTTCACTTGGTTGGCTGTTGTGAAGGGGTTTCCCTTCACCATGGAAATGTTTCTGCGATCATCCACCACTGTTGTCTTCCGTGGACGTCCAGGTCTTTTTGCGTTGCTGAGTTCACCAGTGCTTGCTTTCTTTCTCGGGATGTACCAAACTGTACATTTTGCCACTCGTAATATTGTAGCAATTTCTCGGATGGGTTTTTTCTGTTTTCGCAGCTTAAGGATGGCTTCTTTCACCTGCATGGAGAGCTCCTTTGACCGCATGTTGTCTGTTCACAGCAAAATCTTCCACATGCAAGCACCACACCTCAAATCAACTCCAGGCCTTTTATCTGCTTAATTGATAATTACATAACAACGCACTTGCCCACACCTGGCCATGAAATAGCCTTTGAGTCAATTGTCCAATTACTTTTGAGCCCCTGAAATGAAGGGATTGTGTTAAAAAATGCTTTAGTTGTCTCACATTTTTATGCAATCTTTTTGTTCAACCCACTGAATTAAAGCTGAAAGTCTGCACTTGAACTGCATCTGAGTTTTTTCATTTAAAATTCATTGTGGAAATGTACAGAACCAATATTAGAAAATAGTTGTCTCTGTCCAAATATTTATGGACCCAGTAGCGTTTCTTGACACTATTCCGCTGAATGATCTGACGGCTGAAAGTACTCATTGTTAATGTGTCAGAGAGAGGATGTGCTGCATTGTTCATAATGGCACTCAGTTTTAATTCCCTCCTTTACTACGACCTCCAGGTGTCAAGACTATGTCCTGTAACTGAGCCTGCCCTTTTAACTAACTTGTTGATTCAGTGGGCCTCTCTTGAAGTTATGTTACCAGCCCAGCACACCAGTGTAGAAAGCTGCACTGGCCATCAAAGAGTTATAGAAGATGTAAAGGATGTCACTTCCCACATTAAAAGGAACACAGCCTGCTCTTCCCTTTCTTTTATTGTTCCTCTGTGTTACAAAGCCAGTCCATCCTGTCATTAATGTGGATCCCCCAAATACTTGTAGGAGTGGACCACCGCTACATCAAGTCCTTGAATAGTGACCAGGCATAGAAGCTGTTTGGTGCAGTGAAGGTAAATAACCAGTTCCTTCATTTTGTTGATGTTAAGATGCAGACAATTGTCTTTGCACCAAGAAGCAAACATTTCCTTCTGACTCCTATACACTGTCTCATCCCCTTTATTCAATACATCCCATAAGTGCAGAATCATCTGAGAATTTCTTCAAGTGACATGGCCTGCTGTTATATTTATAGTCCAAATAGAGTAAGGAGAAAAGGAGAGAGGACTGTTCCTTGTGGTGCTCCAGTGTTGCTCATATTCATATCGGAAACACAGTCATTGAGCCTCACAAACAGACATACATGTCTGCTTGACAGATAGTCCATTATCCAGGACACCACATGCTTACCTACCTGCATATCTCTGAGCTTACCCCTTAAAAGGAATGGATGGATGGTATTGAAGGCACTGGAGAAATTAATAACACAATCCTCACAATGCTTCCAGCTTTGTCCACGTGAGAATAAGACTTGTGGAGCAGATAGATAATTCCCTCTTCCACTGCAATCTTTGTGTGATTGGAAAACCGCAGTGGGTCCAGGCTATCTAATACAAGAAGACTCATACTGTCCAGGACCAGTCTCTCAAAAGTCTTCATGATGTGAGAGACGCCAGTGCCACTAGTCTATAGTCATTAGGTGAAGTAGTCACTGCGTTCTTTACAACAGGAGCAATGCAGGATGTTTTTCACAGTAGTGGCACTTTCTGAAGCCATAGGTACAGACTGAACAGGTGGCAGAGGACAACACAAAGTTGGTATCATATGGTATCCCATAGACATAAAACAAAGAAAAGCCTGAGTTCTAATGTTCCCATTATTTGAATAACCTAAAACACAGTCTCTTTTACCTCCAATCTTTCTCTTTGTCTATGTTTGTATTTCTGACCTTCCTTCTCCACCGTGTTGTTTTGGAATTGGTACCAAACTTTGGACATGGGTATGTACATATACAGTGCCATGCAAAAGTATTCAGTCCAATGAAAGTCATTACCATTCTTAGGATTTTAAAAGATACAAACATATATTCCACCAAAAGGTATTTTATTGACAATCTAAGTGTTCATACATAGCTCTCTATAGTTAAAGTAAACAATTTGTCAAAAGTTTTACAAAAAATAAATACTGGAAAATGCTGCTTGTATAAGTGTTCAGACCCCACACATCAGTATTTAGAAGGGCCTCGTTTTGCCACAACAACAGCCTTAAGTCAATGAGGTAAGTCTGAACCAGGTTTGCACACTGCTCAGGTGGGATTTTTTTCCCAGTCTTGCTGGCAGCTTTTCTGTAGATCATTAAGGTTGGTTGGTTCAATGAGCATGTGGTAAGTCAAGTCTGGGGGTGTTTTAAAGTATTAATTTATTTAATGGTTTTAATTGATTTTATTCACAGCCTGTTGGCTTAACTCATGCTTGATAGAGATGCGTACATGAATGCATCAGCTTGCTTTATGTATTGATTACTGGTTAAATAGTGGTGTGGTAATTAGCAGGCACCAGCTGAAGACAAGACGAAATTAAGGGAGTGGATTAGTGCTGGTAGAGAAAGAAGTTTGGGAGTAGTTCAAGAGAGGAGTTAAGAAGCGATCACTCGTCAGTCAGAGGGGTATCCGTGGCAGAGAGAGGACAACATTGGGCAGCATTGCATCAGTTGACCAATTTCAAAGAGCATGACCAAGGGCTGTTGCAAGGTTTCTGTGTTGTGGCAGTGCTGCTTTTACTGATCATAATAGTAGTTCAGGTCTGCGGGGCACTGGCTAAGGTGGTAGATTGGGATGTGGCAGGCTACATATCTTTTAATTCGTGCCATTCTGATGTGAATATAAAAAAGTACAACACCTCTCAATGAACTTTGTGAGGATTTTCAATTTATTTATTTATTTATGGAAGCACCTAAAACACTGTTTTGAAAGCATGATTTGTTTTTAAGGAAGAATTCTTTATTGATAGCACTGAATGCATTTGGGATACATTCTTTCTTTTATTAATAGAACATTTTTGACAATAAAGTCATGTTGGCCCCCTTGCTTGCCCAGGTTAATTTCGGCACATGATTACTGATGTTCTGGTAAAAGTCAGTGCCCATTGGTTGTGGGCATAGGGAATCACAGAGTGCCATGGATTGCAATTAGGTTTAAGATCAGGATTTTTACTAGGCCATTGTAATACATTTTTTTTTGTTTTTGAGCCATTCCATTGTTGCCTTGGCCTTATGTTTGGTATTGTTATCTTGCAACTGGAACAGATTCTTTTTCAGTTTTTCTCTGTATTTAGTTTCATCAACCCTTCCATCAGTATTAACGAGATTCCCAGTCCCTGCAAATAAAAAGCATCCACACAGCATTATGTTGCCACCACCATACCTAAGTGGAGAGATTGTGTTTTTGAAGCATGAGCATTGTTGGGACAGTGGTATACATAACACCTTGAATTTTGGCTGAAAGGCTTTATTTTGTTTTTATTTTATCCTTTTCATGCTCTACAGCATAGTCCTAAGTAATAACTTCTTCCTTGTCACCCTCTGAAATATGCAACTATTATGAAGAGGTCTTAATATGGACTCATGCACATGTAACCCAGTTTCAGCAGTTGACTTCAGTAGTTCCTTCAGAGTGCAGAGTGGTGACTAGCTCTCTTCTGTGTTACTTCATTTACAAGACCATATCTTGCTTGGGCACTATGTTTTGATGGACCACCTCTTTATCCCCCTGATAATGGATCCAGTAGAGCTCACTGGGACATTCAAGCACTTCGATATTTTAGTACCCTTTTTCTGACTTATGCATTTATATCACTTCGTCTCGTACTTCTGTGGTATGCCTCTTAGTCTTCATTTTCACAGTAGGTTCACAGTCTGGCTAATGACCTCTACACAGAGTGATTTTTATATCTAGAAGATATGACCTTTCTTCTAATTGCTCACTGCTAGAAACTAATTATTCAATTAGGTTCAAATGAGAGATAAATGTGTCTTGTTTGGGAACACTTTGTTACTTTAAGCTTTTAGAGCTTAAAGGGTTGGAATACTTGTGTAAGCAGTATTTTTCCATCTCATTTTTTTTTTCATAAATATACTTTGGCAAGTTGTTTACTTTGGATTTAAAAAAAAGCTGTTAGAAATTAATTCATGTATCATTTGAAATCCAGAAAATGGCGATTAAATACTTTAGCAAAGCACTGGGCCTACAGGCCAACTTATTTAAAGTGAATTGATTTTAATTTACCATGTTGACATGAGAGAACATGACATTTTTATCTGAGCTCTATTTAGATTGAGAAGAACAAAAAACAGTCCTTCGGTAACTACTTCCTACAACTAACATAGGTTTCACTTAGACATATTCACCATACCTGTACAAAACCTTCTCTAAACCCCTAACATTTTACTACCTGCAATGGTTGTTAACAGTAACGTTGTTAGATACTACACTGCAGCAGACCTCTAAGTGCGTCTGTTTAGAATGTTGCCTGATGCCTCTTGTCACAAACTCGATAAAAGCCACAAAAAGGTTTGGAGCAGCCATCTGTATATTGTTTTCTGGCTGCAAAATTGAATAAATAATTTTACAGAAGTGTACAGGTTGGAGTTCAGAACAGAATTGATTTGCTTGCCGCAAAGATGGTGGCTTTAAGGGAGAGTGGAGGAAGTGATGTCATCAGCAGGGCTGGAACCAGAAGTGATGCCATCAATAGGACCGGAACCATATGTGTTGTCATCAATATGCCCAAGATCGGAAGTGGTGTCATTGGGCCCAGGACCAGAAGTGACATCATCCATGGTGCCAGAAAATCTGGAAGTGGCGTCATTGGGCCCAGGGCTGGAAGTGATGTCATCAGGGCCAGGTGGAATTTCCTGTAAGTAGTCTGCAGAGAAGTGAGAGAAAAAATGACTGCACTCCACCACCCCTTTGTCTGGCATGGAATTACTCTCATTCAGGCCCTTTAGCTGCCTCCCATGTGCACATGTGTGACACTCTTCATGACCATACACCTCAAAGTTCAGAGTGAACATTGAAATGTATGCGTCTCTAAGGCTGGCTACTCTGTCTGTCATTGGCAGCTGTGTCCTACTGCTATCATCTAAGATATTTGTTTCCATTGGTCATTTTGGTGTTGCTTTCTGCTCTCCATCCAGACCTCACTCTCATTTTCAGAAGGCTAGGAACCCTTAACAACTGGGTCACAGGCTATGTATCTTCAGCCCACATGATAGTAATTTGCTGCTGTCTAGCATCCTGACATAATCTCATTGGCTTCCTCTTTGGATTTATTTCTGTGGCACTAATAGCAGTGCAATGCCCTGCTGCCTCCTGGTGGCCCCTTGCCCATCAACACTCGTACACAAAATGGCCATCAATCTACCACTGTCATTTTTTTCTATTTCATATTCCTTAAAGCCCTTACCTTATGGTTGATGTGTTCTTTTTCATAGGGCAATCCTTCACAAAGTTCATAATGATAAAATTATGAGAAACAGCCATTTGCGTTAGCTGATATTTAACTTATGTGTTGCCATTTTTAAAGAGGGACATTTATGTTATTTTCTTTGTATTTGTTTCTTTTTAGCGTCCTGCACCAAACAAACTTTTTACCTGCAATAGTTAAATACTACATCTTATAAAAAGTTGTGAATAGTAAACAGTATATAATCATATATTTCCAGGTTGTTTTTTTTTCTGTAACACACAGTAGGTTGTTAATCTCCCATTTATGTCCCAACACCACTTCTTGTGTCTCACTTGAAAGCACTTTCCCTTATATTTGGCAGACCTCTCTGTTTTACCTAAAGCTGTACAACAGACTAATTATTTTATCTTATTCATCTGCTTGGTCGTTCCTTATTTAACAAAATGTATTTAATTGAGTAGAAAGATATACGATAGATATATGGATACCAAAGAAAACTGGTGGTAAGGTAGTTTTATTTTTTTCCTCCTGAGCTTCAAAGCAAAGTGTAAAGTAAGTGGGGCTGGGCAGAGTTGCCTTGGCACTGCTGGTCACAGCCTAATTGACAAGCAGTAATTCTGCAAATCTGTATGGTCCTGGTACTTGTGGCTGCTAAGAGGAGATTGTGCTCTCTCTCTTTTTTTCTCTCTTTTGTTCTAATTGGTGGATGGCAGCAGCCTCTAATGGAAGCAGTCTCTCCTGAAGGGTTTCCGCTGCCTGTACAATCAATCTCCCCAGCTGCGCCTTTGCTCTCTGGATTTTCTGAAAGCCCCTTTTGTAATAATAGATTGCTGTGGGTTACATAAACCCTGCCTCCCGCTGAGTCAGCCCTCTGCGTCTGCACTGACAAATTGATGCTTTTCATGAAAAGCTGTGTGGGGAGCCACAGGAGAGCGCTGTGGGTTTTCATTTTCCTGTAGTGCCACCGTATCTGTTGCCATCTTTCTGCCACTGGAGTGATCACTGCTGTCCTTGAACCCCTCAGGACTATATACAGTTTGTGTGTGTGTGTTTCTATATGTGTCCTGTAATCATGCCCCTATGAGTGGGTGTGTGTGTTTGAGTGAGCATTCTTGTATGCAAGTCTTTGCTTTTATTGTATGATGCCAGTAGCTCAGACTTGGAAAGCCCAGTGTGTGACTGTCCATAAGTGTTTGTAGAATTCAGCTTCCCCCTATGTCTGTTTTCACGACAGACTGCCTTTAAACACATGTGAGTGTACATGGTTGTAATCATTTGTTACCATGCACTTCTTCATTAGAGAATAAAGGAGAGAAGAGAGAAAAGCTGTTCATGTTTTTATATGTCCTCATTCACATCCATGATACTGTAGGAAAGTGTGCTTTTTTCTGTGCCTGACCACACACAGTTGTGCATTCCTTTATGCAATGCATGGACATGTGAGTGCTTGCAAATATGTACTCTGTCTTTGCATAGTTCAATGTTTGCCTATGTCTGTAACTTAGTAATGCTCATTTCCTTCTGAAATTTATGTTAATCTGTAAGACTTTAAGACCTTCTATAAATTTTGAGACAGTATAAGGCAGACATGTTTTTTTTTAATGTTTGTCAAAATGAAGACTCCAAAATACAGAATTTCATCTTTTGCTTGTATTATTGTTATTGTGAATGTATAAATTTAGCTTTATTGACTTCATTAGTGTACACCTTTTTCAATGACCTACAGATGGGATTATGTTTATGAGAATGTCTAATGTGTTTTTCTTTCACATTTTCGAAGTATCACCAAGTTTGCCACTTTTTCTGACAGCCATTAACATACTGCTTGATGGAGCCAGTTCATGTGTGAAAGCTGTATAGGCAAACTATGTTCAGACACAATCCTTGCCATTTGTTCTTTTCCATTCTCTCATGGTACATAAAACACATGATGTGAGACAGACAAGTCCCTGTTTTGTTTGTCGGGTCCAAAACACCTGCATTCAATATTCTTTGTCACTGCATTATATACATTGTACTTCTAGAGGATTGCTTATTAGCTGGCAGTTCTTGCACACACACACGCACACACATACACACACACACACTAACTTGCCCTTGCAATCTAAGACAAAATCAAACCTATTTGATTTTGTTGGATCAAGTGACAGACTGGTTGGACTGAGTCGCTGGATATGTCAGACAACATGACCATGCTGCGACTGCCCCTGACTCGCTAAGGTTATTTAAATGAAGTCATGAAATGAAAATGGATGGAAAAGTCATTTAATGGGCCATGGCCTTTAGTGAACCCTTCCATCTGGACATATTAATGTGTTTTTTTTCCTTTGTGCAAGTATATTTTTTAACAGGTTGTTCGATTCTGATCACAATATATTGTTGGAGAGGAGTTTATAAATTGATAGTGTCCCAGCTAAGAACTTCACATTAGAACATTTGAATCTAGACAGTCTAGATAAAACAGTCCTATCCACTTAATTCTTCTAAAAGAAAATCAAGTCTAGTTCTGAAAGTCCCTAAAGTCCTACTGTCTACCACACTACTTGGTAACTAATTTCATGTGTGTATGGTTTTCTGCAGAAAGAAAAACTGTGAAATTTACCCTTAACCAGTTTCCAGTTGTATCCCCTTGTACTTCAAGAACTCATTTTAAAGTAACAGTCTTGATCCACTGTACTAATTCCCTTCATAATTTTAAACTCTTCAATTATATCACCTCTTAATCTTCTTTTGCTTAAACTGAAAAGGCAACGCTCTTTTAATCTTTCTTCATAATACATCCTATGTTGCCCTGGAATCAGCCTAGTCGCTCTACTCTGGACTTTTTCTAGCACTGCTATGTCCTTTTTGACCATCTGAGGCCTCACCAGTGCAT
The DNA here is from genome assembly GCA_026402145.1 of Polypterus bichir lapradei. Lineage (NCBI taxonomy): Eukaryota > Metazoa > Chordata > Cladistia > Polypteriformes > Polypteridae > Polypterus > Polypterus bichir. The sequence goes on from JANRMT010062831.1 coordinate 30,072,630, forward strand.
TATAAAGCTTGAGCATAACCTCATTGGACTTATACTCCACACATCATGCTATATAACCTAACATTTTGTTAGCCTTCTTAATGGCTTTTGAGCACTGTCTGGAAGTTGATAATGGCAAGTCCACTTTGACTCCTAAATTCATCTCATAAGGTGTACTTCCAATTTTTAGATCTCCCATTGTGTGTCCAAACCTAACTTTTGTAACTACTATACTGTATGTAATACTTTACAATTACTTACAATAAATTTCATCTACCGCAAATCTACCAAAGCCTGTATGTTTTCCAAGTCCTTCTATAGTAATTGAACAGATTCTACATTATCTACCTGTCCACTTAGCTTGGTATCAACTGTGAGCTTAACCATCTTGTAACTTACATTCCTATCCAAATTGTTTATTTACATTAAAAATATATAAATTAGCTGATTTGACCATAACATTTTAAATTTAAGACCAGAGATTATATCTTAAACATTTCACATTTGTATAGTTGTCTTTCATTTAACTGGGTCAGTCAAGAGTGAATCAGATGGATGATTTAGATACAGGTATGGTGCTGATAAATTAAATGGAGTGCTATGCATTACATGTCATGTAAGTTGTGTCTAATGAATGTACAACTCTATGGATTCTACTTAGCTACTAAACCTGTCCCGTCTCCCTCAAGACCATATGTACCTGCTGATCTTAGTTGTAGATGAACGTATAGTAACTGTAAAGTAGGCCCTCTGCATATCACTATATGCTCGATTCTACTAGGATAGGATCAAGTCTATAGAACTTTGGCCTAGATTAAGAACTACTGATAATGGCTAAATGGATTTTGGAAAGATGGGATTTAAGGTGAGGTGGATACAGCTTGTGACCTTTTATCTGAAAATTGCACTGTGGCAAGCACCATGAAAATGGAGTAGGTCAAAATGAAAAATCTTGGATAGGCAGAGAACGGAAGGCTATTTTGAGTCAGCTTTGACATACTGCAGACATACTGCCGAACATAAGAAGCACTCCCAGACACAAGCCTGTTGCATTAATATTGCACTTAATTATTATTGTCTCTTGTTATATTGAACTAACAGTTTTATTAGACAGTGTCAAAGTTAATTTACATAAATTGTGAAGTTTTCCACCAAATAATTACAGTAGATGATCCCTGCAAGTTATTTTTGATTGAATGCTTTAAGTGGCAAAGGTCATTCAGCCTTTGACCAGTTATTTGTGTGCTTAGCCTTTTAGTATAGAACAGAGTTCAGAGATTCAGTGAAAACATTGGCTGTAGGAGTTTTTTTATCTTAAGGACTGGCCCAAACATTAATTGGACAATCTCTAGGTTTAGAAGTAACTCTAATATAACTCCTGAAGTTATATCTCAGGATGGGTCATGTCAACCTCCTGCCAAGAGTTAGTAAGTTTACAGTTTGGATGTTAGCTATAATAAATGTTCAATAGACAAGAATAGGAAGTAGAGTAGGCATAGATTCAGTAGACGCCAGAAGATGGTATGGGAGTTATCTGTATTGTTTAGTTGCTAGGATTTATTTGGCAAGGCTCCTAATTATAACATGATATCACTTGCATGATGCTTCTTACATGAGAATAATCAAAACCATTTCAAAAATTTAATTTTATTGATGGAATTATACATAGATTAAAAATGTCTTAAATGGGATGCAGGAAGACCTACTTTCAAAGTCCTACTCTTGTCCATGACTTACTTTTAACAATAATGCGTCATTCAGATGTATAGCCTGTGCTAAAATGTTCCAGCGCTAATATAAGCACCTTTCATTTAGTAACTGCCTTCTTTATAGATTATGAATTAATTTTGGCAGTTTTTAGTTTGGGTTTTTAATATTTCATAGTAATTAGACTTTTTTGTGGAATTGTGCCTACTAAAGGACCTTTGCATGAGAGTACTATGGCCTCTGCTATGTTAATATTTGAGAACTTCTAAGGGCAAGGTCATTCCCTTCTTGAACAGCCGTCAAATTCCAATGGTCTTGCAAAAACTGCTTCTCAAACTTGACAGGTAGAAATGAATAAAATTTACCTGACTATCAGAGAGCTTGGAAGGGCTCACTATACTGTATGTGTGTGATGTTTAATAACAGTCGAACATTTTTTACAAGATAGCTAGTGGCAGTAAACAATGGCAGGATCAATAACTGAAAACTTGAGAATTTGAAATCTTGCCCAAATATAGAGTGGTAAAGGAGGGAGCTGCAGGCTATTACTTCATAAAATAAAAAGGTTCTCCTTAATACAATGAAGGACATCATAAGCAATTTTCAGGAAGTTGCTTGTGGGTAATGATCAGGAGAGTTCTGTTTGTTCCCTCATTGGGCCTATATCCTGCAGAGTATGCACGATAAATGCTTTGCTCCTTTGATTCTCGCTCTGGCTGTGTGAGCACGTTCTTCTCCGGAAGGACTGAAGCTGATCAAGGAGGCAGATGTGAAAGCTGAAACTCTACCCAGCCTGCGTGCGAGGGAGTGCTAACCTTGGTCATCTTTCTGCCTGCATTGTTATTGACTCACGCTTGCCTGCACTGTAGAAACAACTTCCTTTGTTCAGTTATAAAAGAAAGCAAAAGCGCTACTGTTTGTGCTGCCTTCTTGGATTATAATAAAACAAAATTGCCAGTACTTGTTTTCTTAGCTAGTAAGGCATTTCATTTGAAGTCTCCAAGTATTTACAGGGTAATTTTTGCATTGCTACTGAAAACTATTGAAACACTGACAAAGTGTTGGCACAGTGCCACCTGATTTTTTTCCATCATGTTAAAACAAGTAAACACTAAAAAACTACATTATTGGTACTATCATTTAGGACATGTGCCATTTCTAATACCATCCATTTGCACCACTTGAACTATTTTATTTTTAAATGTTAATTCCACTGGGACCTAGTATGATGTTTTTGTAATCTGTTCTAAACACTCAAGCCAAATGGAACATTAACACAGCAATTTTCTTTTGCCATATCTTCAACTTTTTTTTTCTATGCATTATCCATTCTTTTAAGCATAGTTGTAAGGGACTTCAGCTGACCATATTATCTGTTATGCTGCAGAGATGCATTTACATTTTTTCTCCTTCATTTATTCAAAAAGTGACCTTTTCAGAGGTTTTGAGACAGTTTCCTTTTCAAACAGCAATTATATTTGCTTCCTTTCATTTGCAAAGAAGCTTTGAAGCTCTTCAAATCCAACATTATTTAAGTTAACCACCAGGTGGCACAAACTCCTAAGAGGAAATTCAAGTATGGCTTCATCTTGTGTACGACTTCTTTAATTCTGTTTTAAATGACTAATTAAGTTCATTAACTTCAAAGAAAAGACATTTTATTAAGAATTCTGAGTAGCATTGCATTTTCATATTAAATCATATATATTTTTTGGAATTATTACATCTTTTATTGTTTGAGTGAAAACGTTTGTGTATTTCAGACTTTGAAAATGGTACATTCCTACATAGTGGCTTTTTAATGGTTGACTCTAAATGTTTTCTTTTTCTATGTCTTTAATATTTATGAATGCTTTTGTCCTGGGAATAAAAAATGTAAAAAGGAAAGATTTGGCTGAGAATCACGATAATTCTATGTATTCCATAGTTATTAAACAGTTATAGCTTTTAAATATGACGTCATCATATAACAATACCATGTCCTAGCCCCCACCTTCCAGCTTGACACCTAAAACTCTAGAGAACTGCTGCTTGGCCCTCAAAATTTACTGGCTATTACCAGGCTGCTTTAAATTGTTTGTACTTCACTTTCATCTCCTCCAGGCTGTTATGGACTTCCTCCCATCTGCTGCCCTACTGCCTTCCTTTTTGAAAGAGAAACTCGCCCACCTGAGCACATTTAGACCCTAATTAACCATGATTACCACATGCCTTTTGCATATGGCAATTAACAGTCCAATTAGGGTAATTTAAACAGTCTATAGAGCTTCCTTCTGGCAGCTACAGTCCCCTACACAAGAAAAAGAAAAAACAGTCTAGGGTGAGGGCTGTCTTGGCAATTTGTTGTCCTATTGCCATATTCATATGCTAACATTTGATACCAACAATTGTTTCCCCTCTTTGCTGTTTTTGTCTCTGAAATGGGCAGTGTTCATTCATAAGCATAATTGTGTGACCCTGAGCAAATCTGACTATCTCCCAGAGCTGCAATGGAAAACATGCAGAATATGGCATGCTGATGTCTTCCAACTTGCATGTGCTGGAAGACTCATTCTCAGTAAAGTATTGCACCCTGTGTACTATCTGGCATAGCAATATTAAAAGTAAATTCAGGAAGTTCATCAGTGGGGTGAATTGAATCCATCAGATGACTGCTCTGCACCACACTCTTGTTAATTCTGTATTCTTTTTCTCACATAATGCAAAACTAGAAGTGGCATGACATGGCTATCAGCATCATTATGAAGCACATAAGGTATATATTTGCTCTTTTAAATCTGGTGATTTCACTGTACAAATGGCAGGAACCCTTAAAAGGCTCAGGAAGACTGGTTCCCGTTGTCTTTTCTTAGACCAAGTATATTTCATCAGCACCCAACTTAGTGTGTGGATGCACAGTAAAGAGGTATGCTTCCAACATCAGGCCAGTCACAGAGTGATCAGTAAGGTGGATGTTAACACTAACCAGAAACAGCATGAATAAAGTTAAAATTTTGTGTAAGGCAATTTGCAGGATTTAATAAGGATATGCATGTAGGTAGGCAATGTCTGCTCTAAGTTTCATGCATGCAACTACCCTTGGTCCACTAATTTTTCTTCTTTTTGGGACTGGGTTTGCCCTTTAATATATAGTTCAGCTTACCTACCTCTTGAGATCAAACTCATGTTAGCCACTGTGCCACTGAGCAGATGCATTAGAGATCTAACCAGCTAATAATATCTCTAGCACAAAGAGCTCTCAATTCCATTAAGTGCAAGGGTAAAGAGTTCGCTACATTCAATTAGTCTGACATCTTGAAGAAAAACATTTATGAGATTTTGCATTGCAAGCTGTAATAGCCATACACAAGCTCAGAGGACATCATATGACACAATGAAGTCCGGACTTGGCCACGCCTAAACATACTTATCTTTAAATGTCTCACCCAACCTTTACATAAATTTCCCACTTGAGAGATGAAAAAAATAAAGATAAACATGTCAAAATAAAGATTTTGTAAATTTAAAGAAAATATAATATTAAGGTGAAATGTTAATCACACTCAGAATTCACAGATCCCGAAATAAATGCAAATATGTGCAATGGTAAAAATAAAGAAAAAATATAAATAAGTCCCTGTTCTTTCTTTATTTACTTACAAAACATAAATAATCACATAACAAAGAACAATACATATGCACACGAAGTCTAATATAAAAACACAGTATTGTAGGAAGTAAAACTTGGATGAAAGTCTTCAAATGCAGTTGAACAAACAAAAGCACACAACACAGTTCAGACAGGGTTATTCTGAAACATAAAGTAAAACAATCTCAGAGTCCAGAAACCCATGGCTAGTGGATTGTGGAAAACAAAAAACACGTAACTGCCACATCTAACTGGATGAGAAGTGACAATGGGTTGTTCTTTTGGAGAGTGAGAGCAGTGATGTTACAAACCTTTTTGTGATCCAAGTCTTTCCTGATGTATTCTTTTTCTATTTCTGTTAAACTAAATTTGTTTAACGTACGCAACTAGGAACTACAAAATACAATAAGGGGAAGTCCCTACCTCCAGGAAAAGGTTAAATGTCACTACTGATGGCATCCTTGCTTTTTGCAGAGGGAATAGGTTCTTCACATACATTTAAATATACGGGGAAAAAGGTCAGACAGATAGAAAACTTATAAACATAGAACAAGAACAATTAACATTTTATGTAACCCTGCTACAAAGTTAACTAAAGTCAGTAAGCTTAGTTGCTTACCCTTAAGTCTGATGTTGTCACAGAGTTGTTGTGATTCCCTCATATATTGATCTTTACAATTTTATTTAATTACTAGCGACTGGGAGCCCAATTGAATCCAGCTACAAATTCTACGTTTGTGAAATCCATACTTTCTCTGCAAAGAATTATTAGTTTTTTAAGTCCTTGAAATGATTTTTTTATCATGGCACTGATTTGTGCTTAAAATAGACCTTTTCGGCTGATGTAATAAAGAGCTTCCTGTTTAAACGGGGCTGCGAGATATGAACTCAACTCTTCGGCGCACCTCATTTGATTTTTTTTTTTTGGCAAATTTTCAAAACAACCCGTATTTTATGACTCTGTTCACAGTCGGAGTAATACTTATGTTGGTGTGGTCATTTTAGATCTTAGATCAGCTAAAATTTAAACAATGACCGTTGTTATTACCCAGCCGTCATTGCTCAGTTTGCCAATAGATATCAGAAGGGCGGATGCCAAAATCGATAGATAGATAGATTTCGACATACCAAGCAAATGGCGATACATTCTAAATTACTTACGGTTCCTGAGCTGTCGAAGGGTTTAAGTCAGTCGACGATGTTAGTCCTGGAAAGTATGCCCCACCAAACCAACGTTCTAAAAACCAACCGAACTTACTGTTATCTGCTTGAACCAACACCGACTTACTATACTCTGCCATCCAGCGGCGTCACTGAAGCATTTGAACATTCTTAGCCAATCATGCAATACTGCATCCACGTTTGCCACGTTATATTCTAACTACAGAGGCAGAGTCCCATTGTATGGTTCTAACTTGTATTCCATCCATCCATTATCCAACCCGCTGAATCCGAACACAGGGTCACGAGGGTCTGCTGGAGCCAATCCCAGCCAACACAGGGCACAAGGCAGGAACTAATCCCGGGCAGGGTGCCAACCCACCGTAGTCTAACTTGTATTGAGTCGAGGTATTGACGCGAACACCATACATACGGATAGTATCAAATTATATATAAGGATATCTTCTGCCATTTTGAGTCATGAGTGGGTCTGTGTTTGTGCTTTCTAACACTTGTTATGTTAGAGCGCCATCAAGTTTGTGTTATAAAAGATGGAAGAGCCCATGAGTACCTGTCTGATTTTTAAGAACAGTAACATTTTTCAGAAGGTTGTTCTCTTTTTTTAATCACTTTGTTTTGAAACAGCTTTCCTTTCAGTAGAAAAACCTAAGTTTTGTTTAAAAAAGGAACTTACTTTCATTTTGTTTTTGAAAGCTTTTATGCTATTTTAAGCCTTGTGTTCTTGAAGGTATTACATTTTAAATAACCTTTCATTTGTTATTTTTCCTCAAATCTCTGCTTCACGTGAAAGCAAAATATCTGTGTGCTGCCTTAAGAACATCATGGATATACATTCAGAGTGAACTCCTTTTCCTTTTTACTCGGTGAATCCCTTAAGATATGCTGTAAATCATTTACTGTGATTGTCTGGATGTCTTAGAAACATTTATTTAAATGGGTTGGATTAGACGTTGTTTGTTGAATAAAAAATTTTATAATGGTGGTCATAGAGTGGATATTGAATGTTATCTTCTGTAAGTAGTCTACTGTGACTTAGTTGTATTAGATAAATTGTTAAACAAACAATTTGAGTAAAAATGTTAAGCACTATTCCCTTTGGAGTGTTTACATCATGTACAGCTTTACTGCTGCATAGTTAGTACAAATTATAAGAAATTTATTAGAGCAAGTGGTCTTTGCGGAAAAGTGCAAAGTCAACTTTAATATAATAAGCTTACCATAATTTGTTCAAAGTTTTTGACAAAATTTGTTCCATAACTGTTTACCTCATTTTTTTCAAGCAATTTATTGATTGTAGCCTGAAGAGAATGAATAGACAAAACTTTGAGGCTACAGTACTAAGGCAGAATTATGAAAGGATGTGGCTCATTAATATTGCCACTGTTTAGATAAGACAACCCTCACCGATCATTAATAAAGCTCATATAACACTATAGTTTCAATGTAAAGCATATTTTTGGTCAGTAGGTAACATGATTTATTCAGTGTTCAATAATTCATCACTATTCATTCCAAGAACTATCCATCTATTACAGAGGAAAAAGCATATATACATTCACACATAATTTGGGAAAAGCATAAAAATGTGAAATTGAAATCATCCTTTGGAAAGATTACATAAATGCATTCTTTTCCATAATATGCTAAACTTGTTCAGAAGTTATTAGGAGCCAGAGCCTATATCTGCAGCTGTATGCTCAACACACGAGTCACCTTCAGATTAGATACCAGACCACTGGCTCTTGAGATTAGATACCAGACCATTGCCTGGCATTCACAAACAGGCAAGCACACAAAATGGACAGGTAGGAGTTCCCATCAACTTTTTAAAAATGTATTTGATCAATATTAAAAGGGCAGAGCAAAATCCCTCGAAGACTGAGGTGAACATATCAAATTCACATAGATAGAACCCTGAGACTCACTTTATGAAAAACAACTGATTTTTCCAATTAGTCAATAATTATCAAGTTTTTCCCCGTATATACTGAGTGTTTGTATTTGAACATTTATATAGCTTGTGTGTATCGCTACTGGTCTAATGCTAGCAACAACACCAATAGGAAGTGACATTGCAGTATGTTGTATCATCAAAGCACTTGGGTCACTAAGAAACATTGGGTACTAAATATTATTGGTTATCATTCATCTTGTCTTCTTACTTGGTGTTTGTACCAAACTCATGCCACTTTAAATACACCATAACTAACTTGCCAGTATTATTGAACCCAAGCACAGAAACAAGTAGTTACCTTTTGACGTGTAATGTCTGAGCACTTGTCTGTTTCTGTAAAAAATGGTAAAGGATAGTCTGAGTTATTATACCACATTATGTTACTACTCAATGGTCCATAGTCTCTGTTTTTTGTATCAGTGCACTTGCATGCATGTATTGTTAGTGGTTTATGCATTACACAATGGCTGTGTTATTCTTCGTTGTAGAAGTCTCAAAGGTCCATTGTTGATTAACTTTTTTCCTTGCACAATAAATATAAATTTTACACTTAGCTACACATTTAGCTTGTTGTCATAACTAATGGATAGACGTCATAATTCTGGACTGTGTACTCTTTAACACAATTTTCCTATACTGGTAGTCCTTTTTCCTTTACGTTTCATAAACATGGTACCTAACTTACCCCCAACAATTATCCATCTTCAGTATCAAAGAGATTTTAGTACTGTCAGTACAAATTTGCAAAATTATTAAATGTAATAACTTAAATTTCACATTGACACAAGTCCTTTTCTAAGACACTTGAAATTTGGCCCAGGTGCATCACATTCCATTGATCATCATTGAGATGTTTATACACCTTGTGATTGACCAGGGGAAGACTATATAAAAAAAGTCTGCAGCATTGAAGTTTCCCAAGAGCACAATTGACTTCATGATTCTTAAATTGAATAAGTTTGGAACAACCAGAAGTCATTCTACAGCTTTCTGCTTAGCCAGAATGAGTAATCATATGAGAAAGCATGTGAGAAAGACCATGGTAATAGAGGTGGCCAAGAACCCAATGGTCACTATGGATGAGCGCTACAGAAACTATGTGATGATGGGAGGAACATCCAGAAGGATAACCATTACAGCAACACTCTAGTAATATGGACTTTATGGCAGAAACGGAAGACAACTCTTTAAAGCTTGCTTGGACTTTCCGAATATGCACTGAAAGGACAAAAAGTAACAAGATACTCTGGTCTGACCTGTCTGGATAAAACCAGGCACTTCTCATCATCTGTGTGATACCATTCCAGTGATAAAACATGGTAATATCAGCATCGTGCTTGGGGTTGTTTTACAACAGCAGGAACTGGGAGACTAGACAAGGTTGAGGGAAAGCTAAATGGAGCAAAGTATGGAGAGATCCTTAATGAAAAACTTGCTCCAGAGCACTCTATATCTCACAGTGGGCCAAAGGTTTACCTTCCAACATGACAATAACCCTAAACACAAAACAAAGACAACACTGAAGTGACTTAGCTTCACCTCTTTGAACGTTCGTGAGTGGCCCAGCCTGAGCCCAGACTTGAGCCCAACCAAACATCTCTAAGGAAACCTGAAAATACCTGTCCACCAACAGGCTCCATCCAGCCTGACAAAGCTTGAAATAATCTGCAAAGAAGAATGGCAGAAAATCCCTAAATCCAGGTGTGCAAAGCTTGTCACTTTGTCCTGGGTATGACGTTAAACTGCATCCGGCCCTGCAAGCGGTCCTCCAACTTGCAGGGAAATCATGAGGGATGGTGGCAGGATTTGCACTCCAGCCACTGTAAAGAAAACTTCACACAGCTCTGAGACAACAAAAAGGTTTCCTTTTTGCTCTCCGCAGGAGTAGCTCTGCTGCAGCCACCTATAGGAAGGCTGCTTGCATCATGAAGGGGATGGGGGAAAGCCCTTGGGAGCCCCAACTCTGAAAGAGTCAAAACTGTTGTAAAGCCAATGTGGTCAGGTCTGTTGGGGAACTGTTGTGTTGCTGAGGCATCGCCCGCTGCACTACAACACTCAGGTCCCAATGTGAGGTGGCCCATCAGGGTAGGTGCATGGAACATCTTGTCTCTCTGTTAAGATGATCATCGTCCTCTGCTGTCAGAGGAGCTGCCTAAACTCTGCATTTCAGTGGTGGCACCTCTCATGAGGTCCGCAGACCTGAGACTGGCCAGATCTCTGTAGGTGAAAGCACCTTTTATTGGTCTGGTCGCTCTGATGGCTGTCGTCCTCGGGGATTAGCTGTTGCTGTAGTGGATTGGCTTCTTCTGATGGTGTCCTATGTCACTACTTTCAACGAGCGTATTATGGGACTCGGATTACGGCACTCCCTGGGCGCCTTGTCTGTTGTCTCAGTGTATGCTCTAACCGCTCTAAGTGATGTCTCGGTGAGGGAGACATTTTATTCTCAACTACACTCTGTGGTTGATGGGTGCCCTCAATGTGACACTCCTCTGGTTATTGGTGACTTCAATGCAGCCACTGGCAGTGACATGGCTGGCTATAAGGATTGTCTTGGTCCCCATGGGTCTGGTGATCATGCTTAAAGTGGCTCCATGCTAGATAGATAGATAGATAGATAGATAGATAGATACTTTATTAATCCCAAGGGGAAATTCACATAATCCAGCAGCAGTATACTGATACAAAAAACAATATTAAATTAAATTAAATAGTAATAAACTCCTTGAGTTTACAAAAGGTCAGGGGCTGCGAATTGCTGGATCCTTGTTCCAGCGCCCTGAGCTGCATCGTTGCACTTGATACTCCAATACTGGTGGTGCGGTGGAGGAGATCGATCACATCCTCGTGGGCAGATGCTGGAGGCTCTTGCTAAACTGCAGGGTCTACATAAGTGCCCAGTTTGTGAATTCTGACCACAGACTTGTTGTTGCTACTCTGAAGCTCCAGCTTAGGTCCAGTAGGTCCACTTGCTAGAAAAATGAGTCTGGACTTGGCAAGACTCCAGGACCAGGCTGTTTCTAACGAGTTTGCATGCAGTTTGTGTGAGGAACTTGCGGATTTGGGTGCGACTTCTGATCCTAATGTGATGTGGGAGACCTATAGTGACAAGACACTGAAGGTTGCTGAGGGTTGTGTTGGTGTTACCAGTGTTCCCAGAAGGAGGTGTTTCATCTCACAGGGCACCCTGGATATCATCGAGAGGAGTCACAGTGCACGGCTCAATGGCATTTCTGGTCTGTACTGGGAACTGAGAAGGACGGCTGCGAGGGCTCTGAGGAATCTGTGAGCAAGTGACATACCATCTGTGTTCTAGCAACTCACGTCCTGCTTACAGAGGAATCGAAGCATTATGCACATCCGTATCTGTTCTTTGGAGAGTCGCAGTCAGGGCGGCTGATGGAACGGTCCTTATGGATGACACTGCAGTTGTGACCTGCTGGGCTGGCTGCTTTGAGCAGCTGTTCAGAGCTGATCCTCCGGCTAGGACGTTGGATATCTCTAGGTCCAAGATTCTTGAGGCTGATCCACCAAATGTCTGTGAACCATCCAATTTCACAGATTGCACAGGTGGTGAACCAACTGAGGAGGAAAAAGGGTACAGGGATCTGTGGTATCTGGGGTGAACTTCTCCAGGCTGGTGGTAAGGCTGTCCTCCTGGCATTGCAAGCAATCTTTGCTTCCATTTGGGAGACTGGCATCATCCCAACAGACTGGAAAATGGGACTTGTTGTCCCTATCTGGAAAGGGAAGGGTGATCACCTGGACTGTGGCAACTACATGGGGATTACACTGCTCTCGGTGCCGGGTAAGGTACTTGCTAGGGTCGTCTTCAATAGGATCCGTGATCACTTGCTCACCTACCAGTGACCAGAACAGTCTGGTTTTACGCCTAGTCTACTATCGACCACCTCCTTGCATTAAGTGTTCTCATGGAGCACAAACGCGTGTATATGCGGCAGAGTTTCTTTCCAGCCTTTGTTGATTTTCATAAAGCGTTTGACTCAGTTGATCCAGCTACCCTGTGGAACATCCTGAGGGTTCACGGGATCCCCTCGAGGTTGCTGGATATCATCAACAGCCTGTACACTGGTTCTGTGAGTGCTGTGCAGAGTGGAGGCAGAACCGCAGTGTTTTTCCCAGTTGATTCTGGGGTTCATCAGGGGTGTGTTCTTGCTCCTACTCTGTTCAATGCTTGTATGGATTTGGTGTTGGGTAAGGTCGTGGGGTCCAGCGGCTGTGGGGCATCTCTTGGTGAGGAAAGATTCAGAGACCTTGACTTTGCTGATGATGCTGTGATCTTTGCGGAGTCAATGGAGGCTCTGATCTGGGCTCTCGAGAGACTGAGCAAGGAGTCTGAGTGTCTGGGCTTGCAAGTGCCCTGGATGAAAACCAAGATCCAGGCCTTTAATGACCTCTTAGGCACAGCCATCAGCAGTGTGTCTGTCAGCGGAGAGAGTGTTGACCGCATCGAGAGGTTTACTTACCTTGGCAGTGACATTCATGGTGACTCTTCCTATGAAGTCAGCAGATGGATTGGGAGAGCATGGGGGGTCATGAGGTCACTTGAAAGGGGTGTGTGGCACTCCTGATATCTATGCAAAAGTACAAAGGTCCAGGTCTTTAGAGCCGTGGTCCTTCCTGTCTTGTTATATGGTTGCGAGACATGGATGCTATCCAGTGACCTGAAACATAGACTGGACTCCTGTGGTACTGTTTCTTTCTGGAAAATTCTTGGGTACTGTTGGTTTGACTTTGTGTCGAATGAGTGGTTGCTCATGGAGTCCTGAATGAGGCACATTACCTGCATTGTGAGGGAGAATCAGTTACGGCACAACAGCCATGTGGCGTGTTTCTCTGAGGGTGATCCAGCTTGTAGGATCCTCATTGTTTGGGATTCGAGTTGCTGTACCACGCCAAGGGGTCGCGCACGTAACACCTGGCTGCGGCAGATAGAGGGTCATTTCTGGAGGGTGGGACTGGACCGTGTGTCTGCCTGGGGGAGTTGTCAGCCGGGATCCCATGCTCTTTTGTTGTGTGGTGCTATACGAGTGCATGCTCGCCAACTTGACCTGTCCTGACCTGTACATAAAATTAAAAGTTATTTTAATCAGCTTTTGGTTATGCGCCACATCTTTTTTTTTTTTTTTTTTTATTATCCCAACCAGGATCCCGAGCTGTTTCATCGTGCGGTGGGTGCAGCAACGCACTGTACCAGTATATGCTCCCCAACTTGACTTGACTTGACTTGAAAGCTTGTCACATTAAACCCAATAAGACTCCAGGCTGAAATTGCTGCCAAAGTGGCTTCAACTAAGTACAGAGGAGAGGTTCTGAATACTTGTGTGATATTTTAGTTTTTTTATAAATTTGAATTTTTTTTTTTAGTCTTGTTTTCATTTTGGCATTCTGTGTGTGCTGAGTGTTGCTTGATGAAGGAAAAAATGAATTTAAATTATTTTAGCATAAGGCTGCAACATAGCAAAATATGTAAAAAGTAAACGGGTTTCATTGCTTTTTGAATGAACTGTATAGCAATCTCCTTTGTAAGAAAAGCACAGGACAAAGAAAGTGATTTGGGGCACCTGGAATGTCTGCCCTGTCTATTAAATGCACATAAAAGGCATGAACGAAGACGTGTGTGAAGCACAAAATATTGAGTCTCCTGGTTTCCGTTAGTCAGACTGCTGAAGATGGTGGTTCTACTGGTCATATGTCTGCCGGGAAGTGGGTCCAGGTGGACAGACATTGGAAGTGACATCATTAGAGGAGTACCGCCAATTTTCTGATCTGCAGAGGGAGAAAAAGAGAGGATTCTCACACAGCATCATAACCTGGATTGGCGAAGAATTACTGTTATCTAAGCCCTTAAACTGTCTCCTTTGCCCGTCAGGTCAGATGATTCAATGCGTGAGGTTATGTACCAAAGAAACAGCATTGGCGTTGGCATGGAGAATTCCCCAATTATGTAGGGCTGAAAAGGTTGAAGGTCAAAGAACCACATGGTGACTCAGGAATTTGAATCTTTATGATGAGTGATCCACTGTAAAGGTGGTCTCACGACCCAGGAAGTAGTACCTCAGGTGGTTAATAGCCCATTTAATCTCTAGGGCCTCTCTTTTTACTGCCACATACATGGTTTCACAATCCAGTAGTTTCTGACTCAGATACATATTGGGCAGTTCAACAAAATCGATGTTTTGGCTCAGCATGGCTCCAAGACCTGTGTCCGAAGTGTCGGTCTGTAAGATGAAAGATAAGGAAAAAAACAGGAGTGATTAGTACAGATGCTGAGATAACGGCCTAAGGGTTTTACACAGCTGGTCTGGGGACAACAATGTAAACATATAGAGGAGCTCATAGAAAAAGAGTGGACAACCTCACAATCTGAGAGGGCAGAACTGTCCCTTAGTCGAGCCCAGACGGATTACATCCCAAGGTTTCAGCCCCTCCATTGTAAACCAGAGCCTGTACCATTGGCCCCGGATTTGCGGCCGTGCAACCTACTTGGGGACGAGGGGGAATGCAGATGGAGCTGGGGAAAGGGTTGGTGTGCTCTGATCAGCCCTCTCGTAATTCCAGAAGTGGTTATTGTAAATGGATATAAAACCGAGGCCTTGTTTGATTCTGGTAGCATGCCTGCCGATATGTGCTTCCGTGACAGTGGCTTAAAACATCGACCAGTCTAACCTGTATCCATGGGGAAACCTAGGATCACTAGTGAAATTAGCCATGGCGGTCCTTCCAGATCTAGCATTTGTGGTGATACTGGGGCGGGACTGGTCGAAAATCAAAAGCGGATCAGCACTTCCCACTCCTACATTAAAATTAGGCCTAGCCATAGATGGAGAAAAAGTGTCTCAAACTGCCTCCACACCGTGTAAACAGCCGACAGAGAGAGGCAAAGCATCACTCAGTGTGACGTGATACTTCCAGGACCATCATGAGCAGAAACATCATCATCCAACACCATGGTGGGATGGAAGGAAACCATGACTGTCTCTCCCAAATACATTTTCAATTTAGAGAAACACCGGCTTCCTTTAAAAGGGAACAATGGAATGACGATTCCCTAAAATTTGCAAAAAATGCAGTTGCTCTTGTCAATGGCCAGCACACTCGTCAACCCATGCCACAGGGTCCTCACTTTGTTTTAGAGAATGATCTGTTATATCAGGTAGCGGAGCATGAGGGGGAGATACAGAAGCTGTTGCTAGTTCCCCAAACCTTCTGGCGGCAAGTCTGTAAATTTAGCACACACACATCTCCTAGGAGGCCATTTGGGCACCAAGAAAACTTTGGAGAGAATTAAACTCTGATTTTATTGGCCTAACCCTAATATATATATATATATATATATATATATATAGTGGACATTAGAGGGCGCTGTTGCACCGTGAAACCCAACAGACAGATGTTCAGGACACACGTTTAAAAGCGCCAAGCCAATATTTAATTATTTTCTTAAATAAAGTGCACAAACCGCCACAACCACCACAATTCACAATAATCAATACAGTGATCCCTCGCTATATCACGCTTCGACTTTCGCGGCTTCACTCTATCGCGATTTTTTTCTCATACATGCTTACGTCACTACGCATGCGCTTTCTGAGAACTTTTATCTAAGCCCTACGATGGCTCCTAAACGTGCTGCTTTTTCTAAGCCTTCTGACAATAAAACTAAGCGCCAGAGGAAGATGCTTACTATCCAGGAGAAGGTGAAACTCTTGGATATGATTAAAGATGGCAATACCCTACAAAAGCCTCCTCACGCATATGAAAAGACAGCGCCAGCAACTGCCTATCAAGATGTTCTTCAGCCGCGCACCCAGACACCCACTGCCTACTCCTAGTACTCCTTTAGCGGAAGAAGACAACAACGCACCTGCTGAAGATACTGCACCACCTCTGAAGACTCTCCTACTGAGGTTGTGCCTTCATAGGTTAGTGGTTGTGTGCAATTAAATGTACAGTACAATAATCTACTATATAAAAGCGTTCGGGATTGTCCTTCTGTCCCGTGAGTGCAAAGCGTAGCGGTATTCCGCTTATTACAGACTTACTATTTGCGGCTTGAGGTATGAAGCGACGCGATGTGAGCAGAGTTCTGGTGCTCTCATCGTTCCCTTGCTTTTGTGCGCGATGCACTGGAAAAATAGACAAAATTATGTCTCTGGAAATAATTAATGTTGATGGAGTACAAATGCCTCACCGCGTAGTAAATATCAGGGGAGATGGTGCTTGCTTATTCTCATCTATAACAATTTAGTGCATGAAACTCTGTCTTTAGCGGTACAGATTCGGGCTGACATTGTACGACTTTGGACAGGCACTTGAGGGGATAAAAAAAACTTAGGTTTTCGGGAGATGTTATGAATGGGCACTTTGATGTTCTCATTCCCTACACTTACATGCCTGAAGTACACATGGAGCGCACAAAAATTGAGGATAAAAGTCGGTAAGAAGCAACGCGATGTGAGCAGAGTTCTGGTGCTCTCATCGTTCCCTTGCTTTTGTGCGCAATGCGCTGGAAAAATAGACAAAATTATGTCTCTGGAAATAATTAATGTTGATGGAGTACAAATGCCTCACCGCGTAGTAAATATCAGGGGAGACGGTGCTTGCTTATTCTCATCTATAGCTTATTTAGTGCATGGAAGTCCGTCTTTAGCGGTACAGATTCGGGCTGACATTGTACGACTTTGGACAGGCACTTGAGGGGATAAAAAAAAAAAACTTAAGTTTTCGGGAGATGTTATGAATGGGCACTTTGATGTTCTCATTCCCTACACTTACATGCCTGATGTACACATGGAGCGCACAAAAATTGAGGATAAAAGTCGGTCGCCTTAAAAGGCGAGTGCGCCTAGTAATATGGTATTTGTTACGTCTAATATGTCTTATTTTCTCTTATTTTGTTTAATATATTGGGTAATACGAGTGTAATGGTAACTAAAGGGTGTTATTTCATGTCTAGAGGGCTCTAATAATGTTAAAAAACGTATTTAGAAGGTCGTAAACAGGTTTTCTATACTCTAACTGCGAAAATATTCGATTTATAAATAAAGAATCCTACTTCGCGAAAATTCATTTATCACGGTAGAGTCTGGAACGGATTAACGAGGGTTCACTGTAATCACAACAATAATTCTCCACACCCAGCAGCTCCGTCACACACCCTCCCAACTCTGGCTTCACTTGCTGGGTCTTGATCAGTCCTTTATATATTCCTTGACCCGGAAGTGTTCCTCCTCTTCTTCCGGGTCAAACGTCACATCATCAGTCATCAAGCAGCCTGAAAGTGCTGTGGGCTTCTGTCCTCCTGACTCCGAATTACTTCCAGGTTGTAGGAAAAGTAGGAATCCCCAAATCCTTTATGAGCTCCCCCTGGCGGCACCCACGGCACCCAACAGGGCTGCGAAAACGGACTCCATGTCCCAGAATGTGCTGAGGGAATCCAGGGTGCAGCTACATACAGTATATATATATATATATGTGTGTGTGTGTGTATTAATATGTTCACTGGCCTACCACAAAGTTACAAACAGTACTAATGTCAGAAACAAAAGGATAAAGCAGTGTATTTATTGTTTGTACAGTCCATGTCGTCTCAAGGGACAGAGGAAACTCTTGTTCCTGATTTCATCAGTGCCACACACACATAGTGTTTCTCTGGTGCATGTGAAGGGATGCTGATTGCGCTTTGTCTGTCTTTCTTTGTTCCAATAATTTTTCTCTCTCACTTTTGATTGTACATTGTGGTTACTGGCTGTACCACAGTTACAGTCATTGACATTTCATATAAAGTGGTCCTCTTTAGCTAACGTAAAATATGTCTTCTGAGCAATGGCGATCAGTCAACTCTTTACTTCAGCGTGTTGGATATGTGACTTTTATGTAGGTCTTCCTTGCTTCTGCATCTCCCTGTCCTTATGGCAAGGCTGAACTCATTATGGCACTTACATTAAACTCAGTAATGGATGTCTTCCATTCTTACAGTCCTGCATTAGTTACCCTTTGGAGTAGAAAGGTCGCTTCAGCTTTTTGTTATGGGCCATACATTAGGCAATGGGGTTTCTGCTGTAAATTAAAACCAGGCTCTTGCTGAATCTTAGAGTGGAGGGTTAATGCTGACACTGAGTTATAAAGGTAATATAAAAAAAGAAGTGGACATTTTGCCAACGGTTTCTTGAAGATGTGTAAGTCCAACCTTTTGAATAATAATAGGTACAAAGCTTTTTTCATTAACTTTGACAATGGCTGACCCATGATTATTGTTTTCACTGGCCAGCGTGGTACAAGGCCAAGACATCTCAAAGCCTTTATATACCAGCACCTGTGGTATTCAACTGCAGATGAAGATATAGATGCCACATTCCAAATACATTTCCAATTGTAACAATTACACTGAGAACTCAATTTGGATAAAGATATATGTCAGCAAAGCACAGATTTGCTGACACATCTGTAAGTCTCATGTGCCTTGCTAAAGAAAAAATTGGCAATGGCATTTTGTCCTACACTATTAGGACATTTCTTATGAATATATCAGCTTATGTTCAATATAAAGTTACAAATATTCTCAAAAAATTGACTAAATAAGTACCAATGTAAAAATGAGCCAGTCACAAGAAATTTGTAAGGAGTACTTTTGGTAAAAAGCAATAACTTAATATTCACAAACCCGCTTAATCCATTACTGAGATACAGGAGACTAGATCCTGCACAAGCTGCATTGGGTGCAAGTCATAAAATAGCCTTAGATGGGGAGGAAGTCCATCTAAGTGTTTACTAGGATGTGATGGTTGTAATTATGGTATATTAGTCCGTTCATTTTCAAAGATTTTCCAGTGTAAAACACATAGCTAAAGTTGTGATTGTTTTGCACAGTTCCACGAATATATCTGTTTGGTGGGCTATTGTCTGATACTAGCTTTCCTTTACTTTGTCCCTTTGTTTTAACCAATGTCTGTTTACATTTTTTTGAGGCCTGAATAATTTTTTTTAATTTATGAGAGTTTTATATTTTGAAAGTTTAATTTAAAATTTAAAAAGTTTCAACTTTATTTCTTTGTTTGAACATGTTTTTGATTCTTTTTCATTTTATTTCTAAAGACGTTCCCTGGTTGCTAGAGCTACCCTCCTGATACAAGCTGATAAATTACAATTCAGCTGTGCCAAGGCTTTGTTATAGATATGGATTCAATCATTGAAATAGTTTTTGTGGAAAGTTTAGTGTTCAGGTTTTTACTCTCCCTCCTAAGTCTCAACTCAGGTTTTGTCTTTGTGTTATAGCTGTGTTTATTAAATAAGATATTCTTGGAGAACAAAGATTGTAACTCCATTTTGGCAACCATGACATTTAAGCCCTTTTTGTGCTCTAAACAGTTTGTTTTGCTTTTGAGTTTATTTCTCAGTCTTTCAGAAATTGAAAATGAAATCTTTTTGTCTATGGAATAAACACACATTTCTCAGTCGGCTTCATAAAACATTATGACAGTGGAAAACTTGGGGTGTGGTCGGTTTGGAAAAAAAACGGGCGGTATGTTGTGGGTTTTTAGACTAATTTTTGTTTTTCATGACTGGCATAACAATATCGACCTTCCATTTACCTCAAGTGTTCTGATAAGAGCAATCGTACCATTCCAGAGTATTGATGTGAAACTCACTATGAGTACCTTGTGGTTGGTCATTTCTGTAGTACTTTCCCTCAGTCCATCTGTTAGGTGCTAACATTCCAAACACAAGTAACAATTTTAGTCTCTTGCATTTTAGTTTTGCTGTCTCAGTGTTTGTTTTCTTTTTCTCAAATTTACCTGTTAGGCTGTTCATCAGCATTTCATTGGTCATCCATCTATCCATCCATTATCCAACCCGCTATATCCTAACGCAGGGTCACAGGGGTCTGCTGGAGCCAATCCCAGTCAACACAGGGCGCAAGGCAGGAAACAAACCCTGGGCAGGGCGCCAGCCCACCGCAGTTCATTGGTCATCAGTATACAAATAGTTTAGTAAGCATATCTTAATGTAAATATTATTGTGGCTTATCAAATGTTTGATATGTCCTGTGTTTTACCAATTATATTTCTATGTCCTTTGTAGATTATTTTAATAATTTGTCAAGTTTTTAATCATACATATTGTATACTAGAGAGATACAAGTATTTTAAGAAAATAAGCCATAATGTTATAATTGGGATTAAGATGATCCTAAATACAATTGAACAGCAGCAATATTTAAATAATGCAACCTTAGAATTAGATTAAATATTCTACCTTAAACTTATAACACCTTTTTGAATAGACAGCATAGGTTGTACAGAAAATAAAAACAAAGCATACTGTATGTGGTGGATTATTTTATTTGAATTTCCTAGTATACTTTCACACTGTTCCAAGTAAAAGACTAATCCTGAGGATGTAGACATTTTTAACATACAGAACACATTTAGATTTCAGATAACAGAATGTGCAATCTGGAGTGATATCATTAGTAGAGTCACGCAGAATCTTTGTTAGGTTTGTTACCATTCCCAATTTATAGTGACAATTTTGCTTCAGAAGTCACAAGTTAACTTGTGAAATTTCCAAGTGACATCAGCATAAAGGACTAATCAGAACTAACAAATGCTGAGGAGACAGCCAAAATAATTCAAATATATAAAATAATCTCAAATAGTTAACATAAAATTAAGGAAGTTGAAATAGAAATGTTAAATCAAAATGTAAATTAAAAATTCTAATTTATGATCAAAAAGTGTACTCATTCTTAAAGCAAATTTAAAAGACTTTTAGCATATACTCTATTAAAGCCTAATAATTTGAAGAGTTTCAAGCAAGATTGGGTCTGTTTGGATTATTCTCACAATCATTTTATATTTGTGTTTTTTTTCTTAATATGATATTAGCCAATTGATTTGAATAGATTTTTGTTTATTACACATACAGTGAAGTTCAAGAATGTCATCATTTTGCTACAAGAGAATAAAGTAAAAAATATGTCCATTGCCTGACCACTTGTATGGCAACTGTTGAGAAAAACATTTGTTTTTGCATTGAACAAGGTAGGCTTGGGAATATGCAAGACATCACACTATGTTATTGGCTTCGTTAAATACAGTTCATTAAAACAGCATAATAGTTACTGAATCAATTGTCAATACAGGAAAAGTTTGAAAGAAACTGAAACTATAATCAAGCCAGTTGAAAATGAAATGGACACTATAAGCAAGAAACAATGGTTGCTTCCTTTAAATAATGCACATGCATGCGTTGTGTAAATTTCCATATCTCCACATCTGTAGCAAGTCTGCAAGGTTAAAAAAAATTAAAAAACTCTTGGCATATTAGCTTAGCATATTTAAGAAAATATAGAAATTAAAATTCAATTTTAGGATAAAGATTTGTTCTAAGAGCTGGGTTGACTGGTCAAAAGATCAAAAAGAAATCATTTGATCAAAAGAGTTTGTGATCAGCAATGTAACAAGTGGCGCTTGTGAGCCTTCTGACTGTTTCATGTATTTTAAATAAACTTGTTAAAAGCAAGACAAACCAACTCTCATTCATATTGTACCGTGATGGCTACTGGACAGAACCACTCTTATGCTAGCCTGCTGTATATGTGGAGTCATTTTATTCTTTGTGCATTCCTCTTATCTGTTCTTATTTTTAACATAGCACAGTATCACCATGATAAGCCAGTGTGTTCAGCTTCATTATATCACTCAGGAAAATGAAAACTACATAAACATTGAGTGAGAAGAATGAAATGGGAAACAACCCTCTCCAAATAGAAGATGTTGATACTTATTTATAATTTCTGAGCACAAGATGGCAATTCATTTTACAGTTTGATTTAAAAACGCCCAGCTGTCATTTACAAACATCCATCCTTCCATCCATTATCCAACCCGCTATATCCTTACTACAGGGTCACGGGGTTCTGCTGGAGCCAATCCCAGCTAACGCAGGGCACAAGGCAGGAAACAAACCCCGGGCAGGGTGCCAGCCCACCTCAGGGCACGCGCGCACACACACACACACACATACCCACACACCAAGCACACGCTAGGGACAATTTAGAATCACCAATGTACCTAACCTACATGTCTTTGGACTGTGGGAGGAAACCAGAGCACCCGAAGGAAACCCACGCAGACACGGGGAGAACATGCAAACTCCACACATGGAGCACCCAGGAAGTGAACCCGGGTCTCCTAACTGCAAGGCAGCAGTGCTACTCACTGCATTAATCAAATTAACCTACTCATCTTTATTTTGAATATATACAGAACACCACTATACAAAGTAAGTGAAAAGTTAAAGCAAACTAAATAACAAAATAATTTAAATTTAAATAATGGGATGTCTTCTTTGTAAATATTTAGGCATCTGGGCGATCTTGCAGATATTGTTGCAGCCAAATGAGGAGAGCCCCTCCTTGAGTGGTCAGCATTTGAACTCTCATCCAATAGATTATATTCCCACCTCAAATCTAACGATTCATCACTCTCCCAGGGCCCGCTCTAGCTTTTGTGCTACTCTAGGTGAAGGTGAAAAGGTTGTGCCTAAACCACACAGTCTCAAAGGCAATTGCTATACTTATGTTGCGTGGAAGTGCTTTGGGGTTGGGTAGTATGACCAGATTTTCATTCCAAAATGGGTCGCAATTTATTATTCCATGTAGTGTGGTCTACGTAGATGAAATCAAATTGGGATTTAAGGGGATTGTGAGTGTTGTAAAAATGTACATTTTTTGAAGGGCGGGAGGGAACCCCTTGGAGTTGCATGGTCTAAATATGTACATTAAAATGAAAACTTTGTCCCCATTGTCTGAGTGTTAGTGTAGTGGTGTTTGTATATATTGTCAAATGGCTGCCTCCAAGCCCCTTGCCACCTTGTGCAACCACGTAGTTCACATGTGTAATAGAGCCAGCACTGGAGTCACCCGTATCTACCATCTAAAGGACACAATTTAATCCCAGTAAAAAGTTTAACTGATCCTTATTAGTAATACCTAGAAATGAACAATACATTATATAAGTGCCTGTGTTTGCTTCTGTTAACCTACCAACCTAAATCACCCTGAAACTGCTTTATAAAAGTGTTGGTCTCTAAAAATGTAAAGCTAATCTCTATCACAAAATTGCAAAAAAAAAAATAATAAAATAAAAACGCATGAATTGAGACAACTGTACAGAGCAGTGAAGATACACCATCTGGAGCGCATTCAAAACTTTCTAAACTTGAACTGATCGATGATATAGTAGCCAAGAATCAAACAAACAACCAAAGTGATGAACACCACTCTACTGAATTTTAAAAAAATACAGATGTCTTGCACAGTTGTTTACACACATTTGACGTGGTTGATGCCCAGGCAGATTGAACCAGCTACCTTCTAGCTTAGAGTCCACCTTGTTAACTACTTTGTAACATTGGAAATACCACTAACTACTTGTTCAGGACTCCCTTTTCATACGATAATATTGAAACTCTGACAGCAGAACCCTTCAAAGACCAAATTTATAAATGGTCCACATTAGTTCGAACCACTGACGAAAAGCATCTACTGAGCATATCTTCAAATAAAAATGCATTAAATTGATTCTAGTTAATTTAGAACCTGTTTAAACAAAATCTGACACTAATCAACTAGTGCTGATCATCGAAATTCGCCATACCATTTTTTGCAGTAAAAATGCCATGTTCACCAAATATTTTCTTGGATATTTGCAATGCAGTTGGCTAATTTTTTTTTTCCCAGCCACCCATGGGGCTTTCCAAGGCTAGCGATACATCACAAAGCTGTAGCAGCCATATGCAGAACTTTCATGCATGCGTACAGTTAAGTGTATTCTACCGCACATTTCATGCATGCGTGTCACTACTGTAGCTGGATTTGAAAAACACTTTTTAAAACTTGCAGCATTTTAACTTGAGGGGTCCATTAGCTGATCATAATGATAATATTTTGGAAATACTTTGTTGCTCTGCACGTTGTTTCTTCATTGTTGGATTAAGCATAGCAGAGCCCAATGAGTATATAACGTATTACAGGCCCTCTGGGTGTACCAGTATGCATACAATATCTGCTGGTACTCCAAAGTTCAAAAAGGGAAGTGCCAAGGCAGAGTAGTGCAAACTGGTTTTCAAGTCTTTTTAGCCAACACAGCAGTTGCACATCCATATAATGGAAGAGGGCCAACAAGTGCACTGACAATCGGAACTCTGAGAGCACAATTATATCTATATTTTTTTAACTTATTGCTAGTTTGTGTCCATTTTGTTTCTGGTTATCATTTCATCTGCATGTTGTTTGAGGTATGATGGCACAGTGGTTAGCACTGCTGCTTCCTAGCTCAGGTCACATTTTTGGCCACAATAATTGGTCCAGGATACTTGGCAGACATTTTCACTAGCCCTTAGGGACACTTAAAAGACCACAGCACTAACATAAGTCATTTAAATCTAGTTCATTTCCTCCTTCCTCATTGACATCAGTGCATTTTACAGAGTTTAAGGAAGTTTATGAACACTTCCACAATTTCACCAAGCTCACAGCGAAGCCAATACCACAGAGTTCACTAATCACTTATGACTACCATGTCATTTTGGCATTGTTACCTTTAGGATAGAAAGGTCATTGGTGGCTCCTTCTTTGAGTTTTTGTCTACCATTGCATTCTTGGCATTTATAATCAAATGCTTATATTCATTAATTTAAACCACAATTTTTTTTTATTATTACTTCTTACAACATTTGACCACACAACAACAATTCTATTTGTATGAATTTTAATTCAAGAAAATTTTGTCTTGCAGAATAAAATAATTCTTCACAGCATTTAGAAACATCCTGAGGCTTAATCTTAGCACTCAACTAAATATGTTGATTGTTTCAAAAAGGACAGAATAGCCATGCATTAAGAAGTGCTGTATTAAACATTTCTTAAAGGCAAATCTAATTTTACTGTAGTGATAGGGCTGGCACAATAAACTGTTCTGTTGCTGAAATTACTTATTTTTATACATTGAATGTTACCATAGGTGTCAAATTATATAATAATTGCATTGTTTTTGCAGTATGTCTAAAATATACTGCTAAGTGCTTTAGTCTTCCAAGTTTGACTGAGTATTAATTTGATAGACAGTTTAAGTTTGCAGAAGAAACCATTAAGAAACTATTTTCTTTAAATTGTAACAATCAGTGAACGAATATGATTTTTTTTATTGCAGTAAATGACTAAACATCCCTGTTTGAAGAGCTTAGAATGCCACCAGTTCTAAAATTGTTAGGAATTATTATAGTCTAGACCCACATCACTGATGTGTTTTCTCTTTATTAAAAAAGGGTCACAACATTTTTTCATAACTTTTTTGCTAACTTCTCTTCTCTCACCCTTGAGATATATGTCCATCATCTCAGAACTGATTTTTGTCAGAATACAGATTTAGCTTTCACATAATCAGCAAGTGAATATACTGTACAGAGAATAAACACCACAGCAAAAAGAAAGTTTTGGTCACATCTGAGCCACAAGATTTTTGACAGATACAGCATTCTTTTGCCACACCTGATTTATCATTCCTCGCAGTCTCTATGAATCTCATTGTATTAAAAAAGAATCAGATAATAAAAAAAATTGCCTGAACCACTGAGTATGTAGCAAGTCCACCCTTTTCTCTCACTACTCATTTATCTCTGGTGATCAGGATGCTTTGCATGTCATAACGCATCATGCATTAGCACTTCTGTTCAAAAAAACAAAACCAGATGGCATACACAACTTTTCTTGCGTGCAGCTCTGACACAGAGACAGACGGAGCTGGAAGCACTCGTCCAAAACAAAGCTTCAAAGAAGAGAAAAAACAGTGGCCAAAAACCTCTCTGTCTCTCTTGAATATGCACTTTTAATCAAAGTGTGCCATTTAAAGAGGTAGTGGGACATTATACATACAGCATTGAGAGAGTAATTCCAAAGTAAAGATGCAATTCTTGCTCTTTAGTTTCTGCCAAATCAGTTTAATAAATCATAGCTGATTCTGAGTGATGTAGTTTTGACTAAAATTATTTGACCTTTGTCTTCAGCATATTTATTCTGCTCATCCCGGTTCAGTTTCTTAAGTGGTTTACTGGAGGTGCCATAAATCTTAATAATGGTTATTTTTCTAAATTTATATTTGATCACATTTTACACATTTACTCTAATTTATATAGTCCTGGATGAGACAGTGTTATAGTGGTTGGTATTCTTGACTCACAACTACAGACTTCTGGGTTCAAACCTCTTTCATGTTCTCCTTGTGTCACTGAGGTCTTTCTTTGAGAACTGGCCTTCTTCCCCAATCCAAAACCATTCCTGGTTAGGTTAATTAGCAACTCTAAATCGGCCGTTTATGGCTATATGTGTTTTTTCATATATGGCTGTGACCTGCAGGCAGCTGACACTCTTGAGCTGGATTGGTTACTACTCTGCGCTTATGATTAACTAAGGGAGAAATTGGACAAACCGACACCAAATCTTTGCTGTACTAGCATGCACAGCTTGTTGCTTTTCTCATGTTGTCCATATGTGTCCATTATCTGTTTTGCTTAATCCATTCAGGACAGTCTTGCCTCTCCTTTCAGCCTTTAGGCTTACAGAGGTCCTGCAAACCAACTTTTGCCCGTCAGGGTTCACCTTTATGACATTTCTAAATGCTTTCTGAATGCCCTTAGTTCCAGTATGTCTCCAAACACTTGTTCCCATTTAAGTATCAAACACTCAAAGGTGTTTCTGTCCTTCCCAGACTTTATTTAAATAAAGCAGAATCCTAGGACTGCAATACTGAGCATCCCTGCTGCCTTTTAACAGCTTGGAGGATGTAATCTGTGATGCTTAGTCTTTTTTTCATTTTACAATGTTGACTAAACTCAAAACGGCTGTCTAAACAGGCCTTTTGGTTTGGATTACCCAAACCCTGCACTGAAGTGCACCCCAGGCAACATTTTCTGACTCAGGCCACCTACTAAGGTTGCCCCCTTCTCTGCCTAGTCTTTTATTCCTCTCATTAGGATGTCTTCTTGAAAACTGTTCTGTTTACATGCTGTGAACAAAATTATACTTTCAAAAAATTAGACAAAACAACAATGCTTTGCTTTATGTTACTTAGTATGTTAGAGGAAGGAGGGCCATTTATATATAAGAGTAAACAATGAGCCGAGACTTTCAAGTTTTCCTAATCAAAAAGGTAAACATTTTGCAGCACTATGGTAAAACACATTTATTTATATGAAAATCTGAAACAATTTACAGATAAGCCATCAATCCATTAATAAAGTGACTTAATCCAATTCAGGGTCACAGGGCAGCATCAGGTACAAGGCAGGAACCAACATGTCCACTTATGCACCAGTTTAGGATTTACCAAATGATTTAACATGCATGTGTTCACAGCACAGGCAAAAACTAGAGTACCCAAAGTAACCACACAAACACAGGGAGACAATGGAAACTCCACACAGACAGTGACCATGTTGTGATTTGAAGCTTTGAGGCATCTGCATTAACCACATTACAATTGTGCTGTCCTGCATATACATTATTATACATGAGCATACGTGAGTCCCGGGTCCTCCCTGTGTAGAGTTTGCATTTTCTCATCATGTCTGCTTGGGTTGTACTGGGTGCTACAGTTTCCTCACACAGTCCAAAGACATGCAAGGTTACGTAATCTGGCAACATTGGTCCTAGTGTGTGTTTGGTGTGTGTGTATGCGTGTATATTCATGTGTGTGTTCACCCTGCAATGAACTGGCACCCTGTCCAGGGTTTGTTCCTGCCTTGCTTCATATGCTAGCTAGGATCAGATATGGTGGGTTAAAAAATTACATAACAACCATTTACATGCTTTTTCTTTTTTAACATGCTTGGACATTTTAAAATCTGATCTTCATTTGAACAGCATTTATAGATTTGATATTAATTTAAACAGCATCTATGGATAAAATTGATATAACAGATACCATGCCACATTTACATTTTGTTGTCCACTATACAATTTAAATAAACAAATGCAAATTTCACATTTACAGCCATTCAGAACCAACATCAGGGCAGAAATATGTTTGTCCATGAATACCTTGTCAAAGATCAGCACTTCTGGATTAATTTGCTCTGAACAGAAGAAGCAAAGATAGTTATTTAGCTACAGCATCAAAAGACATGTTTGGTGAAAACCAAAAACAGCATTTGATCACAAGAAGCTGATAGCAACTATAAAACAAGGTGGTGGAAATGTTATGGCTTGGAGCTGCTTTGCTACAGAAGGGCATGGACAGCTTACCATCTCAGAATCTACTTTGTATTCTTCATTATTCAAGTTTGTATTTAAAGATGTTGTGAGAGCAACTGTCAGAAGATTGTAGCTTAACAGATAATGGCCCTTGCAATATGACAGTGATCCTAAATATACCAGTAACTTCACAAGGGAATTGATGAAAAGAAAGAAAAGAAGGGTTTTGGAATTGCTAAATCAAAGCCCAGATATGAATCTTATTCAGATCCATCCATCCATCCATCCATCCATCCTCTTCCACTTATCTGAGATTGGGTTGCGGGGGCAGCAGCTTGAGCAGAGATACCCAGACTTCCCTCTCCCCGGCCACTTCTTCTAGCTCTTCCGGGGGAATCCCAAGGCGTTCCCAGGCCAGCCGGGAGACATACAGTAGTTCCTCCAGCTTGTCCTGGGTCTTCTCCAGGGCCTCTTCCTGGTTGGACATGCCCGGAACACCACACCAGGGAGGCGTCCAGGAGGCATCCTGATCAGATGTCTGAGCCACCTCATCTGACTCCTCTCAATGCAGAGGAGCAGCGGCTGTACTCTGAGCCCCTCCCGGATGACTGAGCTTCTCACCCTATCTTTAAGGGAAAGCCCAGACACCCTGCGGAGGAAACTCATTTCAGCTGCTTGTATTCCCGATCTCGTTCTTTCAGTCACTACCCATAGCTCATGACCGTAGGTGAGGGTAGGAACGTAAATTGACTGGTAAATTGAGAGTTTTGCCTTACGGCTCAGCTCCTTTTTCACCACGACAGACTGATGCAGAGCCCGCATCACTGCAGACGCCGCACCAATCCGCCTGTCGATCTCACGTTCCATTCTTCCCTCAGTCGTGAACAAGACTCCGAGATACTTGAACTCCTCCACATCTTATTCAGATACTGTGGTATATTTGAAATGGGCTGTGTGCACATGGCACCCATTAAACATCATACAGTTGAAACAATTCTTCATTGAGGACTGAGAAATTTTCTCCAAGTTGACATTAGAGACCATTAGGCAGTTATAGGAAATGCCTACTTGAGGTTGCTCCTGTCAATAGGGGCAATACCATCTATTAGAGACATCACCTTTATCTACAGAGTTTTTAAATGAAGATACAATATTGAAATGTTCACATATGTTAAAGAAAAGAAAAAAATAGACTAGACTTAAAGCAGAGGCTGCAAGCAGAATTAATCTTTGGGTATTTACACAAGTCATTCTCCTTCTCAGCACTCACATTCTTTATCACCAGTTAACATTTCGGAGCAAAACTATGTAAGGCCATGGAAAACATGCACGCAGTAGACCTTTGATGCCAGAATCAAACCTCATTGTGATGTGGTAACACACTTCTTACTCCCCAACATTTCCTCTTTAATATTGTAGTTTATTTTTTTATGTAAAAACACAAAAGACACAGGCATGAAGAGTTGAGGACCATAGTGGAAACCGTGTTTAATAATATTGTTCAAGACTTGAAATGTTAACAGGGTGGGACAGTTGTGTTTTGATTTCTCATTCTCTAGAGTTCTTCTGAAAAAAGGCTCCATCTCCCTCAGACACAGGTTTACAAATGAATGTCAACTTTTGGTGTACTACTTTCTTATATAAATGACAGGGCGGAAGGGGAAGAACTTCTGGAGCTGATGAGGAAGCAATGTTGGATGTCTTCTCTAGGGTTAGAGAGGGAAAAGTTGTTAACAACCGTGACACATGGCCCCAATTCCTACCTGTGCACAGCCCTTAAAATACAGCCTTGTCACATGTGCCTGACAACTCCATTTTTAGTGTTTTGGTGTTCCAACATGTATTTTATATCTTTAGGTGATATGTAGTTCTTGGCACTACAATTATTTGTCGAAAAAGCATACTACACTATACTATATATTTTTTTATTCAGGTTTACAGAATTGCATACATGGTGTCAATTTTTGTCTTTCACATACAAGAAAAGTTGTATCTGTTTGTATCTGTAAAGTAATATTTCTGATGGTATTTCCATTTAGGTTGACATTCGTAATAAGCTGGCACGCCATCTGACTTGAGTAACTAACCAGTTCCTTTTCCTTTCAGGGTGTAATCCAAGGTCCCTTACAACCTGTTTGTACAAAAAAATAAATACTCAATTAAGAAATTTCACAGTTTTTAAATAATATTATAATGCAAAATAGAGATAATTAATTTAAACTGTAATTGTTTTTGTTTCTTCAGGTTTTATTGTGGTCTGGGACATATGACCCAGAAAGAGAAAGGAGAAAGGTAAGTTTATATTTTTGAAACAAGTTAAAATGACAGTGTATGTTATTCAGATGCAGTGACAACTTTGATTTTTTACACATCTCTTTAAGAATTTCATTAGGGAATTTCTAAGCTGGAAATTTGGATTAGGTATGTTACAGTTTTCACTCATTGGTGCTATCAAGCAGTCAGACCCAAACTGCACTAAAAATCAAGGTCTAAAATTTCAAGAATTCAAATTCAAGAATTTTCAAGAATTTCAATTTTAGCAAACAGAGACAAGTAAAGCATACTAAACTTTAAAACACCTAACAACCCCATATGGCCCTTAGTAATCGAGTGATAACCATTCTGTGTGTCATTAAAGCAGCTTTCCTATGGCTCTCACTTATATGTCTCACTTATATATTGGTCCCTTGTCCCCTTGCCAAGGGAATTCTTGTTTCAGGATCCCTTTCCATGTTTGTATACCTCTTGTACCCTTCTGGAGTTATATCCAAGTCCAGAGGTCACCTCCACACTGACCTGCTGATCAATGCCTGCATCATTGAAAAGGCTGTAGCAGAGCACCATATGTGTCATTATAGATCGCACAGCCTCAGTACTTCTCTCTGGATACATTTGCTGCCATGTAATTGGGTGAACATGTAGCAATCATCCCTGGTAAAACATTCCTTTCACACAATCTTGCCCTTCACACAAATATGCTGTACATTTAATGATTGGCTTAAAGATGAAAGGATGTCTGATAATGCTAACTTTCTTTAAATTAAACCATATTATGGTATCATTAAATAAAAATGAAAATTGAACTTGATATATGTAATAACTCAGGATTCATAAACATATCATACTCTGTTGTGACCAAACCAAAAAGCTTCTGGGATTTCTGAATGTCAGTTCCTTTAAGGTGTTGTTAAAACTGTCTCTCTTATTTTGGGTTAGTAAAACATATTTCATGTTACAGTGATTTTTAGTAGTATGATAATCTGGAATATAAAATACACAAATAGCCAGTAACAATGGCAAAGCCACTTGTCCTTTATCTACAGGAAAAAGTAAACAAAAAATTTGTGGCATTGTTTGCTTACTACCAAATATACAGCAAAACAGTTTGTTAACTTTTTTATGAATTTGGCGGAAATTTCTATTGAAACAATTGAAATCTGTTGGATGCAGAGAATTTTTAATGTGGTCATAATGAAAAGAAATCTCCCTTTGGGCAGCACTCTTCTTGGCTCACAAGTGGATTGTTACTCTTTCCTGGCCTGAAGGACGCTTGTAAAGGAGTTGGTGAATGACTCCTTCCCTAGTTTAAATCACGTCTAATATTCTGGGAATATTTTTTTGCCCTCCAGACCAGAAACCTGTACTTAAAGTTTAGGACATGCACTCTGACAATTTCAAAACTGAATCACTTTTAAGTAGTTGTGGATGACATTTAATAGCATATTAGATCAAAGGGACTTTATGATGAAAAGTGTCACAGATATAGCCTACTTTAACAAGAATGGAAACAATCAACCAGAAAGTAAGTGTTCTTTCTTTAGTGTGTTTTGGATTTATATCACTTTCTATGCAAAAAAAGGATGCCCAATAGCTTGCTGCTGCTTATTCTTGAAGTGACACACATATGGTTCTGAGGAAAAAGAGCATTGGGAAGAAGAATATACTTAATGCAACCATCAGTTCCTCAAAGGGCTGCCACTAACCTTCTTGGGCACATCCCTTTCAGATGTGTTATATGATGCATTATCACAGTCTTCAAGAGATGATCCTTCGCGAGCAAAGTAATGTGGCCACATTTGACTGAAAATCAGCCAGTATGACAAGAATAAATGCATGTAGTACTCCAAATGAAATGACGTGCCCAATGCATAGAGAAATCTCTTAGTTTGACAGAGTATTTTTAAGATGGATTTTAGCCAAGGAATGGTTCAATGTAGATGCATTGTAGACATGGTTCCATGTTTCATTTTGTATTTGCTCCATTTGGGACATAGCAATGGTAGGTATATTAAAGTTATCATATGTAGTACTTCGTTACATATCCCTTATATGTAATATCTGCCATGAGTCTGCGATTCATAGTCATCACCAGGTGCTGAGTATCTTCTCTGGTGATACTCTGCCAAGTCTCTAATGCAGCTATCTTCAGCTCCCACTTGTTGTGGGGGGCTTGTCGCTTTAAGTTTTCTCTTCAGCATATGGAAGGCATACTCAATTGAATTTAAATTGGGTGACATGGCTTGGCAATTCAAGATTTTTCCATTTTTTAGCTTTAAAAAACTCGTTTAGAATCATTGTCTTGTTGTAGGTGGAGGCACTGTCCAATGAGTTTGGAGGCATTTACTGGAAACTGAACAGATGAACTTTTTCTGTACACCTTAGTATTCATTGTCAGTGAAGATAAGTGTGCCAGTACCTATGGAATCCATACATGCCCAAGCCATAACACCCCCACCACCATGTATAACATATGAGGTGGTAAGCTTTGGATCTTGGGCAGTTCGTTTTTGTCCTCACACTTTCTTTTGCCATCATTTTCAAATAGGTTTGCCTTTGTCTCATCTGTCCACAAGTTCTTATTTCCATAATTCTGCAGACTATTTTAAGTACTTTTTTTTGCAAACTATAATCTGACCATCCTATTTTTGTGGCTAACTAGTGGTCTGTATCTAGAAGTGTTGCCTCTGTATTTCTTCTCATTAAGTCTCCTGCTGGTAGTACTTTCTAACACATCCACGTCTGTCTCCTGAAGACTGTTTGTGATCTGTCAAACAGGCATTTTGAGCTTTTTCTTTACCATAGTGAGATTCTTCTGCAATCAGCAGTGGAGGTTTTTCTTTGTCTACAAGTCCTTTTGCGATTATTCTTAATAATATTTCAGATAGTTGATTTAGGTAATCTTCAGGTTTTACTGATGTCTCTAATAGGTTTATTCTTGTTTTTCAGTCTCATAATGGCTTCTTTGACTTTCATTGGCAGAGCTCTTGTCCTCAAGTTGAAGAATGGCAACTACAGACTAGAAAGGTAGCCAGCCACAGTATGTTATACCTGCACTAATGAAGCAATGCAGCACACCTGAGTAGTCGCAAACATCTGTGATACCAATTGTCCCAAACATTATGGGGGGAACAGCATATAAAAATTATGGTCATTTCTAAATGGTGTGACTGAAATGTATGCAAATACCCTTAACTTAAAGTCAGCAATATGCACTTTAATCACATATGAATTGTTTGATTTTTAATTTGAAACAGTGGAGCAGAAGGGTAAATAAAAAACTGTGCCTTTGCCCCAGTCATTACAGATGACACTATAGTTGGCACTATGGTGGCACAGTGGTTAGCACTGGTACCTTGCAGATCTAGTATCCTTCATTTATATTCTGTGGCTGGTTGTTGTCTGTATGAAATTTGTATATTCTCCTTGTGTTTTTAGGTCTAATTAGTAATTTCAAGATTTGGCCAGTGTAAGTGTGGGTGGGTGCGAGAGTGGGACCTATGATAGAGTGATGGACTGTTAAGGTTTGGCAGATAATATAGAAAGTGTTGAATCATTACAGAAGGATGTGGACTGAATACAGTCATGAGCAAATTTATGACAGACAAATTTTAATGTTAGCAAATGTAGGGCATTACACAATAGGAGGTTTGAAAATACAGCTGATTAGAAGGACCTTTGAAATGGGGTGGACTCTTCATTCTCTACTGCTAGACGGTGTACAGATTTCATTGTAACTATAAACTCAACTTGATGTTACTTTGGGAAAATGAGGTCAATTTGATTGATAAGCCACTTTGGGCTGAATCGCCTGTCTCTCTATTATAAAAAAAAATCTTTGGAAAAAAAATCTTGGGAGGGAGACAAGGGAGATGAGACGTGATCTTCTCGGAAGGCAATTTGATGTCCTCCGTGAAACACTTTAACATCACAGGAGACAAGACAGTGAGACAACATTTAAAATTAAAGTTCACGGACATCTAACCTAGCAGTTGTTTGAATGCTTTTGGCAGACACACTTCATGTGCTCCCAGCTCTTAAAACAACGACAGGCGACAAGCAGAACACGCAGCTCGCCAGCAGCAGCAAACCAGCAGATGATCTGTCCGCTTCTCCTTAGCGTGTGTTCAGCCTCACATCCTTCACAACACGAGCAGCGTTATATGTCCTGCAAAAAAGAGATTTAACCACGCCCGGGGCAGGAAATAAAGGACAAGTATTGTTTTTACAAAAGTTTTAAAGTAAATGTGAAAATAATGCATATGTAACAATTCCCATGAAAGTAACAATCTCTTTAAATTGTATATCTGGTAAACCAAACCCGGGGGTGGGCGAGTGAAGCGAGCAGGGGGCGGAGCACCCTAGTTCTCGTTAAAATTATTCTAATGTATCTGGCTTGGACCCAGTGCTATGTGGATAGACTCTTGTTAATTGTGACCCTGTTTTAGATTAAAGGGTATGAGAACGTTATATTTTCCATAGTTTTACATGTACTCCAAAGAAATGACATTTGTTTGAACAATTTAAAGTTTGAGGCAGTGTGCGTGTATGTGCTGTATAACCTTCTGTGCACCTTTCCAAAGTTAGTTACTACCTTACAGCCAATAACACTGGAATAGGATCTGAATCCCTACATACCTGTCTTGGAAAAGGTGGGTTCAGAAAAGTAATTAGTGGATTTGCTGCACTTAATGATAAGCAACCTTGTATGAATGAAGTGATGAATGGAAACTCTGGAGATTTGAAAAAAATTAATTAGAGTATTTTACTATGAAAAGTTGTAATGGCATTCTTAGTTAGAAAAATGAAAACACAAAATCATCTTTTTTATTCCAATAATGAGGCTAATTTCTACTTCATGATTAATTTGTATGTTCTTTAATTATTTTGAAAGGTGCTATATAAAGACTGATTGATAGATTTTAATATTCCTGTATAATTGTGAGGTGAACTGTAACATAATCTCTAAAGGAATGTTTCTTGCTTCTGGTGTTTTTTTTTCCATTGACAGTTTATCTTTACCATTTTAATGAGTTTCATTCACAGAATTAAAGGTCTACAGTAACGTAACATTTCAGGCTTTTCAGTAGTGGAAAGGTCGACCTGACATACCACTTGATGTGTGTCTGTAATCATCTGCTATTCCTCTCTCTTTTACTGTGGCAGCAGCTGTTCACTCAGCAGAGCCTCTCCTATTTTGAAGAGCGCAAGTGCATCCCACGCTCTTTGAGCAGCATGTCCTTCTCTTACACCCTTGAAAGCCTGGTGACATTCAGAAGAACTGGTATTGGCTTGTTCGCTGCTGTGGATTTTAATTGCTTATTTCAGTATACCACACAGAGGTGCTTGCAGCATTTTATACCTTACATGCGTGGAAATGATTTACAGTAACTATACTGGGGAAAGGGGTATGTGACTTCAAAGTAGAAAGCCAAGTATCAATCTTAATAATGCTAAAATATACCATCCATAGCATTAGTTTAGAAATATTACCATGAAAAGATGATGATATTTGGAAAAGATGTTCCATAACTGTTAAAAGCAGTAGGGTTTCACAAAAAAAACCCTTATTGTTTGAAATGATTACTATTATTATTTAATAATATAATAAATGTAAAGATGATAATTGTATAATTCTTCAAAACTCCACCCATGATAATAATTTTAATGAAGCAGGAGGCTACGTTTAAAGAGAAAATTAACGTTGGAGAATAAACTTGAATTTAAAAGTGCCACAGTGGAATAGGCTATGCAGGAAATTGCTGCTAAATTATGGTGCAGTGCTGTGTCTTTGACTTTTGCCCTATAATCAGGTCCACTTTTTTAAGATTGATTTTCAGTAATGTACACACTAATTTTTATGTGTTGGACTTTCAATTTTGTCAAGAAGGGAAGGGTGAGTATATTCCTATTTTTAAAAAGGGGCATAAATCTATTTTTTTGCTTTTATTTAAAGATGCTAAACTAAAAAAAAAAATTGTCATCATTAGTGATGAGTGAAACAATTTGTGCAAAATTTTATTTGCAGAAAAATACTAGTGTTTTGCTTTGCAAAAAAAATTGCAGCAAAATTTTTGCCTTTGCCATAAGAAGAAAAGCATTTAGTTCCTGTCTGGGAGCATTTAAATGCATTAATTCAGCATGCACCTGCCTGTCATTTAGTATTTAAATAAAGCTCTCCAGTAAAAAAAAAAAAAAAAAAGATTTCCTGTCATGTGCAACTAGATATGTTCTCATAGTACAATGGCTTTGTCATTTGTGATGAAAGTCTTGAAGACTGCATTCCTAAGCAAGCATGTGCAACAGATAAGAAACTTGAAGTTCCAGGACTCCTCAACCTCTCCTTCAGGAAGGAAAGAGTGGCTGCCGTTGAGCAGAGCACGGAGATTTTTAATCTGTACAATGGGGTGTTTTGGTGTGTCTTTGTGGAAAACATGTGGCACATCACATTTAGAAAACAAACAAAAAAAACGTAGTGTGCTCCTCAAAGGTGATGTGACTGAGAGGCATAAATAGGATTGAATCGACTATATGCACACGGCAGTGCTGACGTACTTCCAGTGGAGTCTCAGTCAGCTCAGTCACTTGCGTTGTCCATACTGCAGTTGTGATTTGTGTCAAGCTTCCAGTATGTACAACAAGGTACTTAGTTTTCATACATTTCCCTCTGACGCGAAAACCCAATCTAAATGGATCATTGCTATCCAGAGAGAGAACTTTAAAGTTAGTCCCCATACCTGAGTTTGTAGCCAGTATTTTGAAAAAGAGGATTTTCGTGAACCAGGGTCTGAGACAGGGCTGTGACTGTTGAAGAAGGGAGCAGTTCCTGTGTTGAACAGTTTCTCCGTTCCACATGCAAGACAGGGGTGTTCGGGATAGGAGAGAGTTATTGATGGAGGATGGCACACTGGCCGAGGAAAAGGATCCACCAGTTGTTGACCTAGCACTTGATAGAAACATGTCTCTCATAGAGGAGAACCTCTAACTAAGGAAACAAATTAAAAGACCCTTAAAATGAGGCAGTGGTTTGGCATTCTCTGTTTTGCTGGCTAAGACAGAGACATTTGGTTTTTTACAGGGAAAGTTGTCCAGCAGACTCATGTTATTATGTATTGAGGTTACATACATATTCACCTGTCCCTGAATAAAGTTTAATGACTAATTATTGAAGTTCTTTTTATTTAAAGAAGCCCAATGTAATCACATATTTGTTCCATGTAAGTTTTTAATATGTCCGGATCTTACCCTTGTAATTGTTTGAATAATACAATTTAAGTACTTTACTGTAAGTCTGGGCAACTGTTGAAGCGATTGGATGAAATAACACCATAGCTAGTGCATTTTGATATCAGCGCCAATAAGTGCAGCAGCTGAATCCGAAATCCGGATGAGAGTGTGCATATAGCCTACTGACAGGTGTGCAACAGATTACATGTATTGTGCAGCTCCAAGAAGGTACACAGGTAAACACAGACATGTGAACAAGTGTTTAGGGAGGAGTATTCCTTGTTTTCCACCCCACAAAATAACCTTAAAAACTATCAAACCTCTTTTTGGTAAGTTTCATGTTTCACAACTACAAAACTGCCAATGAAACCAATTTTAGTGTCAGTCTGGCAAAGCTAAATGAGAATTAAAACTTGCCTGCTTTGATAATCACTAGTGATCATTATTATTAAAACTAATTTTGCATAATTGCCATTTATTGAATATTGATACTTGTAGTTCTCATGTGAGAATACTATATACAGTATTATGGTCATCGACCACATCATAATCAGCTAAAGAAATTCATGGTTAAGAGTTTTGTTAAGATTATTTCCAGGATTCTTTTAAAAAGTAATGGATTTATTTTACTGGTTAACATTACTGTGTGGAGGCTATATTGGAGTAAAAAGAAACTGAGAAAAAAAGACCATGGTCTCATTAAGAATAAACTCCCTCAAGCATATTAAAAACATTCTTAGGCTTTGGAAGACAGATCACCAGTACTTTATTTTAAACAGGAGGCCATCAGGTAATACGTATTTCATTCTCAAGGAATACGTATTGCATTCTTTGTGTAACTTATCCCCCAAAAAGGTGGTTGTCAGTACCTTTAATTCTGTTGGCATATTTAGACAGGTTGAAGAAGACAGTGTGACAGGTAGGGGGCGCTATCGTCCCCTTGAACCCTCAGATCAGTCGCCAGACACCAGGTAAAAGTCCAAATATTGACTTTATTATTAATAAACAGTGCACAAAGCACCCTCCTCTCCACAATACTCATTAAACAATCACAATACAATTCTCAATAATCCTCCACTCCCAGACACGTTGCCACCCTTCCACCCAGCTCAGCCCCACGTCTAGGATCTCCCATAATCCTTTTATAGTCCGTGACCCGGAAGTGCTTCTGAATCCCTGTCCATGTGACTTCCTAGCACTTCGGGGTCTGATGAAAACTCCTTCTTCTTCAACCCGGAAGAACATCATTCCCTTTGTCCATGTGACTCGGATGCACTTCCGGGTTGTAGGAAAAACCATCGTTGTTCCTCCCTGCAGCGCCTTCTAGCAGCCCCCGTGGTATCCAGCAGGGCTGTGGATAAAAACTCCATTGTCCATAATTCCCTGCTGGCATTCGGGGCACCTCCATGCTTAAGGGAGGGCTCCACCTGGCGGCCTAGGGGTATTGGCTGGGATGACTGGCCGGCCATATTCCACAACAGAGATGACTGGGCTGGCATTTTGTAAAGCTAGAGACTCTTGTCCTTCACCTCTGAAATAAAACTCCATGTCTGGTATGTTCTTAAGAAATCCGCCTATACTTTATTCCTTTAGGTTACGGCACTAATGCTACAATAAATGCCCTGTTGGACATGTGGTGTGACAAGAAGCATTATTACATCTTAGGTCAGGGATATGCATTATTGTCCTGGCCTGCTTGTTGATGTTTTACTATGTGAGAAAACATCTCTCTTCAAAAGAAACAATGATGTTGATTTTTTTAGGTGATATGGTTTTCCATAGGGACTTACATATCATATTTGCTACCGTATTTCTTTATCTTGAGAACTGGCAAATTAAGCAACCTGCTCAGAATCATCCAATGAATCAATATCTTGTAACCTTATGGTTTTACAGTCTAACACTTTTAGCCAGTATGTTACCCTTTCTGAAGTGACTTGAATGAACCCTTAATCCAGTGCCTAATTAACATCAAAGAAAAAAGCAAAAGAACAAAGTTAATGTGTGAGGTGTGCTTGAAAAACTCAGGCTAGCTACTGGCACAACTGCAAAGACCATCTGTTTAGGATGTCCCACACTGGGCAGACAGGTGTTTTATCATTTTGTACTTGTGTGTTTACTCTATGTGAATGTCTGCTGTATTTAAATGGATGACCTTTTTTCCCCCAGTAAACCATCATCTAGCTTTGATTTTTCCAGACCCAAGGTGATGCCAAGATGTCCCAGATCACAGTACATGCTACATGTTCTTCATGGAAGTCTTTATGCTTTTAAAGATACATTTTCCACTCATTTGCTACACTTACAGAAAAAATAAACATTTTTGAAATAGTTCAACAGTCAGATTTCAATAAAATAACTGATAAAAAATATAGAGCTTTTTCTGGGTATAACAGAGTACAGAGATGAATCTCTAATATACATGTCTTAGAATTTATCAGAAATTTGTTGTTTTCAAAGAACATGAATGTACGTGTCTATCTGCCTGTGTTCATTTGACAAAAAGAATTATTTGTGGCTAATGCATAATATTTGTTGCCACTGGGGCACACATTCTGAGGTAGTTTCAGGTTTAGTTAGGCAACCCCTGACCTCATTCCTAGAGACTCATGACATGACAATATAAGGTTACAAGGTCAATAGGATGAATGACTGAGCACAGCCTTTCACTTGTATAACACTTGATTGAACAGGGAATCTGGGATAAAGCTGTCACAGCTGACCAGGAATTTTTATTGTGAGTGTTTGATGAGAAAGTAGTAGGGAAACTGGAACTGAATAAAACACATTGAGGTCAGTTTGTTTTGTGCCAATATGTGTGTGCCTTCTGCTTATTTAACAACTATATTAAAAAGCTTATTTAATTTGCCACCATCTGAACATTTGTACTCCAAAGTCCTGAGGTTGCCAGTGGTACATGTCATTCTTCCTTATACTTTGCATATTATAATCATCTGCATTGCTTTTTCTTCCAATACCTTTACAAAAGTTTTGCTTATCACTTCCTTGATACCATAATGCAACAGCACTCCATACCTACATGGGTTTTTTGATCTTGTCACAAGCCCATGCCAATCATACAAACCCGACCAGACTCGATAAGAATATGCAACTTATCATGAATAAGTTGATAATGCGGTAGAGTTGTTTTCTTAAGTAACATTTTTTAGCTATAGAGTTTACACTTTCCAGATGAGAGTAGTGAACTGGGATACAGTTAACAGAATGTCTTGCTGCATCCATTCAATCTACTGTAAATATAGTACATGTCATTCAGATTCTATTTTCTTTTCCCTTATAATAAACAGTGATGCCATGCATCTTTGCAGATCTAGTGGAGCTAGGAAAACAATTTGTGTTGTCTTATCTCTCTAATATAAAAAAAAAAAATCCTGGAGAGAAACACTAGGGCGTCCAGATGTGATCTTCACGTTAAAATCACGAAGACCCTTAAAATGGCCACGGAGCGTGTCGCGGGGACCTTAAACATGAGACATTGTACCAAGAGATTAACCCAGGACTGTCTCGCGATGACATAGAACATGAGATTCTCGCAAGACACACCCCACTTACAATCAAAATCAAATAAGACAACGGGCAGCAAAACATTCAGTCGTGTGAAGGATTTCAGCACACACAGATCCAGGGTCTCAGCGCATATAAAGCATATAAGGACAATACGTTATAAATGAAACGTCGACAACTAAGCGAAGAAGAAAGCAGCATGGAGAAAAGAGGCTCAAAAGCGTTGGAGAGAAAAAAGAGCAAAAAAGAAAAAATAATCTAGGTGCAAATTTAGAAAATAAGGAAAGTAATTATCAGCCCGGAACAAGTGGAATTGAAGCAAAACACGTCCAATTGGGCTCAGAATTTAAAGACAAAGGTAAAAGACAACTTCATAAAGACGTTCACAAACGTTGGTGCTATACACATGAAGAGCAGGTTAAGGATTATGAAAGCAGTGGAATTCGAAAGGCTCAAAAAAAAAAAAAAAAACGGCACGATACACATGTGGAGAAAGTTAAAGGATATGAAAGTAGGAAAAT
Source organism: Polypterus bichir lapradei (assembly GCA_026402145.1). Lineage (NCBI taxonomy): Eukaryota > Metazoa > Chordata > Cladistia > Polypteriformes > Polypteridae > Polypterus > Polypterus bichir. Next base: position 30,114,908 of record JANRMT010062831.1, read on the forward strand.
TAGAAAGTATAAAAAAAAAGAAAGTAAAGATTGCAGTAGCGCAAACAAACGGAAATTATTACTCGAGAAAGGGAAAATAATCACCATGGACCAGGTGTCACTGAAAAAAAAGCAGGACAAAGCGAGGTCACAAATAAAAGACAGATTAGAAAACAAAGTAAAACGTCATAAAGAGGTTATAAACCAAGGGGGCCAAACACATGCAAAGCAGGTTAGAGATAATGAAAACTGGAATTCAAAAGACTCAAAAAAAATTAAAAAAGTAGGCGCGAAACACATGCAGAGCAAGATACAGAATATGAAAGCAGAAAAAAATGACTGTGTCAAAAAAAGAAAGTAAACATTACATTAGCGCAAACAAAGAGAAATTATTACACAGAAATAACGAAAAGGCGAATAGAGATTGAATAGATGGACAACAGTGATATGTCAGAAGTATGTAAATATTGTAAGGCTTTGAAGTTTAAGTCAGATAATTTCAAAAACGCGATTTACCTCACATACATTTATTAATTACTTTGCAAAAAACATTACTAACTGCTGATGATGTAGATCGCTTTGTCTGTGCTGAAATTCCAAACAGAGAAATCTATCCTGAATTATGGTGCAAAGTCATTAACAACATGTCTCACTGACCTCATTAAAAACATTCAGCATATTGGGACACAAAAGATTCCAAGTACTGTTTTTACAGAAGTTCTGAAATAAAAGTAAAACTAATGAAACAGTAACAATTCAAAAAAAAAAAAAAAAAATCTTAAAAGTGTGTACCCGGAAAACCAAACACGGGGGTTGGCGAAGCCCCCTAGTAAGTAAAAAAAAAAAAATCTTTCTGTTTTGCTGTTTTCTTATACAATTATTTTTTCTCACAAACATTTCTTCATGGTAAATGATAATTTTTAACAAAATACAGATGTATGTGTTGATTGTACACATAGCAGATTAAAAAACTGTCAGGATGAATTTAGTAGAAAGGCAGTGCAGAGGACCATACTGCTGACGTACTGCTCCAGAATCCTGGGTTTGACTCCCATCTTTCTGTGACGTCTATACTTTTTCTTCTTCCTTATTCCAGTTTCCTTCCACATTCCAAAGACATATATTAGGTTGACTTGAGCCTCTAAATTGGTCCATTATGAATGAGAGTGGATGTGTGCGAGTGGAGTGTGCCCTGCAATATGCTGGTGCTCTAACTGGAGTTTGTTCATGCTTTGCTGTTAAGATATGGTGTATCTCCCGCACCCAGAAACTGGCATAAGGATGAATGGATGGATTTCAGTGGTCAATTGTAACAGATGTGCAGCAATCTAAATCACTCCGTTTTCTTTTGTGTATTTACCTGCTACAGTTTCTTTGATGGAAACAACTTAATGCTAGAGCATCTAGTTCTAGGTCTGGTTTTCAAGTGTTTTGAAAAAATAATGTTATAGGGTATTTAGACATGTAACACACTTCAAATAATCATACATTTTCTTTTCATTTGTTGAAGTATGCTAATTTGCATGCTTGCTCTTTCATTACTGCACTGATAGAGTCAACACAAGCTGCCCATCTTTCTGCTTATACTCATTCTTAGAGAGAGGACAGTCTGCCCATTCCCAGTGGCAGTTCTCACTAAGAACAAAAAGTGTAGACTTTCATGCTTTTTATTGTCACAGAATGTTAATATTTTTCCCTATTTACCTTTGCATAATTGTTACAGTAACTGCTACAGCTCTAAGCCTACTCAAATAAAACATGCACATCACTGCAGGATCATTTTATCAATGTGCTTCCTTGTGATATCTACAGTGGATGTTTTTTAAGTCAAGGGTTACCTAGAACAATGTTTTTAAGTCTGATGTACATTGCTGAATTTCAATTTCCCTTTCTATGTTAATGATCCATTTTATAATATTTTATGTATTGTTTACTATACTTAACATCCCATAATGTAGAAAATGAAAAATTCATATTATTAAAAATAACTGTCTATGATAGATCAAGGGCTGTTGTCTACTAAAAGGATCTTATCTACTGTATGTGTTTTTTAAACATTTGCTTTTGTTTCTTATTTTTATTATGTGAAAGGTCTGGATGCCTACAATTTTGATGAAGTAGCCTAGGTAGTTCTGCTTGTTACATACAAATATGTATGTTAAAAATAAATACAATAATTAACAGCAAAGTAATAAAACATATAAATCTGGTGTGTTGAACCCAATTTGGCAAGTATAGCCGCTTGAATCTTTTTTGTAAATCTATATTATCTTTGCATATCATGAAAGGAGCAACATTTTCTCATTCCTCTTTGTACAATTGGTCTTTAAAGCAAATTGAAGAGCAATGATGGACCTTAATTTTAACATTTTGATCCAAAAACATCATCTTCATTACCGCCACTGACTTGAGTTATTCAGAGTAATAATTGATTTTGGAAGCATCCTTGTTCTCTAATAGCCAAATTTAGAGGAACTGCTGGATCTGGGTAATGTGACAGTAGTTTTAATGTTTTTTTTCAGTTCATTAGGTACATGTACTGTACATTAGCGTAAACTGAGTTCCGAGATAGGTTCATTGTGTTTAAAACAGATTTGTATCAATGCACAAACTTGAACTTGATCTTTTAAAAGAATTTAAAGTATTATCAGACTTAAAGAGATAAAGTATACATTCTAAGATAAATGTAAATATAAAGCAAGTAATCTACTTACTGTATTTCCAGCATATGTTGAGTCCACCAATGAAGTGTAAGTGAATGAAGTGAAATGTATTCTTTGTAGCTGCAAACTATTATGGTATTTCTTTTGTGTGGCAATTCCATATTTTGATTTTGTATACAATAATTTAAATCTTTAAAGTTTGCCATTTAATGTACAAATCTTTGTAAGTCCGTAAGATTTAAAAATCCCAAATAGCACTATTTTAAACTCAAAATCTTAGAGAAAATTACTAGGCACTGTATACCCTTAATATACTGGGCAGTTGGATCATACTAACTACTTCAAGTACTACTTAGCTTCTTGAATTGTTAATAACAGCAGAGTAAGCTGTCACAGAAGTGTGTTATCAAGTTCAGTAAAACACAATCACAACTGAATTCTCACTGTATCTTGGGTGCAAAGGTCTGGTTCATGACACTAACTGCTCAACCTGAAGTACTTAAAAGTAAATGGTCAGTAAATAGTCAGTTTCTATTGCCTTTCATCTTATCTGTTAGGTTTGTTAGAGTGTTTTCTGTATATTAATATAATCATTTAATTTTATATAAAGTATTGTTGTATATGGTAATGTCCGAAGCAGTACTGCTTCATTTACAGCAGCAGAAATATACACGTCATCTTCTGTAAAGAGAAGCTATACCAGACCATGAAGCATGGCCCGCAACGTAAGCCTACATTTAAAGTATACATCTGGATGAGTTGAAATAGAAACATGTGTAGTAACTGGTGATAAAGCAATGTTATTGTAATAAACAAGTCCATAATCTGAAAAACGAGTCAAAAATCAGGCTGGTAGTTTATTCACAAGGAATGGTAACTGACATGAAGAGCAAAACTGAAAATACAGTCGAAACAAAAGTAAAAAGCACAAAGCCAAAAATACTAGACAATAGGGTATCTCCTTAAGTGATGGATGTTGCACTGTGCACACATGCCATAATCAGACTTCTTCCTGAACATTAGAAAAATTTAGACAAGAACAAGTAATTCAGCCCAACAAAGCTCACCACTCCAATCCGATTCCTCTAAAAATAACATGAAATCAACTTTTGAAGATCTCTAAAGTCCTACTGTCTATTACAGTACTTGGTAACCTATTCCATGTGACTCTGGTTCTCTGTGTGAAGAAAAACTTTATAATTTTGTGCAAAATTAATCCTTATCAAATTTCCAACTGTGAAAAATAATACAAATTAGAAGCTGAATCTTTCAAGTTCTGGAGTTATGAAAAAAAAACAGATATAAAAGGTTGTGAACTGGGACCCGGACACAGACAGACGGACATCATATCTCACCCAACACACGTTTATTTCCACAATATATACAATATTTACAGTGCACAAACCCCAGTGCCTCTTGCACCGATTCCCCAAAGTCCAGGCCTCTCAGTCACTGTGCCTCTCTCTCTTGGCCGCCTCCCGTCCTCTCTCCAGCTCTGTCCTCTTCCACCCGACATCCACCCCTGTGTGGCGGAAGTGCCGGCTGCACACTCGGAAGCCCCTCGGGTGTCCCCTGTCTTCTTCCCCCCAGCACTTCCTGGTGTGGCGGAAGTGCTGGGCTCCAAACTTCTACAGGCACCGGGCGCCGCCTGGCGGTGGCCACGGGTCCCTACAGGGCTGGGCTTCCAAGCCCTTTACCTGAGGCCCCCAACATAATCAAGACAGTATTTAGTACATACACCTTTAGGTGGCTATGACAGCTATGAGGTTGTGAGCATAGGTCTCTATCTGCTTTGCACATCTGGACACAGCATTCTTCTTTGCAAAACTATTCAAGGTCTGTCAGGTTCCATGGACATCAAGATTGAACAAACTTTTTCAAGTCCAGCCACACGCACATTCTAAATTGGACTGAGATCTAGTTTATGACACAACCACTCTCAGGCATTAGAAATTCCTGTATATCTGTTGCTTTTTGCTTGGGTCGTTGTCTTGTTGGAAAATGATTCTTTTCCCAGGTCACATAGTCCTATTTTTGCAGACTTCATCAGATTTTCCTGTATTTTGCTGCATTCACTTTACCTTTAGACACCACCATGTTTCACAGTTGGAATGGTGTGCTTTTGATTATATGCAACAAGCTTATACCAACTTGAGAGTTATCATAAGTCTCTTAGTGGACTTCTTCACTAGTCTTCTTCTTACATGATTACTCATTTTTTGTGGACGGCCAACTATAAGCAGTTTTACAGCTGTGCCATACTCTTTTCATTTATTAATGGATGATTTAACTGGACTCCAAGATATTCAGTGTTCATCCCCTGACTTATGCTTCACATCCACCTTTGCACAGATTTGCTTGAAGTGTTCTTTTGTCTTCATTATGTGTGTTAGGCCTCGGTGCTGGCCACTACAAGTTGGACGTTCCAGATATGGTGCATTTATACTACAATCCCATAATCTCCATTTAAGTAATAATGTGACTTTAAAAATCAACTGGTTGCATCAGTGATGATTTAGATGTATCATATTAAATGGAGTGAATACTTTTACAATCAGTTATTTTGTGTTTTATATTTGTAATTAATTTAAATTACTTTGCAGAGATCTGCTTTTATTTTAATATTAAGCAGTCTTTTCTGTCAATCAGTGTCAAAAAAGTTAAAAAAGGCACTGTGATTTAGTGTTGTATACAATTAAAATATGAAAACTTCCAAGGACATGAATGCTTTTTTAAAGCACTGCATATTAAATAATGTGACAGTTTGGCATATGTACCTAGTAAAAGTTGTAATCTTCATGAATTACTCTAGAATAGTCTAGAATCTTCTTGGTTATGATGTAATAAAAATTGTACACCTTTTCTGGTCTCTTCAAAGATTTTTGATTGTCTGAGATCTGGTTGGGCCACTGAAGGACATTCACAAACTTGGGCCATAGCTACTCCTGCTCCTACACCTTCTTTGTGCCTAAGGTCATTGTCCTGTTGGAAGTTGAAGCTTTGGTAAAGCCTGAGGTCCAGAGTACTCTGGAGCAGGTTTTCGTGGATATCTTTGTAGCATTGTTCCATTCAGCTTTCTCTCAACCTGGTCTATGTGCTGATACACATTGTCAACTGTGAGACCTTGTAAAGACAGGTATATGTTTTTCCTAATCATGTCCAATCAAGTGAACTGGCCACATGTGGACTCCAAACAAGATGTAGAGACATCTTGATGATAATCATTATAATAGATAGGTTAAATAAAGAAAGAAAGAAATAAGAACAAGCAAATTAACTATATTTGTCCCTGGGGGAAATGTGACTTTTTACAGAGGCTCTTTAAACAAACAAACAAACAAACAAATAAATAAATAAACACACACATTATTGTCTTGTGATATTAGGTCTTTGGTGAAGCACGATTTGTAAATATTGTAAGAAATCTAGTCCTGGAGGGTGCAGACTCTGAACAGGTGCTGGTTGTGCAAATGCAAGCAGATCAGTTAGGTGCCTTACTCACACCTCAGAGTGGGCGACGGATCACACCTGCACACAATGAAGCAGGATAAAGGGAGCCTGCATGGCAAAGAAAGGGGATCAAAAGAGAGAAACAACAGAGAAAGAAAGAGAACAATGGCAGAACAGTATTGAGTGGTTAAGCAGAACAAGCCAGTGAGAGAGAAAGCAAACAAGAGGCAGCACGGTTGTTAACCTCACAGAAGGGTGAAGGATCAGTGCTCTGTGGGCAGATCATCTCTGCTGAAGTTACAGTGGGTGTGTTGGCGGTAGAGCACACCTCAGGGATCTGAGGGATGCCTGGGGCAAGAAGGAAGAAGGGAGGACAACCAACCCTGAGCGGTCTGGCAGATGGCAACAGAGGCAGCCAAAACGCGGGTCAGTGAAGAGGTCTACAGTTGATGGAGTCTCTGCTGTCTACAAGATCTGAACTATGGGTGAGCTGGAGACAGAGAGGGAGTTACACTGGTCTCATACGGGTGTAGAGGAGGAACATTAAGAACCTGATGACTGTTTGCTTTACTCTGATTTTATTTCTGTATTTCAACTCACAGGCATATTGCTGTTTTTATTTATTTATGGAAGACTTTGCACTGCACTATTTGCACTTTTATTTTGGTCCGAATTTTAATTAAAACACTTGACACTTTTTGCACAAATCAATTTCTGAATGTGTGTGTCCTCATTTGCCCGGCTCATTTCAATTCATGACTATCTACTGTTACTGGTTCAAGAGGCTCCTGAAAGTATCAGCTGATGACAGAATGTACTCAGTGTTAGTATGTGAGAGAGAGCATGTGCAGCATTGTTCATAATGGCAATCAGCTTTATTTTAATTCTCTCCTTTGCTACTACATCCATGGGGTGTAGAGTGCATCTGAAAACTAAACCTGCCTTTTTAATTAGTTTGTTGATTCAGTTGGCCTCTCTTGAAGTGATGTTAACAGCCCAGCACACCACAGTGTAGAAAATCAAATTGGCTATCACAGAGCTGTAGAAGATGTGAAGGATGTCACTACCATCGTTAAAAGAATACAGTCAAAGAAAAAAGTCCCTGCCCTGCCCTTTCTTATATTGTTCCACTGTGTTCTGAGACCAGCCCGACCTGTTATTTGTGTGGACCCCCAAGCACAGCACCTCTGCATCCACTGGAAGCACCTGAGCAAAATTTCAAGTGTGTCGTAGGAAAGGGTCTAGATACTTGTGTCAATGTGATATTTCAGTTTTTTATTTTGAATAAATGTGTAAAAATTCCTAAAATCCTGTTTTCACTTTGTCACATTTCAGTGTCATTTGATTGAGTTTAAATTGTTTTAGCATAAGGTTGCATCCTACTAAAATGTGAAAAAGTGAGGGGGTCTGAATACTTTCTGAAGGCACTGTAGTTGTAATGTTTTATGCATGAAGAATTAGACACATATTATGTAATTTCTCCTAAATGAATATCTCATTACATTTTAAAATTTAAGTTCATTACTTTGGTGTGCTGTTTTTAGTTAGTTCTGCACAATCAAGATGTATCTATTTGTTTGGTTTTTTTCCCTATGGAATTAGTTGTTATTAAAATTGAAAAATGGAACTGTGACATGAACCAAAATTTTAACCCTTTATATTTCCAACTGTGTGTTCCAGGGCTTGAAATAATCCTATATGTCTGCTATTGATTGATGTTAAATAATGGTAGCCCCTTCTTCTATGAACTTTCATTATTTAAACATTGTTTTAAAGTAAAATTGGTTGAAATCACTTAAAAAGGCCTTTTCAGCTGCTTTCGTCTTATGTGACAAGTGCATTCCCTTATGGTGTTAATCAATATAAAGGTCATTTGTGTCAGACAGCCAGAACTAATAAAGTGCTAGAGGGTGGGGAAAGATAGAATTTACCCTTTTGTTAACCTGATTCGTGAAACTCTGGCTTCATGAGCTGCTTATTTTTTGTTTAGCTTTATTGTGCTGACGATTAACTTCAGATGCTTGACATGTGCTTAATGGGGATACTTTAATGTGTCAAACTAGCTTACTAGATTAGTTCCTTCTATAGATTATAACCTTCCCTGTCAAACAGAATCATCTTAAATGACATGATTTGCTAGAATTTCCTTTATGCAAAAGTAATTGTACCCAAGATTTAATTTTTCCCTAAATGTTTGTTCTGTTCAGATGATGCTCCCCTGGATTCATGCATTATTCTTAGCTAATTCACATTTGTCCCTCAGTGCTTGTATAGGGTGAAATTCATTTAATTTTGGGTTAATAGGGATAACTATAGAATTAATTAATTATTAATTAATCATTTTGCCAGTCATTATTTAATAGTGCCCCTTTCATGGTTTTTACCATCAAAATACACTTTTCATAACAATTAAATAAAAATAAATTAAAATAATGAGACTCGGAATGAGATGCTTGAGTAAGCATGTTGAAGTACATCACAAGTATCATCCAAGAAAAGTGTTTATGGGCAGATGTTTCAAAACTGTTTGCTTGTGCAGCAAAGTCACATATTTCAGATTAAAGCTGTTTAATACAAAACCAGTAGGCTGAATGCTGGAGTAAAAAAACGTAAAAATATTCTATAGCTACAGTAAATTGATTGCATCAAATAATGAATGATTTCTTTGGAAACAGAGTATACTGAAAAATACATAGCACAAAGGAAAGAGACCAGTTTAGCTGACCTAATCCACAAATTGGATGGCCTGGCCCAGTCTTTCATAACCAGTATGTGTCATAAAGTTATTTTCAAAATATTACCGGTAATTGAAAATAAAATGAATGTGATCAAACCGCTTAATACCTAAAACATGTATGTTAACAGTTACAACAAATTGAAACATATACATAAACTCTTGCCAGTAGAATGTGATAATAAAAATATTATACTAATAGTAAGGCTGGCAGTCAACACCAAACCTCCTTGAAGGTGCTTTTAAATCTGATAAATTTCAATAATGAATCAGTTTGCATATTTCTACAGTGGGGCTATTGCACGTGAAGTTATTTTTTGTTAAATACTGTGTGGTTGAAATAGAACAGAAAATCTTATGCAGAAAATGCTTTTGTTACTAAACACTGTCTGGCCTAACTTTACCTCTCATTTTGCCAATAAAAGCAAGTTTTCTGTTTTAAAAAGGGTTGAAACAGGAATACTGTTGCAGATCTCACCTTTATTTGTAAAATAGGTGAATCTCTGTTGTGTATCATTAAAATTTATAACTTTGTGGGGTTTCAAGAGGATAGCTAAGATTACTAGTTTGCATTAAGAGCTTGGAATTAGCCAATTGCTATTTGCCGTAAAACTCGGACAAAGGATAACAGATATGGGATGCATGAATATTTCTTATAATGGGGTGACAAACTTTTTTTTTTAACTTGATGTTTCAACCTGGAGGAACAGCATGGAGTCTTCAAATATAATGACAATATTTTTGAAACATACAGTAGGTAGGTAGTAAAAAAAACCTATAGTAATGCATTATCATGGCTGCAGAGTCTGGGGTTTGTATCTAGGCTATGTAATGTTTTCATATCGATTTTCATCTGGCCTGGTTTTCTATAACTTCCCAAGCCTGTCTGTACCTTTTAGGTTAGTTGGCAATACTAAATTAGCTCTAAAAGAGTGAGCATTGGTCATATACAAGATAGTGTGCCTTGTGATAGACTGGCACCATTTTTAAGGTTGATTCCTGCCCTGAATCCAGTGCTGCTTGAATGGGTATCAGGTTGCTCAATATTGAACCTAAGGAGGTTAGTAAATGGATAAATAGATTGATGGATAAATGGGTAAAGCAACAAATTAATTGGTGAATTGGTAGCTACAGAATTCGCCTTTAATTTTAACTTTTGTAAAGGGATTGTGAATTATAATGATATCCAGAATTTTAACACAAAATGTAGCACATTGTTAGATTTAACCTTGATGCAGTTGTCTTTTTAGTAAAACTGCTTCACGGCTCCAAGGACAAAAAAATTGAATTTCTGGCCTGGTCATTGCAAGCATGGAATTTCAAATGTTTCAAATAATATAGGTTTTCTTTGGTAGTCAATTTCCTCCAACATACTAAAAAAAATGTGTCTGTTAGATTATTTCCTAAACCTGATTCGTATCTTGTATTAGTAAAAGTGAATGTGGTCTTTAGTGGACCAATGTCCCAGAATGGTGCTTGCCTTGTGCCTGTAATGGAGGACATGGGTTCAGAAACTGTATCTGCTGATTTTTTTTCATTAATAATAATGCACGGAGTGGTGGCTGTAAGGCTAGGGATCTGCACCAGCAATAGAAAGGTTGCTAGTTCAAATCCTGTAAATGCCAAAAGTGATTCCACTCCATTGGGCCCTTGAGTAAGGCCCTTAACCTGCTCCATCCTGGGTATGACTTTAACCTGCATCCAGCCCTGCAAGCAAGTCCTCCAACCTGTAAGGAAAATTCAGAGGTAAAATTCACACTGTTTCATTCCATTTGAGCTAGTGTGGTGCTGATGTGCCACCTGTTGCACAGCTGTGCTCGGGTCCTAATCTGGGATCCTGAGGTGGTTCGCCATGTGATGGGTGTGGCAACGTGCTGTATCAATGCGTGTTTCCAACCTCACTCTATCTCTCTCTCTCTAATAATTCTGAGATGCAGAATTTCCATCAATAATATAAGTTTTGCTTTCATGGAAAAGCTGAAGAGAAAGTTCAGCATCCTTGAACTTGTAATATATACTGTAGGTAGAAACTTTTTTTCTGTTCAGCAGCTTAGGGTTTTCAGCTGTACAACAGGGCATATAGCTTTGTGAATGTTCTTTGTGCCCAGGTAAAATCCAGCCGCCTTTTATGTATTTTCATCACGGACTGGATATTTTTGTTCCTGTGAATCTGTTTCTTAAGTGAGTGCAGATGTGCATTCCTAAAATTGCAGTAAGTGATTTTTTTTAGAACTGTCCTATTTCTATCTCATTATTTGGTTTACTTTCACAGCACACTGTTCCTATTTTTCCATCACACTCACTTTCCTTCCATGGTTGCACAGTTGGCATGTAACTGCCAAGGAATTTCAATGTGCACATTATGAAAACAAAAATGTCTGGGTTCTTACTGCATTGCAATAATAGGAAACAAATATCCAAGCTGTGTCTTTGTAATGAGAAACACAGAGGGGAAAACTATCAAGGCCAGACAACTATTTTTTCAGCCCTTCCAGTGTTATTCCTTATATGGTATCCACAGTTGAAGTTTGTTTTCAATCTTATACCTTCGTTTGTGTCTGAGGACAAATAATGTCTGATAAATTTTGATATGTAAACCATTAATGCACCTACAGATATATTTAAAGTGTCTTGGTAGTTAAATAACAGGAATTGTTTAACTTGTCAGGAAATGACACTCTTACAGTGGGTACGGAAAGTATTCAGACCCCCTTCAATTTTTCACTCTTTGTTATATTGCAGCCATTTGTTAAAATCATTTAAATTAATTTTTTCCCTCATTAATGTACACACAGCACCCCATATTGACAGACCAAAAAAAAGAATTTTTTAAAATTGTTGCAGATTTATTAAAAAAGAAAAACTGAAATATCACATGGTCCTAAGTATTCAGACCCTTTGCTCAGTATTTAGTAGAAGCACCCTTCTGAGCTAATACAGCCATGAGTCTTCTTGGGAAAGATGCAACAAGTTTTTCACACCTGGATTTGGGGATCCTGTGCCATTCTTCCTTGCAGATCTGCGAGGCAGCCTCAGTATGTCATGTGTCCCCTTGGTGCTCCACTATCCTCATTCTTAAATCTTAGCTATAATACACCATATATAGTCCACCACAATATTTTTGTAACTCAAAGTCAAATTTTGTTTGTCACATACAAATCATATGTAATCAAATGCGTAGTTACTAAACTAAATGCTAAAGTCATTTTCTTAGAGTCAAGGCTGGGGGGCTGTCAAAAAAGAGCTGTTAAAGCCCATTGAGGCATTCCTTGTGTGATTTTGGGCTATGGAAGAAATAAACTGTTGTTGATTGTGAAGAATAATTTACCTCCTGAGTTTTAAGTAAAATATATAAATAAATAAACCATTACAGTTATTTTGCAAACTTTCAAATTAACCCTATCCAATAGAATTATTCAGACTTATTAGTACTCCACCTTTCTGTATTTTTATGAATCCAATGAATTCAAACAATCTGTGCCAAGAATCCTCCTGCTCCTGTACCCTGTCCTAGCTGAGGTTGGCTCTGATAGAGCGTTTCCATTTCATTGCAAAGTTTGTTAACACTGCCCCTAAGTGGTAAATCTAATTATTGCAAGTTTCTTCTTAATGTAAATACAATGCTGGTTGAAGTGCGTCTTCTTTATTAACTCGGAATCCTTCGCTTTGCTGGTGACTTCATTGCTTATCTGAGGTAAGAAAAAAGCAGAGGTGTTTAGGCATTGCAAAGATGAAGAATCTGTATGTGTCTGTGCTTAGCACAATACACCAGTGTTCATCAGCTGGCTCAAAAGAACAGTCATTTTTGTTTTTCCCTGCCTCCAAGCCTAATACTCTGTGTGGTGTGACAGTGCTTTATTCTCTCTCTCTCTCTCTCTCTCTCTCTCTCTCTCTCTCTAAGAACTGCCTGCTAAATTTTGTGGCCATCTGAGACAAAACAACACTGTGTGATAATTACTATGTCACTGCTCATAGGGTCAGATGCTTTTGCCTGAATACATTATCACACTTGTTAGCAGCAGTTCATCACATGGCTGTATGCTATCTTTCTGTGTGGCAAGTGTGTGCCTATCTTTTACAAGCATCAGAGTTATTTTGCTAGAAGTTTTTTCTTATATTTTATTATACCAAAATTGCTACAAAATGACACACACACTTTTTAAATGTAGTTTTACATAGTTTTTACTTGCTGAAATGACGAGGAAGTGAGTAATATATTTGAATTTTTAGTCCTTCTATACACGTTTCAGTTCAGAAATATGTTGTATTTTTCTAAAGTGGAACACTGCTTACTGAAGGCATTTTACTCTCCGTGTTCTACGAGTGAAGGTTAAATCGTCTTGTTTATAGATGTAGAAAACTCTGATTGGTTAAAGATCAAAATGTCCACTACTTACAAGGCTTAAAAATAAATGTAAAAAATATTGTAATAAAAAAGTAGCTCACATTGAAAGAGAGTGGGAGACCTCACATTCCTACTTAGCCACTGTAAAATGAAAAGCGAGTTCAATTCCATGAGTACTTATGAGTGATTTCTGAAAAATATAACTTTAATAGAAATGGCATCAAGTGGATCTTTTTTTATCATAACAATGGTTTCTATTTAAATAGCAATGTGGGAACAATGGCAAACAGTGACTATATAAACAACAAATATTATCACTTATTGTGTTTCACCACCTTTTCATTCAAACGTTCAAATGCATGAATGTATACAGTGTTGGAGGGCAGGGGTTTGGTAAGGTCAGTGAATAGCATTTAATAATCAAACACCTCAAATGGCTTTTCAGTCTGTTTATGTCGTACCGTCTAACACAACTAAAACGCTTTTTTAAAATGTATTTTTAATCAAAGGGTTGGCAAGGTAGTTCTGCTCACTACTTACTTGTTGCACATGGAAATAAGAATTTAACTGTACTCATTACAGCAATGATCCTATAAACCGTATAAACCTGACAGGGGTGGTGCAGAAGTCTTATTTTTAGTTAATTGAAGATTTGGAAGTAACTTCAAACATTAAAAACAAAAACATACATTTAAGGTAATCCATGATTCCTTTACAGTTGTCTTCAGTCATATTTTGCATACCCTGTGGACCTTTATTTAATACTTTTCATGCAGTCTATAATTTTGCGCCTTGAAGTAAAAAAGCCCTAACATGCTCTTTGACATATATTTTTTATGGAAGATTTGATATAAATTTAAATTAAAGTGATCAGCACAGGATGCAAGTCTCCCCAAATTTAGCTTATAATTGAATTACATTAAAATATTTTTTCTGTTTGTTCTTACCAGTTTTAAGGAAAAATCAAAAGACCTTCATTTTTTCCAGGAAAATAATGAAACAGCCAGCTACACATTGTGTAACCTCCTTAATAATTTAACAAGATCAACGGGTTCTGAGCCTTTTCCAAAAGCATCCTACACAAGGCCGGAGTCAATGGTAAACATGATGCCAGTCTATCGCAGAGCACGCTAACACATACATCCCACCCTCATCTAGTGGAGGGCTGGGCCGTATAAACTGTTTTTACGTTAACTCTGGGAATATTAAAAAAACTATTTTACTAATTGCAAAACATAAGAGCATAATCATATAAAGAGGTCTTTGCCTTTATATCCTGAAAATCTTACTTTTTCCAAAGGAATAAAATGGACCTTGTTATAATATTAAAACATTAATGGTGATTTCTGTACTGCCAGAATATACACAGAATTTCTCCCAAGTCTGTTTTCAGTTGTAATTGTATTCGCTTGCACTTAAGCAGGTTAGATGACTGCACATCTCTCCTTTCATCTCTCTTCTGTGTTGTAATCTCGTAGCTCAGTCTGGATCCCCTGTCTTTGAAGTCTTACTTGCACAGAAATGTCATTTGCCTTTTGCATTGATACAGAAAATTAATTGTTTATTCTGAAAGCCAGCACATCTCCCTAACCAGAAGAAAACGGATATGTAGAACTGTCTTTGTGTGCTTGCCCCCCTTATGAAATCCACATGACATACTGGATGAGAAAAGCGCTTTAAGAAAGAGTCCATGTGTGAGTGGGCTGAAAGGCCACAGATTAGAATTGAGCTTAGGGTAATACTTTGCTTTTTGTGTCTGCCAGCGTTTAGCAAGTGAGGGGGAGGTAAAGCGAGTCTAGAGTTTTGACTCACATTCAGGCACTAGCACATGTGGGCATGGTGCAGTTTTAGCCTATCAGAGGGAATCCTTGTAATTCTGCAATTGTGGCGCGATGATTAATATGAAAGCTTTTTATCTTGTTCAGTCAGTTTGTCAGAATGGTTCTATACCCTTCTTCCCCACTTATCTGGAAACCTAATAAATATAGGCAGAAATGGAACAATGGGCGGCACGGTGGTAGCACTGCTGCCTTGCAGTTAGGCGACCTGGGTTCGCTTCCCGGGTCCTCCCTGCATGGAGTTTGCATGTTCTCCCTGTATCTGCGTGGGTTTCCTCCCACAGTCCAAAGACATGCAGGTTAGGTGCATTGGCGATTCTAAATTGTCTCTAATGTGTGGTGTGTGTGTATGCGCGCTCTGTGGTGGGCTGGCACCCTGCCCAGGGTTTGTTTCCTGCCCTGTGCCCTTTGTTGGCTGGGATTAGCTCCAACAGACCCCAGTAACCCTGTAGTTTGGATATAGCGGGTTGGATAATGGATGAGAAATGGAACACATATCTGCACTTTCTCTTAACCCTCGGTTCTTATTTTGAAAGTCTCAGTTCAAGATGCTAAATACCTGGGCTGTTTGGTTTATTTTCCATAATTAACCCCTTGTACCCCCTTAAAAGTCTGAAAATCAGAAGCATATGTGGGGGTCTCCTGAAAATACATGTTCAAAACATGTTATTGTGTTAGAAATCACTCGCTGCCTATAACTGGGTTCACAAAAAAATATTGTAGCAGCTATCAGACAGCTCTTCATAGGCTTAACATGGTGGAAGTTTGGCTGTCTGCATATCTGTAAAAGGCTGGGCAGACTAAGGGCCTGAATGGCAGTAGGGAAGGGGAGTGCATGTTTCACAATCCTGAGGACAAGGATTCAAGAAAGAGAGTGGAGACCTGCCTGCTGTCAGTGATTGTCGTAATGTTAGTCAAGATAAGTAAAGTCAAGTTTGTTATCATGTGTACAGAGTGCAATGACACACACACACACATACACATACATATATTTATTTAGTGATGGACGGCTGGGGTCATTTCCCGGCGGAGAGGCCATCCTAAAGGAAGGACCGAGGGACCAGATTTGTACAGGGCACTGCCTCCCCTGGAGCACTAGATGGCAGCCTCCCTGTGTCACAGTGGCACCTCGGATTCCCACAGGGCTCCATGGGAGTTGGAGTTTGGCACAGTCCTGGAGGTTTCCGTTCGGGCCACCAGGGGGAGCTGCAAACCCTTGCTTTACGCTTCCACCACATTTGGGAGTACTTATAGATAATGCTCATGGGCCATCTGAAGGGCTCCCTGGTACCGCATAAAAAGGACTGACTCACTTCATTTCAGGAAACAAAGTTGGGAGGTGGAGGACAAAGCTTGTGTAGGAGGAGTACAGGCAGAAAAAAGAGAGAGGGAGAAAGAAGGCAAAGTGCTGTTTATTTGGCTGTGTTTGCTGTACTGTGCTTTGGTGCTGGTGAGAAACGAAGTAAAAGAGTTTTCCACACCTCATTAAAAGCCTGTGTTCTTCTGGACTTGTGCCCGGTGTCTATATGTGTCAGATTTTGGGAGCTGGTGAGCCCCTGGTGACCATAATATATGTATGTACATGTATATATACATATCCATACACACACTTCATAATAAACACTAAAGTTTGTATGTGTAGGAGACACACTGAGAGTCACCTTCTAAGAAAGAAAGTTTAAAAGTGGACAGGAGGCAAAGAAGGTGTCTCAAAATAACAGGATCTAAGAAGTAGCCTTTATGGGAACACACTAAATAAAGGTACAGCTGGGCAAGAGAGGTTCAGACACACGAGGATGACGAGGCATGGTGTAGAAGGTACACCTAGGATAAGAGATATCAAATATTTTAAAATGTATTCTATTGCCTTTCATGTGGTTATAGTGTGTGTTCCTATATATAAATGTATAGACTAGCTGTGCTACCCATCTAAATGAGTTGAAATCTAAGTAATCAACACGGACCTCAACATTAACATTTGTAGTGTACCATGCATGTAGTAATAAAATGCATCACTACAAATGTTTGTGATGCGCCATCCATTGGAATGAAAAATGCATTGCATTTTATGACTTAACATTTTTGTGATTCTCTATCTTTTGGAATGACAGAGACATAGCAACCAGACGGACACCTAAACACTTATCCTTTTATTAAGGAGAATATACTGTATACTGTCTATACAGTATATTAATTTCTCTATATAGTCAAGCTTGGGTCGCAGAGTTGCATGAGAGATAGGAAGGCATGACCTGACTTCCAAAGAGAAATAACTTTATTGTTGAACACAGGAACAGGTTTAAGACTTTATTCAAAACAGGAGCTTTGACTTCAGCACACAAGATACCAGCAGTGACGAGGGCAATCGTCCTGCTTTAGCTCTTTACTTCAGATAAAGAGAATACAAAGCCTTCTTCCTCGAGTGGTTTCAGCTACTGAGAAATGCTGGCTGGGGCAGACGCAGTCTAGAGAAAAGAGGAAGCGAGAGACCGAAAAGGACAGGTGAGAACTCAGATTTAAATGTTCTAAACATTTTGTGACAAGCATGTTACACAGTAAGCATGCAGCTGAGCTGTAGAAGGCAAGTTAAGAGTGTGCTTTTTTCCCATTAAAATACTTCCTAAGAGGGGGTTTCCAAAAAGCAGTTGTGCTACTTTGCCATTGGTTTACTGTTTAACAGAGTGTCAGTGTGCAACTAACAGAGTGTCAACATGCAGCTGCCAGTGCCGGCCTGGAGGAATGCACAGCAGACCACCTACCGAGCTGTCTTCACGCAGCTGCTGCCATCAGAAACAGTGAATAGGTGGCGACAGTGGTCACACCCTCCCCCTCAGCTTCATTCACACCTTTGTGAACTAAGCAACATTCCAAACCGGGCTAACCAGATGAGAGAGGACATATGCATTGATGTGTGCAGAACCAGGACAATGATGGACAATAAAATTAAACGTCTGTAAGCTAATGAACCACTTAGTGATGTAGGAGTTTGTATCTTTCTGTCTATAGAGCCACTGGAGTGGTACATAATCAGTCACCAAGGTAAATTTCCAACCCCATTAGTAATAACGGAGTCCTTCCACAGCCCATTTAATCGACAGACATTCCTACTCAAATACATGATGGGATTTTCCTCACCATCAAAAACTTGAGAGAGGACAGCCGCCAAACCCAGCGCACTTGGCTTCTGTCTGCAAAATGGATTACTTAGAAAAATCTGGATTTCTCAGAACTGGGTTTGAAGATAAAAAAAATTTTAAGTCAGAGATGGACCTTTCACAAGCAACTGCCCTGACAATACTATGCTTCTTTAGACCCTTCATCAGGTCAGTTAAAGGGATGGCTGTATTCTCAAAATTCAATATGATCCTCCTGTAATAATCAGCGAGACCTAGAAAAGCACATATCTGCTTTTGCTTTTCTGAACATGGATACGCCAGCACCTCACCTATATTTCTCAACTGTGGTTTAATCAAACCTTTCTCCATAAAATATCCCAAATAATGCATTTCTGACATACCCAATTGAGACTTTTTAGGGTTAGCTGTCAACCCAGCCGCCTCAAGCTGTTAATCACTTCTTATAGTCATTCCAGATGTGTCTGCCAATCTTTACTGAAAATGACCTCATCATCGAGACATGCTCCAGAATATTCAGAATGGGGTACAAAATTTGATCCATCATACCCTGGTAGTCCAAATGGGAGGATAGTAAACTCAAACAATGCAGTCTTCTCACTTAGGTACCTGCCAGTATCCCTTTGTTAGATCCAGGGTAGAGATATACGAGGCTTGACTGATTTTCTTCAGTAATTCATCAACACATGGCATTGGGTACTGATCAAATTTGGACATCTTATTCATATGTCTAAAATCTATACAAAACTGAAAGGATCCATTTGGTTTGGGCATGGGAACGATCTGGTTCTGTCATTTTCATTTACTCTCACAAATCACGTCCAATTCGAACATCTGCTTCACCTCATCACACACTACATTCTTCCTTGCCTCCAGTTTATGATACGGGTGCATTTGCACTTTAACACCAAGTTCAATTTTATTTTCAGCAAGTTAAGTCAGACCAGGCATGAACAAAAAGACATCAGTGTTCCTGCTGATCAGAGTCCACAATTCATCCTTCTGAGTGTCCGTTAAATCATCACCAATAGCAACCCCAGTCTGAGAGACTACAGCAACAGTGGCTAACACCTCATTAGGGTCGTGCCAATCCTTCAAGAAATTAACACGTAAGATGTGAATGGGCTTCAGCTGGCCTGGTATCCTAACCTTATAATTCACAATGCTCACCCATTCCTCTACTACAGCTGGACCCTACAATTTTACCAGAAACTTATGTTGGTCGGACGTGATCAAAACAAGTACTTCATCACTTCTTTTGAATTTAATGAGTTTGCTTTTCCTATCATTGTTACATTTCTTTTCCTCCTGTTTGCACTGTTGATGCTCCACAGTGATAGAGAATAATTCAGAATTTTTTTCCTGCAGTTGAGTGACCTGATCGACAAATTTAAACTCCGAGGTTCAGCCTGAACACCCATCCATTCTTCTTAATTAATATCCAACAAACTTCGTGGTCACCTGCCAAAAAGTAATTCAAATGGACTTAGCCTTTTGAAGCTTGAAGGGATTCACAAACGGACAACATGAGAAAGGGCAAACACAATGTCCCATGAAGTTGGGTCATTGTGAGTCATACACCTAATCATCTGCTTTAAAGTCCAGTTAAATGATTCAGTTCGGCCATTTATCTGAGAATAGTAAACAGGGGTTCACAGTTTTTTTAATTGCAAGACTCTCGCATAGCTCTTTCATTACTCTGGAAGTAAAGTGCTTACCCATCCATCCATCCATCCATCCATCCTCTTCCGCTTATCCGAGGTCGGGTCGCGGGGGCAGCAGCTTGAACAGAGAGGCCCAGACTTCCCTCTCCCCCGCCACTTCTTCTAGCTCTTCCGGGAGAATCCCAAAGCATTTCCAGGCTAGCCGGGAGACATAGTCCCTCCAACGTGTCCTGGGTCTTCCCCAGGGCCTCCTCCCGGTTGGACGTGCCCAGAACACCTCACCAGGGAGGCGTCCAGTTGGCATCCTGATCAGATGCCTGAGTCACCTCATCTGACTCCTCTCAATGCGCAGGAGCAGCGGCTCTACTCTGAGCCCCTCCCGGGTGACTGAGCTTCTCACCCTATCTTTAAGGGAAAGTCCAGACACCCTACAGAGGAAACTCATTTCAGCTGCTTGTATTCGTGATCTCGTTCTTTCGGTCACTACCCATAGCTCATGACCATAGGTGAGGGTAGGAACATAGATCGACTGGTAAATTGACAACCTTTCCTTATGGCTCAGCTCCTTTTTCACCACGACAGACCAATGCAGAGCCCGCCTGTCAGTCTCACGCTCCCTTCTTCCCTCACTTGTGAACAAGACCCCGAGATACTTGAACTCCTCCACTTGGGGCAGTATCTCTCCCCCAACCCTGAGAGGGCACTCCACCCTTTTCTGGCTGAGGACCATGGTCTCGGATTTGGAGGTGCTGATTCCCATCCCAGCCACTTCACACTCAGCTGCGAACCGATTCAGAGACAGCTGAAGATCACGGCCTCATGAAGCAAACAGGACAACATCATCTGCAAAAAGCAGTGACCCAATCCTGAGTCCACCAAACCAGACCCCCTCAACATTCTGGCTTCGCCTAGAAATTCTGTCCATAAAAGTTATGAACAGAATCGGTGACAAAGGGCAGGCCTGGCGGAGTCCAACTCTCACTGGAAACGGGCTCGACTTACTGCCGGCAATGCGGACCAAGCTCTGACACTGGTTGTACAGGGACCGAACAGCTCTTATCAGGGGGTCCGGTACCCCATACTCCTGGAGCACCCCCCACAGGATTCCCCGAGGGACACGGTCGAATGCCTTTTCCAAGTCCACAAAACACATGTAGACTGGTTGGGCAAACTCCCATGCACCCTCCTGGACTCTGCTAAGGGTGTAGAGCTGGTCCACTGTTCCGCGATCAGGACGAAAACCACACTGTTCCTTCTGAATCAGAGGTTCGACTATCCAACGGACCCGCCTCTCCAGAACCCCCGAATAGACTATTCCAGGGAGGCTGAGGAGAGTGATCCCTCTGTAGTTGAAACACACCCTCTGGTTCCCCTTTTTAAAGAGGGGGACCACCACCCCGGTCTGCCAGTCCAGAGGCACTGTCCCCAGTGTCCATTCGATGTTGCAGAGACCGTCAAACAAGACAGTCCTACAACATCCAAAGCCTTGAGGAACTCCAGGCGTATCTCATCCACCCCTGGGGCCCTGCCACCAAGGAGTTTTTTGACCACCTCTGTGACCTCAGCCCCACAAATGGGGGAGCCCACCTCCAAGTCCCCAAGCTCTGCTTCCTCATTGGAAGGCATGTTAGTGGGATTTAGGAAGTCTTCGAAGTACTCCCAAGTCGAGGTCAGCAGCGCACCATCCCCACCATATACAGCTTCACCCTCCTGAGACGCCAGACGGTGGACCAGAATCTCCTCGAAGCCGTCTGAAAGTCATTCTCCATGGCCTCCCCAAACTCCTCCCACGCCCAAGTTTTTGCCTCAGCAACCACCGAAGCCGCATTCCGCTTGGCCTGTCGGTACCTATTAGGTGCCTCCAGAGTCCCACAGGATAAAAGGGTCTGGTAAGACGACTCCTTCAGCTTGACGGCATCCCTCACTGCCGGTGTCCACCAACGGGTTCAGAGATTGCCGTCATGACAGGCACTGACCACCTTACGGCCACAGCTCCGGTCAACCGCCTCAACAATAGAGGCACGGAACATGGCCCATTCAGACTCAATGTCCCCCACCTCCCTCGGGACGTGGTCGAAGTTCTGCTGGAAGTGGGAGTTGAAGCTACTTCTGACAGGGGACTCTGCCAGACGTTCCCAGCAGACCCTCACAACACGTTTGGCTCTACCAGGCCTAACCAGCATCCTCCCCCACCATCGAAGCCAACTCACCACCAGGTGGTGATCAGTTGACAGCTCCGCCCCTCCCTTCACCCGAGTGTCCAAGTCATGTGGCCGCAAGTCCAACGACACGACCACAAAGTCGATCATTGAAGTGAGGCCTAAGGTATCCTGGTGTCAAGTGCACATATGAACACCCCTATGCTTGAATATGGTGTTCGTTATGGCTCATCCGCGATGAGCACAGAAGTCCAATAACAAAACACCACTCGGGTTCAGATCGGGGTGGGCCATTCCTCCCAATCACACCCTTCCAGGTCTCACTGTCATTGCCCACATGAGCATTGAAGTCTCCCAGCAGTACGAGGGAGTCTCCAGAAGGTATGCCCTCTATCACCCCCTCCAGGAACTCCAAAAAGCCTGGGTAGTCCAAACTGCTGTTCGGCGTATACGCACAAACAACAGTCAGGACCCGTCCCCCCACCAGAAGGCGGAGGGAGGCTACCCTCTCATCCACCGGGGTAAACCCCAATGTACAGGCTCCAAGTTGGGGGGCAATAAGTATGCCCACACCCACTCGGCGCCTCTCACCGGTAGCAACTCCAGAGTGGTAGAGAGTCCAGCCCCTCTCAAGGAGGTTGGTTCCAGAGTCCAAGCTGTGCGTCGAGGTGAGCCCGAATATATCTATCCGGAACCTCTCGAACTCACGCACTAGCTCAGGCTCCTTCCCCTTCAGAGAAGTGACATTCCATGTCTCAAGATCCAGCTTCTGTAGCCGAGGATCGAACCGCCAAGGTCTCCGCCTTCGGCCACCACCCAGTGCTTACCCTGGTCAGCTAAAATGCCAATACGAATAAAAGCCCCAGACAGAGCCTCTGCAACAACCTATGAGTTAGCTTTCCGCAAAGCCACCACTTCGTGATATCGACCAACACGAGTATATGCTTATTGCCATTGTTAGACTTGTAACTCCAAGTCTTACCTATCTAGTGCTGCAGGCATTGGTCTCTGGTAGGGTGGCAAATTGGTTCATGGCACACAATTACCTTAATCCTTATGACAATGTAACCATTTTAGAATTGTACACCATGTGGAGGAATGTATGTATCATGAAAGTGTTAGTTCTGCATGACTTTAGCCAGAAGTACAAGATGGCTTTTGTTTGGCAGATTATTATTGTAGAATGTGATTTATTTTCATAAGATAGCCATATTATAACTGGTAACATTATCCATAGCTAATTTATTTTTCTTTCCATAGTAGCAGAATAAGATTTCAGCTAACACTGGAACATTTACAGGACCCCGATTACCACAGAGTATTTCACAAACAGACTCAGTTCGTATCGGAGGGAGAAAGTTTACAGTTTTCAATTTTAGTGTAAAATTGTAGATTCCCACCTTAGTGAAAAACTAGATACAAGAAAAATTTCTTTTGATAAGTTAGTAAAATGTTTTTTTTGATTTCAAATGTTAGCAGTGTAACAATACAACTTAGACCTATAGGGGGCAGGAAACTATAATAACAGCATCAGATACTAGGCTGGAACTAACCAGACACAGGGTACAACTTCATTGCCTGACCTACTCAGCCACAATTGCACAGGGCCAATTCAAAGTTGCCAGTAGGCTTTATCTGATATAGGAAGAAAAGACAGTCATACATGGGGAAAACATTCAAACTCTAAATAGACAATGGTGTGTCACAGGATTCAAGCCCAGGATGCTGTGTCCTTCAGGCAATAGATCTAATCCCTACACCATTGTGCCACACCTAGTTTAAAAAAATAATGTGATCAAAATTTGAAAAATGCACATCTACAAGGTTACTTAACTGGTTTAATTGTAGCAATGCTAACCAGTTCATACTTGAGATCATGCTTGTCCATTGAAGTTATTAGCAGGAACCACAATGGAACCTTGTAAGCCATCAGCAGATATCCATCTGTCCATTATTCATTATTCCATCACAGGAAGCCAGGACCTGTCCTGACAGCTCTGGGTACAAACCAGAAAGTAATCCTGGATGACATGGCATCACCAGGTAGATTCATATACAGGTCAGCACTCACTCCTTATGGGCCGATCTAAGACATCAATTTATCTAACCCCTGTGTTACTGTGTATTTTAAGTACTAGGAAATAGTAGTTAGAAAATATAATACATTTGAAAAAGTCTTTTTGAAAATATATTTTCCATTATGCATAGTATAATAAACCAACATTCAGTAAAATAAAAGCATTTATAAGCATACACAAGTGTCTTTGATGGGTTAAATTTCAAAAATCAAAGTGAATTCAAATACTTACTTTAAATAATATCTTTTAGACAGTTTAAAATATTGACTTTAAATATACAGTAGACTCCAAGATTTTAAACAATGCATATTCTTTACAATAAGTCTTTCTTCCCTTCTAGTGTAATGGGAAGGAATTACTTGGACACTAAGCACTGCAGTTGTTTAGAAATAGAAGGTTTTTAATAAATAACACTAAGTCTGCCTCAGTTTGGTCCTTTGTACCACCTTCAACTACTCCATGATATGAGCAGTTTAACCTTGTAGACTAAAAGAGCGTCAGGTCATACAGCCCACTCATTACACTATTAGTAATTTCATCATTGAAACAAATGCTCATGTCTGGTCTCTAGCTTGCCACATCATATTTTGCTTTATTTATAACTTTATTTAATGTGCAGTATGTAAGACAATAGCATATACAGGGGGTCCTTGGGTTACAACGCCTCGACATACGACGTTTCGAGTTTACAACGCTCACTCCCATAAAAACTTAAAAACATTGAGACGTGAGTGTTTCGGCTGACACCGTTAGCGTCATACTTACAGACTACGTGTGCAAACTAGTTTGGTTGCGCTCAACTGAAGAATATGCAGTAACGCGGTGTATGAGTGAGGGAGTTGGCGAACCAGTTTGGTTGCGCGTGGCACAAGTGTGCTGTTTGTGTTGCTTTATTTGGTGACTATTTGGCCCTTATCATGCCTCCTAAACGAAAGTCAGAGTCTTCAGATGGTAGTGCTTCGAAGAAGAGGAAAGCCATCACGATGGAAGTGAAATTAACATTGTAAAGAGATCAGAAGGAATAAAGGTAAGGAATTTTTTTTTACACTCATTTTTTTCATTTTTTCTGTTACTACAATACAGTATATCTATGTCCTTTTCCTTTTTCTGTGACTTACTTGTGTTTTTATGTTCTAGATTATGATTCTGCAAATGTGTTAGGATAGGTAAGTGACTTAGGCTAGGGTGTGTTTTGACTTACACCAAAATTCGGGTTACATCACTGTTGTAGGAACGGAACTTTGTCATAACCCGAGGATCTATATAAATTTACAATTACAAGATCTCATTAATGATGCTTCCAGAAATTTTATGATACATCAAGTCATGTCATCTCATGTCATAGTCTAACACGCTTATTCCAGACCAGGGTCGCAGGGAGTGCTGGAGCCTATCCCAGCTAGAACAGTGTACAGTACATCACAGGGCACCAGTCCATTGCAAGGCAAATACACACTAGAGCCAATTTAGCATTGCTAATACACCTAAATTTTGTACAGTGGGAGGAAACTGGAGCCCCTATAGGAAACCAATGCAGATACAGGAAGAACATGCAAACTCCATTCAGGGTGGTCCTGGGATGCAAACCCTGGCCTACTATCTGTGAGGCAGGAGTGCGGCCAATGTGCCATCATGCCACTCTGATATATAAAGTGATTGTAATAGAGCACATAAAAAAGTGATAATTGTTAGGGCACGTCATAAAAGAAACAGGGAAAGTTAAAGTTAAATGACAGTAATTAATAGGGTTACTGCATTTAATGTTTTATTCATAGTCTGAACATAAAATATAAAACTTTGCAAAAGTCCAATAAAGCCTGCGTGTCTTAAACAATGTATCACTATGGTGCTAAAGAATAATTAAAATGAAAAGCTGGGCAATATTATGTTATATTTATAGTGAGGTTTCCCCCAACGGGACGGCACACTGAAGTGCAACTGCTATGTGTGCGGAGGACTGCTTGTCTATAGCCGAGGCAATCACAGGTTTGCAGCATAACTGCAGAGCACCGCAGAAACTATGAGCCGATCGAGATCGCACTATACGCACTTGTTGCCAATGGGTGATACAAGGGACATTATAAATGCATGGAACAATATAATTTGGCCACAGACCTGGTCCCGACTATACCTGTTTGCTGTGTCTGTGTATAGGAGACTGGAAGCTCCCGCTGCAATAAATAACCCTGATGTTCCTGTTTCAAGTTGAATAAAGTTGGTTTTGCTAAAGTACCAAGACTCAGCCTCGTGTTTTGGGGTGCAAGACAGAAACTCATGCGTAAAGTGTTGTCCCAGGATTTTAATTTTTGTCCCAGGATATTCGATCGTTTTCCTCAATAAATAAATGACCAATTATAATATTTTTGTCTTATTTGTTTAACTGGTTTCTCTTTATCTGCCTTTTAGGACTTGAGTGAAAATCTGATGATGTTTTAGGTCATATTTATGCAGAAATATAGAAAATTCTAAAGGGTTCACAAACTTTCAAGCACAACTGTGTATATATATACACTGTATATGTGTGTGTGTGTATTATATAAAAAAATCCTGGGACAACATGACTTTTTCAGAGAGATAATTTCAATTGCCGCGAGACGAGACTTTGTGCCAGGAGATTTAACCACTGTAAGAAAGGCACAACACAGTCCCAAAACACACAAGTAAACACTCTTCCTTTCCTCCACTCCTCACAGCAGCTTTGTCTCCCTCCTCTCGAATCTGGCTGTTGAGTGGTGGCTGCTGGCCCCTTTTATAGTTCACCTGGAAGTGCTCCAGGTGCTTGATTGCCAAGTCCTGGTTGCACTTCTGGGTGTGGTGAAAACACTGCCCATAAGGGCTCAGGAGTCCCAGCTGCATCAACCCCTGGCGGTGCCTGCGGGACCCAACAGGGCTGCACCAAACTCCAATTCCCATGGAGCCCTGCGGTAGACCGGGGCACCGCTCCAACCCAGTGGGGTTGCCATCTAGTGTCCAGGGGGAGATATTGAATAGTCCATGGCTGCTCCCCCTGAACATATACTGAAGAGGCGCCCCGGCCGTCTGCCACACCACGCCCACAGTCCACTCACCTCTCATTCTTGTGAATGTTATTGTCACCTGTGTTCCTGTGCTCTCAGCTCTTATAACGTGCAAGCGTGGGCAGAAATAAAAGACAAAGAGTATAAGACAAAGTAGAATGTTGTAAAGAAGTCCAAAAACATTGGCGTGATACACATGCAGAGCAGGTTAGTGATTATGAAAGTACTAGAATTTGAAAGTCTCAAAAAACTGATAGTAATGATTGCATTAGCGCTAACAAATGGAAATTATTACTCGGTAAAATGACGGAACAGCAAACAGAAATCAAACATATTGAAATAGGTGATATGACAGAAGTATGTAAATATTGTTTGGCTTTAAAGTTTAAGTTGGAGACTTGCAGATCTCTAATTCATGTTACCATCAGGGAAAAGTAGTGTTTCTTCCCAATAAACAGGCACATCCATCAGAAATAAAAGATTTGTTATTTGGTAAAAATGAAATCCACAAACACTACAGGCAAAATATCCGCATCTACGGTAATCTGTTTGCGTTCGTATCATTCAATGCTCAAAATGTAGATTTACATGATTCAGGACCATACGCTACGAGAATCTGTGTTCCCGCAACAATTAAAGCTACTACAAGTTTGATTTTTAGAAAAATACAGTTTGGTCAGGTTTATATTTATGATCATGGAACAGCGATGCAACATAGAATCAAAAGAATTGAAGAATTGGAATTATTAGAAATTCTACAGCCAATAATGAATACAAATCCATATGTCCAAAAGTATCGCACTTTACACGAAATTTACCTGAAAAACACGGACAAAGAAGTTTTCTTGGATTTCTATATGAATCCGAAAGACCACGCTCACATATATAATAAACCAACACATGACGAATTGTCAGCAATAATAGTTTCGAAAGACAGAGATATCAAAGACAGAGTTGATATTCGTGTTTATCCAAAAAGCACAGCACGATTCATCGCAAGTGGAAGATCCGGGAAATGACGAGCGCATAGGGCTTGCACGGGGGTTGGTGAGCAAAGCGAGCAGGGATATATACAGTCATATGAAAAAGTTTGGGAACCCCTCTCAGCCTGCATAATAATTTACTGTACTTTCAACAAAAAAGCTAACATGGTATGTCTTTCATTTCCTAGGAACATCTGAGTACTGCGGTGTTTTCTGAACAAAGATTTTTAGTGAAGCAGTATTTAGTTAAATTAAATCAAATGTGAAAAACTGGCTGTGGAAAAATTTGGGTCCCCTTGTAATTTTGCTGATTTGAATGCATGTAACTGCTCAATACTGATTACTTGCAACACCAAATTGGTTGGATTAGCTTGTTAAGCCTTGAACTTCATAGACAGGTGTGTCCAATCATGAGAAAAGGTATTTAAGGTGGTCAATTGCAAGTTGTGCTTCCCTTTGACTCTCATCTGTAGAGTGACAGCATGGGATCCTCAAAGCAACTCTCAGAAGATCTGAAAACAAAGATTCTTCAGTATCATGGTTTAGGGGAAGGCTACAAAAAGCTATTTCAGAGGTTTAAACTGTCAGTTTCAACTGTAAGGAATGGAATCAGGAAATGGAAGGCCACAGGCAAAGTTGCTGTTAAACCCAGGTCTGGGAGGCCAAGAAAAATACAGGAGTGGCATATGCGCAGGATTGTGAAAATGGTTACAGACAACCCACAGATCACCTTCAAAGACATGCAAGAACTTCTTGCTGCAGATGGTGTATTTGTACATTGTTCTACAATTCAGTGCAATTTGCACAAAGAACATCTGTATGGCAGGGTGATAAGAAAAAAGAAAAAAGCCCTTTCTGCACTCACGCCACAAGCAGAGTCACTTGTTGTATGCAAATACTCATTTAGACAAGCTAGATTCATTTTGGAACAAAGTGTTTTGGACTGATGAGACAAAAAATTGAGTTATTTGGTCATAACAAAATGGCGGAAGAAGAACACGCATTCCAAGAAAAATACCTGCTACCTACTGTCAAACTTGGTGGCGGTTCCATCATGCTGTGGGGCTGTGTGGCTAGTTCAGGGACTAGGGCCCTTGTTTAAGTCGAGGGTCGGATGAATTCAATCCAATATTAACAAATTCTTCAGGATAATGTTCATGCATCACTCACAAAGTTGAAGTTACGCAGGGATTGGATATTCCAACAAGACAATGACCCAAACACAGTTTGAAATCTACAAAGGCATTCATGCAGAGGGAGAAGTACAATATTCTGGAATGGCCGTCACAGTCCCCTGGCTGTATATCATCGAAAAGCTATGGGATGATTTGAAGCAGGCTCTCCATGCTCGGCAGCCATCAAATTTAACTGAACTGGAGAGATTTTGTATGGAAGAATGATCAAAAATACCTCCATCCAGAATCCAGACACTCATCAACAGCTATAGGAGGCATCTAGAGGCTGTTATATTTACAAAAGGAGGCTCAACTAAGTATTGATGTAATATCTCTGTTGGGGTGCCCAAATTTATGCACCTGTCTAATTCTGTTATAATGCATATTGCATATTTTCTGTTAATCCAATAAACTTAATGTCACTGCTGAAATACTACTGTTTCCATAATGCATGTCATATATTAAAAGGAAGTTGCTAAATCAGCCAATGATAAACAAAAATCCAAAGAATTAAGAGGGGTTCCCAAACTTTTTCATATGACTATATATATATATATATATATATATATAGATATATATAGATATATATATATATAGATATATATGTGTGTTACTATGAAGGGCACTGTCTAAACACATCCCTGAAATGAGTACTGACTAGAAAATAGATAGGTAATATTTTCCTTTGAAAAATATCTAATTCATTTCCCCCTACACTATCAATCCATTTTACAAACATGACTATACTGAGGGTTGTGATGAAGCTGGAGCTTATACCAGCAAGCATCATGTGCAAGGTAGGAACAATCGCTGGATGGGACACCAATCCATCACAGGTTTCCTCCCTACTCATTAATTAAAAAGTATCAGCAATGTAATTAAAAAACACCAATACAGAACTCACAAACACACAATTTTTTTCAGTTTGATTAGGTATCAAACAAACATTGGTGTTCCTTTAAAAAAAAAAAGTTGCTGACTGATCTACATGCTTCTAGTGCACAAACATCTTAATGGAGACCTCAACCTTGTTTATCTAACACAACAGGTTAACAGGTAAATCCAACCAGCAGGTTTAAGTGGAATTACTATAAGTGCAAGAACAGAAAGGAATGCAGTGTGGATGCAGAGGACACAAGCAGAAAGTAGATAGACTGAGATATTTCTGAGGGAAGAAATATGAGTAGTTCTGTGGTAGAAGACAAGCAGATTTAGGTTATAAGTGTGCTTTTTGACCCCAGACAACACAAAACAGGGCTAAGAGTTTGCCAGTTTTTTAACAGCATGTTTGGGTAAACATGTGGCCTGTTTAGTTGGACCTCATAATGTCTGTTATAAATCTTTCTTCAGATTCTTTTTTCTTTCTAGAACATGGTGCATATTTTTAAGGATACCTCATTTCATACAATATATATTTTCTGGTAACATCTTCAGGACAACATTTATTAAGGACTATGGGTTGCACACTAGCTTCTAACACATTTTAATGTGTAAGTGAATGACAGCAGATGTAGGATGCTAAAAAATGTTTATTCCACACAACTAATTGAAAACTAAATAGTTCAGCTATTTATATTACAGAAAGTATTCAAGTAAAAAGGCCATCACTCTCATTCCTGAAAATTGTCATTATTTTTTCTATATGGTAATAAAAGAATGTGTTTAAACAAGTCAAGTACTGTTTGTGTACATATTTCACTGAATTATTTTGAAAACTTAAGATGTAAGCGCTGTATGACAGTGCTGGCAATTTTCTGCGTATTATATATATAATGCATCACTCATCTGGCCATTTAATTAATTATGAATTATGTGATCAACTAATATCAGTAATGATGAGGTGGATGGTGGGCGGCCCGAGCTTCAGTTAAAATTTGCATCAGGGCTTCTGAAATACTACAGGGGGAAATGTATGATAAAGTCTCAAAAATCCAACAAATAACATTATGCCCAAAAGCATAGGTGGGCAAGCTTGACGTGATATTTGGGGGGTTTAGCTCATCAACATGACCCCCTGGAGGCAGGCATGATGGTGAGCAGCATGGCTTAGTAACTAAGATACTGCATTGTAAACTTAAAGGTTACCAATTCAGTCACACCTACAGCCATATGACCCTGAACAAGTCCTCTGACATGGTAGTGCTACAACTGTAGAAATATGTAAATAATTGTGATTTGTAAGTCTTTGCATAAAAGCAACAGCAAAATAAATTAACGTAATTTATTTTGAATCACACAACATTTTAAATGTGTACAGTAAGTTAGTGAGGTCTGCAGAGGACTAACATTCCTTTCCATACAGGAAAGAAACCTTTGAAGCAAATTATCCTTAGAGGTTAAAAATGGTTTAGATTTTCTTCTGAATCTTTATCCCAATTAAAATGAATTATTCCAACTGTTCATTGCTTAGGACAAATTCAGCTTTAAAGTCAGCCAGGAAAAATGGCCATAGCCGGTCCATGGTATTCTATAATTAAATACCCCAAAGTTCCATTTATCACAATCCCTCAGTGTGATGAAAATTGTAAACGGCATTTAGTCTGCAACCTGTGTGGTGGACCTGAAGTCCTTGGGATGTATGGCATTAGTATTCCCTGTCAGAGCTGCGTCAATTGTGCCTGAATATATTTCTCAGAGTGTGCTGTGAATAATCTTATCTCGCAAAGCATTGCCGTGTGCTCTGAAGCCGAATGTTAATTTTTCTCTATGCAAATATTCCCAAGGATTATTATTACTCTTATTACTGTTTGAAGAAATTTATACAGCGTTGCCCATTGAGGTACTGTTTGCATGCTCATTTTTAAAGAGGCTCCTTGCACAGCTTGGGGTTTAAAGAGATTAAAGTGTCTAGAGGAAGACAGAGCTCCTTCAACCTGGACTGCTCTTTTAAAATTCAGCAATGGTTTAGGAATGGAAACAGCAAGTCATAGAAGTGATGGTTTGGTTTGGTTTTGTCTAGTAATCTTGCCACTCACCCGGTCCCCACTCTCGAAATTATTAGTGGGGAGAAAAATGCATGGCATGCACCAAAACGTCTTGTATCAAATGCTACAATTTCAGAAAGCTATAAGTTTAAATTGTTGTATGAGTAGATATTTTTTCCTGGTATTTTGCCTTCTTCCTCTCTTCGGCCTCCTCCATCCTCTCCTCCCATTGAACCGTAATCTCAGCCAGGATTAGCTGTTTCGTAGCCTCTTAACTGATAAGGATATAGGGTCTCGGTGTGGTCTGGATGATGTGAGATGGTATTCAAATTTGCTTTCTAGGTCACCTGACATCACTCAAACCAATGCTCTGTGTAGCAGACCAATCTCGCTGTACTTTAATGGCTACCTTGGCTGCTCTTCCTCCTTAATAAATGCCACCAATTTGATGGACACACAGACACTTCTACTGGCATTTATACCCTTGCTGATCTCTTCTGCCACTGACCTGAGCACTTTATCATGTTGCCAGTGATTCGGCCCTCCCCCAGATGGCCTTTACCTGGTGAATCTGTCTTACTCCAGAAGGAAACATCAGATGGGCTTGGTAGGACATCATAAACTCCCTGAATCAGGAGTTTAATCCTATGGTGATCTCCCTTCCAGATGTCCTCCCAGGTGATCTTCTGATCTAAAACCTGTTCCCACTTAATCCATGCTCCTTGCTGCTTCATGGCCACTGTTATGCAATTCTTTTCCTCCTTGATGGCTGCTTGAAGTTCTCAAAGCACAAACTCCCTTCTCTTTTTTCCATGTGCACTGTCATACCTCTGTGTCACAACACCCCCGAGCCCAGTTCTACCCTGGGCTACTCTTCCCACTAGGAGTTTGTGCTGAAGCCGGGCCTTTGCTTGTCTCACAGCTTCGGCTGCCTTCCACTTCCTTCCCGTCCTTACTGTGATCCCTGCACTGTCCATCTTTGGGTCACTTGACTCAGCATATTACATTTCCTGCTATTCATTTCATTCTAGTGACCATAAACTCCTCCCTCACTGAACTAAATAGGAATGTTAGCTTGTTGCTGTTACCATACCATGATATGCTACTGAAGCTGTATGGCAGACCTAACCATCTCCAAAGATGGCTGCTGACCAATTGCTCAAAAACTTCCACTACCTTGACAGGTACTTCATAGATCAACGAGGGCCAAAGAATCCTTGGTAGGATTCCATGCTGGTAGATACAGGCCTTACATTTTCTGGGAGGCCCAGACCTATCCACTACCTTCAGCCATCTTTTCAGCTTGTTGCTTATGTCTTTGATGGCTGCTGTATCTTTTAGGCTATAGTTACAACACCTTGCCCAAGCACTTTGTGGCTGCTCTGTTATGGATGATATCTGTTTTCCTCCCAGTCTGAAGTGGAACTTGTCCATGACCTTCCGTTTCTTCAGCACCTTTGACCTGGACATTGCTGGCTTAAACCTTATGTGATCCCAGGACATTATCCTCTACAGTCACTGCAGGATCCATCTGGCTCTCGGAACTGCTGTTGTTGTCACTGTTACACCATCCATGTATGCCCTGATTGGTGGCTGCCTTATTTCTGTCTTGCTAATCGGGCCCAACACTCCGGCTCCACTGCCTTCACTTGCATATTTATAGCAAGAGTGAAAAGAGTTGCAGAGATGGTGTAACCGGTGATAATTCCTACCTGCAGCTGGTGCCACTCAGATATCACTAGCCTTGTAGAGATCGTCATCCTGAAGTAAATATAATAATCAATGATATGTTCGATATGTTAAAATTGCACCATTTTGGTTATTAGAGACAAATGAAATGCATTTTTAAGACATCTCAATTGTATTTCAAGATATCTTGAAATAGCTTCCTTTGCATTTTGAGTTACTGTATCTTAAATATACAATTAAAGATATTGCAAATGCATTACTGTGTATCAAAATATCTTCCTATCCATGTTAAGATATCCTCAATGCATTTCAAGATATCCCGACATGACTTTGTTATTTTGAAATATTTCAAATGCATTTTGAGAGTTAAGTCCTATTGAAAAAATTGGAAATTCAGCAGGAAATAATTTTAAGAATTCTCAAATTCAATATCAGATTTTTAAAATGCATAAGTGATCAATTTAGAGTATTGTATTTTGAGATATCTTGAAATCCATCCATCCATTATCCAACCCCCTATATCCTAACTACAGGGTCACAGATAATGAGTTTCAAACTTCCAAAAAGTTTTATGGCGTTTTAAGGTATCCAAAATTCATTTTCAGGTATCTCTAAGTGTTAGTTTGATTTGCCAGATAATGGTGCAATGAGCAACCCGAAATGCAGTCCTTTAATAATTTTATTTAAAAAAAAAACAGTTTTCTTTTGTAACAGTTCTCTGCAATCTGAGTGTGCAGCCATCATCTGAATTCATCACTTCTGAGTTTGTCAGTATTTTGCATGCTCAGTTTTCATAATGCTGACTATGTTTACACATAAATGTAAAGTCATAAGCGTGCCCATATAACTATATCAGTCATGTCAAAAAAAATATGTTGCCACAAATACCAGCAGACATTGCGGTTTGCCAGGTTTAGGCTTATAGAACACTGCTTCTGAGTTCGCACGACATAAAGTTAGGATGATGATGGAGAGGGTAATGTCTGCATTAGTGGGTTGTATTTTTGGGTTGTTCACACTACATACAGCTAGCACAAGTAATCAAGTTGCAAGTTCAGAAAGTCAAATTTTACTGTGAAATGAATTTTAGTTATATTTAGTTAATGAAACATAGTAACCAATATAACCAGGGTAAATGACGCAGTGTATTTGTACTTAATCCATTTTATTCAAGGAGAACCCTGACCTATGTAGTGTAGTAAACCAAAAGTGATGCAAAAAAAACCATAAAAATATCCACCAGAAACCCTGGAAACCTTAATCAGGAATTGAATTTTACTGTCCAGGAAAACAGTGCCTTAGATCTGGTATTGTTGAGGGAAATGTCCTGAATGTATTACTAGGTAAGTGGTCCCATATATCAAAATTTGTTTGTGTGAAACAAATATACATTGTATAAGGACAATGACTTTAAACATTTGTAGTACATAAATCTCCATGAGATTGCACAGGTGGTGAACCAGCTGAGGGTAGGGAAGGCTGCAGAGATTTGTGGTATTCTGAGCAAACTTCTCCAGGCTGGTGGTAAGGCTGTCCTCCTGACATTGCAAGCAATCTTTGCTTTTATTTGGGAGATAGGCGTCATCCTAACTGACTGGAAAATAGGATTTGTCACCCTTATCTGGAAAGGGAAGGGTGATCGCCTGGATTGTGGCAACTACAGAGGGATAACACTGCTCTCTGTGCCGGGTAAGTTCTTTGCTAGGAGGACCTTGCTAGAGAGGAGTCTGAGTGTCTGGGCTTGTGAGTGTCCTGGATTAAAACCAAGATTTAGGCCTTTAGTGACCTTTTGGGTACAGTCATCAGCAGTGTGCCTGTCTGTAGAGAGAGTGTTGAGAGCGTTGAGAGCGTTACTTACCTCGGCAGAAACATTTCACTTCTCTGGTGACTCTTCTAATGAAGTCAGTAGATGGATTGGGAGAGCACGGGAGGTCATGAGGTCACTGGAAATAATAAATGTGTGGCGATCCCGATATCTATGCAAAAAGACAAAGGTCCAAGTCTTTCGGGTCCTGTTGCTTCCTGTTTTGCTATGTAGTTGCGAGACATGGACACTATCCAGTGACCTGAGATGAGACAAAGGCTGGATGCCTTTGGTACTGTGTCTCTTCGGAGAATCCTTGGGTACCGCTGATTTGAATTTGTGTCCAATGAGTGGTTGCTCATAAAGTCCAGAATGAGGCACATTACCTGCATTGTGAGGGCACGTCAGTTACAGCACTATGGCCATGTGGCATGATTTCCTGAGGGTGATCCTGTTTGCAAGATCCTCATTGCTGAGGACCTGAGTGACTGGACCAGGCCAAGGGGTCGCCCACATAACACCTGGCTGCGGCCGATAGATGGTCACTTCCAGAGGGTGGGACTGGAACATGTGTCCGCCTAGGGGGGTTGTCAACCGGGATCCCGAGCTCTTTTGTTGTGTGGTGCTGTATGAGTGCATGTTCCCCAACCTGACCTGTACATAAAATATAAGTAGTTATTTTAATCGGGTTCTGGTTATGCACCACATCTTTTTTTATTATTATTATTAAAGAACCAATGTAAAGTAAAATCTCCCATCAGCTTATTCCTTTCTTATATAGAAATATGTTTCCTGTACCTGTGTTTAATCACTGTTTAACAGTGAAATTTCCGGAATAAATCTAGTAACACTTTGCTTTCTCTAAATTAATGGTTAGCTGGAGATCATAACTGTACACAGTATTCAAGATGTCATTTTCGAAGCAGTATTATAAGACCTATAACTTTTAATTCTATTTTCTTTGTTTTATTTTGTTTTGCACATTGTCTGGTTTTAAGGAGTGGTAAACTGACTCTGAAGACTATCTGAGAGTTAATATACCTAGCTGCAAACATCTTATATATATATATATGTATCTAATATAAATCTTCCTAACATTTTTTTACATTCAGTACCTACCAACCTGCAGGGTAAAACCTGGGGGTCTGTGGCAGAATTGGCACTCCAGCCACCATAAAAAAATCTCACACTGGTTCCACTCCATCTGAACTAGTGTGGTGCTGAGGTGTCACCTGTTGCTTGGCTGCACTCGGGTCCTAATCTGGATCCTGAGTTGGTTTGTTGTGTGGTGGATGTAGCAATGCGCTGCATCAGTGCGTGCTCCTAAACTCACTCTCTCTACTGTATAAGACCAAATCTGAAATATATCCTTGTCCTACCATGCAAATTTAGCTTCATATTTATTGACAACTACAATTGTAAGTAGCTGATTAGCAATATCCATCGATGTTCTAATCCAATATTAGATTATAAACAGATGGGGGTGCAGTTCATTGCATGATGCAATCACACTTGTCCGATATACAGTTTACATTTAACCTAATAGGATGTCTTGGATGAATACATTGATTATGATACATTGATATAATCATCCATTTTCTGACTCTTCTTTTCTAATACAAGAGTATAAAAGGCAATAACCTGCTGTAGTCATAATTTGGTGCATAGCAGGAAATTAGCCCTTGAGCAAGATACAGTCATGCACACGTCTGTATTCATTTACACCAGGCCAATTTAGGGTCATATATCACCATTTATTTGGTCAGTGTGGTTGTTTCTAACTATTTTATAAAAATTAAAATGTCATGCATGTTACATTTCCTTTAAGCGGCACGTTTACTAAATAAAACAAATGAAAATTTTACCAACTGTCTGGAACTGACCCTTTTCAGTCATACTGCGCCTGCCAAGGAAAACCCCATGGTGCAGAATGCAGAATTTAACGGAACAGATACACAAATAATAGCTAACCTCTTGTTCCTCTTGTTCTCCGTCAGTCTAAGCTCATTCTTTTGTTATTGGTCCTCTGTTCCCTCATCTTATAAGCTGAATGTCAGTAACTCACTAAGTGTGAAAAGTCTTTAGGAGTTACTATAACCACCCATTGCCTGAACACTCCTCAGTTTTAAAGAAATGCTGTACGCGAGATGGTTTTAAAATATTTAGATCTAGAGGCTGCCAGGGATAAGCTTTGGCCTTCATGACCCTGAATTAGACAAAGTGGGAATAGTTAATTGGTTGATGGTATTTATGTCATATTTGTTCATTATGCAGTAATTGAGACAAAGATATAGAAAGAGACAGAACGATGGGTATATGTCACCTCATCACATTTTATGTGGTCTGTTGAACAGGGAGGAACAGTGTATTAATTCTTTAGTAATTCATTGTTAAAGCAGTAGTTCCTCCCATGGGCTGCATTTTGAAGCCATTAACGTTAATATTCTGAAGCCCACCTAATCTAATTTAGGTTTACTTTGGCGACAAGCTATCATGACAGTACTGGGCATAACGCAGAAATTAACCTACGTGACGTTCCAGTCCCTTACTGGGCCCATTGACACACACACTTATGTTTGGTGAGTTTGGAATTCGTTAACTTTTGTGGATGAAGCAGAAAAACAGGGTAACCCAGAATAAAAAAAAAATCAATGCATATATATAGGAAGAATATATAAATTCAACATGGAAAGCAAGGGATTCAAACACTGAATGCCAGGTCTGTGGAGCAGTAGTTCTAACCTGTATGCTACTGTGATGCACTCTTTCCAAATGAGTATTCTAAAAACTTAACATGCCTCAAGAAAAAGCAGCAACATGCAGTTTGCAGAGTAAACATTGCATGGATCAGATGACCATGGAAAAAAGTATCATAAAAAGTCGAAAAGACATTATAAATTCAGGAAAAAATTATTCCATCTGTCTACACAAAATTATTAGCTATTTAATTGAAAAAAGTAACTCTAATAGGTGGATGGGTTGGAGTACTACCTTGAAGAATATGGCTAAGTAGTTTGCTTCCTGACTTCTATCTCCTGTGTAAATGTATGCTTTTTCCTATCATATTCATAATGCTATATTATATACTGTAAATCATATATTTTAAGGTTGGAGTCAGTATATGAAAAAGGTTACTAGAATCAAGCAACAGAAGGGAAAAAATATTTTGTCATTTAAACCTCCAACAATTACTTATGAACTATTACGATAACTAGCAGCATGTGGATCCTTTAGATTGAATCAAAAAATATCTATGTTATCCTGTTTCTGTATTGCTGCTCTTTATTTAACACTCTGGAGTGGACATTTTTGTGCCCAAATTAATATAAAAATTTTGAAGTTCAGTTCTCAGTAAATATGTGTATTTTTACAGTGTTTATTATTGATGACTTTTTTTTAACATTATACCTTTAAGTACAAAATTGTATTGGTAATTTTTTTTTTTTTATAAATTGCATGATCTCTAATGAATTGCATTATATTTTTCACTCTTTGATAGTATTCCATGAAATATTACACTTAATGAAATTTTCAGTATTAAGAAAAGCTACTGATTCAGAATAGTATACCCTTTTATTCTTGAGTATGCTTTTGAAAGGCTACCCTAATTCTCTTAAGACATCATGGAATTAATTCATACTAACACTTGGTGGTTACCAAATAACACCAAATTATAGCACCTTACTACTTTTTTTGATTGATTTGAGTTGAAAAGAAACAGGAACAGAATAGTGGTGTGGAGCTTTGTCCAAGTGCCTGTGCCTTCTCTTGAACTGCTCTGTGCATCACACATTCAGCCATGTAATTTCTGTTTCATTTGGACTAAGCAATTCAGGAGACTCCACTGGATGAAAGATTCTAGGATTTCTTGGCCAAATGTCTTCTGGTTCTTCCTAAGTCATAGAAGGTTTAAACTTCTAATTGTATACTTAAATTAAATGTGACAGTTATTTTTTGTTTAACTGTTTATTGTTTTTTTTATATTTAAAGATTTAATAACAAACAATTCATGAACTAGAAGAAAAACAAAAAGGGTTATGCCAAAATAGGAAAACCTAAGCAAACAAATTCAATCTGGCTTTCAATAATCATAATATAAAAATAAGACAAAGTTCAAAAACCAGATATCAAGAAGAGAAAAAAGCACTTAACAATGACAAAAAAATGGAAATACAAATAATCAAAGAGGAAGCCAAACAATAATACTTAGCAGTTAGTTTCATAGCAGTGGTATTGGTGTTTTATGTCAGACCTTTAAGAGTCCTAGAACAGTGTAAACCTACCCCCTTAGGGTACAAAGAAAACAAGGAATATAAAAATAAGAACTACTTAATACACAACCAATAAACAACAATTAAAAGTAATACATAAATAAAACAATCATTTAAAATAATAATAGTAACTATACAGCATATAAACAGAAATTAAGTGCTTTTTTCACAATAAAAATAAAAAGATAAAGTAAATAATATGTTTATCTTATCTCTCATGCTTTATCCTCCTGTTTTCCAGTGTTTGTCCCTATAATCTGTAAGTGTTTTAAATAGTTTTATTCACAACTTCACTCTTTCAAAATTTTTTATTAAGCTTAAATGTGTTAACCAAGTTTTTTAAGTAAAGTCTCATTAGTGTCTTATATAGGGGCAAAATTAGAACCATGGTGTACAATTCTTTTCTCAATATCCCTGCCTTTTCCGCCTTTATAATGTTACTCTAATTACAGGTCAGTATCATTGGCTGGTAATCATGTGGTGTATTTAGAATTAGTACAATAGAAGAAATAGCCTTTACATTTGGAGAACGTCCTGTTTACTCAGAGCTGCTTAAAAAATAGAACCGTCTTCTATGATTTATGCAGCAGACTTGAAGACACTGCAATAGGTAATTCGAATAAGTAATTAGCAATTTAGGCACTTAAATTGGAAGCAACATTTAATTATTATTACCTTCCAGTGAAAACTTGCAATTTCAGGCTGATCTGTTGTAACCATAATTAACTGTAGAGGTTTAGACCCTTTCTAGGTTCAGTTGTTATGTAATCAATTATAGGATGATTCACTTCACTGCTATAGGATGTGCAGTCAAGTTATATTTGTTCTTTCATAGAAAATTATACCAGGTAGCATTTTACATTCATAAGACAGGAAAACCATAATTGTATTGGTAATCCAAAGTGTTTAAATCAATTTATTAGTAATAATGTAATTTCAAACTTTCCACCTCTCAAAATTTCTTTAGTTATTATTCTATAATAATAATAATAATTATTATTCCATCCATCGATTATCCAACCTGCTATATCCAAACTACAGGGTCACGGGGGTCTGCTGGAGCCAATCCCAGCCAAGGCAGGAAAAAAACCCCAGGCAGGTTGCCAGCCCACTGCAGGGCACTCACACAGCCACACCCACACACCAAGCACACACTAGGGACAATTTAGGATCGCCAATGCACCTAACCTGCATGTCTTTGGACTGTGGGAGGAAACCGGAGCACCCAGAGGAAACCCACGCAGACACAGGGAGAAAATGCAAACTCCACGCAGGGAGGACCCAGGAAGCGAATCCAGGTCTCCTTACTGCGAGGCAGATAATTATTATTATTGTTATGCAATTGCTTATATTATAGCTATTATTTGTGGATCTAGGCATTTTCTGTGATCATTAATTGGCTCAAAATATGGGAGATTTGTTTTATAATGTTTCTGTGGAAGACTGCAATTCTATGTCAGGTTTCATGTTGCTGTAGGTAGTTGAATGGTATTGGGGCAGTCAGTCTTAAAATCAGTAACTACTTTGTATCAGGAACCACTTGAATAATTTCACTCTTTGATTATCTTTGGTACATTTTAGACAACAAAAATCAACATTGTCAGCTTACTTGAAGTACCAGTGTGAGTAATGATGGGGTATATACAATACTTGACAGCATGTGATCAGCCCACCTGAAACTTGTTACATGTGGTATTGTTCAGGCTGATTAACTGTACTTCTGTCATCATTATCTTATATCTGTGTCTGTCACTGTCAGCTGGTGAGTATTACACGCATTTGTTCTATTTTTTCAATATTTTTGCAAGATAATTTGTAAAAAAAATCTTGAATATGTACTTGTGGTGCTGTAAATATATCTGTTTCTGAAAAATACTTAAAAAATATTTTTGTTTAGCATAAACATTGTCTTTGTTGGGCTTTGTATCCTGTACTATTCTTACAACACCTGAACAAAAACAGCTTGTGTAAATATGCCATCAGGAAAACCCACGACAACTTTGGGAGTCTGAAGAGACTTACCTAAAGCAAGTAACAATTGATAGGTAGACATCTGTAAAAGATTTTTTTTTGCAACAGGTACTAGTATGAGCACTAATGATTTATGCTAGCGTCCATTTGAGTTTAGTAAACAGAATTCAGTATGTCTATAGATAGAAAGAACAATGTCCTTACATGCTGCATTTGGGCATGAAAGGAAGTCGGTGCCCTTCATGATGAAAGTGATATTGTATTGGAAATTCTTGAAATGTCAGGAGAAGGAAGATTCTGCAGATGCCCCCCTTATGGTTTGAGTGTTTTAATCAGTTGTGGCAAAAGTGCTATATAGGCATCGACCCGACACAGACTGACACCGGAGGCACAAAAAGATTTTTTTTTCCTTCCGCTGGGGGATCTCATCTTCCCTGTGTCCTTCAGCTACAGCACAGTCCCAAAACACACCAAAAGTAAACCCAAAAACACCATAAAAATCACTCCTCTTCCTCCACTCCTCCCAGGCAGCTTTGTCCTCCTCCTCCTCCCGACTCTGGCACCCAGAGTAGCGGCTGCAGGCCCTCTTATTGCACCCCCGTAAGTGCTCCAGGTGCTCGTTGACCTACTTCAGGCTGCACTTCCAGGTGTGGCTGCAATCCAGCCCACATGGGCTTGTTAAGCCATGCAGTTCCCCCGGCGGTGGTCACGGAGCCCAACAGGGAGGAGCTCCAGTGTTCCACCATTGTGGCCCTGATGCAGTCCAGGGGGGCTGCTACCAAGTGTTCCGGGGAACATAGTGTACAACCCATGGATGCTCCCCCAGATCCAGTGTCAAAGGGGCGTCCCGGCTAGGCATGGGACCCGGCCATCCGCCACAATGTAAAATGTCTTTGGAACTTCCACTCTAAGATGTATTAAATTGTTAATTATAACAATTTGCAAGAGCTAGTGTCAGTAATCTATATGTTGCAACATCTTTATACTTTTTCAGTGTAAGTTCTTCTTACATTCAAAATGCAACTGAAATACAACATTGTAAAAGTGCTCCAGTGTCTGTTGTAGCAAAAATCAAGAAAGCATTAAAAGTTCAATTTAGGTCTCCAATCACCGTGGACCAATCAATTCAAACTCCTAAAACTGAAAAATTGATTGTGTTTCTGTTGTATGAAGTATGAAGGTTAAATCATGCCGAACAACATACCACTAAAAGAACTCTAAGCCACAGTGACTCAGGTCACTTTACAAAAATATTACATTGAGAGACTTTAAAAGATGTTCAGAAGTCCCAAAGAGAATGGAGAAAACATTGGCAATTTAGGCTTTCACGTTAACTGGATATGCAAATGTGGACTATGCGGCTTGAAAGGAAGAAGGAAGCAATTTCTGAAGAGCCACATAATATGCTACTTTGCCTTACAGAGGTGCATCTAGATGACACTACATCATGCAAAAGGAGGTTTTGTGATGTAATCAAACCAAGTGCAACATATGATTACCTTTGTGTTACAACAATTTCATTACCTGCATTGTGAGGGAGCGTCAGTTACGGCACTACGGCCATGTGGCGGTCCTGGTGCTTCCTGTCTTGCTATATGGTTGTGAAACATGGACGCTATCTAGTGACCTGAGATGAAGACTGGACTCCTTTGGTACTGTGTCTCTCCGGAAAATCCTTGGGTACCGTTGGTTTGACTTTGTGTCAAATGAACGGTTGCTCATTGTGAGGGAGTTTTAGTTATGGCACTATGGCCATGTGGCACAATTCCCCAAGGGTGATCCTGCTTGTAAGATCTGCATTGCTGGGGACTCGAGTGGCTGGACCAGGCCAAGGGGTCGCCCACGTAACACCTGGCTGCGGCAGATAGAGGGTCATTTCCGGAGGATGGAACTACCCTGGGGGGTTGCCAACCAGGATCCCATGTTGTTTCGTTGTGTAATGGGTACAGCAACGCACTGTACCAGTGCATGCTCCTCAACTTAACTTGTACTCTGCAATGTTACATTTGTGTCTTTGGGCAGTTTGTGGAAATAACACTTTTTATTTTTATAAGAATTCTACATGGTCCTTCTTTGTCTATTTGGTGCATTATCTGGGGGTTTTGATGGGATTTCCCTCTCTAGTGGGCATTTTTGATAGTGTTTAGGAACTTATGTGGTTTTGGACTCCAAGTTTAGGGCAATACATTAAATAGAATGACCTGAGAAAATTAAAATGAATGATGTTCACAATTTGCCCAGTCAACAACTAGAAATGAATACAGAAGAAAATCCTATCAGATGATCTCTTGGTAATTTGAACATTTTAAAAATAATTTATCAAGATGACTGGTCAACAACTACCTTATTTAACATCACAATGTGCAAAGCTGGTAGACTCTCATCCAAAGCAACTCATTACCATTACCAAAGTATAATGCTCTAATAAGAGCTTTAGGAGAAATTAGGATGATCCAAAAGTGTGGTCATATAGATTCATTCCTGAGAATGAAATAAGAGCGCAAGACAGATAGTTGGTCATTAAAGCTGGCAATAGATTTAAACACAACTAAACCTAACCAGAAAAATATTTAGCTCAAAAGCAGGTTCCTTGAGTAAGAAGCCTTTACTTTGAAAAATAAATTACGAAGCGCAGATGCTAAATATACCACAAACTAACATGAATGCCATAACATTACATACACTGTTCCATGCTTGTGCACATGTGCCATAACAGCAAATTGCATTGCAATAATAGGTTGTCAAAATGGCTCTGATGATATTGCTGGCAAGATGGTGTTTAAACTGAAAATATATAGTGCACTGTATTGCATGTCCTTAACACAAAAAGTCTTTTATGGAAGTGGTGGCTTTACTTAGTCATTCAACTAGTTGTTGTAGAAATCAACACTCCATGCGTAGTGTTAAAAATTTACTATATATTTTTT
Organism: Polypterus bichir lapradei; assembly: GCA_026402145.1. Taxonomy (NCBI): domain Eukaryota; kingdom Metazoa; phylum Chordata; class Cladistia; order Polypteriformes; family Polypteridae; genus Polypterus; species Polypterus bichir. The sequence goes on from JANRMT010062831.1 coordinate 30,159,713, forward strand.
ACTGAATTGCAGGGAGTTCTCTGCAATAAATGGAATGATGGTTGAATTTCCACTATCAGACAGGATAGCCATAGGCAACCAAATAAATTGAGGATGCAGACAAAAAAAAAATCACATTTGATAAATTGTGTATTAGACTGTGGAAATCTATAACAGAGGGTCTTCCAAAAATGCAGTAGCAGATTAATATAATGAAGATGAAATAATACATAAAATAATACACAGCAATTTCCTGCATAGAAAAGTGCCTTTTTTAGGATTTAAGGAGCAGGATAAAAATGAGCTAAACATTATGTGTAATTATAGAATCAAATCTTTAGAAAATTGATCCAACCAAATACTGTATGCCATACAAAATGAAAAAAACAAATTTTTTTAAAAGTAATCCCACAAGAGTTTGTTTGTTGATGTGCTTTCTGAACATGTTTATATGTTTATGGGGTTCAGCACGCTTCATAGGTTCATAGGGTCAATGTCACATGTACAGAGTACAGTGTAATTGTTGCTTGCATGTGCTAATAAACATGCAACATTTCTCCATTCTCTGGTGCCATGATTAGTGAGATGAGCTACTTTCTGTACCTTATCTTGAAATGTCTGTCTTCCTTACCAGAAAATGTTCAGAACAATATGTTGCTGCATGCATGTACTTATTTGCCCATATAATTAATTTCCTTCATCATAAAGGTGAGTATTTTGGATTTGTTACAGTACATGTTTAGCTGTTATGCCAATAAACATTGCTTTGCCTTCAAAAATCCAATGCACAATGCAAATATAGCGTTTCCAGATTCATTCTGAAAGTATTGAGGCAATACTGGCCACAAGTGCAGGCGACAGCAATTTATTGCATGTCACACTCACACGTGCGTCCACATTCCTTTAAACTAGGCTAATTTAGAATAATCACGTGAACACAGATTGAATGAAAAAGAAAAGTAATCAAATCTAGTATATCCCTAGAGATGTGAGGCAGCTAGTGACATCCACTGCAACATTGTCTACCTTCCGGTAATAATAAATTTAAACTGTCAAGCTTAAAAATACAAAATCTTAGCATATTAAAGTGTCTGTAATTAATATAGTTTTAAATCAAATGCCAGTTGATGACCCTGTAAACTGACTAGATATTTTTAATAATATAAACGTAAATATGACTATTATTAGTAAATTTGCAAGTTACATTTTATTTTCAGATTGCTGTGTGTTGCTTCACTCCATGTTTTGAAGATGCTTCACAGATCTGGGAAGCTAACTGCAATTCTGGGCTCAGTAGCTCTGTCTGTGGGGGGTATACATATTGTCCCTATCCCTGCATGTGTTTCTTGGCCAAAAACCGAGCAATTATGGTAATCGGCAATGCTAACTAGACAGCGTGATCTCATTTAGAGACACTGCAAAATATGGCAAGGTTAAAATAAATAAATCTGCTTAATACAGCTGAGAGAGTGAAAACTGAAAATATTCTCATACAGGGAGAGTGTCGCGTTAGTAATTCTTGTGTATTTGGTATCTTCTTTGCAGATTTCATCCCTGAAGTTGCATGTCATCTTTTGTTTATGTCAGGGTCAATTTAACCTTATCCATAAACATGTGGAATCCACAGACCACAAAGTTACTGGCTGTATGATGTCTTTCTGAATATTTAGGTTCCCTTTATTTGATTGAAGTATTTAAAATTGCAGTTTCAGGGTCAAATGGGAACACAAAAATAAAAAAACTGATATGCATCATACAGTGATATGAATGATGAATTAAAAATGGTGTTGCATGTCATTTTCCTTTTTCATTCATAACATTTCTCCACTGCATATCATTTTAGATCCTTTTTGTACACTAATATTTTATTTTTTTACCATTACAGTGACATCACCACAGCACCATTTTATGTTCTGGTTTTGTGGAAGGTGCTGCATTTGTGTAACTGTCTCTGCATGGTGATGGCCATGTTGTTTATTGTTGTTATAATAGTTGCCTAAATGTTGACTAAAAAAATCATGTGGCATGTTATATTGTCACTCCCCACCTGTTTAAGATGGTTGCTTAATTTAGAAATCCCAGTTTTTTGGTAAATTTAAAGAACCTTTTCCATGTGCTTTAACTCTTGTTTTTTGTTAGAGATTACTTCTAGTTAGTTCTTGATCTCTTCTTTGCATTTTGCCATAGTATTGGTTGCTAGTGAGCCTGAATTTCCATTTATGGACCCAACCTGACTTTAGACTATGATATTTGCCTGCTCCTTCATAGACCATTAATCTCTTGGTCTAATTTTCACACTTTTTTTGATAAATGTTCACATTTTTCCTTTGAATTTGTACCTTAATATACCAATGAATTAATCTGTGTGTATACAGTAGTGCATTATTTGGTGCTAAGTGAAAGTAGCAACTACACTTAGTATGTTCATTACGCATAGGACATGAAGAACAGGCACAGAGGAAGTAGACCCATATAAATGGTGGAAATATTTTTGGAAGGCCCAATTTTTAAAGTGTACAATTAACTTTTTCCTCCGAGCTTTGAAATCTCCTACACTTCAACTTTTGCCATGAAATCTGTAATGAGCATAATGAGTCAGGAGCTCACTTTATATTTCCCCTGTCACTGCTGGTAATGTGGTAAGAAATGAAAATGGCAGTTGGAAAAGTGATAATTATTGTCTTACCCAGAATTTCCAGTAGCACTATTTTTCCAATTAAATCTTACTTTGATATGTTGAACACGACTATACCTATTTAGATTTTGCCTACTAAGATTATATGGTTACTCCTTCAATCCAATGCCCCTTCTACACTTATTAGCCCATTCCTTGCACTTGAGATTCAAAGAGATCTTGGATGCTTACGCATAAAACTAATATTAAATTTTCCCAAGACTTTATGTCTGAATGTTTCCCTGAATTAGATATATAAATAAATGGATTTCACATACATTTTATATTCATAAGAATAGATGATAGTTGTCTAATCCTTTTTAATATTTTTCTGTTTTAACATTGATTTTTGAATGTTGCCATCTAGCCTTAGTCTTGTGAGAAAGCCTTGGGATCAAGTAAAGCAACATCAGAACTTCACACTTCAAGATATAAAACATTAATCCCCACTGGCTCACAGTTTTAGTATCAATAGTTCACCTAACTTCATATAAAGATATGGTTGTCTCTCTGTTGTGTAAAGTGTGGTGAATGAAATATTTTTGATTTTTTTTTTTTTTTTACTATGAAATGTGCCATTTGACAAGATAACTGATTGATAGTGTGACAGATAGGGGGCGCTGTCATCCCCTTGAACCCTCAGATCAGACGCCAGACACCAGATAAAATATTAATATAATATTAAATTTATTATAATAGTTAAGTGCGCAACGCGCCCTCCACTCCACAATACTCATAAATAAACAATCAACTAATCAATAATAAAAATCATCCACTCCCAGACGCGTTGTTACCCTTTCTCCCAACTCAGCTCAACGCTCTGGTGTTTCCCACAGTCTTTTATAGACCTTGACCCGGAAGTGCTTCTAATCCTCCCAGTCCATGTGATTCTTAGCACTTCCAGGTCAGATCAAAACTCCTCTTCTCCTCAGCCCGGAAGTATATCATTTCTTCCGTTTCCATGATTGTGAATTACTTCCAGGCTATATGGATAATATAAGTCCCTGAGCCTCCCTGCAGCGTCCCCTGGCGGCGCCCACGGTATCCAGCAGGGTTATGAAGAAAGACTCCAAGGTCCATAATGCCCTGCTGGAATTCGGGACACCTCCATGCTGCCGGGAGAGCTCCATCTGTCGGGCGTGGGGGTATTGGCCGGGATGAACGGCCGGCCATATACCACAATAGTTACATTCAAAACCGACACTGAATGTTTCAGTCTGCTATTACTTTATATATTCTTTAAGTCTTATGTTTCTCATTTTTGGCTTTGTTTGTTTTTGTTTTGTATGTATGTACTGCTCTGAAGTTTCCCAGGCAATAACAGTGATCACATAACCTTGCTTATGGTTACAGAGAAAGTAAGTGTCCTTGTGGCGCCTCACTAAGAATCAAGTGTCTTTATCTGGCCTGCCCATAAGCATTATCAAATGCAGCTTTAGTTGTGGACATTGGGAGAGAGAGAGGGGAAGTGAGAGACAGCAGTCTAAAGTACACATCAATATTTCTAGATCCAGCTTTAATGGAAACATTTGGCTGGATCACAATAAAATTTTGTTTCAGGCATCATTTGTTGATGATGCCTCTGTTAACCTGGAAAGAACAGTTGATTGGATACACTGCAGTGATGGTGGATTTTTTTCGCTGTTCTTATGAGTCACCCCCAGCTGCAGTATATGCCTGGCTTTTCACACCTCCTTTGCACTACCAGTATTATCTATGGCCGCTACTACTACTTTGACAGATGGTATAAAAACTGGTGCAAAATTTCTTACTGTTTTTTTTTTATAATCACGCAGTTATTTGCACCAACAGAGATGACTGGCAGATTTTGAACCCACTGGTTAGAAGAGCTCTGATAACCAAACTGTAATTGTCAGTCATGAACTTGTTCTTATCTTCTTGATCTTACTTCCCAATAACATTCAGGTCAATGGTAGAGGGCAACTAAATAACATGCATTTAATATGTCACTGCATTGAATTATTTATGTTGTAGTATTGTAAAGAAATGTATGTTTACAAAATGTTACATGTGTTATGCATTTGCTTGCTTTAAACAAAGGGCACAAGTTCCATTGTCCATCTTGACATACTGCAAATAAAGCAAATAAATTTTGTGATTTGGAAGTTTTGTATCTCTGGCAGCAGTGGCTGTGCAGGCGAGGCTTGATGGCCAGCAGGAATGCAGGGCGAGCCGGCTACCTCTCTGTTTTTGCACAGCAGTCACGGTGTGACGCAGTATGGTTTATACCTCTTGCCATCATAAGTGGTGGTCCTCCTAGGCGAATGCTGCTGTAGGCGTATCAGCTACATGAACGTGATCAGCACCACGATCAGCTGGGGACTGATAGGCTGATGCTGGTACTTCACTTTCGTTTTCAATATCCATCTCCAGATCACTTGCATCAAACTCTGAGTCCGGAAAGTCAGAGTCTGTTTCAGCGATAATACATAAAATGTCCATGGAGAATTTTGATTTGCACATTTGCTTTAGTCTTGCCAGATGTAGATACCATTATAGAGGCTGTTTGGTCTTCACTACTCATGCACGCACAGAGAATCGAGGTCAAATCAACAAAGCTATGTAACACTACTTCATGCAAATAGATTTGAACTAAAATGTAAAGGCGAGTTTTGTTCCCAGTTTATAGCTGATTACCATCCTCTGTTCCTGAATTTTGACAAAAGTTGACATCAGTCCTGAAAGAGTTAATATGTGATTTTCCTATCAGAAATTTGTTTAGAGTTTGCTTGAAATTTAAAGCAGTAAAAAGTCTAAATATATTTACCTTTTTTACTGAGATTTTGATAATAAACTTGAGTAGCATCTGATTTTCTTATGAGGTTACTCTAAAACCTGAATGGAATATTATATTTTGGCTACACAGTTAGTTATTCACATAAGTGTGTAAGATTTTCAAATTCAATAGTTCATCAAGTCAGAACCTCTCGGTCACTCAGTTTTGTAAAACTTACGATAAGTCAAGTGAAAATGATGATGATGGCTATCTTTTTCCAAATGATCAAAGAAGATGATAAATCGGATGCAAAATGTCCCATTGTCTCTTCTCTGGGCTTTAACACAGCATTTGTAATTTCACAAACAATGACAAATACCAGCATGAAGCTTCAGTTAGTCCAGCATTCTTACAGTTAACTGTGCCTGATCTGTTCCCAGGGACTGGAGAAGAATAAGGAAGACTGAAGATTCCCCTCTAGACTTTTAACAGCTGGCTGCTGCTTCTATCCCTTTTCTCTCAGCATGTGTAATTTAAAGCTTTGTTTCAGATGAACATCACAGAAGACAGTTGCCCTAAAATGCTTATGCACGTGTGTACAAATGATATGTTTTGGATTGGTCTGAGAATAGATGAATGAATAGGTATATAAATATATCTGTCCATCCGTTACTCAAACCCCCTTAATCCATCCATACTTTAATCTGCTTAATCCAGTTCAGCGTCATGAGGGCTGAAGTCATATCCATACAACATTGGTTGTAAGGTTGAACCCAATCCTGGTCAGAGGACATGTATACATACAGCCAAAAGTACTATCCCCAGGCCAGTTAAGAGTTTACCATTTAACCTAGCATGCATGTCTTTTGGATATGAGAAGAAATCTGGAGCCACTATGACAATGTGCAAACTTTAAACAGTCTGAGTTTTGAAGCTGTGAAGCAGCTGGTTGAACCTGTCTATCAGATATAGAAAAGACAACAAATTGGTTAAACCTTTCAATGCAATTTTTTTTTTTCTGTATCAATTATACTTTTTGTACCCTGTAAATTATTTTATTAATGTTAGTTATAATGTACAAGATTTATTCTAATTTTTAATGTTACTTCTTTGTATGTCCCTGTTTTCACAGGAAGTCTCTATTACTTATATTGTGATAGACAGTCTATTGAATAAGGCTAGGTAAAGGAGCTCAGTATAGGCTTAAGGCTTGCTAAGACCATGAAGAAGGGAGGAAAGCAGGATCTGCATGGGAGTGATATGCCCTGTAAGTGTATTGGGGACCCCAAAAGGGCAATAGACAAGGCACCAGTATAAATGAGGTGTAATTTTTCTGAATTGCTTCATTTATTTCCTTATATGACACCCAAACAGAAATGAAATGTGAAGTGAGTGTGCCAACAGAATACCAGCTAAGTCAGGGCCTCAAACTCCAACCAATTGCTTCATCAGCTGCTGATTGTTGTTAATTAAACCTGTTCTTTAATTCCATGGCCTATTGCTGCACTCATTGCACAATAGCAGACATTTCTGAGATTGTTGATTTTCTCTTTTCTAAGAGCACTGTTAAAGTGTTTTGTATACCTGAGCAGATCAACATTACTGAGAACTCCACCCTTTTTATTTTCAGATATTGTAGGATGGACACAGTTTTGCTGGTCATGTTTTGGCTCATATTGTATCTCTTTATTGTTTGGCAACTAATTAAGGAAACAGAAACAATTAAGGGGTCTGAGTCTTCAAAAGAAAGTCAATTAAAATGAATTCAAAAGAAGTTAATTAGCAGCAAAAACAGGTCACTAATTAAGAAAAGGGTTAGAATGAAAACCTGCAGCCACTGTGGTCTTCCAGAACTGGAGTTGGGGACCACTGGTATAAGGCCAGTGAAGGAACACTGTGGAGAAATCCTGCTTAGCCACTTGTGGCCACATGGGAACAGATAACTGTAGGGGTAGTTAGTTGATTTGATCAAATAATGAGTTGACAGAGGTGAGTGAATTGTAATCCCTGTAATATCTTGATCAGTACATTAGCCACTTGGCCTACCTTGAGAAATGTCTTGGTCACAATGTGGTTGAAAGAAATTTAAAATCCTGAAAAAAAAATCATTGCACACTGTCTGTGGGCAGTATGTATGGACATAATATCAATATATGAGGTATTAAAGATAGAATTAGTTGTAAAAATCTATCTTTAAATCAAGCCCATTATTAAGCAAACAGCGGCATGGGCTGATTAAAGTGTGACAGAATCCACATAAGGTATTATTACCAGTCACTACCAAAGTGCTTTTACTAACTTACACTGATTTAGTCACAATAGATGTTCAGCCCCATTATGGACTACACAGTATAGTTGATTAGTGATGGAAGCCCAAAATGTATTTAATGGAAAGAACATTGCAGTTTCCTCCTAAATTGACCATCTTTGTACATCTTGACAAAACTGGAAGATGAAATTACTAACATAGTTTAAAGTGATATAATCAACTGTACCACTTTCATTAGATTAAACTGTGAAGTAATGGCTGCTGTCAAATACCTGAACATAAGGAAGATTCTAGGAGTTTGCAACATACTCAGAAAATTGTGAAGCAAGGAGCTCCTACCTTTATCCAATGGCTGACAGAGGAGCAGTCTCAGAAGCTATGAAAACGGTGAAAGGTACCAGAATATATAATACCTTGCAACATCAAGTTTCATACTACAGTTGTGCTTGAAAGTTTGTGAACCCTTTAGAATTTTCTATATTTCTGCAGAGAAAAGCCAAGCAAAATGACACCTTTTATTGGCTAACAAAAAGGATTACAATATGCAAGCGTGGCTTTTCTCTACATTCATAATGGCTATCACGGTGCAACACCCTAGTACTATATTTCTGCATAAATATGACCTAAAACATCATCAGATTTTCACTTAAGTCCTAAAAGTAGATAAAGAGAAACCAGTTAAACAAATGAGACAAAAATATTATACTTGGTCATTTATTTATTAAGGAAAATGATCTATTATTACATATTTGTGAGTGGCAAAAGTATGTAAACCTTTGCTTTCAGTATCTTGTGTGACCCCCACTTTGCAGCAATAACTGCAACTAAACGTTTCTGGTAACTTTTGATCATTCCTGCACACCAACTTAGTGGAATTTTAGCCGATTCCTCTGTACAGAACAGCTTCAACTCTGTGATGTTGGTGGGTTTCCTCACATTTAACTGCTCGCTTCAGGTCCTTCCACAACATTTCAATTGGATTAAGGTCAGGACTTTGACTTGGCCATTCCAAAACATTAACTTTATTCTTCATTAACCATTCTTTGGTAGAACGACTTGTGTGCTTAGGGTCGTTGTCTTGCTGCATGACCCACCTTCTCTTGAGATTCAGTTCATGGACAGATGTCCTGACATTTTCCTTTAGAATTCTCTGATATAATTCAGAATTCATTGTTCCATCAATGAAGGCAAGCCGTTCTGGCCCAGATGCAGCAAAACTGGCCCAAACCATGATACTACCACCACCATGTTTCACAGATGGGATAAGGTTCTTACGCTGGAATGCAATGTTTTCTTTTCTCCAAATATAACGCTTTTCATTTAAACCAACAAGTTCTATTTTGGTCTCATCCGTCTACAAAACATTCTTTCAATAGCCTTCTGGTTTGTCCATGTGATCTTTAGCAAACTGCAGACGAGCAGCTATGTTTTTTTTGGAGAGCAGTGGCTTTCTCCTTGCAACCCTGCCATGCACACCATTGTTGTTCAGTGTTCTCCTGATGGTGGACTCATGAACATGAACATTAGCCAATGTGAAAGAGGCCTTCAGTTGCTTAGAAGTTACCCTGGAGTCCTTTGTGACCTTGCCGACTATTACACGCCTTGCTCTTGGAGTGATCTTTGTTGTTCGGCCACTCCTGGGGAGGGTAACAATGGTCTTGAATTTCCTCCATTTGTACACAATCTGTCTGACTGTGGATTGGTGGAGTCCAAACTCTTTTGAGATGGTTTTGTAACCTTTTCAAGCCTGATGAGCATCAACAACTCTTTTTCTGAGGTCCTCAGAATTCTCCTTTGTTCATGCCATGATATACTTCCAGAAACATGTGTTGTGAAGAGCAGACTTTGATAGATTCCTGTTCTTTAAATAACACAGGGTGCACACTCACACCTGATTGTCATCCCATTAATTGAAAACACCTGACTCTAATTTCACCTTCAAACTAACTGCTAGGGGCGGCACGGTGTCGCAGTGGTAGTGCTGCTGCCTCGCAGTTAGGAGACCCAGGTTCGCTTCCCGGGTCCTCCCTGCGTGGAGTTTGCATGTTCTCCCCGTGTCTGCGTGGGTTTCCTCCGGGCGTTCCGGTTTCCTCCCACAGTCCAAAGACATGCAGGTTAGGTGGATTGGCGATTCTAAATTGTCCCTAGTGTGTGCTTGGTGTGTGGGTGTGTTTGTGTGTGTCCTGCGGTGGGTTGGCACCCTGCCTGGGATTGGTTCCTGCCTTGTGCCCTGTGTTGGCTGGGATTGGCTCCAGCAGACCCCCGTGACCCTGTGTTCAGATTCAGCGGGTTGGAAAATGGATGGAATGGATGGAACTAACTGCTAATCCTAGAGGTTCACATACTTTTGCCACTCACAAATATGTAATATTCAATCATTTTACTTAATAGATAATATTTTTGTCTCATTTGTTTAACTGGTTTCTCTTTATCTACTTTTATGACTTGAGTGAAAATCTGATGATGTTATAGGTCATATTTATGCAGAAATATATAAAATTCTAAAGGGTTCACAAGCTTTCAAGCACAACTGTACATGAAGGAGATCACAAGAATACATTTTCTAGAGACACACAGTTATAATGACCCTGGCCAAAGTTTTGCCAATAAATAAGACAGTTATCAAATGATTAACTGTAATTGTTGAGAGGGGGTAGCAAGGGATGGAGAAAGAAAGAGATCCTGCCACAACTGTACAAGCTGATACCTTCTGAACTGCAGTTTAGAAGTCACAAACCTTATTGTTCAGCCGAGGAAAGGGAAATGTCCCTATTATTCAACTAGATAAGGCCCCAGTTTCATGGCCAATCTCTCCATGTGGGGATGAGAAACACAGAGGGGCAAGACTCTGAATGATTCCTTGTCAATGACTATAACAGTGTTTTTCTTTGACATGAAAATTCTGGCGGGTTATACCAGAAATTTCCTATATGTGCAGACTTTTCTAATGTTAACATTAACCTACTTAACCAATAATATACTGTATACAGTATTTAATCTTTTGCTGAAAGTGTTGTCAGTTTGACATATCAGTTATCACATAAAACCATATTCTGGGTCTGTCCTGTGTTATGGCAATTTCTTTGCTCTACTCTCTCAATCCTGACTAGAAACTCCTATACAGCATACATTTATAGCTTGTGTGTCCTAGTAAAGTAAAGTATATGCTTGTCATTTGTTTCTATATGCTGTAACAAAATTCAGTTATTACAATAGGGTACAGGAACAGTAGAGTAAACCAATCATGCCCCCATAACCTGCTTTCAGAGTAATAGTGGTTTGAGGTGCCAATGCCTATACCCAGGACAGCACTAAATCCATCTTGAAAATGTGATGCCAGTCCATTACAAGGCTCACATTCACACCCATTCATACCAACCACCCCTAAACACAAAACCCTTGAGGATGTGAGGAGTCCAACCTAAATACTTACAGTATATTAAAGCAAGGAGTAGAGCATCCCAGATCTAACTAGACTATATCCAGAATAAAACTCCCACCCACATTCCTAGAACTGTGATGTAATAACACTAACCACTATGCCTCCCACTGCCAGAAAAGCTATCTGCTTTCTAAATGAGCTACTCAATTACTGAACTTATACCAAAGTGTGGATAAAGAACTGCTAACTCGAAAGCTATAAGAACAATCATTCTGTATGAGGGAGTAATTTTAAAAGAGGGCAGGAATCAACAATATTGAAGACAAAATTCTGAAGAAAGAATAATCAGTTTACAATTATTTGCGCTGTATCATAAATGACAAACTAAGATAAAGCGTTAGGGCACCAGCTGGTGATCTCCGTGTGCTGCAGAGGTTTAAAATGGGAAAAAAAGAAACAGCAAGGGTTAACAATGCAAAAGTAGGCTATCATTAAGGTCATCCCAGATGTAAGTCCAAAATGAGATTGAGTTGTTTTGAAGAGTGTCATCTTTTAAAGAAAGCCGGGGAGCAGTGGCGTAGCTAGGGGGGCGCAAGGGGGGACATCTATCCCCGGGCGCAGCATCGATGGGGCGCCAAATTGATGTTACGAAATTTTAGAATGAAATGTTTTCCATTCTTAAATGCACTAAAAAGTAAATAAAAACATTTGCAAAACATTTGCATACTCAGTCCATCATTCCATCAGTATGAGGATATCTTTTTCCTATGTTTTTTGTCTCTTTCTGATTTCGAACCACGTATTAGTTCTATATACCTAACAGACAATAATTTATCCCCTCTACTACTCTAACATGCTTGATTCCCACCCAGAAACATTTTTGACGTTATTAAACAGGTCGCACGACTGACATGAGGCATTAGTGTATGGAGCGGGAGGTTACAGACAGCATACATTTTGATGAACTAATCGATAAATTTGCAGCAGCAAAGGCTAGGAAAATTTTTCTTTGAAGTTAATAATTACATTTAAAGCATTATACATCAAACAATTTTTTTACTTTATACTAACTTCATTTTCAGGTTATTATATTATTATATCCAATGTAATGTTTAAGTTTTTGCAATGTTATATTTGAATAATATTTTAGAATAATTATATTATATAGAATAACTACCATTGTTGTGTTAATTATTTTACTTCGTTCTATCTTTATAAATTTAGCGAAACCTTGAAAATATACGCATAAAAGTGCTTTAAAAAATTAAAATATTTAAAAATTTTAAACTATTTAAAATAAAAAATATGAAATTTTTTTCTTAAAATTCTATTATTTTAAATACATTTTTAAAAATTTTTCTTTCCCTTCCCCATTGCATTTTGGCAAACAGGAGGGAGCGCGAAATCTTCAGTTGTCCCCAGGCACTGAAAACCCTAGCTACACCTCTGCCGGGGAGGAAGAGGCGGGGTTAAATGGGCGGGTGTAGTAAAGTGGAGTCCACAGCCGAGAAAGGTGGGCAATTTAATACATAAATGTTTCTGATTGCCGCACTTGCATCTTTGTGGGGGGTGGGCATGGTAATGTGGTGAGGGCGGTACCCATGCACGTTATGGGAGCCGAGGACCCTGAGCTTAGTGTCCAGATGCAGGATCGCCCCGGACCCTAATTGGCGCTGGGGCTGCTGATCGATGCAGCTGTGCCATGGCCCTGTTTTAAAAGGGGACGCGTGAGTGTGAGGAGGGAAAAAAAAATGCAGATCAGACAAAAGGAGAAAACAGACTGGCAAGCCGCTGAGAAAGGTAGACTCTTAACACAAAGGAGGTTAAAAGGAAAAGGAAGACAGAGAGGCAGGAGCAGAGATGGAGAGCAAGAGCGCCCAAGCTTATGGAGTGAGGCAGGTGGTCAGTAGTGAGCCTCAGGGCAATGGGAGCTGGAGGCTATGAAAGGGGCATTCCTACTGAGTGCTTTCTTGGGATTAGGAGTGGCACGATTGACTGCATCTACCCACAAGGGCCAAAGGTGAGCAGTGGAAGATCCGTGTGGGGATTGTCGAGTTGCCCTGCAGATACCTGAAGGAAGCGCAGCAGGGAATGGAACCCAAATAAGAAGGTTGACTTCACCTGTCAGCAGGCGTCTCCTCCTTCTGCAAGGTCTGGACAGGATAAGGGGAAGAGACGCTAGGTTTAAATAAAAGCATTGGGGCTCACTGTTTGTATGGACAGTCTCTGGTTCTAACCTCAACATTTTAAAAGCAATATTTATTGAACAGTTTTTAATCTCCACCATAACCTTTTACTTTTTATGGATTATTTATTTATTGACATTTTGAAGCACTACACTTTTGGACATCCATCCCCTTGCTTTGTGTGTGTTTTGTCCTCATCTGCCAAGCTCATCCTGGTCATGACTATCAGCGGTGGCAGGTTAAAGAGGCTCCCAATAGGACCCAGTAGCATGAGGCCAACCCACACTGTCACAACAGGGCTTATCCCAGAGACAGAATTGAAATCAGAGCCCTTGAGGTTGACAATCTTCAGTCCTGGGGAAACACATTGAGGTCAGGAGTGGAATTACACTTGGTATTTAAGCTCTGAAATTATCCCCTAAGCACATGTGCATGACAACACTTAAATTACGTCTAAAGAAATATGTAAAAAGACATAAGTAGCAAAAAAATGTTTACCTTAACACACCACCCCAAGCTCCATACTTCTTTTAAAAGTTCATTAGCTGCAGGTGAGCTGGGGTGATCATTCTATGCAAGAGCAACACAATATCAGAGTATGGGACACTACCAGTCTCCCGTAAAACTTTGCATCAGTTTCATGCTAATTTAAGGTTTGTTTTTTTTTTCATTCCATGTTATGTTACCTTAGCATGTTAAAAACTGAAACCTCATAGTGAAAACTGTCAAACCTTGCAGCTAACTGACTTAAGACATGTTAGGAATATAAGCACCCAACAGTAAGGCAGACATTATGTTAGAATTGAAGTCTAAATATCAAAATTATACCAGAAAAAGTAAAAAAAAAAAAAAACTATTGAAACATCTAATTTTTACCAAAACATGTTTGCTTTTAGTGTTAAATGACCTCAAGTCTTGTAAAGTTATGCTTACTTTCAGAATTCTCATGAAGACCCTAGAACCTTAGTGAAATTCTTATTTCCTAAAGAAAGAACCACAGACCTAAAGCTCTACATTATTGACTGTTAGATTTTTTACCTAACTAGATATAGGCCCAAAATGGGATATACCGTATATACTTGCAGATAATTCGGGAGTTGATTTTATTGTATAATTTCTGGTATTTTGTAATGTCAGTCATATAAGTCAAATGTGGAAAACTCATGCTATATTGATACCAGGCATTATGATATGCTAATGCCCACCTGAGAGAGTAACACATAGCACACTGCCTTTCTTTCTATGTGGGTGTGGCAATGTGCTGCATCAGCGCGTGCTCCTAACCTCTCTCTCTCTATTGTGCCTACGTGATCACATGTTAATACCCAAACTATTCCAAAGCAAAGTTTGCACTGTTTTGTGTTTTTTGTATCTCACACCCTAATACACCTTTATCATAAGAGCATCCCTTATCTACGATGGAGCGTTTGATCAGAAGAAAATATGAAGCTGGTTTTAAATTAAAAGTCGTTGAAGTGGCAAAAGAAATTGGTAACAATGCTGCTGCAACAAACTTCGATGGGCCTGAGAAACTGATGCGAGATTGGAGAAGGCAAGAAGATGTGTAAAAAAAAAAAAAAAGTAAGTGTCGTGTTTTTCAGCGGGCGCACAAGTCGGGGTTTGATTTTATGATCGATTTTTCGGGTTTCAAGACCTGACTTATGCATGAGTATATACGGTAAATAAGTTGTTTCCTGATGTGGACAGTAAGAGCACGTGTTCCCTTTAAGAATGAATAGTGCTAATTATGCAATTTAAAATCAAGGACTGGCAGTATCATTGGATGAATGGCCTCATTTACACCTGTTATTAATATGCATTTTTAGTTTCTGAATTGTACCCGGATGTGATTTGCCAGATTACATTTACACTTAGCGTTAAAATGTGTCACCAGTGTTCAAATCATCTTCTACTCATGTGGTTGTTGTATGTGGAAAGAAAATGCATTCCCACTTCCTTATGTTAAATGTGGTTTGCTATTTGTTCCTAGCCAAATACGAATGTGGTGTGAGTGATCCCATCACAGTACAACTACATCTGGTACTTAATGTGGTTAAGTGATATCCAGTCATGAGCAGATCACTGAAATTGCTATACATAAAGGTGAAAAGAAGACCAAACTGTTTGGAAAAAAATAACCCTCACCAAGTTTCAGACATACAGTATTTGTCCTTGTTTGTCATTGCCTCATTGGATAATCTTGACCCATATGACTGTTCTAGGGACTTTCAGGTTACACTATTTGTTTCATGTTTGCATGTTAGGCAATATATTTAATGCTATTTTCATGAATGAGGGTATAGCTTACTTGAACTCGGCAGAATTGTATAACTTTTTGTGGCGAGTTTACACTAAAAACATTGCCTCATTTTGCAAAGACCAATATATTAAACTGATTTGGAATGAAGAAATGAAAGAATACACTTAGGTAAAATTGCCTGTGAGTATGCTTGGCTTCCTCTACAAATTGACATCTAATCACGTTATTCTAGCTCTTATCCAAATCATTACCTGCACAGTTTTTGATGGAATATGACAGTTTCAAAGCATCCCCCTCTTCAAGTAATCTTGCAACTAAAGTATATGGAATATAATTATTAATCAAATGAAGCCTAATAACAAAATAAGGTTTCAATGCATGGCTACTGTAAGCATACTGTATAAAAAAGGCTATTAACAAAACCAAAAACATGCATGTCACAAACTGTACTCCACATGAAAGCAGATCACAGATCTGCATTCAAGCAGGAATAAGCCTGGTGGGAGAAAGTGATGTTTGAAGGTCGCAAGAGCACAGCAACACCTGTTCTGGCAGCAATGGTTCATTTGGCATGCAAGACCCACAACAGGTGCTTATTCCCCTTCTGTTTGCAGGTCCTTGATAAGAGGTGTATGTGTGTGACTGAGCCCACTGGAATATTGGAGGAGTTCCCACCATTTAGAGTGTGCTCTTAAAAGATCAAATTATCCACGCAGGAGGTGACCTTAAACCAAGCAGCTGATAATGTGGTGTTTTAATCCTTGAAAAGCACTTGTCTGTATTTATTCACCACATAAAGGGGTAACAGTTGACGGCAGGACATGACAGACAAAAAATCCTTTAGCTGGAAGGGGCCTGTGACCTCTTCAGAAGGGCAAACATGTTAAACTGCACAGAGACGAAAGCTTGTGACAAGGCCAAGAGGCAGTAATATCAGGCGAGGCATTGTTTTATCTCTCCAGTTTTATACATCTGTGCAATCTGAGTGAAAAAGAGACCCATATTTCTTCAATGAAACCATTTATACTATCCCAGTGATAAAAGCAAAATATGAAAGAAAAGGATTTATCATTTAAGTAATGTTTGACAATAGTGCACATTTTTCAAAAATGAAAGCTTAATATTCAAAAACCTGCTTTGTCCAATTCCGTATTGTGGGGGCTTGTACCTGTCCTTACAGCACTGGATGAATGACAAGAGATAGCCCTGGACAGAATGCCCGTCCATTCCTCAGTTTACATCCTCATCCTCATACACCACTAATTTGGAACCACCATTTACCCTAACCAGCATCTTTCTACAAGAAAATGGTTTTCCCATCTGTTATGTGTGCATCTTGATTATTACTAGTAATTCAGCAATGTAGTAAATAACAGAAGAAAATGAAAATAAGTTCACCAAACCTACTGCTGTGAAAAGCAGCGACAGCATAATTTAGCCACTCACTGTTTAAGTCGGGTTTAAATTTGCCTAAGCTCAGGGTGTTTTAGCTAAATATGCTGCTCAAATTTTAACACTCCTGAGCACATCTTCACATGGCCTTTCTCGGCCACATGAATGCTCTGAGCATGATGAAGTGTCCGTGCTTCTGCTTGTGTGCATAAACTCAGATCCACAGCTGATAAATTAGTTACATGAACAGCCGTGAATTATGCATATCGGTTTGGCTTTAGATTTATAGTCCTCTTTAGCAATCAAATAATAAGCTTTATGAATAAATAAAATGGTTTGGTTTTCAAATTTTATTTATAAGCAGAATAGAGTTTTAAATCATATATCATTGGGTGCAATTATGACCACAGTCACCCACAAATGATTTTAGTCTTCCAGTATCTTCCAACTGTCTGAGATATGCAGTTTAAGACAACAAACAACCTAATGGGGAACCTGACCAACTGATTTGTCCCCAGATTATTAACGCTTGTTGTTTTTCTTTTTAGTGAAATGGTTGGGCCCACATTCTACCAAATTTTCTCTGAAAAGAGTTAATATTAGAAACTAACAACAATTAAGTATTTATTCAATCTGCTTAATATCCTATTTCAAGTGCTTGTTTCCCTTCTGTATTTAGAGAATGTTATTTAGTAGCAAACATAGAAAGAAATCTCTCCTTCTAAGGTTTGGAATGCATTTCGGGAGAATGTGGCATCGGTATTGTCCCTGCTTTTTCGTTTTGTCTGGGTTCATTTGTATTTAACTTTCCTTATATAGTAGACTTATTTTTTGCTTAAATAATGTGTTTTTTTAACATACCACAGTCTGACGTTAACAGCCCCTGGTTTTGGTTAATGTTAATATTCTGTCTTTATTCTGAATTACTTGCTAGGAAAGCATGGGAATACATTTCTTTATTAGTGCAAAGCTTTGTAACTGTAAGTAACTGATTGTTTTCAATTGTGTTAATATTTAGATAATCCGTTACCATTCAGAATTATCAGATACTACATGAGTAATGGATGAACCAGGTTTCTTTAAATGCATCATATTGTATATAGCAGCCTTCCTATATGTGCAGTGAGTAGCTATGAGGGTAAAACCAATAATTTTGAAAACACAGAATTTTCAATACAAAATATTTTTTTTTTTTTTTTTTTGATTTCAGTATTACTTTCTAAAACCTAAAATCCAGGATTTGCAAAAGGAAGCATCCTCTCATTTACTGCTACCTTTATATATCACACATATTTGAGAGAGACCTCTTTACTCTCTGCAGGCAATCTGCAATCTGTTGAACGTGCTGCTCCATGGCTAACAACTGTGAAGACTTCTACAGCATAGACCTTCGGCATCTCTAATGAGATAACAAATAAACAGACTAGGCTATACTTTTGATCCTCTTTTTGTATTTTATTCTTTTTATTTTGTTTTCTTCCAATTAGCAAGGTCAACTTATTATATGCATTTCTAGCCTTTTTATCAGGAGTTACTCTTTTTATCCTTTGTGCTTTAAACTTTCTGCACACAGCAAATTATCAAGTTTTTTAAACCTGTTCTTCTGTAAATAGCTCTTTTTATATTGTTTTCTGCTGTATGTCTTACATCAAAAGTACTTTACAAAATGCATAATAACAATTCAATGCAGCAACACATTTAAATACACACAAGAGCCTACAAAAATGAATTATTCACATTAGAATAAATTGATAGTTAAGAGTTAATACACAGTGCACTAAAACTGACATCAGTATGGTAAGTACAGATATGTCAGAAATACATAACTGAGTGAACCTATTAGAACTCTGTACATTCAGTCTTTCTATTTAGGTGATGTTATTTATCCACCTATCCATCTAATTTTTAGTCCACTTAAACCAGTTCAAGGTTGAAGAAGCTGGAGCGTATAAGATGTAATAAATGAAGCAACCTTGGATATAGTATCAGTATTATTTTATTCTTTCTTGTAACACTTTTAAAAATGTAAAATGCACTGAAAACTTTAAATTAGGCAACATTAGTAGACAAAAACATAAAGGGTATTCTTGGCCTAGCAAAAGGTTGTTACTTGGAAACAGCCTTCTACTTACTTTTCCAGGACTGCACATTCTCCAAGTTTCTGTGCACTTTTGGTACTCCAGTTTCCTCTAGTGCATGTTGTGTTGTTTAGCTGTCTATTGAAATGCAGCTTCTAAAAACAGGCCAACATCAAGTCATCATGGTTTTTGTTCCTTAAAAAATCATAGAATTATGCAGCATATTTCAGATTCATGAAAATATGTCCTTTACATAACTTTTATTTTTTTAAACTACATTCCAGTTTGTACAGGACCTCACAGATTCAGAGTCTTGGATTTGAACTGCAACCCAGGTGATACTTGTGTGGAGTGTGCATATTTCTTCATAAGTCTACCTGTATTTTCTTCCAGGTACCATGGAGAGAGTTTAAGGGATGGGTGGGGGATGCATTGTATTGCTATAATAAATCTTACTTAAAGAGTATTTTTTTCTCAAAAGTTTTTTTTAAAGCCACAACTAATGTAAATATGTTGCTGATCAACAAATACAATCCACCTACTACCCTAAGGATCCCTCTCTTGCACACCAGACTGCCTGTCCTTAAAACAGTCCTAGAAACATTATAATTTCAATTACTGCTTCAAATTTATCTTGAGAGAGGCCACTTTAACTTGTATATTTTATATGCAGTATTTTGCTCCTTTACATGTCAGAGGGATTCCCCTGTTGGCAAACAGGTCTTCAGTAGTCAGTATAAGCTGTTGAAACAGCTGTGGAGTCATACCGGTGTGGCAGCATTTTAAGCCTGCATGTGCTTTCTGTACAAATAGCAGTGTGACGGTCTAATCAAACTTGTATAAAGCGTTACACATACAGCAGTAACAAAGTATTTCATTAAAAACTTGTCTCTTTGATGAAATAAATACAAAACTAAAAGCTCTTAAAATTTTCCAAACAGTTAACCCAAGCCTAGAGCATACCTGAATGTTATGCCATGCATACATTTTTCAGTTGGTTTAAAAAATAAGAAAGTACTTATTTTGCTGCAATTACCGTTATTAGAAAAAACCACAAAATAAGTTTTCAGTCATTTAAATATCATTAATAATATTTGTGTAGTTTTTTGAATGTCAAATTTTTAAATGTGTTAGTGTAAGTGAGATTTACAACAACAACATTTATTTATATAGCACCTTTTCATATAATGATATAGGTTAAAGTGCTTTACAAGATGAAGAAAAAAAAAAGAAAAAGAATCTAAAAATAAAATTAGGCAATACTAATTAACAAAGAATAAAGTAAGGTCGCTCTGGTTTCCTCCCACAGTCCAAAGACATGCAGGTTAGGTGCATTGGCGATCCTAAATTGGTGTGTGTGTGTGTCCTGCAGTGGACTGGCACCCTGCCCGGGATTTGTTCCTGCCTTGCGCCCTGTGTTAGCTCCAGCAGACCCCCGTAACTCTGTTTAAGGATATAGCGGATTGGAAAATGACTGACTGACTAAAGTAAGGTCCGATGGCCAGGGAAGATAGAAAAGAAAAAAAGAAGAAAAAAAAAAAATCTTCAGGGGTTCCAGGCCATGAGACCACCCAGCTTTGATTGGTCGGTGGTGGCACAGAAAACCAGAAAAAGAACAGCAGAGAAAGTAGGGACTAATACAGATTTCGGAGCCTTGAAAAAAAATGAGAATTGAAATGCATATACATAATATCAGGGTTACACTAAAATGAAGCTATGAGAAAGCCATGTTAAAATAATGGGTTTTTAGGAGTTTTTTGAAGTGCTCCACCATATTAGCCTGGTGAATTTCTATTGGTAAGCTATTCCAGATTTTAGGTGTATACAGTAGACCCCCGCGAAGATGAGGTTCAGAGTCTGTGGCCTCAGTCATTCGCGGATTTTTCCTTAGAACCTATCTAATAATTGTTAGCGGAAACCACAAATATCCTCCACAATTTTTATGGCTTTTATCGTGGCAATACTGCACTGTAGAGAGAACAGGAAGCAACTGTAGAGGAAAATGCGGTTCGGGATGGTGAAAGTAGCCAATAGAATTTGAAACTGCAACTCCTAGAAGTCCCTGCAGTGGCTCTGATCGGTCTTCTGCTGAGGGTGCTGGGGTTGTTCGGGTCAAAGGATGTTAGTGCAGCTTTTAAAAAGGGGGCCGGTGACCAAAAGCAAAAAAAAAGTTTTTGTTATTTGTGTTACAAGTTCCTGTCTGTCTGCCTTCTGTTGGGTTACCTGTACTTATTAATTTTGTCCTGGATCGTTTTGTGCATCTGGATTGTCTGCCATCTGCCTGTGTACATGAGGACTGTAAGTGGATTCATGGCCATCTTGTAAAGAAAGGAGTACTCCTGAACCCGTTCACCCGTCTTCACCATTTCAGGAACTAGCGGTAGGACTATCTTTACATTCCCATTCAATGTGCGGATCTCTAGACTATCTATTTTCATCATTACATTTCATCCCTTGCCGTTTTTCATGAACGTTTTTTATGATTTACTGTGTGTGTGTTTTGTTTGTGCTTTGTTGCATTTAATGTGTAATTGCCGTAAGGGGAACAGGGGTGGTATCGTTGTTTTCATTTATTTCCTTTGTTTTCATTACATTCTTTATTTGCTGTATGATTACCGGCTTGCTTTGTTTTTGTCTCTGTTTGTGAGTGCATGCGGGTCGGGCCAAGGCTGGGGGCGTTCCTAGAATCTACACCATAAAAATAAATAAATCACAGTCTTCTCAACGGTGTGAATCTTATTGGCACCGGACCGCTACAGCGTTATTCATTTCTCCTTGCTGCTGATTGACTAGAAGACACAGACACTCTTCAAAAAACCCCTCTTAAAAAACAATGATAGACTACCTTCACATTGCTCCCTTACTTGCTGGGCTTACTTGTGGCTGCTCTGTCATGTGATATGCTTCTCGTGCAACGCTATGCATACTTAAAAGCCTGAACAACACCTGTCCTTTTTGGCTGATTGCTTTGTGTCTCTCTCCAACCCCAAAAATCCTCTGCTCCTGTTGGGGGTCCTGCTCCCGTTGTGCTCCCCTATGATGTTTGTCTATTCTTTAATCGAGAACTAACTGCATATTGAGCTTGTTTTACTTCTGAAAGAGACATGTTTGTTTGAAGTGTTTGAATAAAGTTCCTGTCTCTACAATCTCCTGTGTTTCTGTGCAATTCTGTGACCCAAGCATGACACCCTACAGCACTGCAGCCTCACTGTCCCTGGGATTGAGCCGCTGCACTAGACTAGCCTGCCATCATCAGCACTTACCTCTGTGTGCTTGAGTGCAGCCAGTTCATGCGCTGTTGGCTTGGTGATTTACATCCATGGCGTCAGTTGCACTTTGTACATATTGTTCCAGTAGTTTTTTAAATAGTTTTTACAGTTCATTAGCAGTGTGTAAAATGATTAGTGTTGCAGTAATTATGATGCTCTTTGCATGAAAAAAAATATGTTCCATTAAAATTTCACTTTTTCTTTGTGAATTGTGATGTTTACTTAAAGTGCAACAAAAAAGTATTTGGCATCCAGGGATGCATTAACCCCCAAGTATGTGGCAGTTTAAGGGTTAAAGCCCTCCACCTTCTAAGGCTTATGGCAATGAAAACGCGCTTGCATGATTTGCAGTACATATAGCAGTAACATCGGTATTTTACATTCTAGCACTGCGGGTGACATATCAGTACAGTACTGTACAGTATACAGCTTTACCTTTACATTCTTTTTTTAGGTAATGTATTAAGCTGAGTTTGAAATTAAATGTAAGTGTTTTAGGGGTATATTTATGGTTTAAACTATAAAAATAGGCATTTTTTTTAACCACACCCAAAATTCGCGGGTGCTCTTGGAATGTAACCCCCGCGAATTTTGGGGGTGTACTGTAATAGCAGAAGGCTGCCTCACAACTTCTTAGTTTAGCTCTTGGAATTATAAGCAAACACTCATTTGAAGATCTACGATTACAATTTGGAGTGCAAGGTGAGAGGCATTCCGAAATACAGTATAGGATGGAGCGAGATTATTTTAGGCTTTGTAAACCATAAGCAATATTTTAAAGTAAATTCTAAATGGCACAGGATACCAGTGTAGTGACATTAAAACTGGAGAGATGAGCTTGGATTTTATTTTCCTAGTTAAGAGTCTGGCAGCTGCATTCTGGACTAGTTGCAATCGATTGATGTCTTTTTTTGGGTAGTCCTGAAGTGCATTACAGTAATCTATCTGAAAGAAAATGAAAGCGTGAATTAATTTTTCAGCATCTTGCTAAGTTATAAAGGATCTGACTTTTGCAATATTTCTTAAGTGAAAAAATGCTGTCCTAGTAATCTGATTACTATGTGATTTAAAATTTAGGTCAGAGTCAATAGTTACCCCTAAATTCTTTACTTCTGTCTTGACTTTTAGGCCTTATGGATCAAGTTTATTTCTAATATCCTCATTATATCCATTTTTGCCAATCACTAAGATTTCCCATTTCTCCTTATTTTGTTTGAGAAAATTACTACTCATCCATTTAGAAACACAAGTAAGACATTGTGTCAGTGAAACACGAGAGTCAGGG
Source organism: Polypterus bichir lapradei (assembly GCA_026402145.1). Taxonomy (NCBI): domain Eukaryota; kingdom Metazoa; phylum Chordata; class Cladistia; order Polypteriformes; family Polypteridae; genus Polypterus; species Polypterus bichir. The sequence goes on from JANRMT010062831.1 coordinate 30,183,224, forward strand.
TCATTAGGTGCTATTTGTAAATACAGTTGTGTGTCATCAGCATAGCTGTTGTAGCTCACATTATGTCTTGAGATAATCTGACCTAATAGAAGCATGTAAATCAAAAAGAGCAGCAGACCCAGGATAGAGCCTTGTGGAACACCATATAGAATATCATGTGTCTTCAAAGTATAATTACCATAACTAACAAAGAGTTTTCTACCTGCCAGGTAGGACTCAAACCAATTTAAGACACTGCCAGAAAGGCCCACCCACTGACTAAGGCATTTTATAAGAATCTTGTGATCAGTGGTATCAGTGCGGCACTCAGATCTAAGAGGATGAGAACAGATACATGGCCTCTGTCTGCATTTACCCACAAGTCATTTACTACTTTAATGAGTGCAGTTTCAGTACTGTAATTTGTTCTAAAACCCAACTGAAACTTATCAAGAACAGAATGCTTATTCAGGTGATCATTTAGCTGCATAATGACTGCCTTTTCTAAGATTTTACATAAGAAAGCCAGGTTAGAAGTAGGCCTAAAATTTTCAAAAACAGGAGTCAAGGCTATTTTTCTTGAGCAGGGGTTTAACAACAGCAGTCTTAAGACAGTCTGGGAATACCTCCGTATCTAGTGATGAATTTACTATGTCAAGAAAACTCTCAGTTAGCACATCAGATATTGGGTCTTTTGTCAAGGATGCAGGTGGAGGGTCTCAGTTGAGAAATTATTTTATATAAATTGGGTGAATCTATCCTTATGAAAGAATTTAATTTGCTTAAAACAGAATACCGGGGTTTAAGAGGATCAGTATTAGGGGGGTGTACTATATTATTTCCAATATCATTAATTTTGTGATTAAAAATATAGCAAAAGCCTCACAAGTTTCACTGGAAAGTTTTTTGCAGGCATTCAATTGAGTGACCTGGGTTTAGCAAATGAACAATTGTAGAAAATAAGACTGTTAGATTACTAGCATTGTTATTTATAATTTTAGAGAAATAGCACTGCCACTCAAAATAGACTATGTTGTTGTATTCTGTTATTTTAGCCTTCAACATCTCATAGTGGATAATCAATTTAGTTTTTCTCCATGCTGGGTACAATGGTTTTACCTCAGATCCTGATGTACATATTTGATGGATTGGTGACTCTTAATTTGCCGTGTATGAGTAGTGTGAATAAATGTTCCCTGCCGTGTGCCTGGTCCTGCTGGGATGGGCTCTGGCACCCAGTCACCCATTGTTTAAAAAAAAGCAGATTCAGAAAATTGATGAATTTATTATTATTAATTCATTTATGGCTTGAAAGATGTCACATGCATGTTTAATGGTATATTTTTAAATGTGTAGTCTTTTTTTGATCCAGCTGAGTTTATTTCACACTTTGTAAATCGTGGCATGCACCAAGATGTTTATTTTTTTCTTGATAACATCTTGCAGAGTACAGTCCTGAGATTAGTTCAACATATTAACAAGCTCAACTGCTTAAAAAGAAGTGGGCTTGGAAAGTAACTCATATACATGTAGTATATTGAATTGCTATGCTTGCTTCTCATATCTAGAGTGCATATAATTTTGTCCACAAATTTTATTTTGAAAATGTTTTCATTATCTGCTCTTGGCATCAGGCAATATTTGTATGATTATTCTTACCACCCTGGGAAGTGACTTTGCCATACTTATATAAGCACTTAGATACTGTAATACATGTTTCTTGTGAAGAATAAACATGACCTGCTTAACTGATTTTTTTTAGAAATTAAGGAAGATTTACATTACCTTTATTGACATGCAACAGAATACACATCACACAATTTGAAGACAGTGTAATGGAGAATGTGCTGTTCTGATATTTATTGTGAACCAGATTGAAACAAGTCTGTGTTTAATGAAATGTTCATTGTTCAATTGTGACGTTAGAAAACCACATACAATATCCTGTATCCTGACATTTCACTGGTGGCTCAGATAAGCACAATGGCTTTATAAATCAATGAATTCATAAATTTCTCACTTATACAACAGATAAAAATCAAAAATTACCTTTGTGATTTCATTATAGGCTTGTACTTGTATATGGCCATTATTGTCACAGGTACAGAGTACAGCATAATTCCAACATGCATATACTAATTCATTATGCAAAATGTTACCACGCTCTAGCACCATGAGTAGTGAGTTGTACTACCTTGCTAAAACACATTTTGAGTGATATTTCTAGGAAAGCATTTTAGTTGCATTAGACAGTAACTGATAAGTCCTTGTAATGGATGTCTGACAGTTGTACTACTAACCAACCATTTTAACTTAGATACTGTTTTTTGATCAGTTAGAAGGGGGTTGGGGGAGAGTCTCCAAAATTACTTACTTGACTGCAGATAAAGAAGTAAATCAATAGTGAGTCATATAATAACTTAAAACTTCAACAGAAGGTAGGGCGAGTAGAAGCAGCTCGTGTCCCTGTTTATGAGTGGTAAGCTGGCAATTCATGATGTTAGTGATAATTTGAAAGAAACAATTAGTGTGTCATTCAAACTAGGTACTAGAATTACAGAAAGAAAATTGGAAGAAAAAAACACAAAACTAATTACAGTTATGCAATCTGTTAGAACAAAGGTAAGTACAGAACCCATGAAAGTGGGGAAAACAAGCAATACTTTAAAAGAAGGAAAACATAGAGCCATACAAAGGTTATGCTTTTTCCATGAAGAATCAAGATATACAGTTGGTTTTTGGCCTAAGGAAAACTTTTTTGTGTACTCTTTTTATTTACCATTAACAGTGAGATCATTGGGTTTACTGGTCTTTTATACTCTGGAACTGCAGAAAGCTTTATTTTGTCAGAGCCTTTGTTCAAATTATGAATTATGTATCAAAGAAGAGACAAGTGAGCCACAAAAAGAGTTGGAGCAGTCACCCATATATTGTTTCCTGGCATGCGAAAGAGGGAATTGTTGTGTACATTTGAGTACAGATTTGAGTCCAGAACAGAACTGTCTTGATGTGGTAAAGAAGGTGGTTTTAAAGGAGAGGACAAGAAGTGATGTCATCAGGGCTGGAACCGGATGTGACATCATCAGGGCCAGAAACGAAAGTGGTGTCCTCAAAACCAGGAGGAATTTGCCGTAATCAGTCTGCAGTGGAAAGAGAGAAAAGGTCACTGCACTCTGCCACCCCCTGGTCTGGTGTGGAATTACACTCATTTAGGCCCTATAACTGCCTCCCATGTGCACATGTGTGACACAGGCAATTTCCATAGGGCTTTTAAATTACTCTTCTGCTACACAGAGCCTATGACGGCAATTTATCTGTTAACAGGTGCCTTTTTGCTTAAAAATAAAATGTATGCATTGATACAGCTGTTGTCTAAAGCCTTAAATGAATATATTAAAGAAAACATCAAAAATGTTTTTTTAACCCGTCCACTAGTTCTGTTGGTGCTGGGTTTTTCTTCATTGAAAAGAAAGATGGTCCTTGCATCCATGCAACCTCAAGGTGAACTAAATTATAGTAAAAAGTAATTATTCACTTTCATTAATCTCAGCATTATTAAATCAGATAACGGGGTGTATAGTCTTCACTAAATTGGATTTGAGAAGTGCATTCAACTTAATTTGTATAAGAGTGATAGACAAATGAAAAACTGCATTTAGTATGACTTGTGGACACTATGAATATGTTGTTTTGCCCTGTGGTTTAGCCAATGCACCAGCAGTTTTTCAATCCCGCATCAATTACATTTTAGCAAATAGTCTGTGGTAATATGTACTAATCTATGTGAATGGCATTTTTTTTTTTCAAACAAATGTACTGACCATGTGTAAAATGTTAGAGTTGGCCTTTTATGACTTAGAGCAGAGCTTTATACTTAAACTTCACGTTTGTTTTTCAGGTGTCTGATTTCTCATAGTGGACTTAGTATTACTAGGCATTGCTACTAGAGGTAGCTGAACATCCCTTCATGAACTATATGGACCACAAAAAATCTGATGTATTTAAAATCTTCTAAAAGAGTTAATGTATGCCAAGCCAGATGGCCACTGTTTTTCAGCAGATTTAATTTTATAATCTTCTAGAGAGCTGAAAGCTGAAATCTTAAAGCTGATGACTCAGAACATCCATTAGAACATTCTGACTAAGGAGTGTTTTTTATTCAGTTACCTGCTAGAACCCTGTAGATTTTATCACTCAGCTTGAAGACAATCATCGACAGGAACCCACTCCAAATAATGTCTGTCACCAAAGAATTTTAATTTGTCCCTAAATCAGCCAGGAAAAAAAATTTTATTTTGAGGCAATAGTACCCTTATAGCAGGGATCTTAAAAAACATGGAATTAATGAAAATAGTATTATTGTTGGTCATTTTTGATTAATGACAGTAGGGCTGATGTTCATGCTTGTGAAGTCTGCAGTAGAGCTACAGTAGGTAAAATTTGGGAAGAAGTTTGGCTTACTTCAGCCCATTCAGTAGTAATTATGATATTAAGAAAAGGTCATAATGGAGTTTTTTTTTTGCAGTCTTCATCCTTCCCAATAAATACCACTATTTTGATTGTAGTTAAAAGGTTTGCCAGGAGCACACACCCCAAGGAAACGTCCTTTCTCCAAAGACTTACTAGACATTTTTTTTAAAGATTATTTTTCAAGTACATGAAATTCTTTAAGTCTAACATTACTGACTGAGGATCTCAATTCATATCAAAGTTCTGGAGATACACTTTTGTAAAAGGATAGGCATAATGGATTAACCTTACTTCTGGCTATCAACCCCAGGGTAAATGTCAGACTGAGAGGGTAAATCAAGACCTCAAACTATTTCTTAGATGTGCCGTTGTTTTGTGTCATATGATTTACTTACTCTGACTGAACTTTAGAAGAATATTTTGTTTAAAATTCAGCCCTGGTAATGTCTCCCTTTGAATGTTTGAACATTTATTAACCCTGCTCTTCGCATACTGGTTCAAGTAGTTCTTCCATTCTCAGTTTGACTGAATACCTTGATGCTCTGTAATGTAAATTGTAGACTGAGAATCCCTCCTGAGTTAAACTGGAACAGAAGGTGTGGCTTGAAATACAAAAGATCTGTTCGAAGGTTCTATCTCAGAAATTAGCCCTTTATATAATTGTGAAATATGTTTCTTTAACATTATATAAATGGGCCCCTTCCGAGTCATTTTAAATTATACCTGGCTTTTCATGTGTCATGTCCTGCAGGAGGAATTGAGGCCAGGCGCAGTGTTACCTTGGTGGCAGTCAAAGGCAGAGGCCTTGGCAGACTGGAGCCCAGACACATAAACTGACTCTTGGGATGTGGATAGTCACCTCTCTTGGGGGAAAGGAGTTTGAGTTGGTGGGTAAGGCAGAGGGATACCAACTAGATTTAGTTGGGCTCACATTCACACACTCACTTTACTCTGGAGTTGCCCTGGTGGGAGCGGGCTTCTTGTTGAGACACCCTGCCTCTCGATGCCATGTTAGAGCTTGTCCTGGAGAACGAGAGGGCTGCATCTATGCGGCTGAATTTCACGGAGGGGAGGAATCTGACTGCCATATGTGCCTATGCACCAAATGTCAGTTCGGAGTACTAGGCCTTCTTGGAGCTGTTAAAGGGGATGCTGGAAAAGGTCCCATCCTGGGATTCCATAGTTCTGCTGGGAGATTTCAATGCCTATGTGGGTAATGATGGAGACACCTGGGGAGGTGTAATTGGGAGGAATGGCTTCCCTAATCTAAACCCGAGTGGTGTTTTGTTATTGGACTTCTGTGCTATGCATGGTTTGTCCTTAATGAACACCATATTCGAACATAAGGTGGCTCATAAGTGTACCTGATACCAGAGCACCATAGGCCAAACACCTATAATAGATTTCATAATTGTATCATCAGATTTTTGGCCGTAATTTCTAGACACTTGGGTGAAGAGAGGGCAGAACTGTCAACTGACAACCATCTTTTGATGAGTTGGGTCAGATGGTGGGAAGATAACTGGACAAACCAGGAAAGCCCAAGCGAGTAGTGAGGCTGGCCTGGGAACATTTTGGAGAGGCCAGAAGACTTTGAACTCCAACCTCTGAAATAGCTTTTCCCACATCAGGCTGAAAAACGAAGCCTTCTGTGTATGGTTAGCTCAAGAGAATCCCGAAGCAGCACAGTGGTACCGACAGGCCAATAGAGCCTGAGGCCTGGGTCATCAGGGAAGCAAAAACATGGTTGTGCATGGAGTTCAGAGATACTATGGAGAGCAACTATTGATTGGGCCCAAAGAGGTTCTGGCAAACCATCAAACAACTCAGAAAGGAAAGACAGGGATTCAACAAGGCCTTTCTCAGCAAGGCTGGAGAAGTGCTGACCCGGACTGAGCAAGTTGTCTGGTAGAGAAAAGAACACTTTGAGGAGCTCCTAAACCTGATGGACATGCCCTCTGTGGAGGACACAAAGCCAGAAACTGATAAGGAATCAATGCCCATCTCCCTGAGGGACGTCACTGAGGTAGTTAAGCAACTCTGCAGTTGGCAAGGCCCTGGGGGTAGATGAGACCTGCCTAGAAATGCTGAAGGCTTTGGACATTGTTGGACTGTCATGGCTGACATGCCTGTTGTGACGAACGTCCGGGGTCCATGCCCAGCCGGGACACCCCTTCTCTATATGTTTCAGGGGAGCAAGCATGGGCTGCGCAGTACCTCCCTCGGACCACGTGGTGGCAGCCCCCCTGGGTAACTGTGATTCCTCAAATACCCACAGGGCTCCATGGGAGATGGAGTTCTCCACAGCCCTGTTGGGATCCAGGGTGGCCACCAGGAGGCGCTGCGGGGGTTCCTGGGCCCGTCTGGACCTTAGTTCAGCCACACCTGGAGGTATAGTTGGAGGCAGGTGGTCAAGCACCTGACACACTTCCAGGTGAACTATAAAAGGGGCCAGCAGCCACCACTCCGGGAGCCTAAGTCGGGAGGGGGAGGACAACACTTGCCAGGAGGAGTGGTGATAAAGAGAGTAGTGTGTCTTTTGTTTTGGTTTCGTGCTTTTGGGACTATGCTGTGGCTGAGGGGCACGGGGGAGACATGTCCCCCAGCTGAACAAAAATATATCCTTTTGGCTTTATTTTAACGTGCTTCTGTTGTCAGTCTGTGTCGGGTTGGGCACATATATGGTGCCTTTCTTACACTATTCAATTTTGCATGGTCATCAGTAGCTGTGCCACTGGAGCGGCAGAAGAGGGTGGTGGTCCCCATTTTTAAAAAGGGGGACAAGAGGTTGTGCTCCCACTATTGGGGAATCACTCTCCTCAGCCTCCCTGGGAAAGTGTTAGGTTGCTAGAAACTAGAAAGAGACTTATCCCAATCAAGGAACCTCAGATCCAAGAGTAACAATGTGGATTTCATCCAGGCCATGGAATGCTGGACCAGCTCTTCACCTTTATGAGGATTCTGGAGGTGACACGGGAGTACAACACCAGAAGGTATATGACTGTGTTCCTCAAGGGATGCTGTTGGGATTGCTCAGAAAGTATGGGGTTCCAGGTCCCTAATAATGGCTATTCGGTCCCTATATAATCACAGTGAGAGCTGTGTGCACACACATGGAATAACATCAGCACAGTTTTCAGTGGCTGGGGGACTCCACCAGGGTGGTGCTTTGTCTCCTGTCCTGTTTGTATTTTTCATGGATGGAGTTTCAAGGTGTAGTTGGGAAAAGTGAAGTCAAGTTTGGTGACCTTTGAATCACATCACTGCTTTTTGCACATAACGTGGTTCTGTTGGCTTCATCGGGCTGTGTACTCCAGCACACATTGGGACAGTTTGTGACAAATGTGAAGCAGCAGGTATGAGGAACAGCACCTCCAAATTTGAGGGCATGGTCCTTGGTAGGAAAATTGGGTCGGTGAGCGCAGTTCACTATACCAATCTGTAGTGGGGAAGAAGGAGCTCTCGATTTACCAGTCATTGTACAGTCCTATCCTCACCTATGGTCATGAGCTTTGAGTAATAACAGAAAAAGTGAGATCGCGGGTACAAGTGGCCAAAATGGGACTTTCTCTGCAGAGTGGATGGGTTCTCTCTTAGAGATAGGCATCTCATATGGATGCCTTTCTGTGGAGGTTACAGACACAACCAGCTGGGAGGAGACCCTGTGGAACACCCAAAGCTTGCTGGAAGGATTATATCTCCCACATGGCCAGAGAACTGCTTGGGATCCCACATAATGAGTTGGCAAGTGTGGCTAGAGAAAAGGACATTTGGACCTCACTGCTGCTAAGACCTGCGGATAAGCGGTGGAAAAATAAATTAACGGATTAACGTCTGAAACCTGTTCTTTGCAGTCGCTTATCTTTTCGACTAGTGGAGGATAAGGTGAAACAGGAGTCTGAAGTCCAAATAATAGATTTGAAACATTGTGGTGCCAAAGTTTTTCATATTGTCTATTGGAAAGGTTATTACCCTGAGGAATATATAGTACATCCGGAAAGTATTCACAGTGCATCACTTTTTACACATTTTGTTATGTTACAGCCTTATTCCAAAATGGATTAAATTCATTTTTTTCCTCAGAATTCTACACACAACACCCCATAATGACAATGTGAAAAAAGTTTACTTGAGGTTTTTGCAAATTTATTAAAAATAAAAAAACTGAGTAATCACATGTACATACTGTAAGTATTCACAGCCTTTGCTCAATACTTTGTCGATGCACCTTTGGCAGCAATTACAGCCTCAAGTCTTTTTGAATATGATGCCACAAACTCGGCACACCTATCCTTGCCCAGTTTCGCCCATTCCTCTTTGCAGCACCTCTCAAGCTCCATCAGGTCGGATGGGAGGCGTCGGTGAACAGCCATTTTAAGATCTCTCCAGAGATGTTCAATCGGATTCAAGTCTGGGCTCTGGCTGGGCCACTCAATGACATTCACAGAGTTGTCCTGAAGCCACTCCTTTGATATCTTGGCTGTGTGCTTAGGGTCGTTGTCCTGCTGAAAGACGAACCGTCACCCCAGTCTGAGGTCAAGAGCGCTTTGGAGCAGGTTTTCATCCAGGATGTCCCTGTACATTGCTGCAGTCATCTTTCCCTTTATCCTGACTAGTCTCCCAGTTCCTGCCGCTGAAAAACATCCCCACAGCATGATGCTGCCACCACCATGCTTCACTGTAGGGATGGTATTGGCCTGGTGATGAGCGGTACCTGATTTCCTCCAAACGTGACGCCTGGCATTCACACCAAAGAGTTCAATCTTTGTCTCATCAGACCAGAGAATTTTGTTTCTCATGGTCTGAGAGTCCTTCAGGTGCCTTTTGGCAAACTCCAGGTGGACTGCCATGTGCCTTTTACTAAGGAGTGGCTTCCGTCTGGCCACACTACCATACAGGCCTGATTGGTGGATTGCTGCAGAGATGGTTGTCCTTCTGGAAGGTTCTTCTCTCTCCACAGAGGACCTCTGGAGTTCTGACAGAGTGACCATCGGGTTCTTGGTCACCTCCTTGACTAAGGCCCTTCTCTCCCGATCACTCAGTTTAGATGGCCGGCCAGCTCTAGGAAGAGTCCTGGTGGTTTTGAACTTCTTCCACTTAACGGATGATGGAGGCCACGGTACTCATTGGGACCTTCAAAGCAGCAGAAATTTTTCTGTAACTTTCCCCAGATTTGTGCCTCGAGACAATCCTGTCTCGGAGGTCTACGGACAATTCCTTTGACTTCATGATTGGTTTGTACTCTGACATGAACTGTCAACTGTGGGACCTTATATAGACAGGTGTGTGCCTTACCAAATCATGTCCAGTCAACTGAATTTACCACAGGTGGACTCCAATTAAGCTGCAGAAACATCTTAAGGATGATCAGGGGAAACAGAATGCACCTGAGCTCAATTTTGAGCTTCATGGCAAAGGCTTTGAATACTTATGTACATGTGCTTTCTCAGTTTTTTTATTTTTAATAAATTTGCAAAAACCTCAAGTAAACTTTTTTCACGTCATTATGGGGTGTTGTGTGTAGAATTCTGAGGAAAAAAATGATTTTAATCCATTTTGGAATTAGGCTGTAACATAACAAAATGTAGAAAAAGTGATGCGCTGTAAATACTTTCCGGATGCACTGTACTTGTCATGGAAGTGATTTTTGTGCACTGCATTTCTTATATCAGCTTCAATTGTGTCATCCGTGTAAGCCAGATGCATGTTTTCCGGGCCCACGCTTCAGGAAGGAGACTCTTGTGAATCTTATTTTTATGCAGAAAGGATGTCTGGCTCAAAAATCAGCAAGGATGATTTTTGCTCGCTGATTTTTTTTTTCTACATTATCAGTATTTTTGTGCTTCAGATTTCAGTGAATTTTCTCTAGGCATTCTCTTATTTTACCACTTTTCAACTTTAGTTTCCTGGGTCAATTTTGTACTTTTACATCAGTTTACAACATCATGTATCTAAGCAAACACATTCAAAACACTTGAAAAATACAATATGATATAGACAAACACAAATTTTACAAGCAGGTGATATGAATATGGATAATAAATATAAGACAGACACTAATGAGCTGCAAGAACTATTTTCAATGAAGCACGGCAGTATTAAAGCTGAGTATGTTAGAAAGCAGCTGAAAGAATGTAGAAAGTGTCAGTCTTTGTGAAAGCAATGTGACACCAAAAGCAGATTCTGTGCTCAGAAACTGCATTTCGAATAATGTGTACTGGTCTGATTACTTTGCTACAGTCTAGATCACGGGTGTCGAACTCCAGTCCTGGAGGGCCGCTGTGGCTGCAGGATTTCATTCTAACCATCGTCCTCATTAGTGACCAGTTCTGGCTGCTAATTAACTTCTTTTGCCTTAGTTTTTATCAACTTGACTCAGGCTAGCAGCCAAACAATAATGAGACACAAAACGAGCCACCACATGACCAGCTCACCTGTGCCCATCACACAATATCTATAAATAAAGAAAGGTGAAGGTCTTGGTAACGCTGATCTCTCAGGTCACCAAAACATTTGGACATTGGTATTCTTAGAAAAAACAGAAAAATCAACAGTTTTGGAAATGTCTGCAGTGGCAGAATGAGAGCAGCAACAAGCCATGGAATTAAATAACAAGTTTAATTAACAGCAAGAATCAGCTTCTCATTAAGAGATTGGTTGGAGTTTGAAATCCCAGTTTAGCTGCTCATTTGTTGGCTCGTTTCACATCTCATTTCTTCTTGGCTGTCATTTAATGAAGAAAGAAATCAATTCAGAGGCCTGAATCCTCCAAAACAGGGCTATTAAAATTAAAGAGTGAATTAGCAGTGAAAACTGCTCGCTGATTAGGAAAAGGGTTAGAATGAAAACCTGCAGCCACTGCGGCCCTCCAGGCCTGGAGTTCGACACCCCTGGTCTAGATAGATTAAAACTAGAATCTGTGAGGACAATGTTGTTAAGAAAATGTCGTTCTTGACATGGTAAGGCAGCTCGATCTCTTTGGTCTTGAGCAAATGTGGTATTATGACCCAGACCAAGCCTGCTGGTTTCAGAAACATCCAGAACATTTCAATGAGCTGAACACATTAGATCACTTAAAAACAATGATGGAAAAATAGATTCAGCAAACTAATTAATACCAATGTGTATTTGTTCCAGCTTAAAGTAAGCTGTTCGTTTTTAAAATCCAACAGGATTATATTAGTAAAAGTAACTTACAATGTGAGGCTGAGTGAACTTCCCTGTATTACAAGTTACCACAATAATATATGTTTTGACATTTTTCACATTTTACACACTTTGCACCTGTGATATGCATTAACATAAGCCCAGAAGACAACCAGTAATTCCATAAGGCATTCAAGTGAAGATTGTAACGTGCCCTTGGCTAACAGAGTTTTCAGTAAAAACCTAAAACTAATGTAGCTGTCCAGGATCAATCCTACCCCCAAGTTCCCAGAGTTCAGAACTCATCCAAGACATTCCTTGGCTAGTGTGGCTGTAATCAGCTTTAGGCAAATACATACATGCGACAGTTAATAAGGCGATCTTCAGCCTACACTCAGAAGTTCATGACAAAAATAAAAAAAAAAATTAAAACTTTTATAGTTTTGTTTATGCTTTTTTCCAGACATCACTTTGTTCATAGTAAACATTTACAATTTTAAAAATACTGCAAGATTTTACCTGATTATGCTTCTCTGAGTAGCATAAAGTCTGCGTACACCCTTGCTGCATCATTAGACACACAACACCATGTGGCTTCTGCAAGCCATATGTCAGGACTACCACTTTTCATTGTGTGAAGTGCATCTTTACTTGAAAATAAGGTTATGTGACTGTGAAAGCAAACTTTGACCTTTCTATAAGACAGCTGGCAAGCACCATTCACCACTTGAATGCTGCTTATCACCAATACACTGTCGGTATCTGAAGTTTTCTCGCAAATAGTCATCTTTGATTTGAGGGGAACACTTAAATGAAATATCATGGCCTTGTTGTTTCTCTATAATTTTCAAGTTGACCAGCCAGTATAGGATGACAACAACGTTTATTTCTATAGCATATCTCTCTATTATATAAAAAAAATCCTGGGATGAGACAAGACTTTTTAGTCGTGGACGAGATATGACTCTTTCAGAGAGATACTTTCAAGTCTCGCGAGACGAGAATTTGTGCCAAGAGATTTAACCTGGCCCGGGGCTGGAAATAAAAAAGAAAGAGTAGATTACAAAGTAGAACGTCGTAAAGAGGTTCCATAACATTGGTGCGATACACATGCAGAGCAGGTTAGAGATAATGAAAGTACTAAAATTCGAGAGTCTCAAAAAAAAAAAATGACAGTAAAGATCGCATTAGCGCAAACAAATGAAAATTATTACTCAATGAAATAATGGAACAGCAAAAAGAGATCAGATATATTGTTTGGATTTAAACTCTAAGTCGGAAACTTGTAGATCGTCTAATTTCTGTTGCCATGAGGGAAAAGTAGTGTTCCTTCCCAATGAAGAGGTGTATCCTCGAGAATTAAAAGATTTGTTGTTTGTTGAAAGTGAAATCTACATACGCGAGCGGCAGAGGCGCGAAGTGGCCTGGGGGTTGGCGAGCGAAGCGAGCAGTGGGCAAAGCCCCCTAGTTTCTATAGAACATTTTCATACATAGCATGTAGCTCAAAGTGCTTGCTTTACAAGATGTCAAAGAAATAGGTACAAGAAAAGAATAACAAATTAAAATATGCAATAATAAAAATGAATAAGTAGTAAAAAATACATCAGTATGAGATTACACAACATAAATTAGTAGAAAAGTAGATTCTAATATGTACTGTAATATACTCTTAAGTTTCTAAAGATGAGTCTAATGATAACCTCAGATGGTCAAGAGAACAGAAAAACATAAACAAATCTCCAGTTAAGCTGGAGAACAAAAACAAAAATCTGCAGGGGTTCCAAAGCCAAAAGACCACCCAGACCCACTTGGAATTCTAACTATACTGATGTGCTTAAGTCATTCCTCATTGTTTCCAGGCATTGTCCAAGAGGATTCGCCACATTAGGCCTTGCCTTCATATGAGCAGGTGGCTGCACAATCAGGTGGTGGCGCTTTAAAAACTGCAAAAGAAAACAGAGAATGGTGGAGATTAGTAATGATTTTAAATCTCTATAGAATATGATAATCCATCCATTTTCCAACTCGCTGAATCCGAACACAGGGTCACGGGGGTCTGCTGGAGCCAATCCCAGCCAACACAGGGCACAAGGCAGGAACCAATCCCGGGCAGGGTGCCAACCCACTGCAGGACACACACAAACACACCCACACACCAAGCACACACTAGGGCCAATCTAGAATCGCCAATCCACCTAACCTGCATGTCTTTGGACTGTGGGAGGAAACCTACGCAGACACGGGGAGAACATGCAAACTCCACGCAGGGAGGACCTGGGAAGCTAACCCAGGCACCTAACTACGAGGCAGCAGCGCTACCATCTTAGTGATTAGCAATAATGGATACAATGAGGCTATTAGAAACAAACTGGATACATTAGGATTAAAAGTCAAGACAGAGGTAAAAAGCTTAGGGGTAATTGTTGACTGTAATCTGAATTTTAAATCGCATATTAATCAGATCACTAGGACAGCATTTTTTCACTTAAGAAACATAAGTAAAGTTAGACCTCTTATATCACTGAAAGATGCTGAGAAATTAGTTCACGCATTTGTTTTCAGTCGACTAGATTACTGTAATGCACTCCTATCAGGACTACCCAAGAAAGACATAAATCGTTTGCAACTAGTGCAGAATGCAGCTGCTAGAATCCTAACTAGGAAAAGAAAATCCGAGCACATCTCTCCAGTTTTAATGTCACTACACTGGTTACATGTGTCATTCAGGAGTGACTTTAAAATTCTGCTTATGGTTTATAAAGCCTTAAATAATCTCG
>JANRMT010062831.1:30197995-30220963 GCA_026402145.1 Polypterus bichir lapradei
CCACCTACTCAAAGCATCATGATGCTCCAACAATGATGGATGGATTAAAATGTAGAATTCTACGTGACCATCATCATCAAGCCCTTCCGTGAGAACCCTAAATCCAAAGAGGACTGTTTCATTTATGTTAGGTAGAATGCCCAGAGGGGACTGGGCAGGTCTCATGGTCTGGAATCCCTACAGATTTTATTTTTTCTCCAGCCGTCTGGAGTTTTTTTGTTTTTTCTGTCCCCCCTGGCCATTGGACCTTACTCTTATTCGATGTTAATTAATGTTGATTTATTTTGTTTTCTTATTGTGTCTTTTATTTTTCTATTCCTTATTATGTAAAGCACTTTGAGCTACTGTTTGTATGAAAATGTGCTATATAAATAAATGTTGTTGTTATTGTTGTTACCACTGCGCCACCGTGCCGCTCGATCTATTCTAGTCTGGCATATCCCTAGTGGTAAAATATTCCAGAGTTTTGGTGCATAACAGCAAAAGTCCTCATGACTACTTCTTTTTTCCTTGGCTGTTATAAGCAGGCTACTATTAAAAGATCTAAGGCTATGAATTGGAATGGCGGGGGGGCAGATACTCTAAAATACTGGAAGGAGCAAGAATTTTTAAAGCTTTATATACCATTAGTAGTATTTTAAACTCAGTTCTAAAGAACACGGGCAACCAATGTAACAATATTAAAACTGGTGAGATGTGCTCAGATTTGTTTTTCTGGTTATGATTCTTGCTGCTTCATTCTGAACTAACTGCAACCAATTGATGTCTTTCTTAGGTAGTCCTGTTAGAAGTGCAATACAGTAATCTACTCGACTGAAAACAAAAGTGTTAATGAATTTCTCAGCATCTGGCAATGTTATAAGAGGTCTGCAATTTGCAATGTTCCTTAAGTGAAAAATGCAGTCTTAGTAATCTGGTGAGTGTGCGATTTAAAGTTTAGGTCTGAGTCCACTATTACACCTAAATTCTTTACCTCCACCTTGTCTTTTAATGCTAAGGAATCAGGTTTACTTCAATTATCCTCATTATTTCCATTTTTGTGACAACTAAGATTTCTGTTTTTTTTCCTTATTTAGTTTGAGAAAGTTACTACTCACCCAATTATCAATACATAATCAGCCCCTCTCCAATCCAAAGCAACTCTCAAAGGATAAAGTCATGGTTCTAATGTGCAGTAGCATTGTAAATTAACTTGCACAGCATGTTATAGTGAGAAATCTGCTTCTACATGAATACTACTGTACATTGACACATGGCAGTCTAAGAAAACTGCAGCAGCCGTTTTCCACCATATTGAGCTTCCTGTCTCTAAAGTGGAAATCACCTGTTAGGCACAGATGGAAGTAAGGAGATGGTGTTATAATGAAAAGGAATATGAACAACTTTGTTAAAGCAATACAGTCTATTTAGACGTAATTTTTGTGGCCATGTGCTAAGTAGGGGGACACTATTACTTACATGTTTCCACCTCCGTAATTTGTTCATTTTCTCTAAAGTTGTAACACTATGAACTTCCAACTTTCCAGTTAATTTAAACTAAAAGGTGGCTCATTAAGTTCTGGAAATCATTTTATTTAGTCATCCACATTGCTGGCTGTGGCTGTTGCTGTTTTCCAAGTAAGCCTACCTGGGAATCAGCCCATTAAAAGTTTTTACAGGTCTTTATTCACATCAAGAAAATCAGTGATGCCAATCATCTCATTATGTTTTTCTTTCTACGTGTATTGCTTAGGAAAAAATATTACAATGTGACTGAAATTCTCGATTTGAGTTTTCAACAGAATTTTAGTCATCATTGAACACAAATGGGCCTTTCTGCCATAATGTCAGTATGTGTGTCTGTTTGTAAGAGGCATGCATGACTTGCCATGAAATTCAGCACTCTTCCTACAATCTTGATATTTTAACAAGTTTGCTTCTTGGCATCTTCTGTAAAAGTGAATATGAATTTCATAAAAATGTTTCCTTTTTGAAACAAGGTTTCAAGTAAAAGTATGTGAAAAAGGAAAAGTTCTTTTGAAAACTCAACTCAAGTGTGCTAAGACAAAGTTTGAGGAAATGACAAACTTAAAAGAGCAAACAGAAGCCTCACTCAGTGGATCAGCTGAGGTCAAACCTACTTGGAGAATCACTTTAGAACTAAACACAAAAAACATAAATGCTAAAATGCCAAATCATAGTTAGACATAGCAGAAAGTCCTAACTGAAGCACAATATTTTTAGCCCTCACTCTAACTAAAAAATAAGTAAATCAGCCATGAATTCATGCTTGGATGCCTGAAGCTATGCTCTGCCCTCTTAAATATTTAGGGTGTGATGACATCAAATGCCATGTGACTTCCATGTTACGTAACAAGACAAAGCCCCAGTGCTTGTTTTGTTATACAGAAATTTTAACCATAGAGTATAGAGGTGCCCCTAATGAGGTGATAAGAGTATGCAGAAAATGCCAAACTACCCGATTCAGATTGTTGTGCATTAGTCTATATAGTCTTTCAAACACTTTCTCATTCAGTGTTTGCACAAGAGAAAGTAGGGTGAAATGACACCTTTTATTGGCTAACTAAATAGATTACAAATGCAAGCTTTCAAGGCAGCTATGGCTACATCTTGCCTGATGAAGGGGCTTTAGCTGCCTCGAAAGCTTGCATTTGTAATCTATTTAGTTAGCCAATAAAAGGTGTCATTTCACCCTACTTTCTCCTGTATCGATCTATGGATAACACAGTACAACACTCTACTGCTATAGTGTTTGCACAAGTAAGATTAACTTCTCTGAACCATCTGGGTTGGTGAGTCAGGAAGCATTTTGAGAGCAAAAATACTATAGTGCAGAGCTTAGAGTATGCTGGTTGCAACAACTGCAAAATCACAAACATAGTGTAGTTATAAGACAACTGCTTTGAACAACAGATAGAATCGCAGATATCCAGATTGAGCAGTCAATCCTGGGTTAGACACAATAATTTCACTATACACTGTACACGTGTGGTCAATGTATGGAGAAGTGCCATCACCCAAGAAATGAAGACCAGCAGTCAACTAATCGGTAGATATAGCAGTCTTGTCTTAAGGGATATATCAGAATGCATATCTCATTATATTGTGTTGATAATGGAACTAAGAAGCCTGATGATGTGACTGAGTCCTACTATGAGCAAAATTGTACAACATATTGGAGAAATATTGGCTGGTTTCATGAATTCCACCTTCTCCTGATTCACACTGTCAGAAATGCTAGGATTTGGCCAAACTCCATGAGTCAATGGTTTCTGGTCTGTGTCATTAATACAGTTTGGTGGTAGCAGTGTCATGATGTAGGTTTGTTTCTTTGTTGTTGCTTTTCTTGACAATGTCAGAGAAAAAAAATTGTGTCACAGGATACAGTGCCTATGAAAAAGCATATTTGTAATTATTCGGGACCACTTTGCAGAGATCCATTTTCACATTGATATTAAACAGTGTTTTTCTGTTGATTAAAGTCAAAAAAAGCCAAGTTAAATCCACTGGGATTCAATGTTATAAAACAGTAAAATATGCAAACTTCTAAGGAAGTGAATACTTTTTATTGTTAGTTTAATATTAGTGAATACTTTCTGTAGCTAGTCATTGCATTGTGGAAGCAGTCCAAAAAACTGTGAATGGATAGTTTCAGCAAGATAATCATCTGTGTGCCAAGGCTGTGAAACTCCAATAAAGGTTTCAGGAATATGACAGTGAAATCACTTTGAAGCACTGGCCTCACCAATAATCATCTGTGACCTAGGATGGAATGAGCAATTCAGAGCAGGTATCCTAAGCCAGATAATTTGCATCAAATATGGAATGCATTGGAATTGACGTGTGCCAGGAACCCTGTGCCACAGTCTTATAATTTACCTTTATCAGAGAATGCTTTTCCACACAATATTTTAATCATTTATGAATTTAAATGTATTTAAATAAATAAATAATAAAACATTACTAAACACCAAAATATAATTCAATATTCAGAATCTAAAAATCTAGAAAAACTTGCATAAAAGGTTACTACCAAAACTGAAACAAAAATAACTGTGAAGTAACTGCAGACTACAGCACCTGAGAGCCCGTTACCACTTTTTTCTCAACTGTAGCTTTGCAGACACCATTAAGCAGCTGAATATGCAATAAAAATGTCATGTCATTTTCCAACTCGCTTAATCCAGACCAGGGTCGTGGCTGGATCCTATCCCAGCTAGCATAGAACACAAGGCAAGAACAAACCCTGGACAGGTTGCCAGTTCATCACAGGGTGGACAGATACACCCCAATACACCAAACACACACACACACACACCAAGGCCACTTTAGCATCGCCAGTTCAGCTAACATACCTGTTTTTGGACAATGGGAGAAAACTGGAGCACCTGGAAAAACAACACAGACACAGGGAGAACATGCAAACTCCATGCAGGGTGGACCTAAGATGTGAACCTGGGTTTCTTTACTTCAAAGCAGCAGTGCTACTACCATTGAGCCACTATGCTACCTGCAATGAAAATTAGAATAATAAATTACCAGGACATAAAGATACAAGAAGGAAGCAGGCTAAATCTGCGGTCAGAGAGCAGGCTAAAGTCAGAAAACCATATAGGACTGGAGGAACCAATCATCAAAAGCAAATTCTCTAACCAAATCAACCATTAAAAAAGAAGGTGGTTACCAAAGGTTATTCACTACCCTCACTGTGCTATTTAGTTTTATTTGCTTAGCTTAGAGATCCAAAGCTATCCACTTTGCCAAATTAAATAAGGAAAATGAGATGACATCACATGTCACAAAGCCAAACAACATGTAGCTACAAATAGCTGTCAAAGTTGTAAATAGTATGGTCAACTCCCTGAGAAACAAACAGCACAAAATAGGGCCAAGATGACATAATAAAAAATTAACAATACCCAAAAATCTTAAAGAAAATAGAAAAAAATAAGACAAATGAACTCCTTTGGTAATAAAAACCAAGATTTATTCTAAGCAACAAAGGAGTGAGAAACACAAGGAAAAACTCAAAAGAGGTTACAAAACATTATATAAATCATAACATTAACACATTGTTTGCTCTGAGGGCAAATAGATGACCGTCGTTTTATTAGGTAAATGTCCTTACAAAAGTGAGCACTCAAATTATAGCTCAATGTATAAAAAATAGCCACTTGTATCACCTACTGTGAGATTCAGCCAGTAATAATAAAGCATTAATGGACCAATATAGCATTCCTTTGCTCTGTTGTTGGAATAAGTACTTATTTACTTATTAAATTTTTCGTAAGCAGGTTTCGTGCAAATTTCACCTCTACTTCAGGATGCAATTATTTTATTGTTTCAGAGTTTTGTTATCAGAAGCACAGTTTTACACTAAATTGCTGTAATGACTAATTTAATAATGACATGTTCTCAGTTGGAATAGTATGCATGTTACGGCACCTTGTGCAGGTACTCCGCTCATTTTCTTTGTTCTTCGTTTTCACAAGAATTTTTTGTACACTTCAAATGTCTTTTACATATGTAAATTAGTTTGGTTTTGTGAAATTGTCTTATTAATAATTAGAAAGAATTTAAAATGGATATGTATCTGTTTTATAAAATATAAACTTATTTCCACATGCATTGTTTGTGTGTAACTCAAAAAGAAGCTCAGCAGACAAAACTAGTATAACAGGAAACTGCGAAAGTCAGATGGCAGGTGTCTGATGCTCCCATTTGTTTCTCCATCATGTGTTCCACGGCTACAGCTTTCCTGTATTAATCAGTTATTTTTTTGTTTTTACTGTTTGCTGAGCTGAAGTCCCGTAAAATTTTGGTCATACAGTAGTCTGCATTTAGAGGCATTCTAAATCCTTTGGACAAGGTAAAGATGTAAGGCTTGTCTTCTGTTTTGGAAAACTGATAAATGTGGCAACTTAATAAATGCCTCCATAGTCAAAGCTGATAAGCTTCCTTTGTGCTTATGTCTCTGAGGAGAATGCTTCACACCGCTTCAGCAATGAATTCAGTCATCCTGGATTTGCCTGAGTCACATGCGTTTAGATTGAATTATATCTGTCTCTGTGCTTCTTTTGAGTCAAGGCTGTCAAATTGTGTTCTTTGTGACAAGGCCTTCAGTCAAGTAAGGCCTGATCTGCGATTACCAGACCAGCTTCATTGGACGTCTGTGAGACTTTGGAAGCTGGCTTACTAGAAAAGAAAGGCATTTACACCACACAACATTCTTTTCTGTTGTGACCGATTGCCTTTTAACCATTTTAGAGGCTTTTGCATGTGGAGTTAAAATCTGAGCTAATGTGATTTCTCCTGTTAAGTCAGCACATGGTTTAGCTAAAATTAAACTAATGGAGCTTGAGTCATTTCTGATGAAGTACTGGACTTAACCTAGTGATATGAAAAAATGATTTGTCAAGATTTTCGCTATATTACATATGTACCCATTGATTATGGGTCTTTACTGTTGCAGTGTGCAACTCTAAAAGGATTCTGTAAGGGTTTTGATTTGTTTTGTTTCAATACACAAAAGTCTTTGACCTGCAGCGATATAACCAAAATCAATTAAAAGCAGTCCGCTTCATACGTTCACTTTATTTCATTTAGTGGATTCAAAAAGTATTCAGACCCCTTCATTTTCTACACAATTTATTGTGTTGTAGATTTATTTTTAAATGGATAAACCTGTGATTTTACCCATGTATTCAGAAGGGTTTGCAATTTTATTAAAAATCAAAAACTGAAATCTGTCATTCTTAATTCAGTACTTTCTAGAAGCCCCTTTGGCAGCAATTACAGCTTCAGGTTTTCTTGGGGTAAGTCTCTATAAGCTTTGCACACCTGGATTTGTGCACTTTATTCCCATTCTTCTTGGCAGATCCACTCAAGCTTCATTAGATCAAATTGGAAGTGTTTGTAAAATGCTATCATCATGTCTCCCCAGACATGGTCTATGGGTTTTAAAGGCTGAACTTTGCCTGGGCCTCTCAATGACAGTTGGAGACGTGTCCTGAAGCCACTCCAGCATGGTCTTGGCTGTATACTTCAGGTCATTGTCATACTAAATGGTGAACTGCTGCACCAGTTTGAGGTCGTGTTCATTCTGGTGGAGATCTTCAGAGAGATCTTTGTATTTGGTTGAATTCATTCATCCCTGAATCCTGAAAAGGTTTTTTGTCCCTGCTACTGAGAAGCACAGCCATAGCAGATTGTGGCCACCACCATGCTTCATGGTAGGGATGGTATTAGACAAGTGATGAGTAGTCCCTGGTCTTTCCCAGGCATAGGGCTTGCAGTTCTGCCCAGAGACTTCAAATTTTGTCTCATCAAACAAGATAATTTTTTTCTCATGCTCTCAGAGTTCTTTAAGTGTTGTTTGTCAAATTTCACGCAGAGTTCAGCTACTCTTCCATTAATGACTGATTAATGGAGTGCTGGTGAGATGATCATCTATCCGACAGGTTCCCATCTCAATAGAGGATTTCTGAAGCTCTGTTAGAGTGACCATGGTGTCCTTGGTCACCTCCCTGATCAAGACCCTTCTTGCCCTTCCATATTACACAATATGGAACTTTGCAAGAAACCTTATCCAAACTTTAAATTATTACTCTATACAAAATGAAGTTTGTTCATCACTGTACTAACATGGCTTTCAATGGGTACACTGACCAATTGTAAAGTTGTGAAGGTCAGGCTAAATGTTGCTTCACGTTTCACCAAACGTGCCTGAATGTGAGGCTATGTGTAAGATTTCCTGCCTTGTATCTAGTGCTCCTGACATAATCTTCAAATAGCTGCAGCCCTGTTCAAGAAAAAGCAAATTTGGAAAAAAGACTAAAATTTTAAAAAAATTATTTAAATGTCAACAATTTAGCCATGTAATTGAAAACTTTTTATCGTATTTTTCAAGTTTATGTATACAAATTTAGGGATATCTCAAGAATTAAAGTTTATGATTAAGCTTTAATTCCAAGAATCCTTAGTAAATCGCTGAAAATTCTGTCTTATATTTTCTTCAGCATTACGTAATTAGAAAGAAAGGTTTCATAAATCATAAAAGCATCACAAAATTTACTAGGAATTTAGCAAATAAACACAGATCAGCTTCATTTGAAACATTTGGTTCTGTATGTAAGCATCTTTTTATGGCTGGGGAATTTGAATTACATTATTAACTGAACAAATAATATTTTGAGCGTTTGTTTTATTTTTCCTGCTCGCTAAGTTAGCCACATCGTAATGTTTATAAAACATACTAATACATTTTTTTAAATCTAAGACTGGATTATATCAGAACCTTTCAGAAAAGATGAGGAGCTGTCACCATGACAAAAAACAGAGCTATAAGAAGTAAGTGTGCTTGGGATTTTGGAGGGCCTGGATGTGAGTCCTTGACAACTTGGTGTGAGGCCATTACAGTGCTGAATCTCCTGCCTGCTTCTGCCTTAATAAGCAGAATTAAATACTGTACATGTTTTATATTGCCATGTTCACATTTCTTTTTTTTGCGTGTACAGTATTAGTGTGAAATTTTAAAGTTTAATGCAAAAATAAGTAATATTAAAATTAACAATTGAAATCAAGATGTGTTTTGTTTTATGATTGCACATTCATGGAGAACAAAAAAGCTCAACATTATCTAAAACTATGCCAGGGTTTAATGCTGTCAGAGGGCAATAGAAACAAACGTTTTCAATTGTAGACTTCTATAATAGTGAGCGCTAGCTATGGGTTAAAGGAGTATGGCAAGACTCTTTTCTTATTTCTGTACTTCTGTGAACAATAACTCACAACAGCAAACAAGTTAGAAAATGTACACACGGCATAACTGCAGGTGGGCTCAGGACTAACTTAACTGATATGAAAGTTGGAGCATTTTACATTTTTTAGTTACTCTGTCAAACAGTCAGTTATCACATTTTTGTTTAATAAATATTTTTGTATAATAAGTCATATTCAAAAATAAAAGTGATAATGGACTGCAATTACCTGCATTAGTAGACCCAATTTAATACTTGCCTTTTAACAGTATCTTACAATGTCACATTGTTAAATAAGGAGTACAAGTAGGATTGTGGTGGCTTAATACAGTACTTTTAGCTGGGCTGAATGTGTATATATTTTAACAAACAAAAAAAATACACTTCATCTTGAGCACTGAGATATTATACATTTAAAAATGATCTAGATTGCTACATTTTGTACATTTCCACTGCACATAAATATAAGCACAGTGATTTCATCATTTCCCTCATGTAAAATGCCAGTTATCTGGAAAGGTTTAATGCCTTTAAGTAGTTGCAAGTATTTTATCAGTAAAGTCTTACAAAATCATTGTCCTTGAGGATAAAAGTTACGTTGTGATGCTACATTTACTGATCCTAAACAAGGGCATATTATCAATGATGTTACCTGGGGCCATCGACTGTTTTGGGTCTTTCAAATATCAGACACTCATCCAGGCGACCCAGCTGAAGCTGAACAAATCTCAGCTTATGCCCTAACAGCAGTCTCCCATGGATGTGTTCTCCCGAACCAGAGCCACCTGGATGCTTGCTCTGCAGCCTCTTTGGTGTTGTAGATGGCTCTTCTTCTTTCCCAGAGTGGCAGAGTATAGAGTATGCCCTGTAGAGAGACTGCCCTGCAAAGAGTCTGCACCTTATCTGCATGAGCTTGCACGTTGCCCTATAGCATTGCCAGTGGCAGTCGCTTACTAGACTTTCTTACTTGTACTTCTTCTGCTCAAAGGCCTCCTCCAGACACTTCTCCCATGACACAGTAAGCCCCAGAATGTGCAGGCTTTTTGTACTTCCTGATACCAGAACTATGTCTGGTCAGAGTGCTGCAGGAATATACTACAGGAACTTAAGTTGCCTGTCCAAATCTATCATTAACTGCCAGTCTTGTGCACTATTTAGCAGTTCAGATGGTAATTTTTCTCCTGACTTTGACTTCTCTAATTAAGTATATTAATGGCCTTGTGGGTTTTGACCATTTCCGTGCAGTGATGGCACTACTGCTGTTCTCTACAATGGTCTTAATGACCTGATCATAATCAGCAACAGTGGCCTTCCCTCAAAGCCTTTGGACAGTAACTCAAAATATGCTCCAGAGTCCCCTGTCCAAGGCAGTATGGGTAAATTGGTTTCTCCACCATGCCCCAATGGTACAAGTTGGATGAACTTTGAAGGATATCATTCACTAAAGGGACCAAGAAGTTGATGTTGTGTGGTTCTGCCATCCAGAAGTCAGTCCATGAGTTGTTTTCCCTCAACAATTTGCTCCCAACTGATCCAGGCATCTTGCTGTCTCATCCCTACTGTGCTGCCAGATGGTTCCTTCTCAATTGCTGCCCTCCTTCTGGATCAGATGCTGCAATACCTTTTCTCGTGCTTTGTCGTAACAGGGAGTTGAAAGGATTCCAAGACCCATTCTTCCTCTGGTCACTTTTCCCTCCAAGTCCCTATGTGTCAGTGCATACGCTGCTGCTGTCTCCACTCTCCACTTTCTGCTGGTCTTGACTGCTACCCCTGCCCCCAAAACTTTAGGGTCACTTGATTCTTGATACTGCATCATTTTCTTTGCATGTACTGCCTTGAACTCCTCCGCATAGTATTGCAAGGGGAGTCTCAGTTTGCACGTGTTGTCATAGAGGGTGATGCTGATTAAGCTCCTCTGAAGACCTAACCATCTCCTCTTCTCAAGGACTATGGCGGTAGATATAGGACACTCATTTAAAATAAGTGGTCACAAGATCCTCTGAAATATGTTGGTATAAATGTTGGTATATCCATGCCTTGTATTTTCCTGGGAGGCCTGACTTATTGTAATCTTTCAGCCACCTGTACCTCAAAGTTGTTTTTTTTATTGATGCCACATCTCTGAGGCTGCTATCAAAGAACATTTTAAGGCTTTTCACAGGCTTCTCAGAGATGGCAGGGATCGGTAAGCCAAAGATGAAGAAACAAATTTTTCCTATAACTCTGCCTTTCTTCAGGACTAGGGACCTTGATTTTTTGGGGCTTAAACATCATCCTGTCCATTTCATCAGTCTCTCCAACCCTTTCATGGTCCTCCTAGCTCCAGCTATTGAGTCAGTGGCCAGAGGAGGAAGGGATTCGTCGTTGGTGGATCCCAGATTTGGTGTTGGGACCTCTACACTCTGGTTCGGGTGATTTTACTAGCATGTTCATAGCCGTCAGAAGCAAACTCACTGAAATGGTGCAATCTGTGATGATTCCCTCCTCCAATCTCTGCCACTCTGATGTTATTGGTTCTGCTGAGACTCTCAATCTGAAATCAATGTAGTAATCCAGAATTAGATTTCTTACACTGGCTGGGGTATGGTATCTCTCCAGTGTCTCAACCACCAGCTTGTAGCTCATCAAACCATTGGTATTGTGCTCTAGACAACTTTTCGCCCCAGGAAAACCACCTTTCTCTATTTATGTGTTTATCTAATCTTCCTATCAACATTGGACAAGGTGATCAGTCAGAACTTCTTTAGGAACACAACCCTACTGCATACCACCATGTTTGTGTCACGTTGCCTATTCAACAGATGACCCTGTGGATCTTCCAGAATCAGTGTAACAGTAATCCGGAAGTACATTATATATATGCAGCAACAATGAATAAGGAACACGAGGGCTTTGGACGACATAAACAGAAGAGAAGCTCGTCTATCTGATGTCTTGTATTTTTTGTACCATGACAGAATGGAAAAAAGGGTGTAGATTGTGGCTGAAATCATTTTATCTGTTAATCCTTAATACGCTATGGGCTTCATTAGGCAAATGTTAATAGCTGTCACATAAACGGTAGCGCACAACTGTGCTGGATGGTTGGCATGTAGTGGCAATTGTGACATGTCTAGCGATTCTGATTCGTGTAAACCGACAAGGTCCAGTGACAAGATCAGCAACTGTGTTTGGCAAATCTGACATACCCCATGGCTAGAAGTTGCATAATGTGACATTGACTTTAGAAAATCATCTGTGTATTTGAAGTCAGTGACAGCTGTCTTAGTTACTTCTGTCTTGGCCATGTGGTTTCGGTTGAAAAGCTTGCTGTCAAACCAGTATTCAGTTTCAACTGTACAGGAACAATTTCGGTGATCAGATGCAGATTTAATTGGTTAGTGTGACAACATAATTCTGTTTGACCTCATTTAAAATATGAATGCATCTGTTTCTGTAGGGATATGATAAATTTGGTAGGACATCTAAATCTAGACAGGTTCTTCCAGAGAGCATCTACATTGATGGGCATTAAACAAATTTAAGCTATACTGAATTAGTTCTAAGGAAACCAGTTAGCTCCTATTGCTGGTTCTGTAAGGTGCTTTTTAGGTTTGCAACAAAGTCAGTTGATTCAAATGACTAAGGCCATAAATCAATTTGTGTGAAGGTTCAAGAATATGTAGCTTATTTATCAAAGGACCAACCACTGTCTTGCCATACATTGTATTTCTTGTGCAAGAATCTTATGCAGAAATTCAGAGAGAGCCATACATTTGAAACAGCTAACCATTTCGAAGGCAGTATGTCTAGGTCAGGTCTCTGAACTAGACAACATTTATACCAATCAATGTACCACCATGCCACCTTAAGCACAAAATAAAAATCTGTTTATCTATTAAATAGTGCAGGTGCCACTATAATTGGGTTGCTGCAGTATCTGTGATTTCCCTGTGCAACCTTTTTAATACTGAAGGTTCAACTGTGACATCCTTTATCACTTCCTTAATTCAGCTACTCTGTATATTGGACTAAACAACAAGTGATATAACATCTTAAAAATCTGGAATTCAAATAAACAAGAATGTTATATAGCATATATTTTTAGGCACAAATTCAGTTAATATACCTTTGAAAAAGTACATGTTCAAGACAAATCTGAACATTACCAAAAACCTCTTGCTTAACGACAGTCAGTAAAGTGTTTCAACTTTAAAGCAAGTAGTATATTGATCAGAAATTAAAATTTATTGTATTTATCCTCAATAAACAGGTGCTTCTTAGAGAGAAAATACTGAGAACATAACAGTATACAGTATTTCAGAAACTATAAGAAGAGACATTGGGTCAAACGAAAATAAATATTCCAAGAAGTACAATTTAAATATATTCATTTATAGAGGGTTTTTGATCAGATCACAGAAGGTTGGCGGCATCTACTGTATAATGAATATTTATGAAAGGTTAGTAAAATAAGAGTATCATCAGCTTTCCAGCGTAATATTTTCTGCTACAGAAATGCAATATTATGCACTGTTCTTTTTTACGTTGTTCTTGATTTAAAAAAAAGAAAAAAAAAAAAAACTCGCCAGGGGACCTTTCTGACCCTTTGTTTATTTCATAGTTTTGAAGCCGTGCTTGTACCTGTCAGAGTTTTAATGCACACCCTATAAAGTTAAAAGAAGGTAGTCTCCCGTCTTTTCTCTTGGTCTGTGTGCCCTGGAGAGAAGCCTGTGAGAGTGCTAGAAGGGTGATAAATAATTCAGGCTGGCGAAGTCACTCACATGTTTGGAGCAGAAAATGTCTTTCTCAGCCGTTTGCTAACTGAATCTGTACACTGATGGCTGCACTTGATTTAGGACGAGTGCCGACGTGAAATGCTGAAAGTATGTGGCATTAGCAGTTGTCTATTTTAAGATTATGACGAGACAAGGCTTTTGCAGCAGGTCCAATACGAAAGTGAAATGTGTTTATACGTAGTGTCTTGATAGTCTACTTTTGGATTCTTAGTGGGAAAATAAGCATATGCAAAATATATTGCATGTCTGTTAAAAAATAATTCAAAATGTTTGCAACTTTCTCATTAATGTTAATTTCAAGAATGGCCTCTTCAGCATTTCTTCAGTGTTGTAGAGAAAATATATTCATTCAGTTAAATTTTTAGCGCTTGTTAGTTGTAAAAAATTAAAGAGTTTTTGTCTAAATCACTTCTGAGCCACAGTTGTTTTCTCTGTTGGTTTTTAGTGCTATTTTAATTTGTGATAAAAAAAAAATCTCTCGATATATTCAGAACAGGAAGTCTATCCATCTGTTGAGAGGTCAAAAAGCTAATTTTCTATATTATCAAAACTGAAACATGTGCAAGCAACTACTACTGCCTGGAAGATGCTTCTTCTGTTTCAGAATCTCATACACACAGTCTGGATTTAAAATAATGTTTTTTGCCAAACAGTGATAGAAGTAACTGTGCTGTTGTTTTTCAAGTACTCTTCTTTAGGTCATATGAAGATATTAAAGACATTTTTTGTATCACTTACCTATTTTTTCAATAATAATGTATGTTTTACTTTGTAATGAATGCATATAGGCAAAATAACACAAGTATACTCTGTATGCCCTCCATTTACAATCAGTACTTCAATATTTCTTCTGTAAGTGCTTTAATGATATACTGTTAAAAAAATAAAAAATGGGGCAGAATAAAGTGGTCTTTTTATATAGTGTCTTTTTTGTCAAAAAGCAATGTGAAATAATGCAAAGAGGTAAAATGCAATCCAAATAATAACATATAGTGAGACCTAGAGAAAAGACCTCAAATATTCTGGCGGCATGTCAGAATTTTAAACAAAGTACTGCCTGTACATAGAAAATGATTGATGGCAAGAATTGATAGAAAGCATCAGACAATTTAAAAACAAGTGAATGTAAGCATATTAGCTATACAATGCAAAAGAGTTTTAAGTTTACATTAAAATTGTATGACTGGGAAAATCTCATGTGTACACCCATATGAAGAATTCCAAGACAAGACTAAATGAACTTTCACCAGAAGTTTTGCAGAGGCTTTAGGATATGGAGAAACCCAGCACCAGAAGCTGATATTAATGATAGTTTTTATCAAAGTTTGAAGATGATTCAGAACTGGACAGAATTCCAGTGTAAATGATCTAGATGAGGAATAATACCATTCAAATGCTGTGCAGCTAGAAAACATGAAAAAAAAAAAACATTTTTCAGAGACAGTATCATATTGGGCAGCTGGACAAGAATAAATTGTTCTAGAAACCTCATTCATGATGTCATGGTCTACAACTGTTCTGTAATATATCATAGCATTCTCAAACCTACTTACTCTAGTTCAAGGTCAGAGGAAGCACTGGCCCAAGAAAGGAAACAGCTTTGACCATGGTGGCAGTCCATCACAGGGCCTATCCATGCACTTACCCACATTCACACTTGTACACCAACATGGAATCCCCTGTATCCCCTGTCAACCTGACCAGTACGAACCTATGAAGACACGGGAAGAACATGCAAACTCCACAGAGACAATCACCAATCATGACATAGTTCCTAATTTGAAGTGAAAAACTATAGAAAAGAACAGAGTAGATATGCATGACAGTATGAATTGTCATTTTTACAACATGAATTTGACGTAAGAATGATCAACTACTGTGTTTTTCTTAGCAAAAGTTTCCACAAACTGCATTTAGACAATAAACATTTAGCTAGCTATTAAGCTATGTTTGCTTATTGTTCATTCTAATTATTCTATCACATTAAAAAGTTGTAAATGTGACAGCAGCATTCCTGCTGATTGACATTTCTCTAGTTCTTTTAGTACTGTAATTGGACATTTTGCAG
The DNA here is from genome assembly GCA_026402145.1 of Polypterus bichir lapradei. Lineage (NCBI taxonomy): Eukaryota > Metazoa > Chordata > Cladistia > Polypteriformes > Polypteridae > Polypterus > Polypterus bichir. The sequence continues at coordinate 30,213,601 of JANRMT010062831.1, forward strand.
TTGCACAACACTTTGCACACTGTACTTTTTCTTTCAGAAATTTCAAGCATGTCACAAAATGTTGGCACTGAATATTTATGTGGTAAAGAAATCATAAAACTGTAGGAGCCATTCAGGTGGTTTAATCCTCTTACACTGTTATTTATATTATTGTCATATGCACAAAGTGCAATGAACTCTTACTTGCATGCGATAATCAACCTGCAACACACCTAAACTCTGCAGAGCCATGATAAGTGAGGATAAAAACTTCTGTCTCCCTTACCTGAAAAATCTTAGAATAATATCAGCAGAATATTAGAGAAGTCCAAAATAGTTTGAGAGACAAGGCAACCATATTATTTTGGGTATGTAAAATTAAATACAATATATAGAAAGATGTCCTCCTAGTTTTTGTACTGCCTCTGTTCACTTAAGAGATGCATTACAACTTAAGCATTGGCCAAAAGTGTCCAAACCTTTACACACTTCTTCTCTGTTTCACTAAAATTTGGAAGCAGTATAAAAGATCCTGAAACCAATTACTGTACTCCTCTTGTCATGTGAAGAAAGCAAGCATGGACCTCTGGCATTTGTTGAATTCATCTTCTGTTCACATTAAACTGATTTCCATGCTCAGTCAGTATTTCAGAAACCAGCTGTAGTCAACCATGATTAGATGGGCTTATTTAAATAATTATCATTGTTTTTGTGCATTTTAGCAAAGGTCTTCCCCATTCTTTATAAGTGATGTACCTTGCACAGCTCTTGTTTGTATGTGTGTGTGTGTTTTTTTCTTTTTTGGTACAGGCAGTTTTCTTCCTCCTTTGGAATGGGAATAGTATTTAAAAGCCTGTCAGTGTGTGATGTGCTGTCTCCCATGCACTGCAGCCCCAGCACAGGCTGCCTTCAAGCCCTTCCAGCCCTTTGAATAATGAATGTGTTGCTGTGGGGCTGATCATTTACTCTCCCAAGGCCAACACGTGGCTCCTAATTGGAGGAGCGCTTCTGTGCACATGTGGACTTATTTATTGCACATTGGGCGAGATGTTCAAATACACCTGGAAATAAAAAACTTGGAAACCCCTCGAGTTTGCTTTAAAGTCCAGTGTGTGATTTTTATAGTTTATGCAACCTCATTTTACTGTTTGTTGGGGTCTACTGTAGCCATTATTTATGCAGAGAAATATGTGCTATGCATTATGATTTAATTTATTATACTAGATGTGTAAGGATCTGATTTTATCTTCATGACCATGTGCGTTTAGGTTCCTTAATTTAGTGCTACTTTGTACTTACATGTAGTGTTCCAAAATAAGTACACTAATTTGAGCACAAGAATTTGCTGTCTGGAGATAATGTTTTATATTGTTAGGAAAAGTAATAAGATTATGATATTTCTCTTTTCAGGCATTGTTAGTGCAAGAGATCAAACCACTGAAGTGGTACCCTTCAGTGTACTTGCTGGTGTCCCTGTTTCCTCTCATTAACAGGTAAGACTGTAGCTTCATACACACATCTGGCCATATACAGTAGGTGTACCTATCAATCTGCTCCACATTTTTTTGTTTTGCATTATTAGATAAGCTATTTTTAATTTAGCACTTGTAGTTATGAACTTATTTTATTATTCTTGTGTTAAAAATACTGCTTTATTAACTTCCTCTCTGCTCAGTGTTACTAATTGTTAAATTGTGACATTTGTATGATGTCATCTGTTATATTTGTGTGTATTATTGCCTGTGGTATATGCAAATGCTCCAATTTATAATACATACAGAGGTTTATCAGATTTTGTTCATTATTTGAAAGCCAAGATGAAACAAGTGGATATTGTTAGTACTGTAACATTGTTTTTACAGTTATGTAAAAAGTGATCTTTGCAAATATGCGTTTGGACTGTAAAGTCAATGTTGTTATTTGTGCAGTTATTCTCAGGCAAATATAAAAATTATTGCTTATCATCTTTTATTTCTAGTTATTCTTTAAAGGCATCAGTTAGTAAACAACTTTTTGTGTTTCTACGCTTCATTTCAGGTATACACTTAAAATAATTGATGGTGACTTTAAACTTAGTACATGTTTACCCACCCAGAATGCATTATGGGATAGTGGTATCAGCATACTCTTGGTTTGTTCTTTGGAGCTGTTTTATTAAGGCTTTGCAGGAAATGTTCAGTTGCTATTTATTTTACATAATTTTTTGATTGAAATCAAGAGGTTGACTTTACCAGTGTAAGAAATTTTACTTTTTCCCTGGTGAACATCTCATTTGTGTGGATAAAGTGTGTCAGGTCATTGTCATATTTCATGAGCTAGCATTGAGGAAGCATTTATTTTCTTGTGCATAGGAAAACAGGTGTTTTCTGTACACTTAATTTTTCACTATTAATTGATACCAGCAATTAAACTAAAGTTCTCTGGATATGAATTTCCCTTTATTAAATGTCATTAAATATGACAGAGGAGAACACTGAACAGCATTGCCATCTCACACAGCTTATTCCTGTTTTCATTTCAACCTCGGGTGCATTCTGTGAGATTTTTTTATGTTCTCCCAGTGTTTACATGGGTTTCCTCACCAGTCTATAGATTTTCATTTGATTCAGTTAGTGATTATGAACGATCATTACGGATGACACTGCATTTGTGACTCGCTGGGCTAGTTACTTTGAGTACCTGTTCAAAGCTGATCCTCTGGATAGGACGATGGATATCTCTGGGTCCACGATTCTTGGGGCTGATCCTCCAATTAGCTGTGAACCACCCAATCTCACTGAGACTGCACAGGTGGTGAACCAGCTGAGGGGAGGCAAGGCTGCAGAGATCTGTGGTATCCGGGGTGAACTTCTCCAGGTTAGTGGTAAGGCTGTCCTCCTGGCATTGCAAGCAATCTTTACTTCCATTTGGGAGACTGGCATCATCCCAACTGACTGGAAAACATGACTTGTCGTCCCTATTTGGAAAGGGAAAGGTGACTATCTGGTTTGTGGCAACTATAGGGAAAAAAACACTGCTCTCGGTGTCAGGTAAAGTCCTTGCTAGGGTCGTCCTCAATGGGATTCATGATCACTTGCTCACCTAACAGCAACCAGAGCAGTCTGGTTTTACACCTAAGAAGTCTACCATCGACTGTATCCTGGCACTGAGGGTTCTCATAGAGCGCAAACACGAATAATGAAGTTTCTTTGTAGCCTTTGTCGATTTTCATAAAGCTTTCAACTCATTAATCAAGCTGCCCTGTGGGACATCCTGAGGGTTCGCAGGATCCCCTCAAGGTTGTTGGATATCATTAACGGCCTGAACACTGGTACTGTGAGTGGTGTGCAGAGTGGAGGCAGAACTTCTGTGTTTTCCCCAGTTGATTCTGGGGTTCGTCAGGGGTGTGTTCTTGCTCCTACTCTGTTCAATGCTGGTATGGACTGAGTGTTGGGCAAGGTAATGGGGTCCAGTGGCTGTGGGGCATCTGTTGGTGAATAAAGATTCACTGATCTTGACTTTGCTAATGATGCTGTGATCTTCGCGGAGCCAATGGAGGCTCTGATTGGGGCATTCGAGAGACTCAGCAAGGAGTCTGAGTGTCTGGGCTTGCGAATGTCCTGGATAAAAACCAAGATCCAGGCCTTTAATGACCTCTTAGGCACAGCCATCAGCAGTGTGTCTGTCTGCGGAAAGAGTGTGAACCATGTTGAGAGGTTTACTTACCTTGGCAGTGACATTCATGTCTCTGGTGACTTTTCCTGTGAAGTCAGTAGATGGATTGGGAGAGCATGGGGAGTTATGAGGTCACTGGAAAGGGGTGTGTGGAGCTCCCGATATCTATGCAGTCTTCAGAGTCCTGGTGCTTCCTGTCTTGTTATATGGTTGCGAGACATGGATGCTATCTAGTGGCCTGAAACGAAGACTGGACTCCGGAAAATCCTTGGGTACCGTTGGTTTGACTTTGTGTCAAATTAGCGGTTGCTCATGGAGTCCCGAATGAGGCATATTACCTGTATTGTGTGAGAGCTTCAGTTACGGCACTACGCCCATGTGGCGCAATTCCCCAAGGGTGATTCAGCTCGTAGGATCCTCATTGTCAGGGACTCCAGTGGCTGGACCAGGCCAAGGGGTCGCCCACATTACACCTGGCTGTGGCAGAGAGAAGGTCATTTCCAGAGGATGGGACTGGACCGTGTGTCTGCCTGAGGGGTTGCCAACCGGGATCACGAGCTGTTTCGTTGTGTGGTGCGTGCAGCAACGCACTGTACCTGTACCTGCTCCCCAACTTGAAACCCGTTTGAACGACATTTACATCCACAGACACTATGTATTACTGACTTGTGATAAGATACATAATTCTACTTTTGCTTTTCAGGTATATAATCATGTATTTTTTACTATTTTAGTAAAAGTACATGTGATTTGGGATGTTCTGAGTATACGACTAGGTGACTTGACATATGGATTATATGACAATTGTAGCATGAGATTTTTTTTGTCAAATTTTTGATATTGTTTACTATTGTCCAGCGTTAGTCACCTTAGACACTCCATTCTGCACAAAAACATTTCATTAAAAAAATTTCTTGACCAACACTACAATTACATGGGGTAAGTAACATATACAAAATACAATTTTTGAATGGAATGCTCATTTTAACTCTTTCTCTCCTTTATCTACACACTTCCATGATTACTACAAAAGGTATGATAACTTATATAGCTGTTTAATAGAGCTCTGCCTTCTAAGCTACAGGTACAAGTTACTGAATACAGTTCGAGAATAAAATAAGAGCACATTTCTCTCCTGCATGTACTGTAATATGTAGAGATAAGGGATGGATCAGTGTTATTGTGTATTTATTTTATTTAAGACCCTTTTGTGCCAGAAAAACCTTTTTCAGAAGAATTTTATCACCTATATTTTATTTAAAAACATTTTTGGTTCACTTTGTTTTTAAAGTGTGACACTACAACAATGAAGTTAGTAGAACATATTTTGATTACACCTGGAATAGGAAATGTCTAGTATGATTATTCATAATGTTGGGATTAACGAGTAAAAATGAATGTCAATAGAAGCACCGTTAAAAATGAGTTTAAAGAAGCAGAGTAGGCAGGAAGTCAGATCGAGCAAACAAGAGAGAAGGAGAGCAGATAACATCTAGTGTCTGTGCCCATTAGTGTCTTTCAGTCTTTACAGTACATTGACTTTATAATCTGCCTATCCATTTCTCTGCCAATGTTTTCTTCAAAAATTAAAATTTCCAAGACCACTTTTGTGGTTACGTTTTTTTCTAGTATATTTCTTATTGGTATTTTAATATTGTTAACATTATAATATAACATAACAGAGCATTCTCAAATCCACTGATTCAGTTCAGGATTGTTGAGCATTGGTTGCAAGGTAGGAACAAATGTTTGCCTATTGCAGAGGCCACACATGTACTTGCAGTATTATTATCCATTTAAATTAGGAAATTGGCTAATACAAAAAATAACTTGGGTGTTTGACATGTTATTTTTCAAAAAGTCATGAGTCATGTGGTTTCACTTGGACAGTGTTACTCATCTTCTTTTTGTTGTAATTACAATATATGTAGACAAAAGATCTTCAAAAATATTGACCTTTACAAGTACTGTTTTTTCTTATCTTTGTTAGTTTTGTAAGAATGCATTACAATAAGTATTATATAGAGCAACTGAGTATCTCATAATTAATGCAATATTTCATATCAAGATTAAATTCATCTTCAACATCATTACCAACTCTTCTAAGAGCTATGAAATCCGAAAACGCATTGTGTAGTTGTCGGTCCAAGATGCTAATGCATCTAGAGTGTTACAGAGGCCCAGCATGCTTACTTTTAACAAAACATTAGTAATATTGTGCCAAGTTCTAAATCAGCTTTGGACAGTTCCTTGAATGGAAAACTTGTTTTTTTTTGTCTAATTTTAAAAAGAATAGAGCATCTCTTTTCCACTGTGTCATAGTATGTGGACAGATAGTTTTTTAACTAAATAATGAGACAATGAATGATTAATGCATTGGAAGAAATCACAAGAGATTTTTAATTGGTCCCGTCTGGTGATGCTTTGAACTCTGCAACAGTATAAATGGATTAGATGTTATAGTGGTTCTAATACTGCCTCACAGATAGGCACAGATTTTTCCCCAGTGTGGTCTGAATGTGGGACATTTCCAGCACATATGTATAAGACATGATCGTGCCTGATGACATTGTTCACAGTTTACAATCTAAGCCTGGGTACATTTTAAATCATTTAAGTTGAGACAGGTGTGTGTGACGTAAAATGTTTTTAATAGAATTACATTGTGCTTTGCACAAATCAATGAGGGAGATATCTTGTCAAAGTCTGTTTTCTGTTCTGTATCTGAAATTTGTTTGGAAAAATCCATCTCCTGATGTTGTCTCAAGTGATCTGAGAAGGAACTTTTTGGAAGAGACTAATAAAATTGTAGAAATATTGCATTTACTAATCATTACTCTTCAGACGGAATAGTCTTGATCTCTAATGTTAAAGGAAGATTAGGGAACCCTGGCAACAAGTATTCTTTTCTGTGTAGGTGAGCTTTAAGTGAGTGCTGGAATTATCCATTTAAATCACTGTTAGATGGCAGAGCATTTTTTTCAGTCTGGCAATAGAGTTGCCCAGCAACAATAGAAATGCAGCAATAGAAAAGAAGTTTGTAACTACTGTAGTTTTAGGCTGACCGAGAGAAACCTTGATGGTAAGATGGAAATTTATGAAAGATTAATTATGTCAAAGGAATTTTTTTGTTTAATAATGAAATAACAGGTAACATGGATAGTTCAATATGTACAGCATGGGGCCACCATGGTTCTTCAAGGATGGAATATTTTATGTTTAGGACTGCCTTTTAAAAAAGCAAAACTTTACAATGCATATGCCTTCAGACATTTAAGCTTTGCTCAGTTGCTTTTAACAAGCTGGCTTGTATAGGGTAACCTCTGTTACTAGATTCCTAGCAGTGTGAAGAGAAGACAAGCATTGCATAGCGAATCTGAAACATATCTCATATGAGTCATAAGTGTGTTAAAGTCAAACTGTCCAACACAATATGTGCTACTTTAAAAAATACCAAAGTATATATCTTGTTTTAGGCCAGTAAGTAATGTGCATCACTGAAAAATTAATGGAAGGAATTATTAAGGATAAGATTAAGGAGCACATAGCAAGTACAGGAGTTTTTTCTGAACAGTCAGCATGGGTTCAAAAGAGGGAGGTCATGTTTTACTAGCAAGCTGGAATTATATGAGGAAGCAAATAAAAAGGATATAAGTGGAGCATATGGTATGGTATTTAGATAGAGATAGATAGATAGATAGATAGATAGATAGATAGATAGATAGATAGA
>JANRMT010062831.1:30232804-30306793 GCA_026402145.1 Polypterus bichir lapradei
TCCGTACACAGAAACAAACTTTGATACTTAACCATACAAAGATATGATGCTCTGTGTAAGAAAGGTCAGAGCCGACCAGTGGTGGACCGTGCATTTCACACCTAGGCCTTCAGTAGTGTTCCGTCTGAATCAACCTGCCCCTCAAAAGCTAATTTATGGTTATAAAAACCATCTTAATATGCAGAAATACAGTATAAAGAGCCGTTGCATCGCAGATAGATAACTCCTGTAGCCACAATAAATGCCTTTTTTGAATAGACAAACCAGAGGTGAACAAGTTTCTTTCTACTGCAGCTACAGCCGCGACACACATAAGAAACATCAGTAATAACTCATAAACTTGCAATATTATTTAGGAAAATCGCAACATTTTACTCACCAAAAATTCGGATTATTTGTAAACAAAATCCATCCTCCTCTCTTTCCTCAAAAACAGTTCAATTACTCTGTCGTACAGATTATCAGTGCGCTTCAGTTCCATCAAAAAGTCCCTTTCTATCGCCATCAAAGCTAGTGCTGAAAGTCGAACTTGCTCATTCAGATTTTTCTGATGAAGGAATTCAAGGTGATCAGTGGGAGATTTTCCTGCAAAATCATCCATGGCATACATTACAGTTAGCAGTGATCAGGTCGTTTTGTATTTTACCTGAGTCCCACTAAACACTTTATTGTTGGACAGGTGGTAATGTAAATCCGTGTTGCTCTCAGAAATGAGCGAAAGAAGCTCCACATACTTCCCTCTGTTATTGGATCCCGTGCTCTCATCGTGTCCCCGAAATGAAAGTTCCTGTTTGCCCAAAAAAATGACACAGTCTATCAGTCTTTTTAAGATTTTTCTGTTTTCCTTCACATTTTCGTCGTGGAGCTCCGTTTCCCTGCACACTTGCTCGTTCAGCTGTAGATCCACTCTGGTTTCCCCAAAAGTTTTAGAAAGCACCGTTGCTTGTAACTAAATAGCTATTACACCATCCTATCCAATCAGTGGGTCTGAATATGGTGACGTTGCCGTATGCCTGCTAAAGGACCCTACTGACACCAACTCAAAATCTGATTGGTTGAAGCAACAGTTTAATCCACATTTATTTTGTGTTAGAGGGCCTGCAGAACGGTTGGACGTGCCCAGAGCACCTCACCAGGGAGGCGTCCAGGAGGCATCCTGATCAGATGCCCGAGCCACCTCATCTGACTCCTCTCGATGCGGATGAGCAGCGGCTCTACTCTGAGTCCCTCCCGGATGACTGAGCTTCTCACCTTATCTTTAAAGGAAAGCCCAGACACCCTGCGGAGGAAACTCATTTCAGCCGCTTGTATTCGCGATCTCGTTCTTTCGGTCTCCATAGCTCATGACCATAGGTGAGGGTAGGAATGTAGATCGACTGGTAAATTGAGAGCTTTGCCTTACGGCTCAGCTGCTTTTTCACCACGACAGACCGATGCAGAGCCCGCATCACTGCGGATGCCGCACCGATCCGCCTGTCAATCTCACGGTCGATTCTTCCCTCACTCGTGAACAAGACCCCAAGATACTTGAACTCCTCCAGTTGGGGCAGGATCTCTCCCCCAACCCTGAGAGGGCACTCCACCCTCTTCCAGCTGAGGACCATGGTCTCGGATTTGGAGGTGCTGATTCTCATCCCAGCCGCTTCACACTCAGCTGCGAACCGCTCCAGAGAGAGCTGAAGATCACGGCCTGATGAAGCAAACAGGACAACATCATCTGCAAAAAGCAGTGACCCAATCCTGAGTCCACCAAACCGGACCCCTTCAACACCCTGGCTGCGCCTAGAAATTCTGTCCATAAAAGTTATGAACAGAATCGGTGACAAAGGGCAGCCCTGGCGGAGTCCAACTGTCACTGGAAATGGGCTCGACTTACTGCCGGCAATGCGGACCAAGCTCTGACACCGGTTGTACAGGGACCAAACAGCCCTTATCAGGGGGTCTGGTACCCCATACTCCCGGAGCAGCCCCCACAGGATTCCCCGAGGGACACGGTCGAACGCCTTTTCCAAGTCCACAAAACACATGTAGACTGGTTGGGCAAACTCCCATGCATCCTCCAGGATTCTGCTAAGGGTGTAGAGCTGGTCCACTGTTCTGCGACCAGGATGAAAACCACACTGTTCCTCCTGAATCCGAGGTTCGACTATCCGACGGACCCTTCTCTCCAGAATCCCCGAATAGACTTTTCCAGGGAGGCTGAGGAGTGTGATCCCTCTGTAGTTGGAACACACCCTCCGGTCCCCCTTTTTAAAGAGGGGGACCACCACCCCGGTCTGCCAATCCAGAGGCACTGTCCCCGATGTCCATGCGATGTTGCAGAGACGTGTCAACCAAGACAGTCCTACAACATCCAGAGCCTTGAGGAACTCCGGGCGTATCTCATCCACCCCCAGGGCCCTGCCACCAAGGAGTTTTTTGACCACCTCAGTGACTTCAGTCCCAGAGATGGGAGAGCCCACCTCAGAGTCCCCAGGCTCTGCTTCCTCATTGGAAGGCATGTTAGTGGGATTGAGGAGGTCTTCAAAGTACTCCCCCCACAGACCCACAACATCCCGAGTCGAGGTCTGCAGCGCACCATCCCCACCATATACGGTGTTGACACTGCACTGCTTCCCCCTCCTCAGACGCCGGACGGTGGACCAGAATCTCCTCGAAGCCGTCCGAAAGTCGTTCTCCATGGCCTCTCCAAACTCCTCCCATGCCCGAGTTTTTGCCTCAGCAACAACCTAAGCCGCATTCCGCTTGGCCTGCCGGTACCTATCAGCTGCCTCCAGAGACCTGGACTCCTTCTTCAGCTTGATGGCATCCCTCACTGCCGGTGTCCACCAACGGGTTCAGAGATTGCCGCCGTGACAGGCACCAACCACCTTACGGCCACAGCTCCGGTCAGCCGCCTCAACAATAGAGGCACGGAACATGGCCCATTCGGACTCAATGTCTCCCACCTCCCTCGGGACGTGGTTGAAGTTCTGCCGAAGGTGGGAGTTGAAGCTACTTCTGACAGGGGACTCTGCCAGCCGTTCCCAGCAGACCCTCACAACACGTTTGGGCCTACCAAGCCTGACCGGCATCTTCCCCCACCATCGAAGCCAACTTACCACCAGGTGGCGATTAGTTGACAGCTCCGCCCCTCTCTTCACCCGAGTGTCCAAGACATATGGCCGCAAGTCCGACGACACGACCACAAAGTCGATCATTGAACTGAGGCCTAGGGTGTCCTGGTGCCAAGTGCACATATGAACACCCTTATGCTTGAACATGGTGTTCATTATGGACAATCTGTGACGAGCACAGAAGTCCAATAACAAAACACCGCTCGGGTTCAGATCGGGGGGGCCATTCCTCCCAATCACGCCCTTCCAGGTCTCACTGTCATTGCCCACGTGAGCATTGAAGTGTTCCAGCAGAACGAGGGAATCCCCAGAAGGTATGCCCTCTAGCACCCCCTCCAGAGACTCCAAAAAGGGTGGATACTCCAAACTGCTGTTTGGTGCATACGCACAAACAACAGTCAGGACCCTTCCCCCCACCCGAAGGCGGAGGGAGGCCACCCTCTCGTCCACCGGGGTAAACCCCAATGTACAGGCTCCAAGTCGGGGGGCAATAAGAATGGCCACACCTGCTCGGTGCCTCTCACCGGGGGCAACTCCACAGTGGTAGAGATATATATACTCAGCAAAAAAAGAAACGTCCCTTTTTTAGGACTGTGTATTTCAACAATAATGTTTTAAAAATCCAAATAACTTTACAGATCTTCATTGTAAATTGTTTAAACAATGTTTTCCATGCATGTTCAATTAAACATAATCAATTAATTAACATGCACCTGTGGAATGGTCGTTAAGACCTTAACAGCTTACAGAAAGTAGGCATTTAAGGTCACAGTTCTAAAAATGCAGGACACTAAAGAGACTTGTCTACCGACTGTGAAAAACACCCAAAGAAAGATGCCCAGGGTCCCTGCTCATCTGCGTGAACGTGCATTAGGCATGCTGCAGGGAGGCATGAGGACTGCTGATGTGGCTAGGGCAATAAATTGCCATGTCCACACTGTGAGACGCCTAAGACAGCACTACAGGGAGACAGGAAGGACAGCTGATCATCCTCGCAGTGGAAGACCACGTGTAACAACACCTGCACAGGATCGGTACATCCGAATATCACACCTGCGTGACAGGTACAGGATGGCCACAACAACTGCCCGAGTCACACCAGGAACACACAATCCCTCCATCAGTGCTCAGACTGTCCGCAATAGGCTGAGAGAGGCTGGACTGAGGGCTTGCAGGCCTGTTGTAAGGCAGGTCCTTACCAGACATCACCAGCAACAACGCCGCCTATGGGCACAAACCCACCTTCGCTGGACCAGACAGGAGTGGCAAAAAGTGCGTGAGTTTCTGCATGACAGCAATGTCAGTGTTCTGCCATGGCCAGCGAAGAGCCCAGATCTCAATCCCATTGAGCACGTCTGGGACCTGTTGGATCGCAGGGTGAGGGCTAGGGCCATTCCCCCCAGAAATGTCCAGGAACTTGCAGGTGCCTTGGTGGAAGAGTGGGATAACATCTCACAGCAAGAACTGACAAATCTGGTCCAGTCCATGAGGAGGAGATGCACTGCAGTACTTCAAGCAGCTGGTGGCCACACCAGATACTGACTGGTACTTTTGATTTTGAGCCTCCCTTCATTCAGGGACACATTGTGAAACATTTTTAGTTTATGTCTTATGGTGTTGACTCTTTTAGTGTTCATACAAATATTTACACATTAAGTCTACTGAAAGTAAAAACAGTTGAAAGTCAGGGGACGTTTCTTTTTTTGCTGAGTATATATATGTGTGTATATGTGCGTGTATATATATATATTTTACTGTCAAATAATGCAAAGAGTACGCGACACGTTTTTCGCCCTAATTCTGGGCTCGTCAGGCGTACACACTCACTGCACCCCCTCTCGGGAATCGAACCTCAGACGTCAGCGCTAGAGGCGAAGCCTCTTGCGTTGCGCCATGGCGTGTGGTTTGTTTATTTGACAGTATGTAGATCGGGGTAATTACATTCAAGGCATTCGTAGTCTGAATCACAATCTGACTGTATGGTTGGTTACCTTCCAGGTAACGCTTGTGGTTGGTCAGCAAGTCGGCTAACATCCGCCACGGTGCCCTCTTTCAGTTGCGAGAAACAGATCATAGAATGGTTGACATAGTTTTACTGTCAAATAATGCAAAGAGTATGCGACACGTGTTTCGCCCTAATCCTGGGCTCATCAGGCATACACACTCACTGCACCCCCTCTCGGGAATCGAACCTCAGACGTCAGCACGGCAAAGCCTCTTGTGTTGCGCCATGGCGTGTGGTTCGTTTATTTGACAGTATGTAGATCAGATATAGCAAAATACCCGCGCTTCGCAGCGGAGAAGTAGTGTGTTAAAGAAGTTATGGAAAAGAAAAGGGAACATTTTAAAAATAACATAACATGATTGTCAATGTAATTGTTTTGTGACTGTTATGAGTGTTGCTGTCATCAAGGATTTGATTATCATTATTTCTTTCAATCAGGTTCATATTTGGAGGATGTGTTGTGTTCAAGTTACATTCCGTGTTTGTCAACCTTTGTAAAGATAACAGGTTTCATTTATCGATTCCTTTCTTACTGCATCAATAAACAGCTCGTCTTCGTCTTTATTTGAAACATCACACACTGCATGCACAGTTTTTTTTTTTACACTGCCTTCCTTTAGCTGGACATTGACTTTTTCCACTGTGTGCTTTGTTTCCGCAGTAGCTGCACTTATGAATATGCTCGTATGCATCACTCGCTTCATATTCTTTTGCTGTATTCTCAATTGTGTAATGCATTTTTGTTCAGCGCTCTTTGGAGCTGTTGCTTTTTGTCTGCGTACTGCGTTCATAGTCAGTTCACGTAAGCTGCTCGGAGTACATGCATCGAAGGTTCTCAGCTGTGCTTGTGCTATCTCGTGCGATGCCCCCGGCTTTATTTAATGTTAGCTAAGACCTGGCACTTAAAAGTTTCTCTTGCAGTTTCGCTGAGTTTGTCCCAAACACCACCCTGACCATCTCATCTTCGTCTGCATAAGCACAGTCCTTCACCTGCGAATATTTAGCGGCAGAGTGTTTCTATTGGATTGCCACTGACAGACGGTCTTATATGGGCAGGCACTCAATTACGTGGGAGGCATGACAATGAGGGACGCAACTCCGCCTCACACGGCGACCGAGCTGCAGGCTATGGCCGGTATATATGTACATAAGTAGGTTCCAGTTATGACTGTTACGTGTAGAATTTCGAAATGAAACCTGCCTAACTTTTGTAAGTAAGCTGTAAGGAATGAGCCTGCCAAATTTCAGCCTTCTACCTACACGGGAAGTTGGAGAATTAGTGATGAGTCAGTCAGTCAGTCAGTGAGGGCTTTGCCTTTTATTAGTATAGATATAATTCACTAAGGGCACGCAAGACAGTGTGCACAAGACAGAGAGCCACGCCCGCCAACTCACAGTGCCCCGCCCACCAACTCTAAGACCATGGGATACGCACGACAGAGCCCCACCCGCCAACTTTAACCCTCCTCCCATGTCATGGGATATGCACGAAAGAGCCCTGCCCGCCAACTCTACCACGTCGAAGCAAAAGAGAAGGCTAAATAAAACAGCAATATTTAGCAAACAAACAAAGATAGCTGGCAGTAACAGTGCAAAATTCACAATTGGTATGCCAGTTTGAAAAGATAAGTTTTGAAGATAGTTTTAAAATGTGTTATTGAATCGAGCTGATGTATATGAGAGAGAAGAGAAGTCCCGAGTTGAGGAGTACTATGAGAGATGCTCAAGCTCCCATAGCACAGAGTTTGATGTGTGGTACAGAAAGTACAGCTGCAGATGAGAATCTGAGTGAGCGAGAGGAGTGTCAGTCTGTAGAAGATCAGTGAGATTGTGGAGAGCTTTAAATGTTAAGAGCGGTATTTATATTGTATTCTGTAGTTAACAGGGAGCCAGTGAAGTTGAGAGAGAATAGGTGTAGTATGTTCAGTGGATTTAGAACAGCAGGTTATTATCCTGGCAGCATTTTTGAATAAATTGTAAGCGATGGATATGTTTTTGTGGGATGACAGATAGAATAGCATTACAGTAATCTATACGTGAGGTGACTCTGGCATTAAACAATACTTTAGTACTGTGTTGCGTAAGAACAGGACGAAGTCTAGAAATGTTTCAGAGATGGAAGAAAGCAGTCCGAGAAATGTTACTTATACAGGAGGAATTATTTAATAATAATAATAATAATTATTATTATTATTATTATTATTATTATTATTATTATTTAATAATTGCCATTATTAGTGTATAAATGGATATAAATAATTGCATGTAAACGAGTCGCTAAAATCTGTTGTATGTAAACGATACTGCTTAAAACGTTATTGTTTTTTCATCAGAAAACCCAATTTCCATGTCTACCTGTATTAGTTTAAATGGCACTTTTACCACTCGCAATAGTGCGGACGCACTGACTTATCGTGTCGACTGGGCAACACAGTGAATGCGGCGTCTATCTATATATGTCTATGTCTTCCATAGCCTGCTACAGGAAGGTACTCTCTCGACCATTGGCATTGGTTTCGCTCCTTGCTATTTTCATTATACTGCGACGGTGGTTTCCTAAGCCTTTGTTATACTGAATTCCTTTCTCACTGTTTTCCATTCCTCTTCTTATGCCGCCGTAGCGGCTAGTTTTTAATATATGCATAGCCAACCAATAAGATGATCATTTATCCACCCATCTTCCGACCCGCTTAAAGCTAATTAAAGATTGTGCTTCCAGTAGCACTGGGCACAAGGCATGACCCAAACCAACGTGCCACTTAATGGCCTTTCATAGTGCTTCTTTGTTATCATTGCAGTGATATTCTCTGTCACTAATGTCACTTTTTGTGCATCACTCCAGCACACTGTCTTTTCCTCATTGCCTCACCTATTCTTTTTAAATAGCTGCCACTGGTCTAAGGCGTCAGAATGAATCTTTAACTCGCATTAGAACCTGTAGAAGATCAGCCCGGCTACAGACAGACACACAGACTAACAATGTCCAGAGCACAGACGTTATTTCTTTTTGGCACAAAAACCATGCACAAACCCCAATAAACTCAGTCCTTTATTCTTCCACCTCCACCCCTCATTTGCAAGCTCCGCCTTACTTCTCCCGACTCTGGCTCCCCAAGTTGAGTGAGGCGGCCTCCTTTATACTGCACCCGGAAGTGCTCCAGGTGCTTCCTAATTGACATCTGGCAGCACATCCTGGTGTAGCGGAAGGCCCTGATACAAACCAAGGGGGCTGCCCTCTCGTGTCCTGGGAGAGGTACTCTGGTTGACATGTCCACTCTCCCAGTCCTCTCCTCAAAAGGGCATCCCAACCGGGCAAGGTCCCTGGCCGTGTATCACAAACCATTTAGAGCCGACTGTCTTTGGAGTAAAATTAATCTGAACACTCAAAAGCACATTGAAACTGTACACAAATTGGTTTTGAGCCTAGCACAAAGACCTATAAAATCGATGGCACATTACATGACCTCTAGTTGGAGGGGATATCAGCCTTGATGACTGCAGTTCCTGATCATCTCTGCAGTATATCAACTTAAATAACTAGAAATCACAGGGCATGTGACATGTTGGCGTGACAACTTTCCAACACAGTTTCACATTTCCAAAGTTCCAAACTTCATTAGATGGACACCTCAACAAGCACACTTACCCTACTCCACTCTAACCTACTTTTACAGTTCAGGTCACTGGTATCATAATACTGACATATTGTGCAGGTTTGGCAGTGCTCAGCACCTGACTTGCCAGAGGCAAGAAGGCCTAATCACAGGTGTTATAGTTACGTAGTTTGCTCATTTTACATGCAGCTGGAAATTTCAGATGTCTAACTGGCAATCTGAGGTGTAGCTGACAGCATGCAGCAGATGCTCTTTTCTCATTGCTGATTAGAAATAGGTGCTGCACTATTGCCATTTAATATTAATAACTTTCAGCAAGCGCAATTCCTTTCTGGTTCCCTTCAGGCAGTCTGAATATTGGGAGAATAGGAAGATGAATAATAAGCTTTAGCACCTCACTGTTTATAGGCCCATGCAGTAGGTCAACCGTAGATTCAATGGCTAAAGACACGCAGCTGGGAGATAGCAATTTGGCAATTTGTCTGTCATTCCCAGCTGTTACACTAGACAAATGGAAAGTTCAAAGCATCCAGTACCATTTTGAAGGTAAAGTACAGAGATGTACAACAATTAGTAACTAATATCATAAGGACCACCTTAAAGAATTTTAACATCTGACATAAGGTAACTTAAAATTTTCATAGATTGCATGTACAAGAAGACTTTGTCTCTTGTACAAAATGGACACATTTTGCACCAATTGTCAACCAGAAGGTTGGGCTTACTGTATGTGCATCCCAGAAGGTCAATGACAAAATGTCAACTCCTACATTTATATCCATTAGCAAGCACTAAATCTTTGCTTTATATATGTTCTCCCTGCTTTCGGCTTGCCCGTAACTTCTGCTCCATAGCAGGGCACCTAGGATGTGTCAATAACAAAGGCTGAAGCAAATCTAGTTACAGTGAAACTGCTGCTGGACAAAAGAGTGAAAGGCTGTCTACATCAAGGGTGCCATGAGTTTAAACCTTGCAAAAGTGAAGCAAGTGCATAAGCAAGAGAGAGTGAGACCATACATAAAGCCATGCATTCTTATTGCTAAAGGTGGGAGTCAGCTCTTTACTGATTATCCAGTAGACGTAAATTGTATGCTAGCAGACAAGGCCACTGTGTATAAACCTTCAGAAAAAACGGCAGTACCATCCCACAACCCAAAGCTGCCACCAAGGTGAAGAAGAAGAAGAATTCCTGAACAAAGAATGGAAAAGAGTGGTGAATATTCTTCCACATGTGCCTAAGAAACCTAACCAGAAAGTTTGGAACAAATCACCCAGAGCAAACAGGAACCAAACAGTACACCTACTTTGTTTCCGAAAACTGCTGATTATAACTTAGTAGTTAAAATAAAGCACAATTAATGTATTCTGGTTATTGGTATTACTGTAAATGAAAAATAACCTTTGTGAAGGAAATAGTTTTTGGCTGTTACATAGTGAGTTTTTCTTCCAAAATTCAGTAAAAAAAAGTCAAGAGCGGCTTCTTACACACACACATGCACACACACACACAGAGGACCTGTGTGTGGATGGGTAAACCAGCGCAGGCAAGTTGCGAGCCAATTAATAAATGCCACCATCACAGTGCAGGTGCTAGAAACTTAATAACTACCTAATCAGAATCAGATCAGAATTTATAAGTCATATGACCTTTTTCATAAAAGAGAAAAAGATCAAACTAAGCTGAGAAATATCATTCATAAGTTATGTGCCTTTTTATTTATGAGAGAAAAAGTTCAAACTAAGCTAGCACAACTCTATTGTTTGTGTTGTTTTATTGTCCTGCCTCTGTATCTATCTAAACATGTGTATATCTATACAGTATATACTTGCATATATCCATCTTCTATTTTCCTTGTGTTATGAGCGTATTTGGTTTATTGCAGCAGGCTTGTTTGGGTTTTTTGTTGAAAAGTAGTCTATCACCACATCCAAACAACAAGTTATTTAATATAGACTTTTACCAATTTATGAACTTTGTTCATAAATTTCATAGATCTCTTCATAATTCTAGTGTCTCGGCTGCTAGCCTGTCTCTGGGTTCCTTGGAGAGGCCTTTCCACTCGTTTCATCATGCCTTTGCTCCTGCATGTGCAATTGAAACCTGAACTTTTCAGTTTAACCTTGGGGCTTGAAGGTTAGAGCTCTTTTTAGGTTAGCCATTGGTTGATTTTTTGTGAAGCAATTTAAAGGGTATACTTTAAACTTGTACATCTCACAATTTTGGAGTAGTCATTGTCATTATAATTTACCACTTTACCCACTGAATAAAAATTGGAAGTCATTAATTATTATTATTTATGTAGCAGATACCTTTATCCAAGGTGACTTACAGAGCAAGTTATAAGACATACAGTACAAGAATGAAAGTGCAACCATCAAAGCAAAAGAGAACAAAAAAAGCAAGCCTGAGGGAGCAGAACCACTAAATAATTACAGCGACAACTGCATTAAGACAAAAATCAGTACCCTAAACTCTCTGCCAGTATCCTGTAGGAGAGAATCTAAGCAGATGCATATTTAATGAAATGGTGTGTTGTCATAAGACACCTAAACACAAGTAAAATTGGGGTCAGTTTGAATATCTAAAGGGAGATCATTCAACAACTTTGGAGCAACAATGGAGAAATATTGTCCAGTCTTGGCGTGTATGGCGTGAGGAGGGGCAGTCAGCAGACAGACAGAGGCAGAATGGAGACTTCTTAAAGGGACATAGGGAGAAACAACTTATTAGGAATACTGAGGAGCAGAACCCATCTAAGAATTGTATGGCAAGACAAGAGATTTAAACTGGATCCAACAGCAAGCCATTCGGGAGACCGAAGCAGAGGAGTAGTAAAAGTGAAACAATAAACAGAGAACACCAGTCGAGCAGCTGCATTTTGGAGGAGCCTTTGAGGTCTGATAGCATCTGAAGGAAATCCCGCCAGAACAGAGTTACAGTAGTACTGCCGAGAAACAATCAGTGCCTGAAAAAGGAGTTGTATGATTAGTGAGGAAAGGTCAAATCCTCTGAATATTATGTAGAAAGAAACAACAGAACTTGGTCATTGAAGGTACGAGTATGTTTGATGAATGAAAGCGATGAGACTGATTGTGAAAGGGTGACATCCTCAAGGGCAATGCACAGAGACAAATCTGAGGAAGGAGAATCAGAGGGCAAGTACAAGATATCTGGCTTTGAAAGGTTAATTTTAAGGTGATGTCCATTAATCCATTGTTGGAGATCTGGACTGAAACCTGTGAGTTATAAGAGGGAATGAGAAGAAGATCTTTACTTCATCAGCACAGAATAGCAGGAAAAGCTGTGAGAAGAAATGGCATTGCCTAAAGAAAACAGAAGAGGACCTAACACTGATTTTTGAGGCACACCTGTAGAATGATTCTATGTAGAAGGCAAGGAGTTAGATCAGGAGACACAAAAGGATCGGATGCAGGGAGTAGTTAAAAGTATTGAAAGCTGATGAAAGGTCAAGGAGGATAAGAACAGATAATAATCAGTAATATTCAATTTGCATTTCTGCTTTTTGTATTAAATATTTGATGTTAATTTGACATATCTTTTAATAC
Source organism: Polypterus bichir lapradei (assembly GCA_026402145.1). Lineage (NCBI taxonomy): Eukaryota > Metazoa > Chordata > Cladistia > Polypteriformes > Polypteridae > Polypterus > Polypterus bichir. Next base: position 30,245,107 of record JANRMT010062831.1, read on the forward strand.
TGTAATTTAGTGATTGTACTATATGACAATATGTTGACAGACCTTTATTTTGTGTGATTTGTACAGCATTATTTGGATGACATTTTATCATCACTGGTATTGGCAGCCTAATACTTTAAGAAATGTGTTGTCCTCCATTACTTCTCACTTGACGTTTACTCAGCTGCCCTCCCACAACACTGCCACTGCTGTAGTCTTCCATATATTCTTTCATGTGGCCCCAGTGATCTTTTTTCATATGTCACATGTCAACACATTCATGTTGCTGACTGTGCCTCACACTGGCTATCATTTCTAGGTTTTATCTACAAAGTTTTATCTATAAGTAATTCGCCACTAAAAGATCTTGGGGTACAATGCAAAAAGGATCCTTCAATTATAATTTCAGAGTGGGAAAGGCACATACAGTATATCTAATTTAAACTGCCTGAAACGTGTACAAGACAAGATCTGAATTGTGACCATGGTCAACAGATGCCTACCCCACTATGTCTTATATTTTGGGAGTGCTCTATACTTAGACTATTTTGGACAAACAGTTTTGCATATCTTTCAGAGAGCATGAGATCTAAAATCATTCCCAACCTCGTAACAGTAATATTTGGAGAAATGAGTCATTATATCAGAATAAAAGTTAAACATTTTAATGTAAATTTTTATCTATATAAATAACATTGAAATGTGTTCCCCCAGTCTAAAATGATGCATAGTTGTATAAAGAAAACAATGCAGATTAGCAAACTATTTATTTTCATGTTTTGCTTATGACTGATTAGGAATAATACATTTTTGCCCATTTTCATTGTACTTTGTCACTAACTTGAAATTTATGGTGAATGCGTTCTATTGAAATTTCCATGTGTAGCTTTGGCTTCACATCATCTATTTCCTGTGACGACTGCTTGATAAGTAGTACCAATCAGTTTCATCTTGCACTGTGTCTCTGTAGTTTATTTTTATACTCTTTTGCTTATGAGACTGTGTTCCTTTTTAACCTTTGTGCCAGTTCTCATTTTGAAATCTTGAGTCGTATCATTCAGACTGTTCATTGGCCTCTCTAGTTCTGCTTCACTGTCATTAACCATTTGCAGAATCAACATTCTGGTGAATGACTTTATAGATATCTGTTAACCTTAACTCTTTCCTGTAATCCTTCTGCAGCCTTAGGTTTTATAATCGGGACATTGATTTTGCAAAGAATATTAGGATGTCATGCTGTTGGCTGTATCTTTATTAACCCATTTGTTTAAGTTCTATCAGAATCTCTCACTCTTTTAGTTTTATTTTCTTTCTAAAGTCCCTATCTTGCTTTGCCAGTTTTTCTGTTTATGCTCAAAAATATTCTGACCTTCACCTATTCCAGTCAAGCTGTGTGCTGCCTGTCTTCTAGTTACAGACGATCCACTTTAAACAAGTTCACGGGCTAATATTTATCTTGACATGTTTCTACATGCTTTCATAATAACTGAGAAACTGAAACAGTAGGACAGTTTATGAAAGTCGCCCAAAACCAATTCATGTCAACATTTTTTCCACAGTGATTTGAGAGAGTGAATGAGTCATTCGTCAATATGCAAGGCGACTTCAACCCACAGGTTCAGTTCCAGTTTGTTTTCCAGTGTCAATAACTACACTGGAATGCATATTTTTATTTTGTTTTATCAGCACACTGTCAGATAAACTTTTCTGACATGACCAGAAGATACGAAATAGGAAAATAAAAAAGGTATGAGAGGAAAAGGAAACCAAAGCCAAAATGAGAGATGAAATTCAATGTCAAGAGAACAAGCAAGAGCTCAAAACCGAATGTTGACAAGTGAAAATTTTTGCACATCTGTTTTGAGAGTTAAAATTACTTCCCAGTCATCCTTTTGTCCCATTTTGTTGATTAAGCACAGTTCATCTACTCAGAGGTCATGACTCTAGAAACGTGGAAAAGCTGACCTAACAACGGGATTACAAAATGGCAGCAATTGAGGACCTAAGGTGACTTCCAAGATATTGCAAAACAAAGTAGAATATCTAAATTATTGCAAAATTCAAGCAAATAACTCCAGCCACTGTGAAACACCTCACACTGTTCCATTCCATTCGAACTAGTGTGGAGCTAATTTGGTATCCTGAGGGTGTTCATCTTGTGGTGGGTCCTGCAGTGCTCTGTATCAGTACATGCTTCTTATTTCTCTCCTTCTCTCAAGCAAATAATGAAATTAACAGTATCCTTGACCTCAATATCCCCTAATACAAGTACAAAACTATACTAAATAACAGCATAAAACCCAATCATGAAAGATTTATTCTCTTTGTAACTAAATGGTTATCAGAAACATGCCATTTATATTACGTAAAAGAAATTAGTTCCTTAATATAGTAACATTTAGGACAATGACCAAAACATGTAACAGTGTCCAAGGTTTGAATCTACTGTTTTGCTTCCTCCTTAGCCGGATGTTACTAGCCCCAACTGTAGTCAGTAATCCGAGGAACCCAAAGCAGGCAAGACTCTCCATTTGATGCACCATCAGTGTTTTTGATGCACCATCAGTGTGAAGTGGTGCAAATTTCCTTACTGACTTTGACAGTGGGTTGCTCTGTCAGGGGATGTTCAGTGGCAAGAACAATCTAAGGAGGATGTTAGTGCCAGATCAGTAAGCACCTCTCCTTTCACCTTTTACAGTTGTACACACTAGACACATTAGATTACCACAAAGTTGTAAACTTAGGCAAGGGGGTGAGCTAAGAACATAAATAAAAAGTGTAGTAAGTCTGTGATACTCTTTGTTAGTGTTAGCCTGTATAGTTTCACTTGTTTTGTTTAATAGTTTAATAATGGCAAAGTTACTTGTTAAATTATTACAGTTGCAACTCAGGATCTCGGAGGTTCAGATTTGTTCAGAGAAAAGTTAAGGGTAATCCTGCCATTTGTCACAGTTTTCTGACTCATTGCTGTATATTGTATTGGAGCAGCAAGGATCAAGATCATTTACATCATTTCTCGTTTAACAGAAAGGGCTCTCACTGTATTTTTTGCTGTCTAAAATAGTAGACATTCATGCTGTTTTTTGTATCTTTTTTCATTTATAGCAATAGTAATGAAAAATAATGATTCCATCCATTTTAGTATTAGGTTTCTGTCTTAGGAAAAAGAATATGCCACATATTTCAAATCTTTAGACACTGAAAGAATAAAAGTTTGACTTCCAGCTTTTAAAAAGATTTTCTGCTGAAATTTAAAGTGGATTAGCATGCTGTGACCCAGGTTCAGACATAAATGATCTTACTGAACTACCAATATAACTGGAATGAATTTCTGAGAGGCATTATGATAACCACAAGCAGAAGGATTTTATGAGCTATGTGTTTCAAGATTCAGTGAGGTTCCCATAGTGCAGCTTCTGGAAGAACTGATGAAACCTGGAAAATTGGAACATCACAACTAATATTGGATTGTGTGAGATTTACAGAAGCCATACCACATATGACTCTCTGTGTTCATTAAAGATCCCTGGGCATCCTTCATGTAAAGAATATAGTGTATCCCAAAATCCTGGGTAAATTGCCCACCACAACCTGGGCATTTTGCCCCCCTAATCTTCCCCTGTCTCTAATTGGCTATCTATCACCCCTTCATGTAAAGTGATTTGAGTAATGAGAAAAGCACTATATAAGTGTAAAGAATTATTATTATTATTATTATTATTATTATTATTATTATTATTATTATTATTAAGTGGAATGTCAGAAATTACTGTGCGGTTGCCAAAAATGTATGCACTTAACCTCTATCACGGGACGAAAATGACACATTTGCATTACAGTCAACGATATTCACATTGTAATCATTTAAATTGAAACACATATTTTAATATTTCAAAAATGTAACTATTCTTGTTTATTATGTACTTCTACCTCCTGAAGTAAACCTTATATTACTCATGAACACCCTGAATTATGGCAGTTAATGCTAATTTAGGCTTTTTTTCTTTGCTGCCACATTGCTCCTCTTTGCCTGCCATGGAGCTTACACTTGGGGTTAGTTTCATCGATCAGCCAAGTATTTAAACAAGCCTCTTTGTCTCAAGTCACTTGTTCATAGAGTATCAACTCGAATCTCTCTCTTCTGGTCTTATCTCTCTGTACTCCTAACCTCTTTCGCCTTTTGACTCAGTGTTTTTTTTTTTTTTTCTTCTTATTTATTGTGCTTACTTATATTTATTATTTTATTTGCTTTATTTTGCATAGTTACTCCTGATCAGTACCCTCATTTGTTCCCTGTTACAATTCTGGAAGCATTATGAATTTTTCCTGCTCTGAATAATTTTTTATTGGGAGAATATTATTTATTTCTGGATATTTTAAGCTTTAAGGACTCCCACTAATTATTTTTGCTAAATGTGTTCTTTGAAAGGGTAATGATATTTTGGTTGTTAAGTTTTCACTTTTATTGTGGTCATCGGTGTTTGTACCATGTGATGTCACTGGTGCGATGGTTTCAAAAGCTGGTGCCAAATGCTGTTAGTGTATGTAATTAGGAAGTGCTAAGAAAAAACAGTGTTATTGTTAATAGTTTAAAGTTATGAATCTAACAGAGATTTCCACAGTTTTGTGATTTGGTTTAGGTATTGGTTTCTGATTTATACTTCAACCCACTTGCATCCTTGCATGTATTTTAGCATTGATTTAGATGAGTCCCGCAACATTCAAAATAAGCCACAGTTGGCAGTATTTGTGTGTTTTGTGTCAGAAGACTGCACAATTAAGGAAGAGTTGCTTGACATTATACCGTTAAAAGATAGGACCCGTGGCATCAACCTGAAAGAGACACTCATGACTGTAGTTGAGAAGGCAAATTTGCACACAAAACGAACAGCAATGGCTATAGAAAGTGTACCGTCTATGTTGGTATCTGCAAATGGATTTTTGGGGCCATGTAAAGCTGAAGACCATTTCCTAGATTTTTGAAAATTTCAATGCATCATCCATCAAGAGCACCTGGGGTCTCATGAATAAATGGTGCCTACACACAAAAATGTTGCGCACAACCATTTCCTCACTCATCTCGATATGTATAAAAACTAAACTTGCCGTAAAGCCACGCACATTTTTGCGGTAGCCTCCCTAATTGCGTACATAAGTTTCTACTTGGTTTTGCAAACTGGCTGCACCCAGCGTCAAAACAGTGCTACTGGTTCTGTGGTCTGCATTTCTTTTTTAGATTCACATCTATGATGTGGGTTTTATCAAATACACCAAAATTAATTGCATATAGTTTACAAATTTAGTTCATTCGATTGTATTCATTCTGCAACAATATAATGGTGCACGGAATGGCCAAACTATTCTAACTACCATGGCTGCTTTAACGTTGTTAGAAGACATCGCAAATGGAAGAATTAGAAGAATGCACTTATTTGTAGATGATGATGACTGGCTTCTAAGTTGATTTCGATTTCCAAGAGCTATCCTCTTGAGGCTGTGTGCTGAACTGGTGCAGACTTTAAGGATTTGTGCTCTACCTGCTCCTTTGCAAGTTCTGTCCACTCTTGGGTTTTTAGCCACAGGAGCTTTTTGTCATGAACTTGCTGAATGATTGGGTATTTCTCAGTCATCACTTTGTCACTTCATGCAAGCTGTATAAGATGGTATTATCCGCTTGTCTTTCAGATACATAAGATTTTCTTCAATTGTAGTTGAACTGGAGTAATTTGCAGCAATGTCCAGTTTTCCAAATGTAATTGTAGCAATCAACTGCTGCACATCGCTATTGCAACAGCGCCAGACAAGTTACATCAGCCAGGGATGAATCACCAACACAATGAGATGGCATTACATCATCTATAGCAGGGGAGCTTATAAAAAAAAAAATGGCAACTCCACATAGTCGCAGTTGCATTTTCCAATTAGTGCAGCAAAAGGCAAGCAGTCGTTTTAAGAATAAAGGGCAGAGAATCGATCACCTGTGGCCCTCGGCACCAATGCTGCACTATAAAGGCAATTTCAGAGAATTCATTTGCTTATGTAAATAGAAAGCATTTCCGCTCTATTAATGTGCTGCTCTATAGTGCTCCTTTTGTTGCACTGTGTAAGCATGTAGAGTGGTGTATATATAATGTGGCACAAAATCATGGCTTGCCTGTACCTTAAGAGACAGTGTATGATGAAGCTGACCCTGACCCACCAAATGATCAGTCAAATTGGACCGCATTACAACTTCGTTTGAATGTAATTAGGTAAAAACAGGTAATCAGATGCAACATTTATTTTCAACCAGTTCATTTAATTTGTGGTCAATATCACATAGTACATACAACCCTTATATTCCTTAGTTCATTGGTCACATCTTTTACAGCATGCAATATTGTATTTTGTGACTCAGAACAGCATTTGTCTGCAGACAGCCAGAAGGTCACCCAGAAATTTCCGAGGCAGAGGTGTATGTACACCCAGATCCCAAAAACGTGCTCGGCACAGCAGCACAATCACCACCTGACTATCGCACGGGAGTCAACTTTTGTATACCGCCTGAAACAGAATAAACAAATGGCAGGCTGTAACTCGCGTTTACACGTCAACTGTGATATCTGACTACTTCTTTTTTTATTTCGGGCACTGTGCGAATTTCTGAACTTGAATTTTCCAGTGTCTCTGCCACGCTTTTGTTCCTTATACCACTGCTTAAGCCAGCAAATAGCATGTTTTCCCTTGCCTCCATTTTGCATTGGCTGAAATTCTTCATTTTTTCATGTGCTTTTGCCATTGTTTTTTAACCAAACACTGAACGGAAGGTGATATTTATATTTATTTGCATATTAATATATGCAAAATTGTGGGAGGTCAAGCTGACAGAGATTTATGGAGCAAAAGTGCATGGAAGTTGGCTTATGCATGGTTTTCTGCATCTGAATTTTTTTGAACATACTCACATCTCCACCTTTGTCCGTATGCCATGTTTTAGTGCGAATTTTACGCATGCCTAAATGAGGCCCCTGGTGTCTAAAAAGCTCAACTTGGACCACATCATGAAACCTATGCTAGAAATTGTGAATTTTATTTGGACTCTTGTGCTCAATCACAGACAATTCAAAATCTGATAGCAAAACTGAAGACTTTCCCAGTAATCTGCATCCCCACTGCACTTTGAGATAACTTTAAAGAGAAAACATGCTTTCCCATTTTTTGAACTTTTGAACCCAGTAAAGCTGTTTCTGGAAGAGAAAAATAAGGACTATCCTGAGCTAGATGACCCCAAGTGGATTTCATATTTGGATTTTTGGTGGACATGCTGCATCATCTGAATAAACTTAATGTAGATCTGCAACAAAAATTTAAAAATACTGCTTCATTGGGTCCTTAACAGTAAGGATCCTGTGAGCCAGATCAACCTCGGGGAATTGGGCCACATGGCCATAGTGCCGTAACTGACGCTTCCTCACAATGTAGGTAATGTGCTTCATTTGGGACTCCGTGAGCAACAGCCTGTTTGACACAAAGTCAAACCAGTGGTACCCAAGGACTCTCCAAACAGACACAGTACTGAAGGAGTCCAGTCTTCCTCTCAGTTCACTGCATAGCATCCGTGTCTCACAGCCATATAACAAAACAGGAAGCAACAGGACTCTAAAGACTTGGACCTTCGTCCTTTTGCATAGACATCGGGAGCGCCACACACCCCTTTCCAGCGACATCATGACCCTCCATGCTCTCCCAATTCGTCTAGTGACTTTAAAGGAAGAATCACCAGAGATATAAATGTCACTGCCAAGGTAAATAAACCTCTCGACAAGGTCAACACACTCTCTGCAAACAGACACACTGCTGATGGCTGTGCCCAAGAGGTCATTAAAGGCCTGGATCCTGGTTTTTATCTAGAGCACTTGCAAGCCCAGACACTCAGACTCTCATTAAGTATCTCAAGAGCCCCAATCACAGCATCGTCGGCAGAGTCAAGATCAGTGAATCTTTCTTTACCAATAGATGCCCAGCTTCTGGACCCCACAACCCTGCCCAACACCCAGTTCATGAAAGCAGTGAATAAAATAAATCTGCCCTCTCTATTACGAGCAGAACATTTCCACCATGACTTGGATCTAAAGTCTGTGGTCTTTAATTAGTGACCCACTTTAAACAATGCTGCTTCTGGCTTTTGTTTTCCCAGTTACCTAACTTAAGTCCAGGTTCTCACATAGTGGCTGGAAGAATAAATTAAAGTGAAATGTGAAGTTTATTCGTGAAAATCTCCAGAAGTTTATCAGGGTAGTTTTAGGTAGGGGCTGGTGACAAACATCTTTACTAAGTAGCATTAAATTATTACCCCTCTGTATCTTTAAATATATTGTTCCATATATAATATAGGATTTAATATTTGTTTTTATGGATTGCTTCTACTTATATTTTTTTCAGAATTTATTTTGAGCTCTTTGGCCTGGTATGAGTGTGTATGTGAGGATGCCACACTACAGATTGGCTACTCATCTTAGACTAGTTCCAGTTTTGCACCAGATTCTGCTGAATTTGGCTCTGACTTCCCATAACACTCAATCGGAGTGAACTAATTAAAAAAAATGGATGGACTGATATGCAGCAGATGAACACAACTACACTTGAGTCAGTATTTTTTTCAGTTTTGGGTTTTCTCTTCCAGAAAGGTTTGTGTTCTGGTAGCGAACAACTTGTTTGTTTTAAATTAGCATAGCATGTGTCGTGTTTTGATTGGAGAACATTTTAAATGCTCTGAGTTAAAATACTATATACCAAAATAAAAAAATATTTAAAGCAATATAAAGGTAAAAAAATGAATAAATTCCATATTGTCTTTGAGAGCAATAGGGTAATGATCAGTTTTTAGTGTACTCTATTAGAGTTTCCTTTTTTGAAAATGTATTCACATTTTAAATATATATCTTGTATTATATTCAAGCAGTTGCAAATACTAAAGGACTATGATGTGAATGATTTATAAGCCCAGTGCCATACCAGGCCAACACACGTGCAAGTGTTCTTGTTACAGCTGCACATGCTACAAGACAGGTGACTTGCATGGCAGGGCAGACAGGCTCCATCATTCTTCTCTATGCCTTTTTTGCTTGAAAAGCTGTCACTATTGCTCCAGCTGGCAAAAGCTGCCGTAAGCAGGCATGGGTTGATAATGACTGCGTGCGCACACAGCATAGTGTGCTCACTGTTCAGTGAGCCAGTGTGCCTTAGCAAGGTGAACAAGCAGAATGGCTTGTGGGATGATGCTGCCTACTGAATTATCTGGTCAGGAGAATAGAGATAAATAGCTTAACGTCTCATTCAAACTGCTGTGAAGATTGAGAGCTGTACGGGTTATACCGAATGAGCATGACCACAATAAATGCTTATCTAGCCCATTAGAGTTGCTCTTCTCACCACCCAGAAAGAGATTTTAGTGAATTATTTTTTTTAGCTTTGAATAATCATTGCTTCTATTCATTCACTGATCAGAAATAAGAAATATATTTCTTGCTAAAATAATTAACAAAAAGAATTAGTGTGTGTCATCAAAATAATTTAGTCCTCTTGTTTTTTTGTATGCATTACAGAATACATTAACAGACTTAAAGATTCAGTGAAACTGTATACATTTCATAACATTTAGGTCTATATTTTTACAAAATGTATGATTATACTTTATAAAATACATTAATTGATGATGATATTGTTAAAGAGTAAAATCAAACAAATGTGCCTCAGAGCAAGTGAAAGTACAATGAATTGTATGCTAAGGGGAAGACTTGTCTTTGAGAAAGAAACAAAGCCTGTGTATGACAATTCAAACTAAAACATTATATTTCCTTTATATTTATATACATTCTTTAGTAAGGTTTCAGATTTAATGCTGCAGCTAATGTTTTTCAAAGACTTGGCAGAATCCAAATAATTTCTGTACAGAACGCACAGTTCATCTCATATAGTAGATCCTAGATTTAAGGAGCATAGGTAAGGGGGGATGGATGCCATATTTGGTGTGCTATACCGATACCAAGATAAGAATCTGTATGCATTTTTGAATAAATAATTTTCTAGTAAACAAATTATTGGCTGGGATTAAACAATTATGAGTTTCTGATTATATTTTTTGGTGACAAAAGATCAATATGACCTGCTGTTAATGAACTAGCCTGGTATTTAGACTTCGTTTCATCTTCTTTGCTTGCTCTGTCCAAGCTTACCTAACATGTGAAACTGGATTGATGAACTGCACTATGAGAATGCAACTTCCTTCAGAACAGTTTAATTTTACCCAGATTTTCTGCAGGACAGTATAGTTTCTGTCTGTGGTGTTCTGTTGCATATAAATAAATGTACCCTTTCAGGTACACATGAAAGGGTGTGGGTCTATGTCAGCAGCGAAGGGATGATGTGTCTTTGGAGGATTTTGGTGCCATTGTAGGTGTCACTCCTCTAAGGGCACAAAGCTTGTTTTGCTGGATGAGATGTTCTGGAATTCTGTTGTAACAAAAGGCCTAGTGACCCTCTGAGCTTTAGTGAGAGGGATGTCAAAACAAAACTAAAGGCTGAATTAAGACAAAGCTTGTTCGGACTGAGTATGCTCTGATGTGAATGCCCAGAATGGAAGGAAATTTGAGTGTGTGCAATTTTCACAATTTTATTTTAGATATTTATTGTGCATTTTTATAGCATGTTTTACCAGCTGTTTATTGTTTTCACATTTTTAGAAAGTGTTTTTTATCTATTGATTGAAGTATCTATTGCACAATAAATTGCACTTTTTTTTCTTTTTCCAAATTCCACCTCTGTGTCTCCCTCTCTTACTGTTCCACTGGTCTTGGTCCCTCTATCAAGGTCCTGGGGTCTGCCTGGTTTACCGGTTAAAAACCCAAGGGCCTAACATGCACCTTTTCTACTTCCTAAGGTATTTTTTTTCTCTAATGTTGTCATAGGTTCATGCATACTTTCAAGCTAATGCTAGTGCTATAAACAGTAGACTATACATATTCACCAGTAAACACAAGAACATGCTCCTAGATAGAGATTATATGGAGATTAAAACTGCTCACAGTGTTCCAAATGTGCCCTCACAATCATGCTAATCAGCCTGTCCTGATCTGTACTTGTCTCAATGTGCTTATAACCCAGAATTTGATTCAATTCAAGTTTACCTTTGTACAACACTCACCACTAAGCAAAAACTCTGAACACTTGCACAACTGTATTACTGTACTGCAGTACGAGAAATGATTAAACCATCCATCATTTACATACTGTATATGAACAAACAAATTACACAACACATTGCAACTCACTATATTCCTTACACTGTGGAATATTGAAAGGTGGAACCAGCTCTGATTAAGATGCTGTGCAGCCACAACCAGATCATTATATTTGCTGTGGATGCAACACCAAAAGGATTGATCAGAAGCAGTAATAAGATGGCACTGGGCAATTAGGTGGCAAAGCTAACAAAGTTGTGTCATAACAACAACAACATTCCTTTGAACTTCACCAAAACAAATTAAGTAATTGTTGACTTAAATAACAGTGTTAGTCACACTCTGGTCAACTTCAATGGATGTTGTTAACTATTTCAGATTTCTTTAGTTACAGATATCATTGAAATGACTTGGACCCACAACAGTGAGATCATGCTAATAATGCCATTACTTTTAAAGGGCTTGATGAAATTCAGAATGACTAAGATGTTACTTGTATACTGTTTTATTTTAATACTGTAAATATTATAATTTGTGCTATCACTCTGCTTTGGTAACACTACGATGCAGAATGGAAAACCCATTCAAACGTTTCAGATAATCTCTGAATGAAATGAATAAATAAAATTACAGAATCCAAATTCTACAGTTTGTTTACATTAATTGCCACCATAATAAAACTTGTGTCATGATACATGATTCTAATCTACCTGAGATTAAACTTTTCATATCTCAGCTGTAGCATCAAAACTGAAGTTGCTTGGTTTTGATTCAATTTTAAACCCAAACTTGAATAACCATTAATAATTTAAAACACTTCATCTTGTACAGTGTTCTATTATTTGTTGTAGAGTTTTTTCAGTACTGTATGGTGCAGAATTACACTATATATTTTATTATTGGTTCTATCTGTAAGCACTTATTTATTTTTAATACTTTATACTTTTTTTGGTATATTTTTCACCTTGTATAAATGGAACGTATTTAAATAAGTATAGCGTTGGTGTATGTTGCACCTCCTATAGATCAAACAGCATTAAATGAAATGAGTGTGAAGCAACAGTACATAAAAGGTAAGGTCATACAATGTAAAATATACCACAAAACTGACAAGACAGAAAACAACATGCAGCATAAACTGGGAGCACAACTGAACAAGTGGTATGGAAATAGGCGTGAGGATTACATCAGGTAAGATGGTTTGAGTTTTCAAATAAATAAAATTAGGTCTTGTATTTTAATTTATTCTTGTTTATCTTTGTGCCAGAGGGTGGCAATTTGTTGCATGGTAGGACATTAAAGTAGTAATATCTCTGTAAATGGCAATACTATTGCTATCACTATGTTTCAGATAAGTAGAAATTAAAACTTAAACTGTAATCAACATACAACAAATGAAGAAGCTTAGAGTTCCCTTCCTTTTTGTTGTAAAAGGTGCAGTGACCGTGCTTACAAAGAAGAATGTGATTAATAGTGTTGATCTGTGAAATTCAGAAAATCTATTTTTTTTAGCTAATATGCTGTGTTCACCAGTCACTTTCCTGAAAATTTGCTGTGTGACTGTAGAGCAAACATTTTTTGCCAAACACCACATGATGCTTTGCATGGCCAACATGAAGCACAGAGCTGTAACACCCAAGCACAGAACGTTCTCATAAGCCTACTGTAAGGTCATTGCCGACTTAGCCATCGCTATGTCGCAAGCACACAAGGAAAACCAAAAATGTTATTTCAGCTTCTGAGATTCGTTGAAAAACCATTCTCTCCCACTCTATCCACCAAACAGTGCTGCTCAATATTTTTCTCCATTTCTAACCGCACACATTTCTCATTTCTTTCACTCGCAGTTGATTCAACTGCCCGGGCTTTTCAGTTCTCATATGTGGGTCATCAGTGAATGTAAAAAGGCAATAATGTGTCCCAAAGCCACAAAAGTTGAGAAAATCTGCCAGGTTTAAAAAAAAAAAAAAAAAAAAAAAGTAAATAAACAAAAAACTTGCAGTACTACTAGAGCTGCAACCGGAGATACGTATAACACTGATCACTGGGCGCTGAAAACACAACAATGCATGACTAAATTATGCATGCAAATTAGCCATGTGTTCAACAACCATCTTGAACCAAACCTTAAAGGTACTCTCCCCTTCCCCTTATCAGAAAACACATGACATGCTGTGAAACAATAAAAACCAGAAGATTTATGACTGTTTACAAGCCATTTCTTTATTTCTGATGGAAGAAGAAAGTGTGAAGCATCTACTCAGAAGCATGGGACACAAAAAAGATAGTTCTGCTGTGCCTGTAGCCGTAACTTCAAACAATGGAATAAACCAGTCCCCCGGCTTTGGAGCATGGCTAATGTGTGCCCCAAGATTGGCACTCTCTTAGTGTAATGATCTATATTTTATTTACTTATTGCTAGTTTGTGGCCATTTGTTGTATCTTATTAGTGGTATTCTTTTCATCTGCGTCTTTTGTTGTTTGACGTAGGGTGGCGCAGTGGTTATCACAACTCATATCACATATTTGGCCATAAGGATCAGTCCTGAATTGTTGTCAGACTTTGCCCTATCCCTCGGGACAATTAAAACACCATTGTACCTTTATAATCTACTCAAAGCTAGTTCAGTCCCTCCTTCCCCATTGAATCCAATGCATTTCACAGAATTCGGCGAAGTTCCTGAACATTTCTGTGATTTTGCTGAACTCGAGGTGAAGTGAATTCAGCGGAGTTCGGTCATCATTAGTGATCAATGTGATGAAAGCGTAGAAAGAAATTTAATGAAGTATAAGTTGAAAATATCTGCTGTTAGAAAAAATAAAATTTATAACTTTGACTTAAAATTGCCTTGGGGGTTACAGCTTCATCATATATCTATCTAATCTTTGTTGATTATTAATGTTTAGCATTAATTATTGTCACCCTCATATGTAACAGAAGTCTGATTTTCTGTGACTTTTTCCTGTGGTTAATTTTTTTATGTTTGCATTAATAAGGCCACATTGGACAGTAGTCAGGATGCTAGGTTTGCATTGTCAAATCCTGAAATTCTTTGATAAACGGCCTTAGCACAGCAACTGTGTACTGTACACTCCGAGATATCCTAACATACCTGTGCTTACAGACTCTACAAACACCTTCCAAGATATACAGCAAATGTAGGAGTCAACAAGATGAATTGGCATATATAAAAAAAGCTTTTATTCTTGGCATAAAATCACCATGGCAACACCACCACTGGGACATGCAATGTACATAAAACCTTTCAGATTTCTGTAAGTTATTGTATTAGTTAATTTATTTCAAGTGGAACTAATAATGTATAGATATTATGCTTTTTAATAATCTATAATGGCAATAAGAACATATGACATAAATTCCATGCCAATATTTTTTTAAATAAACAAGAGAGTACAACTGTACTAATCATAAATCCTGATGTTAAAAGCAAATTGTAACTTTAATAATGTAAGTTCTTCTACATGTTACACAAACACATTAGATTCTGTAGTCACCACAGTTTTGTACCAAACTGACTTGGCATACAACCCTGTGTTGACTGGTTCTTCTAAAAGATATGTTAACCTTTTTTATTTCCTTTATATGCACAGATATTAAAATCTATATTTTGAGCATGCTCACTGATGCAGGAGCGCACACAGCATGGCCAACTGGTACCAACAACAAGAACAAGACCATTTATTTTTCTAGCACATTTTCATACAAAAGATAAATATAAAATGTCAAAGAAGCAGTTAAATTCAAAGAAAAATAAATTAAAATTAGATAAGAATATTAATGCATAAATAGTATCCTTCTATATAAAAGCGGTCGGGATTGTCCTTCCGTCCCGTGAGTGGTACGCAGGCGCGGAGTTTCACACACACCCCGTCCATACTCCAGACTTTGCGATATCTTCTTCTTCTTTCTTACTATATAAAAGCGGTCGGGATTGTCCTTCCGTCCCGTGAGTGGAAAGCGTAGCAGTATTCCGCTTATCACAGACTTACTACTTGCAGCTTGCGGTACGAAGTGACATGATGTGAGCAGAGTTTTGGTGCTCCCATCGTTCCCTTGCTTTTGTGCGCGATGCGCTGGAAAGATAGACAAAATTATGTCTCTGGAAATAATTAATGTTGATGGAGTACAAATGCCTCACCGCATAGTAAATATCAGGGGGGTTCAAAAGGGCAACCTCAATATAGAAAAAAAGTTTAAATTTCATCACAAAAATAACAGAAACTACGAGTATTAAAGTAATACCGCTCAAATGCAATATAACCAAATTAATGAGTTTGTATAAAATATCAAATTGATCTACATATTGAATTGCCTTAAGAAGTGGTCAACTTAAAAGTCGGTCGCCTTAAAAGGCGGGTCAGCCTAGTAAAAAATAAATTATGTACACATACATATGTTTCATAGATAATTAACAGAAATAGAGTCTTTAAGTGTGGAATTGTTTTTATAAGTCTCTAAATGACAGCCAGTGATTTGGCTGGCCAAGGTGGACAGAAAAAGTAAAAAAAAAAAAAAAAAAAAATGTGGTAAAGCTGAAGTAAAAACTAAATCTTTAGGGGTTCCAGATCAAAAGACCCCAAGCCCCCACTGGGTATGCTACCAAACATAAATGTTCTTAAGTATTTGTTTATTGTTTTTTTTTTTTTTTGTTTGTTTGTTTGTTTTTTCATCTTAGAGGATTCAGTGTTGTGGGACTCATGGCAGTTTGGGTTATATGCTTTCATTCAAACATCATACGAGCCTGAATTGGACCTTGATTATGTGGTGGTGGCTCAAAATACCACCACAGTTGGACCAGAAAGGAAGAAAAAGAAGTAGGATAATGATTGCAGGTTCACCAAAGAGTATGATAATTCTATGCATATCTAGTTTATAAAAGGTAGAATTATAATGTAGCTATAAAATGCTCCAGGGGCGCTGTATAATGGCTGACTCTGCGCTCTGACCTCCAAAGGTGATGTGAAAAGACAGTTTCCCCTCTGGGATTAATAAAGTATATCAAATCAAATTCAAAGAGCCAAATTAAAAAATGGGTTTTTAGAAGTTTTTCAAAATGATCTAGTGTTAGCCTGGCATATCACTAAAGACAAAGTATTTCAGATTTTTAGTGTTCAATGGAAAAAGGCTGCCTCACCACTTCTTTTATGCTTGGCTCTTGGAATAATAAGCAGACATCTATTTGAAGATCTAAGGTCGCGACTTGGAATGTAGTGGAACAGGCAATCCAAAACATACAGTACAGGCCAAAAGTTTGGACACACCTCCTCATTCAATGTGTTTTCTTTATTTTCATGACTGAAGGCATCAAAACTATGAATGAACACATGTGGAGTTGTGTACTTAACAAAAAAGGTGAAATAACTGAAAACATGTTTTATATTCTAGTTTCTTCAAAATAGCCACCCTTTGCTCTGATTACTGCTTTGCACACTCTTGGCATTCTCTCGATGAGCTTCAACAGGTAGTCACCTGAAATGGTTTTCACTTCACATGTGTGCCTTATCAGGGTTATTTAGTGGAATTTCTTGCTTTATCAATGGCGTTGGGACCAGCAGTTGTGTTGTGCAGAAGTCAGGTTAGTTGGACGATCATTTATTTTTCAACAGGACAATGACCCCAAAAACACCTCCAGGCTGTGTAAGGGCTATTTGACCAAGAAGGAGAGTGATGGAGTGCTGTAAATGGTCATGAAAATAAAGAAAACACATTGAATGAGGAGGTGTGTCCAAACATTTGGCCTGTACTGTAGGAAGGAGCAAGATTATTTAAGGCTTAATAAATACCATTGGTAGTAGTTCTAAAGGACATGGGCAGCCAATATAATGATGCCATAACTGGTGACACATGCTCAGAATTTATTTTTCTGGCCAAGAATCTTGCTGCTACATTTTGGCCCAGCTACAACCAACTGATGTGTATCTTAGGTAGACCAGTTAGGTGTGTGTTACAGTAATCTAGTCGACTAAAAACAAAAGCATGAACTAATTTCTTAGTATCTTGCAGTGTTATGGAAGGTCTAATTTATGTTCCATCTGAACTAGTGTGGTGCTGAGGTATCACCCGTTGCATGGCTGCACTCGGGTCCTAATCTGGGATCCTGAGTTGGTTTGTCGTGTGGTGGGTGCGGCAATGCAAACTGTATCAGCGCGTGCTCCTAACCTCCTTAAATGGAAAAATGCAGTCTTAGTAATATGATTAATATGTGATTTAAAGTTTAGGTCAGAGTCCATGTTTACACCTAAAGTATTTACTTCCACCTTGACTTTAATACTAAGGAATCTAGGTTTTTTCGAATACCCTCATTATTTCCCTTTTTACTAACAATTATGATGTATTTTTCCCTTATTTAGTGTGAAGAAATTATTACTCATCCATTCAGAAATACATGTCAGGGTCATCACAGCAACAATATCATTTATTTGTATAGCACATTTTCATACAACAATGTAGCTCAAAGTTCTTTACAAGAAGACCAAGAAAAGATAAAAGAAAAGAAAACCAATTCAGGAAAGGCAATAATATATATATATAGAAAAAAGTACAAAAAAGTAAAGGTCAGGTCAGATGGCCGGGAGGCTAGAAATAAAAAAAAGAGAGAGACTGGGACAGGTGGGGAGCATGAACACCCACTGCATGACAAACCACCTGGATTGGTATCCAAGTCCAGCGGGAGACACCTCAAGACCAAAAGGAACAGTGCAAGGTTTTTTACGGCGGCCAATCCTGCCACCAACTCCCAAGTTTTCCCTGTAAATTAGATGGCTGGATACAGATTAACATCATACCCAGGATTAAGCATTTGCAAGTTAGGGTGGGGGAAAATAAAAAAAAAACTAAATCTATAGGGTTTTCAAGGCCAAAAGACTGCCCAGCCTGCATTGAGAGTTCTGTCTAACATCAGTGTTTCTAACACAGTCCTCTTAGTTTTCATGCTTCACATAATGAAGTTGATCTTGTGGACAGCTGAGATACCCGCCTTCATTATGTTATCACAGGCGGCTGCATAGTAACTTGATCAGGTGGTGGAACCAAAAAAGACAGCAGAGAAAAGTGGAGATTAGTACAGATTACAGATCCCCGAAGAATATCATAGTTCTATGCTTATGTAGTTTCTTAGGAAGTGAATTTTGAAGATCTAAAGACACTTGGGAGTGTAGGGGGACAGGCATTTCAAAATATAGGAAGGAACAAGATTATTTAAGGCTTTATAAACCATTAATAGTATTTTAAAGTTAATTCTAAATGACACAAGTAACTGACAATGCTAAAACTAGAGAGATGCGCTTCTTTTCCTAGTTAAGATGCTGGCTGCTGCATTCTGCACTAATTGCAACAAATTGATATCTTTCTTAGATAGTACTGTTAGGAGTGCATTACAGCAATCCAATCGACTAAAAACAAAAGTGTAAATTAATTTTTCAGCATCTTGTAAAGTTATAAGAAGTTTAACTTTTACTATATTCCTTAAGTGAAAAAATGCAGACCTAGTAATCTGGTTAATATGTGATTTAAAGTTTAGGTCAGAGTCAGATATTACCACTAAATTCTTTACTGCCATCTTGTTTAAACTTGAGGGATCAAGTTTATTTCTAAAAGCCTCACTATATCCATGTTTGCTAATCACTAAAATTTTCTTTTCTCCTTATTTAGTTTGAGAAAGTTACTACTCATCCAATCAGAAATACTGCTAAGACATTGTACCAGCAAGGCATGAGCATCAGGGTCATCAGGCACTAAAGATAAATAAAGTTGTGTATCGTCTGCATAGCTGCAGTAACTCACCTTGTGCTTTGAGATAATCTGACCTAATGGAAGCATGTAAATTGAAAAAAGCAGTGGACCCAGAATAGGTCCTTGTGGTATAACACATACAATATCATGGGTCTCCGAAGTACAATTACCACAACTAACAAAGAATTTTGTACTTGTTAAATATGACTGAAACTAATTTAAGTCATAGCAATTTATAAGAATACTATGGTGTATGGTGTCAAATGCTGCACTCAAGTCTAAGAGAACAAGTATATGGCCTCTGTCCATTTTAACCCACAGATCATTTACTACTTTAACCGGTGTAGTTTCTGTACTATGGTTTGCTCTAAAACCTGACTGAAACTTGTCAAGAATGGACTGCCTATTCAAGTAATCACTTAGCGGCTTAATTACTACCTTTTCTACAATTTTACTTAAGAATGGCAGCTTAGAAATTGATCTAAAGTTATCAAAGACAGAGGAGTCAAGATTATTTTTCTTGAGCAGGGGTTTAAAACCTGCAGTTTTTAGACAGTCATGGAAGACCCCCGTATTTAATAATGAGTTTACTTTGTCAAGTACACTATCATTAAGGACATGGAGACTTTTTAAAAAAAGCTAGTTAGTACTGGGTCAAGGAGGCTTGTGGAGGGCTTCAGCTGAGAAATTATTCTACATAGTTTGGATAGATCTATTCTATTGAAAGAATTTAATTTGTATAAAGGGGCATGCTTGGATTCAATTACATCAGTTTCAGAGGGATGTCCTGTATTATTTTTAATATCATTTATTTTTTGTTTAAAAATATAGCAAAGCCTCATAAGTTTCATTAGTAGTTTTTAGGAAGCATTTCATTAAGTGAGCTGGGTATAGAAGATGTTCAATAGTTAAGAATAAATGTATTGGATTACCATCATTATCATTTATACATTTAGAGAAATAGGACTGCCTCTCAAGGTGGACTGTGTTGTTTTATTCAGTTATATTTGCCTTCCATATTTCATAGTGGACTATCAGTTTATTTTTTTCCATTTGCGATCAGCTCTCCAAAATGTTCCCTTTGAACCAGACACTCTTTGTGTCTTCCAAGGTATAATGCTATATATAGGTAAAGTTGTTTGTCATCTGCATAGCTGTGGTAGTTCTTCTTGTGTTTTGAGATAATCTTGCCTAAGGGAGAATATAGTAGATTGAATTTAAGAATGGGCCCAGAATAGATCTTTGTGATATGCCATGTACAATATCATAAACCTCTGAACTACAATCACCACAACTAACAAAGCATTTTCCACATGTTAAAAAGACTAAAGCACACTTTAGAAACTGCCTGAGAAGCCCACCTATTGACTAAGGCACTTTATTGGAATACTATGGTCTATGGCGTCAAATGCTGCACTCAGATCTAAAAGAACAAAACAGACAATGTGGCCTCTATCTGCATTAACCTGTAATTCATTTACTACTTTAAACAGTACAGTTTCTGTACTATGATTTGTTCTAAAGCCTGACTGAAACATATCAAGAACAGAATGTTTTCTAGAATTTTACTTAAAAAGGGAGGATGGAAAAAGGTCTAAAGTTGTCAAGTACAAGGGAGTTGAGATTATTATATATGCAGGGGTTTAACTACTGCAGTCTTTAGACAAACTGGGAAGACCCCGGTATCTAATGTTCAGTTCACAATGTTAAGTACTTTATCAATTAGCATATCCAGGACATCTTTGAAAAATCTTTTAGGGACTGGGTTAAGGACACAAGTGGAGGATTTTAGTTGAGAGATTATTCAATGGGCTTCAGGAAAACATATTTCAGTGAAGGAATTTAATTGTCTGAAAAGAGCATGCTGAGGTTCAACAGGATTCATTTTGGAAGGATGTATTATATTATTTCTAAGGGATATATTATATTATGTCTATACTATTTCTTTATTTTGTGTTTAAAAATGTAGCAAAAGCCTCACATGTTTCACTAAAAGTTTCCAAGATGCATTCCACTGAATGAGCTGGGTTTAGATGTCGATCAATCTTTGAGAATAAAACTCTTGGATTTCCAGCATTATCATTTAGAATTTTAGAAAAATAGGATTGCCTCTCAAGACAGACTACTTTGTTATATTCAGCAATACTGTATGTGCCTTTAATATTTCACAGTGGACTGTTTATTTAGTTTTCTTTCATTTATGCTCAGCCCTGTGGCATTTTCTCTTAAGATCCAACAATCTACAAGTTTTCCAAGATATTTTAGTGCTAGATGATTTCTTAACAGGAGTCACTATGTTGACTGTAGCTCTTACCTTTGAAAAGAAATATTCCACTATACTGGTAATACTGCTGGCTGTTCTAGGACAAGTACTAAATTCGAACAGATTATTAGAAAACGTAGATGCTGATGATGTGTTAAAATAAGGTTTTTTAACAATATGATACTCTTTAGTTCTAGTTATCAATATTTCTGCATTAAATACAATGCAGAAATGGACAGATATACCAATATCCACAACCTGCCTCTCGTGAATTTTTAATCCTTTTGACATTAAGTCCAGCATGTGACCTCCCTTATCCATAAGCTGACTGACGTGCTAGCTACGATAAATTGAGTGCAACAAGTTAATAAATTCTGTTGGTTTAGGATTTCAGTGAATATCCACATGAAAACTAAAATCCCCTACAAATAGGAACCTATCGAAATTATTTATTATTATTGATAACAATTGTGAAAATTTCTCAATAAAAGATGCAATATATTTTGTACTAGTTAAAGCACTGCTATGTAAGGTCATTTTATAAGTCATGGTTTGGCATGATTTTATCAAACAACTAACAACAGGCATATTTATTAAATTCCTTAAAAATCATTCTTCTGAAAAACTCTGTTGCACAATAGAACAAATCAAAATTGCTGATGAAGGAAAAACTGTGCTTGGCACAGAAAGTCTTCAACCAGGCGTTGAGGGAAAACAACCGACTGTGACTGTATGTCAGAGCATCGGAAATGGTCCAGGGATGACAGTCCAAGCAGTTGACTACCAAGTCCCCTCACAAGCCATGTGCAGAAGTTATCCAAAGTTCTCTTTCAGCACCTCTGACAGGTGACTGTGAATGTCGTTTGTTCATACATGGAAAAACCATAGCATTCACATCTTTATACTTAGCAAGGACAGACAGAGATTTTTTTTCTTTTACAATGTTCCAAGCACGTACCCTGGGAAAGGAGGAGATGACATTCTTCTGGCCAGAAGGTGAGTAGTCCAGGTTTTTCTACAATGTAATCCCCACAAATGACAACAGCACTTTGGCAGACAGCTGGCATAGGGCTGAGAGTTTCAAAATGGTTGCTCAACTGCAACATCAGCGCTTCTTTGTGCCCTTGAGGTGGAGGCCCCCTTTATTGTTGGCTTTCCCACACTTCATCCTTAGTGGATCCAGGGGTAAAACAGATACTCACTGGCTTCAGACGCTGCTGGTATGTTGACAAAGTGGCAAGCAATTGCCAGAAAGAGGAGCCAGCTCAGAATGCCCTGCTGTCAGGTGTCTATAGCAAGTGCAAAGCTTTTGTATCTGTTCCTCCAAACCATAACCAAACCCGCTGTTTTATTTGCTTTTGTATGTTTTCATTAACTTTAATAATATCAAACTGTTTCTACTAAATAGGTTGCTATGTACATCTGTTTAGGTAAAATGTAGGTATATACTGTGTATATTTATTTTTATATATATGAATTAGATCTGGTTGTTCTATTGTCAACCTTAATCTAGAAATATTTTAATTAGAAAACTTTTTCTGGTAAGAGTGAAGGTTTGTTACACTTTAGTGGTTACATTTTGCTTAACAGCACCTGTTTGATTTTGTATTTATTAGGCTTACATTTATTAGAAATTATCATAGTATTATTCAATGATTACTTGAGAAGCAACATGCAATAACAGGAGAACTCTGAAAACCCCTGGTTCAAAATTACAAAAAAATTATTCTTAACATTTTTTTTCTTTTCAAAATGTTCAAAAAAGCATACTAAGAGCAAAACATATAAAAACTAACAACACCAAGTCCAAAATCAATAAAATTCAAAACCAGACATGAGTGTAAGACCAAAACCCATAGAATCAAAGGACGAGCAATTACTAAATCAGGAATATTCCCAAAATTGATGCCTCAGCTGCAACATCAGATTTAAAATAAGTAACCAAGGATAATAATTAATAGAATTAATATAAAACAGAAAATAATTAATAAACTAGACAATATTAAAGAATAATACAATACAAAAAGAAAGAAAAAAAGCCTATTCAATTACATAAAATCTAACAGAATTCATAAAATAAACTAATAAAAATGCAGAAAAAGAAAATAAAGCCGGGGACAAAACCCTAGCCCAACCATAAAGGCAGTTTTGCAGACCCACAGCTCACTGCCCTCACTTGCAGACATGTTGAAAAAATATAAAGGGTAAAAAGTATTTAAACAAATCCATTATTCGAAAAACAGAAAGCAAAGATGCATGCCATACAAAAAAGCAAAGATGGAAAAGGGCAATTTTTAAAGCAGTAGTCAAAAACCAAGGCAAAGTATCAAAACAAGGGATCAAATGGTTGAGCAAAGCTCAAAATGCAAAGTTAAAAGCTAGTAAAATTGATTCAATTCCAAATGTATCCTCTGATACATTCCTTAAAACTCATACTGCCTCAGTACACTGGCATAACAACTATTTTTTTTAAACTGATTCTAGTTTGGTCCTATAAGAAAACTGAGTGAAATCATTTAGACAAATAAAGGATAGACTGTTCAGAAGTACAGTAATCGTTGACTTCTAACTTTATTAGGCACATATACTTTTATAGCCAGTTGGACCCTATTTCATGTCAAGTCAATATGAATTCATGAAGACATGGCACAACTTAGTTGTCAAAAGTGCTATATAGAGATGATACCACAAAACTACAGTGTGTGCAAATTAAAAGTTGCAAAATGTATTTGTTCCATCTCTTTGGATTAAAATCTGCTGACTGGGGAGACTACCAATATGTTAACCCTAATTCACAGTCATGTTTCTATAGTTATTCCAATCCCTTGTTTGCCTTGTGGCATTGAATACTCTCCAACTTAAAAAAAATGGAAATCTGTACACTGCTGCCATGAGAGGATGGACTTGATCCACAATGATCTTCAGGTGTCCTGTGGCAATCAGATGTTGCTCCTCTCTTATCAGGTAACAAACCCCACATCATTGCACTGTCATCAACAGCCTGTCTGTTGACACCTTGAAGGATGAATCCATCAGCTCATGTGATTTTCTCCATGTAATGGTACTCCTGTCAACATGAATCAACACCATTCATCAGACCAGGTGGTATGTTTCATCTTCCAGCATCTAGTATTGTGCTCTTTACCACAAGGCAGTTGCAACATCTTTTTTTCTGCAAGTAGATGGTTTCTTAGGTGCTGTACACTATATGGGACAAGTTGCATATCCTTAAATTCTGTCTTATGCTCTTTCTGCTTCACTGTTGCACTCAACTATTAGCTAAGTCTAGTCTATATAAGTCACAACTGCATCTCTTGGACTCTTTTCATCAGATTTGTTTACCTTACCCCAGAACTTACTTTGGTTTGAGGTTTTTTGAAAGATTGTCCAATCTTGACATACCCACAACAGTGTCATACAAAGAAATCTCAGAAGTGAATGGTTTTTGTGATGGATTAATGTAGGTGTCTGTGGAACCCACGACCATGCCATATTCAAAGATGCTTGCCATAAATCTTTAGTTGTGCTCTGTGACAGATAGGGGGCGCTATCGCTCCCTTGAACCCTTGACCAAGACATAGGACACGAAGTAAAAGTCCAAAAGTTTGACTTTTTATTAATCAACAGTGCACAAAGCACCCTTCTCTTCACAATACTCATTAAACACTATCAAATATACAATAAACCAATCCTCCACACTCCCAGATGCGTTGCCACCCTTCCACCCAGCTCAGCTCGTCGTCTGGGAGTCCTTTTGTAGTTCCTGACCCGGAAGTGTTTCCATCCTTCAGTACATGATTCCTTATCACTTCCGGGTCAGATAAAAAGTCCTTTTCTTCACCCCGGAAATACGTCATTCCTCCTGTCCATGTGACTCGGACGTACTTCCGGGGCATAGGGCAAATAGTAGTCCCTGATTCTCCCTGCAGCGACCCCTGGTGGTCCCAACGTTATCCAGCAGGGCTGTACAGGAAAACTCCATAGTCCATGATGCCCTGCTTGAATTTGGGGCATCTCCGTGTCGCAGGAAGGGCTCCCTCTGGCGGCCTGGGGGTATTGGCCGGAATGAATTGCCGGCCATGGACCACAGCTCATTTTACCTTTGAGTTGTTTACATATTAGCCAATAGTGCCTACCTATCTGTTCTAAATATCAATGCCTGTCTTTACTGAGTATTTAACCATAAGGCAATGAAAAGCTGCATGGTTTATGGTTTAAATAAAACCACACTTCAAATGGAGCTGATTGGTTTCATATATGTCTACAGATCAAGAGGAGTCAGCCTAACATTTAAAAATCCACTTATGTGCTACCTTACACCTGACTGCCAGATAACTGTTTGATTTTATCCACAAATTATTTTTCTTTTTTTCTAGTATTTATCTGTAAATTATAAAGCTTTGCCAATGTTCGTATTTTTTTTTGCTTCCTTTTAAGGTCTGATTTCAAAATTACACTTGGCTGCAATGTCTGTTCCAAGTGGTGTATGCTTATAAAATGCAAATCTTTACTTATATAAACTAACCATTAGAATTTATATTATTAATAGCCTTTTTTCACTGTGCAAAGTCACACCGTTAACATTCAGCTAATAATGAATTGTCTATGGTATGACTTCTGCTTTCATTTTTAGCTAAAGTTGATAATACCCAGGTACAGGGCATCATACATGCAGTGGCTGGCACTATATAATATGTCAAGTGGTTGCCATCTAAATTAAAGCAGACAACATGGGCTGAAAAGTCACCAGTGAAGGATTGCTTATAAGACAACATGACCACAGTTTTTAAATTTATTTATAAGGGCAAACTATATAATGAAAATGATTGGTGCACACTTTCAGTCTTGTGCTTCTTCAGCACCGATTGTAAGTCGACCTACTGTTTTTAAAGATGTTAGGATGTTAGTATTCTGACAATTGTTGCAACTAGAAAGTCACCACAGAACGTGATCAGCAGAATCCAGCTAGAGTAGCTTTGTACAGTGGCAGCAATGCATACCTCATTGTCTGTTGACAGAATGGTATGTCAAAAAAGGGGACTTGAGAGTGATACCAGTAACTGTTAACTATTGCAAGAGATCAGACAGACCACAGTAAAGAATTGGGACACCACCCTTGTGACCCCATATAATTGAAATTTTGAAAATAAAGAAAAAACATGCAACAATTGCAGAGACATCTTCTCAAGAACATGTTCTCTACTGAACTGACTCAAGATGGTGGATCTTCCAGTCTTAGGTCCTTCTGGCAGGAAGAGGCAAGTCCATGTGGACAGATGCCGGAAGTGACGTCAGTGGTATAGCCATCAATCTTATGGACTGGAAAAGGAGGAAGAGAAAAGGCATTAGCATGCAGTATACCTGAAATGGCAGGAAATTACAATCACCAGAGCCCTTAAGCTGTGCATGCACATGACACTATAAAGAATATTTTAAGTGAAGTAGTAAAGTGTACCGATTGGGGAGCCAACCATGTGGGGGGTTTATGAGAATATTTGTCCCAGCCCCTGGGCTTGTGTTGGGGGCTACAAAGGTCTGTACACAAATTCATTGTTTCTGTAATGACAACATTAGTAACAATATCTGGTGTTTTGACAACCACCTTTGATTTCAAATGAAGCCCCTGAAGAAGATACAGTGCACTGCACCAAGATGAAGTAACACCTCTTGAGTTGCTTAATGCTGTACATGCAATGACGCTTCAAAGAATTTACCCAGATGTGTGTGTTGCACTGTAACTTTTTGCACTTTACTCTGTGGCCAGAATAAAACAATGTTTTAGTAAACTAATCTTAATTAAAAATGGCTTGAACAGACTTGTGATCCTGGCCATTGGAACAAGAGGTTGATTTTCAAGTGGATTTTGCAGATGTTACTGATGACTTCACCACCACGAAAGCTTGGAAGTGGATTCTGTTCAAATTAGTGCCTAACATTGGTACAAAGTTAAGTTGTAATCATAACTAAACATCTGTTCACTGCTTGCTAGTTATGCTAACTGTACTCCATGTGTTTATAAGTGGGCATTCCTTTAAAATAATACATGCAACAGTTTAAACCATTTGTAACCTTAAACTAGACAAAAACAAATCAAAAAGTAGTCTTCTAACTATGCTGTTTTGTTGAACCCTGGACAAACCTTCTCAAACCCTCAGCTTAGCCTTTATCACAACTTGTATTAATTTGAGAATTCTGATGAACTGTCTTGGCTTGCATGCCATCGTACATACATTAGTTATAGTAAAGAGGCTGCTTGGTTGAACTGTGTACTCTTTGGCAATCATTTCCTTGAATTCTCTGACTTTAAAAGATCTCTTTCTTTCTCTTTTTTTATTTTATTGGAGAAAAATAACATTCCATACAATCAAATCAAACTTATACAACAAAGAAAAAAACATTCCATACAATCAAGTTGAACTTAATAAAGCAGAATTCAACCCCCACCGAGAGAAAAACAGGGGAGAATTTTTGAAAAATAATAACAGAAAAGGGAGAATGTCCTTTTTCCCAATATAAATGCTTATTGTAAAATTTTATTAGTTAAAAAAGTTTTAAACAGATCCTTTAAATGAGAATTTGATGTATTCTAATTTCAAATTGTATGTAACATTAGATTCCCACTTACTTATAAAATGCGGGTGGGGATTTTTCCATTTGAACAAGATAAGTTTACACGCTAGTAAAGTGGTATAAGCCGTTACAATCAATTTGTCCTTCTTAATTTTAAGCCTGTCTGGGAGTACACCAAACACAGTCAAGGCTGTCTAAGAGGCATTCAAAGATTTTTGTCCAAAATGATGTTAATTTGGTGCGCTCTCAAAACATGTGGCGCAGTGAGGCTGGAGCTAGATTGTAAAGTTTGCAGGTTGGATCTTGCCCTGGATACATTTTGGACAATTGTAAATGAGACAAAGGGGATTGATGAAAGATTTTAAGTTGAATGACTGAGTGCTTTCTGCACAAAGAGCTAGAGTGTATTCTATGCATGGCTGCCTTCCACTACTTCTCTGAGATATTAAATTTTCACACTGTGACCTAGGATCTTTAAATGGAGAGACTTTAATATGTTTTTATACATAGTTGAGATGCTGTCCGAGTCTTCAAGGTTAAATTTAATAATAATAATAATACATTTCATTTCATTTCAAGGCACCTTTCTAACACACAAGGACACCATACACACAATAAAATCATATAACCAACAAAAAAAAAAAACATGCGTGCAGACATACATATACTGTACTGTGTATCTCTGGAACAGAAAATAAAGAAATAAGAATACAGCCTAAGGTCATGTAGTGTAAGCTAATCTAAACAGATAAGTCTTAAAATGGAATTTGGAAATGAGTAGGGAATCTGTGTCTTAAATGTTTTGTGGTAGTGAGTTCTGGAGACCAGGAATACTACGACTAAATGCCCTGGAGCCCCTGGTGATCAGACTTGCAACATAATATAATTGTTCATAAGATGCAAAACCATAATCTACTGTATTTACAATTCTCTAAATGTTTTATTCCTAGACATTTTCTAAAGATTAAATGCTATGTAGGTTTGAGAGGGATGAAAAAGGTGACTATCATGTAGAGGTGTAACAGATAAAAGCTTCTTTTCCTTGAAGTGTATCCTGCATTGGTTTCATATTCAGAGAGATTTATGTACAATTTGATTAATGTCGATAATTAGTATTTACTGTAGCACTTTCTGACTTTTGATGACTATTTAAGTTTTGCCCTTTTTCTTTTGAGTAAAGATCAGATTGCCTTCTGGTTAATGAACTTTGTGGTAATGCATTTTTCTCTGGTCCATTACAAAAATCTTTCTGTTTTGTTCAGGCTGTACATGGGGCTAGTGTGATTGGAGTGGTGCACTGGATACAAGGTGGGCCACTCATAGTGCATCTCTCTTTCTCTCACAGGCTGTGGAAAGGAAATTTCTTTTTAAACAGAAAGGCTGAATCCTTTTACTGTATGGGACTAAGCCAGCAAGCTATTTTTCAATCAAGAGTCCAGTGAGAAAGCAATTGGTGATATCTACGAGCATAACTACTTCTCATTTTGTTTTTACTGAGTAGTGGCAAAATGCCTAAAGTCTCCCCTGATAACCTATGATCTTTTATACTGGAATATTAAACTTTCCTTACCTTTCTCATGCTGTTTCTGATACAAACACTAGCACTGCATACAGTATATGGTTTTTTAATCAACTCTTTATTGAAAAGGCACAAAAAGGCCAATGTCTTAGTAGACCCAAAAGTGAATTTTACATAATCTAAAATGACATCCATATTCCCAGTTTTTAACCCAACCCAAAACCAAGACATGCTTTTATGAAGGCATTCCACTGTTTATGCTGCACCCAAGCATAAACAGCAGCATAAACACTGCTATCGTGGGCTGCATCAGGAGTGGGCAGGAGGAGGAGTATAGGAAACTAATCAAAAACTTTGTTAAATGGTGCGACTCAAACCACCTACAACTGAACACCAGCAAAACCAAGGAGCTGGTGGTGGATTTAGTAGGACCAGGCCCCTCATGGACCCCGTGATCATCAGAGGTGACTGTGTGCAGAGGGTGCAGACCTATAAATACCTGGGAGTGCAGCTGGATGATAAATTGGACTGGACTGCCAATACTGATGCTCTGTGCAAGAGAGGACAGAGCCGACTATACTTCCTTAGAAGACTGGCGTCTTTCAACATCTGCAATAACATGCTGCAGATGTTCTATCAGGAGGTTGTGGTGAGCGCCCTCTTCTATGCGGTGGTGTGCTGGGGAGGCAGCATAAAGAAGAGGGATGCCTCACACCTGAACAAACTGGTGAGGAAGGCAGGCTCTGTTGTAGGCACAGAGCTGGACAGTTTGACATCAGTGGCAGAGCGACGGGTGCTGAGCAGGCTCCTGTCAATCATGAAGAATCCACTACATCCACTGAACAGGATCATCTCCAGACAGAGGAGCAGCTTCAGCGACAGACTGCTGTCACTGTCCTGCTACACGGACAGACTGAGAAGATCGTTCCTCCCCCACACTATGCGACTCTTTAATTCCACCCGGGGGGGTAAACGTTATTATTATACAAAATTATTGTCTGTCTGTTATACTTTCATTGTTATCAATCTTTAATATTGTTTTTATCAGTATGCTGCTGCTGGAGTATGTAAATTTCCCCTTGGGATTAATAAAGTATCTATCTATCCATCTATCTATCTCTATCTGTCTCTCTATCTATCTATCTATCACGCTTGTTGCACATCAGTGTTCTAGCCAGTAACATCACATACATCTTTAAATGGTGATACTAAATTGGCTTTCTGCCCGTTCCAAATCGTTTTGAAGAATCTGCTGCTCACCTCCTGAGCACTGACATCGAACACTCCAGAATACCTTTCTCTGCTCCTTACCTCATTACAATCCGTTAGACAGATGAAAGCATCTGAAGCCGACCTTGTCACTATCAGAAAGCCTAGCTCTACATTTCTCGTCAATCACTCTTTTAGCCTTGTGCTGCTCATATTCTCACTAGCACAGTGTGTAGGTCTGTGAAGAGTGTAAATTTCGCTGAAATCAAGCTGAAGCCATTCACTTTATAAAAATTTTACCTTGTACTCTTCTTTTATCTGATATGCTCAACTACTGACTCCAGTACTTCTCATGTATTAGTACTGTATACACTATGGTGTAATGTATTAATTGCTTTGTAATATTGTCCTTTATAAGTGGTTTAATCAATTTGTTCAGAATATGTAACTGAATTTGCATTCTGTCAGGTTATGGTCAATATTAACTTTATTTTTCATGCATAATTTCCAGTTACAATACAGTACGTGTTACATTTATACTAGCAATTGAGCATTTATAAATTATATTTTTCTTTCGTATTTGTTAAATTGTGCATTGCACATGATTTGCTGAATAACCTATCAATTTTACATCCTATTAAAGCTGCCAGTTTCTTAAAGGCATTTTGCTCAAAAAGCTTATGCAGATAGCATCTCAGCATGTCTCCGGGCAGCAGGTAATGTATCAGTCTGCATTTGTGACGTGACGAGACATATTCAATGATGTCATTTCCGCAGAAGGTCTATTGGTCACAGTATTCCACAAGTATTTACTGACTTCTTCAATTACTGCTATATGTGTTTATTTATTCTTATGGTATGTTGTTACAAATTTCTTTCCATTTTTATGTGACTTAAAAATTGAAAGTTTTGTACATACGGGATTTACTTAGCAAAAGTATGCTCATTGAGCAAATTATTAAGAGAATCTGTATACCTACTTATATGTAATTATCTAATCAGCCAGTCACGTGGGAGCAGCTCTGGAGCTTCAGTTAATGTTCACATCAAACACCAGAATGGGGAAAATTTTGATTTCAGTGATTTTGACCATGACATGATTACTGGTGGTAGATGGGCTGGTCTGAGTATTTCTATAACTGCTGATCTCCTAGGATTTTAATGAACAACAATCTCTAGAGTTTACTCAAAATTGTGAGAAAAACAAAAAACATCTGGTGAGTGACAGTTCTGAGGATAGAAATGCTTTGTTGATGGGAGAGGTCAGAAGGGAATGACCAGAGTGCTTCAACAGCAAAATAGCATGTCGAGTTCCTCTCCTGTCAGCAAAGAATAGCTCTGCAGTGGGCACAGGTTTACTATAACTGGACAGCTGAAGACTGAAAAAACACAGCCTGGTCTGAAGAATCTTCATTTCTGTAGAGGCACACAGATGGTAGGGTCAAAATTTGGTGCCCAACTCTATGAAGCCATTCACCCAACCTGCCTTTTGTCCAGTCCAGGCTGGTTGTGGTAATGTAACGGTGTGGGGATTATTTTCTTGGCACACATTGGGCCTGCTAATACCAATCAATCATCTTTTGAATACCACAGTCTATTTGAGTATCATTGCTGACCATGTACATCTTTTCATGGCCACAATTTAACCTTCTAATGGTGACTTCCAGCATGAATAGTTCTCTCAAACTGGTTTCATGTACATGACAATACGTTCAGTGATCTTCAGTGGCCTTCCTACTCACCAGATCTGAATCTAATAGAACAATATTGGGATGTGGTTGAACAGGAGATTTACAGCTGACAAGTCTGCAGAAACTGCAAGTTGCAGTCACGTCAACGTGGACCAGAATCTCAATGGAATGTTTCTAAGTTCTTGTGGAATCCATGCAATGTAGAATTGAGGCTGTTTTGAGAGTAAAAGGAGGCTGTAGCTAGTATTAGTATAGTGTTCCTAATAATTTTCTCAGTAAGTGTAACTTTTGTGACCACTGCCGCTGAAGAAGAAACAAATTCTTTCAGTACCTCTTTGCGAGATCAGCTGCTGGCTTGCCGCGCATCTTGGTCCTCACGCAGGGCTATGAACATTTAAAAGATTGAGCCGCTGCCATCCTGTGCTCTCTCACTCTCCTGTCTCTTTCTCTTTTCCCCCAGAAGTCCTCCACTCCGGCCATTGCCGCCGGCCCACTGGATCCCCTTGATGAAAAAGTTTTGTGTTCTTTTGAGCAGGAGTTGGAGCCGTTGCCTCACATTTGACAGCTGTTCCCTGTGAGACTGGTTCGCCTCTGGAAGAGACTTGTGTTTGTAACTGGCAGAACAGCAATAAAGTTTCTGCTCCTTGAACTCTTCTGTGCAACTTTATGACCCATGCTTGACAAGTGGTACCAGTTGGGATGTTCCACAAATGGATCCTCAGAACGCTCCAGGGTTGGACCCTCTGAACGTTCCCCTACATCCAGACCTGGAGGGTCAGCCGCCTCTTCCAGCTACTCACCCCAGGGACGTGCTTGTGAAGATGGGCCCTAAGGATGATCTGGAGGGTTTCCTCCTCAGCTTTAAGTTTACGGCGCTGTTGGTGGGCTGGGACAGATGAAACTGGGCTTGCATCGTCACCCCGTATTTACCTAGAGATGCCCTGCTGGTCTTGCAAAATCTCCTCCTTGACAGAATTGGGGAATATGACTTTGTGAAGCATCAAATACTAATCTGTACAGCTTCAAGCTCCCCTGCAAAGGGATGTTTGGTCTGGCTTTAGCAGTTCGACCCTGATCACCCTCGTCCACACTCAGCTGCAGGACCAGCTTCATCTTATCCAAGGCTGGTTCCGAGGAGACACCTTCGAGCGCATAGTGGAAAAGGTCGCCATCAATGCAGTGCTGTCCAGGATAGCTGAAGAACTTCGAGATGAATTGCTGTGGCTCAATATTGACTCGTAAGACATCTTGGCTCATAGATTGGAAGGTACCCAGACTGCCTGGAAGCAAGGGGGATGCTCTTGTCCCGCTCTGAGCCCTCCACAGCCCCCCAAGACACTTCCTGCAGGCAATCGCCATTCATGCATGCCACAGCCACGGCAGGAGCAACCAGTCCCCACCAGGCACCCTTCCTTCGCACAAGCACCCAGGGCTGCCGACCTTGCTGTTGAGAGCCTTCCTGAGGGTAATCCAAATAGAAGACAGTCACGGGAATTCTGGCGCTGGGACCGAGTACAGATGTTTCCACTGTGGTCAGACCAGATATGTGGCTAGGGAATGTCGCCTCACCCCAGCTCAATCCATGGAAGTCAGCTTGGTTGACATGTGTTGCTCTCAGGTCCCCTCTAAATCTCTAAAGAAAGACAGTTGCAGGGTGTCTATTACATTGGCCAGCTGGCAGATCCCCACATTGTTGGACACAGGTAGTGACCTCTGTGTGATTCGTTGTGACTGGCTGCGCGACACACCCTCCTCTGGCAAGGAAAGAGTGAGCATACGCTGTGTTCATGGAGATGTTAAGGACTAAAGACTGTGTTGCTTCCTTTGAATTATAAAGGGACAAAACTTTAAAGTATGGACTGCTAAATCTAATTCCTGCCCCTGGCCCTTGCTGGCTGGGAAAAGGAATGCCCTGGTTTCCCGGGTCTTGGCTGACAAAATGCTGTTGCCAACTTTTCCAGGATCTTTGGATGGAGGGCAGGGGCTGGTGGCTAACAGAATTGACCAGGGTACTGACCTGGAAGTTGAACCCGATCTCTTCAGTGAGGGGGACTCCTCAGATTTTCTCGAGCGACTGCCCAGTCCTTCTATCGCTTCGGAGGCGGACACTGCCCCAGCCTCCCCAGAGGAATCGGCTAGCATGCAGGTGGATTTTGCGTGCTTGTAGCAAGCTGACAGCTCCTTGAAGTTTGCATTCAGGCAGGCTTACGTCGCCAATGACTCCTATTATACAGACTGTGAGACCCCCAGCTTCAAAACTCTGCATTTTCTTGTTAAAAGCAGCTTCCTTTATCGGGTTATCTCTGATCGTGTTGGAGGCAGTCTGATTGAACAGCTGGTTGTCCCGGCTGTCCGTAGGGAAATAGTATTGTTCGATGGCTCATGCACATGTCTTGGCCGGTCATCTGGGCACTGAAAACACTAGGGAGCGCATCAGAAAGCGGTTCTATTGGCTGAATATGGGCAGAGATATCGAACAGTTTTGTAAGTCTTGCTCTGACTGTCAACTGGTCTCTGCTCACAGCCCCCCCAAACCCCAACCCCCCCAGGGCTCCTCTTTCTCTGATACCTATTTTAGACAGTCCCTTTCTACAATTTGGGTTGGATATTGTTGGCCCTCTGCCTAAGAGTAAAAATGGGTATCAATATATTTTCATGCTGATTGATTACACGACATGGTATCTCGAAGTGTTTTCTCTCTGGAAAGCCAACTCTACATCTGTTGCTAAGGCTCTCTGTGAGATCTTTACCCGTATTGACATTCCCCATGAGATTCTGACTGACCAGGGCACGCCCTTTACTTCACGTGTCATGAAGCAGTTGTGTGACAGCCTTGCCATTTAAAAGGTGAGTACTACTGTTTACCATCTGCAGACAAATGGCCTGAAGGAGCGGTTTAACAAGACTTTAAAGCAGATGATCTGGTGAGTTGCTCATAAAGACCCAACATCCTCGGACTCTGTTTTACCCTTCTTGATGTTCACTGTTCAGGAATCCCCTCAGGCTTACACAGGCTTGAATCCCTTTGAGTTGCTGTTTGGTAGGCGTCCGTGGGGCATCTTGGATGTTATTCGTGAGGAATGGACGGGTGTACATTCTAATGCTAGTGGCCATAGCTTTGCTGACCGGGTTGTTTTCCTGCAGGATCAAATTTCTAGGTTTTCTTCTTTTGCTGTGGAGCACCAGTGGCGTGAACAGGATGCCTAAAAACACCATTATAGTAAATGAAGCAAACTTCGGGAATTTAAGCCTAGTGATCGCGTCCTGGTTCTAATTCCTTCTAATCCGCACATGTTCCTCTCGAAATGGCAGGGTCCTGCAGTCGTTGAGGAACGTCTGGGGCCTGTGAATTACTGTACAAAGTCAGGATACCTGGCAGAAGGAAAGCAATGCAGGTTTTATATGTTAATCTCTTGAAAGAGTGACATGAACACCAGGATGTGTTGACGTCCATGGCTGCTGTGTCACAGACAGACGTTGACATTGGTGCCGATTTAACTGACTCACAGAAAGCGGAGCTGCTCTCTCTGATAAGTTGGAACACTGATGTTTTTTCCGCCTTGCCAGGCTTTACTACTCTTGCGGAACATAAGATTGCTACATGTTGTTAAGCCTGTTGTTAAGGTGCAGATGTGTCCTTTTCAGATACCTGAGGCGAAATGGAGTGTGGTGTGCGATGGAGTCAGACAGATGCTTCAATTGGGTGTTATTCGTGAAAATAAAAGCGACTGGTGCAGTCCGATCATTTTAGTCCCAAAACCTGATGGTTCTATTCGGTTCTGTATTGATTTCAGACGCTTAAATAAGGTTTCCAAATTTGATGTTTATCCTATGCCTCATGTTGATGAGCTATTGGAGAAATTTGCACAGGCTTTGTACATCTCCACTCTCGATCTTACGAAAGAGTACTGGCAGCTGTCTCTTGAAGCTTCCAGTTGTGAAAAGACATTTGCTACCCCTGACGGATTATATGAATTTACTAGGCTCCCATTCATTCTGCATGGCGCCCCCTCACATTTGGAGCGGCTTCAGGCTGTCCTAGACAGCTTGAGACAGGCTGGATTGACAGCTGTCCCTAAGAAATGTAAGCTGGGTATGTCTGAGATGCACTATTTAGGTTATTTTATGGGCAGAGGTTTGGACTTCGGACTTCTCTCATGAGATCTTTATGCAGACAGACACTAGTACATTTGGTTTAGGTGCTATCCTGTCTTAGGTTTTTGATGGTGAGGAGCACCCGATCTTGTTTTTGAGCAGAAAGCTGCTACCCAGGGAGCATAGTTACCCGACTCAAAAGGAGTTTTGATGATCAAATGGGCCATGGGAGCACTCTGTTACTATTTGTGGGGCCGTAAGTTTACTTTGGTAACCGATCATGCTCCCCTTCAATGGCTCTACAGACAGAAGGATACAAATTCTCGTCTTACACGGTGGTTCTTAAGCTTACAGTCGTTGGATTGTATTGTCCATCATGCATGTTAATGCCAATGTCCTGTCTCACCTGGCAGGGCCAGTTTTGTGGATTGCTTGGTTCACAAAGGAGTGAACAAAGCTGAGGGTGGGGGTGTAACCGCTGCCACTGGCAGACACACCGGCCCTTCAGAAACCCCCCCCTTTTAAACAGTTTTTCAATGGTAAAGAAACACACTCTTTCAGTACCTCTTTGCAGGATCAGCTGCCGGCTTGCTGGCTTGCTGCATAACTTGCACCTCGCATGGGGCTTCCCCCAGACTTCCGCCATTCCGGCCGTTGCCGCTGGCCCACTGGATTCCCTTGATAAAGAAGATTTTGTGTTCTTTTGAGCAGGAGTTGGGGCCGGTACCTCACGTTTGACAGCTGTTCCCTGTGAGACCGATTCACCTTTGCAAGAGACTTGTGTTTGTAACTGGCAGAACAGCAGTAAAGTTTCTACCCCTTGAACTCTTCGGTACATCTTTGTGACCCATGCTTGACACTTTATAATGCCAATAAGAAACAATGAGAAATGTTCAGGTAGCAATGACAACAACTATAGCTATTCCAAACCCTGTTTAAATGGTGGTACACCCGGGTATTGCTGTTATATACGGCAGTATAAATGCTTGCCCTTGAGTTGTCTCAGTTATGTGAACAGTACTGGCACTTTTAGCCATGCTTCACTATTTGTTTGTTTAAACTAAATTTCTGCACTGTCGTCTATCCAAACAAAACAGTCAGCTTACCAAATGTCGTAGTTTGGTACAAGGCAGTAACCTGCTCCTAAAATTCTCTTACATAGACCTGTATGTTTTGGGATATGCTAACTTATTTTGTAAATGTTCTTTGTTTTTTTGATTGATTGTATTGTTTTATCAGTTCCTCTCAACTGTCATCTGATAATCTGGCACAAGCTGTTCCCACAGTGAGAAATGTGCTAATGGAAAAAAATCACTGCAAAATGTTTTGCACAACTTGTTAACCATCAGCCAAAAGCTAGTTCTTAGGAGTGAGCTGATTTGTTTAATCTAAAAATAAATATATACACAGTTAAACAGATACATGAAAAATCTCAAGCACACAGCATAGCAAACACAGACCCCATAAGCTAAGCTTTACGCGCAAAGCACATAAGCCCACTTGCCACATTCATAGCCGTACAGATGAGGTAAAAGGCTCATTTTGAATTCTGCAGAATGTCAAGCTATGTAGTATCACTAGTAAAATTACGCACAAAAATAAAACCAAAAAAATGTTATTTAGTGCAAGTCAAGTGTCCTCTGTTCACTATTTGAGCAACAAAAAGTGACACCATTATTTGGAATGGATCCAGGCCTAAGATTGATGACAAAGGATTATGACAAGATGAATCCTCTTTGGTCCCCCTCTGTTTGTGCGCTGTGCAGCCTTTTCGATGCACAGACATCCTGCCGTTTTATCCTCGGAGCCTGCTCTTTAGCAGAAGCAGCTGGTGCCTGGCCCTGTTGCTACGTTTTTAATGAGGAGAGTTCTGTTGACCTCCCGCACACATGCTGCTCATCCGCCAGGATGAATACAGGCTTGCATCGCCAAGTCATTTCCGCCCTGAGGTTCAGCCTTCCAGCTAATGCCAACTGCATTTGATTTGACTAGCATGTTATACTTGATGCAAACCTGCATCATTATCTTCCTTTTTATGTAAAACTAGTAAAAAAAAAAGCTTAATAAGCACTCTTGTCAGTCTAAGGAATGATTGCCATTGCATCATATGTGTATAAACCTAATAATTCTTATACTTTAGCTTTGGAGTCCTTAGGGTGCCCTTGTAGCTGAAAGGTCTTCTGAACAGAGCAGGACTTTGGTACCTCAAGATAAGGGAGCACTGGCTGGAATTCTTCATTTAGGAAAAAGTGTAAATTTGACACCAGCTCTTAGTCATATGCATTTAAACTTCTTCCTTCATTACTGAATGTTTTCTGTACTTATTTATTTTGGTTTTGTCTCATCCCACTGTCTGTCCAACCCACCTACTGTGACAGCTGTTTATTACATTGTTTTCTTCTGTGGAGATTTCAGATTAACCCTTATGCTGACATTTTCTAAAGCATAATTTAGTCATGTTTTGCTGTTTTTTGGCTTAGTTTTCATTTATTTATTTATTTGCAGCTCCACTTACACTTAAGTTGTTTGAAAATGTTCAAAGTGTAAATTTCTCTGAAAATGATTTTATTCTGAAATGCTCATATTCCTCTCAAAATTTTGCACTATGAAAAATGACAATCGGAGGCTTGTAATTATTCATCTTCTGAAGCCAGCAAGGATAACAAACAGTTTGATGGTGGGGGTAATGTTTTCCATTAACACTCTCAGATCCTTCCACTTCATCATCAGTAGGTCAGATTATAACCATACATCATCAAAATGTATATAGAAAACATAGAACCTTCTAAATGTGGGTGATTGAAGGCCACCTTTGTAACAATAATCAGGAACTTTAATAATAATGCAATAATCAGTGGAATTAAAACCTGGATGGAGCACAACTCCTTAAAATTAAATTGCAAAAAATCTATACTCCTGCAAATCAGCACTGAAGTGCAACATAATAAATTAGGTCCATTTCAATCACTCTTGACAGTAATCTCATTAGATCTTCTAATGCAAGGAATCTTGGTGTCCTTTTTGATTCCTGCCTTTCTTATTCTGAGCACATAAACTACATTAAGAAACTTTGTTACTTCCACCTCCATAACATATCCCATGTTTGCTGATTCATCTCCTTTTCTAATGCTGAGAAACTTGTCCATGCTTTTATCACATTCTACATCGATTATCATAACTCCCTACTGGCAGGTGCCCCTTCAAATCTTCTATCACAGCTGTAGTTGATTCAAAACTCTCTATAAGAGTCCTTACACGAACCAATAACAGTAAGCACATAACAACAATTCTGCTTCGCCTTCACTGCCTTCCTGTGTCTTACAGGATTGAATATAAAATTCTATTATTAACCTACAAAGCTTTAAATGGCCTTGCACCGGACTACATCAGTGATCTTCTCCATCACTATGCTCCTGTTCGCCCACTAAGGTCCTCTGGTTCTGGCTTTCTTGTTGTGCCTCTCACTAACCTGCACTCTATGGGTGACAGGGACCTCAGCTGTACAGAGCCCAGACTTTGGAATGATCTCCTGAAATTAATTAGATCATCTGATTCAATCCATTCTTTTAAAAAACAACTTATGACTCATCTCCTCATGAAGGCATTTAACTTAACCTAACATTCTTCCCCTTCTTTCAGTTTACCTCTCTGTGTAGATGCTTAGGAAAATATGTGTGTGTGTGTGTTATATCACAAAAGATTTTATTTGTTCAGGCTTTTCCTTTTAGTACTGAATTTATTATTTTATTCTGGTTCATTATCTTTTATACTATTTAATGCTTTATATGTACTATATTTATCTGTTTTAGTGTTCCAGGCAGAACATATTTGTATCCAGTGTTACATATATCCAGTTGTTCTTTCTGAGACTCTGGGAAAGGTGCTATATAAATAAAACATATTACTATTATTAATAATGTCATGAATGCAATATTTTAGGTTAGAATGTGTTCATATGCTCTGTCTTACGTGATATCAGAGAATACCTGCTGGCTTGTCGCTGTAAAAGCCTGAGGAAAATTCTGAGAGTTTCTCAATCTATGTTTGTAGTCATACTTTTCATTTCTTTATATTTTTTTTGAAAGGGTTATTACCTCAGCTATTGCAAAAGAGTATTCAGTGTCATTGTGCAGGATAGTGTATATACAGCTCCAGGATAATTTGCATAAACTAAACTTTTATGACAATAATTCCCCATATGAGTCCTCATAAGCTTATAATAGTGGGGCATTTTAATTGTGTGTTGAATCTTGCTTTTAGACCAGCAACATCTCCTACTACAACAATATATAAAACTGCCTCAGTAATTTCACATTTTTATCAAGGATCACATTCCACTCAAATTTATTAACATCACTCCAGGTGGTGCAGAAACAACTAAAGAGCTGGACCAGAAGATGAATTGCACTCAAAAAAGTGAAAGCAAAGGTCAAAACCAGGAAGTCAATAATCTTACAACATTTAGTTATTGAGGAATGCCAAAATCACAGTGAGAGGAAAATCCAAGTTCAAAATGCCATAGAACACGATCAACCAAAGTGCTAGTCATTTATGAAAATATCCACAAACTTGGACAAAGCAAACTGCACAATGCAGATTTAAATACCAGTGATGACAGAATTCAGGGTGACTCCCTGGGACACACTCCTAGTGACCTGACCTGTCTTAGCAGCAGTCAACCAAAATGGCGACACCTGCTAAACAAAATGGTGTCATGGGAGAATTACAATGATAAGATGGTAAAAAAAAAAAATACCAACATTGTGAAAACAAGTTTCAGTTAGGAAAATAATCATATTTTTTGAATAGTGATGAGCGAACATTGCAGAGTTCACTTCACCATGAGTTTGGTAAAATTACAAAAAAGTTGCAATATTTGCCAAACTCTGCAAAATGCATTTAAGTGAATGGGAAAGGAGGAACTGGACAAGTTTTGAGTAGATTATAATGGTGCAATGGTCTTGTAAGTGTCACTGGGGACTAGGGAAAAGTCTGCCAACTATGCTGGACGAATCATTGTGGCCAAATATGTGCTATGCTAACCACAGTGCTGCTATACTTCAGACAACAAATGCCACAGAGGTAATGAATACCACAAACAAAATACAACAAACAGCCACAAATTAGCTATAAGTAAATGAAATATAGATCTTTGCACTCATAGAGTTCCACAAAGCTGGGGCTTTGGACTGGCCCATTCCATTGTTTGAAGTAATGTCTTCTAGCACAGTGAGAATGTCTTTTTTGTTTGTGATGTATCTGTACTTCACACTTACTTCTTTCATTAACAAGAAAGAAATGTCGTGTAAACAGTAAAAGTAGTAGTAGCAGTTTGTAATATAGTTTGTAATAGTTTTGTTGTTTTTATTATTTCACAACATGTCCTGTGTTTTCTGATAAGGTAAGGGAAAGGGGGAGGGCTCCTTTAAGGCTTGTTTTGGGAAGGCTGCGCACTTGGCTGATTTGCATACATAACTTGCCATGTAGTACAGTGCTCAGGCATCAGTGTTATGTGTTTGAGAGCAGTACATTTAATATTCTCATTATAGCTGGCTAATGTGCCCCTCAAATGACAATAATGAAAAGTTGTGTTTATTTTTTTAAATGCATGTGGGATGGAAATCCAGCAGTGTCTCTCATTCTTTGTGGCTTCAGGACCCATTTTTACCTTTTTAAGCTCACTGATGACACACATACAGCAACAAAGTCTAAAAGGGAGTTTGGGAGGTTGAAACGACTGAAATGGAAGGGTGGGGTTTCTCCTTAGTAAAACATGTGAGATTAAAGATGGGGAAGAATGTCACCCACCACTGTCAAAAGATTTGGTAGGGTCAGGGGGTGGTTTTAGCACAACGTGGGGGTTGGTGGCAGGATTGGCACTCCAGCCACCATAAAAAGAAAAAACTGACACTGTTACAGTGTGGTGCTGAGGTGTCACCCACTGCACTCAGGTCCCAATCCTTGTAGTGTTGTGTAATGGGTGCAGCAACATGCTACCAACCTCAGTAAAATGGCATTTATTTTTCCTCATGTTCTTGCGACCCAGTGATGGTCAAGTCACTACAAAAATTCATTTTGCATTGATCACAGTATATTGTACATTGGGTATTACTGTTGTCATGCTTATTTGCACATTTTTGATTTCAAAAATTTAAATATCATATAACAACACACATTGAACTAAATGACCAATGACAAAAGTATCTTAGGAAATTTTACAGGAAGAACCCAGAAAAAACACACAATAAATTACAAAGATTACAAAGCTCCATTTCTCTCTGTAAAATAAAAAGAGTATATTGTCCGCACTTCAATCATTAATGTCTCCAGTTACACCTGTTTCTTTTCTTTGTACTTTCAGTGCAGAGTACGGCAATTTTTGATTAGGTAAAACTGTCCCGCTGGCCAGTGTATACATATAGCTTAAGCAGCCACATCGTAGCATGCCAGTCAGACTAAACATGCTCACACAGCCCAACGATTTCTAAAAATCGCACTGTGCATGCCTGGTATCACAGTAAGCAAACATGAAAGTTTTGCAGATAGCTGCTACTGTTCTGTGATGTCACACTAAGCTCGCAAAGCATCATGGGGTGTTTGGGAAAAAAATGTTCACCTAAGCTGGCTGCAATGTGAATTTCCAGAAAAATATTCAGTGTGCAACGTCATGGCAAAGTATATTTGCTGCAAAAACCATTTTGACATGTTTCACCTGAATTCTCATGGTTCCAAACCAAAGCAAATGAAAAAAATATTAACAAAGAAATGCTTGTTAAGGTCAGAAAAGAGGTGCAGAGATCCTAACAATATTCAAGATCAATCATAAGAATATTCATTTTCCTTTTTTCCCATCTGTGCATCATAGTTTCTATTGAAATTATTACTTCTTCATTAGTACTAGGGTGTTGTACCATGTTAGCCATTATGAATGTAGTGAGAAGTCAAGCAAAATGACTCCTTTTATTGGCTAACTAAAAAGATTACAATATGCAAGCTTTCGTGTCACCTTAATGGGCCTAAATTGCCTCGAAAGCTTGCATATTGTAATCTTTTTAGTTAGCCAATAAAAGGTGCCAATTTGCTTGACTTCTTATTACTTCTTCATTGGTAATAATTTATTGCCCTTGCTTAATATTTGCTGATATACTCTAGGAGAATTTAAATATTTTGAAGGGGTAAACATTTTCGTACAGTTTGCATAAAACTATATTGCAAACTAGGAGTGCTAATTAATGAGGTTTAAGAGATTGACCAAGAATATATAAGATCTCCCATTGCTATGAACCACTTTTTTCTTATGGGTCAAGATCGTCACCATTTTGTGTTTTTTCTATTGCTCATGGCCGTTTTGGGTTTTTTTTCCCACATAATCACCTGAAGCAATAACACATTAAACTGATCTGTGACAATGTTGTAATGGCTTTCAGTCTTTAAGGATTTTAAACTGTTGCCTGTTTTTTGACTTACTGTAAGATGTTGGGTTAGGTGTTCAGTTTAGGTGATTATTTTGTTGCCAGGCTTTTGATGTTTACACAATTTTTTGAAAATAATTTTTAACTTTGTTTCCTTGTTCTTGCCATCTTTTACATTCTGTCTTGCTGTACCTTCCATCAGGCAGAACT
This sequence comes from Polypterus bichir lapradei, assembly GCA_026402145.1. NCBI lineage: Eukaryota > Metazoa > Chordata > Cladistia > Polypteriformes > Polypteridae > Polypterus > Polypterus bichir. Next base: position 30,289,027 of record JANRMT010062831.1, read on the forward strand.
CAGGGCAACTGTTTTATATCAACCCATTCATATTATGAACTTGGAGAAAATAGCTCAAAAAACACACTAAAAGGAAAGTTGTAATGCAAATGCAGATGTTTTTATTGCAGAAGCAGCTAAAGGTACAGAATACAAAAAAAAAACAACCAACTAATACCTTTAAGGAATACTATAAGGCTTTGCACAAATTGGTATTTAATGAAGGTGTGTCTCTTGTGAATATCTGCTTTTATAAAATATAAATGCCAAAGCTTAATATGCTGTAGGAGCTGGACAACCTGTTGAGGCTTCACAGAATTAAATTTGCTATACATTCCCACAAAGTGAAAAAGCTACAGATCCAGGCCGCTATGCTGCAGAAGTTTATGAAGAGCTATCGATTAAATTAGCTCCATTAATGTTTTACTATTTTTTACTGAAGCTAGTAAGGATAACATTTTAGAAAAAAAAACTAAACCTGGTGGCAATCATTGCTTTTCCAAAAAAGAGTAAAGACCCTGTTAAATGTACATTCTATATACCAATTTGACTACTGAATAAAAATGTTACATTTCTGGTGAAAATTTCAGCTAAAATAATAGAGTGTCAGGCTTGAAATGGCTTGCTGCCCTCACACAGGTCAGAGTGCACACAGCATGGCACCCAGCATAGCCACTACAGCTGGTAAGAGTGGGCTGCCTGACACTGTATTCTGCAAGGCGTAGCTGAGCATACACACAAAAATTTAATTGTAGATAAATAAATTTTGACCTGGAAACAGACACGGTGAAGTGTAAAGCAAAAGTTACTAATTATAGTGTAGGTAGGATATAGCGGGTTGGATAATGGATGGATATTCCTAAAACAAAACCCCAAATGGAGCAAACATGACATAAGAAGTAAACCAAAAATAGAAAATGTCAAGTAAAAGGCAGAATTCAATAACAGACAAAGAAGGCAAAATACAAAATGCAGGCAAACACAAGCAAGGTAGTCAATACACTTGACCAGAATGATTCATTAGAAAACACAAGAACAGGAATTCCTTTGGTGTACTGTATATGCATGATCCCCTGATAAATAGGAAGACTTTTGATAATTAGATTAGATATCCAAAGATGCCAACTAAAGTACAATATTAGACAACAGATTAAAACATACAATACAACTGAAGTCTGTGTGGTGGTACAGATGCCAAAAAAGGTTGGGGCACTAGTCTGGTGATCCATTTTTAATAAATAAAAAAAGAAATTCTGCAGAATTAAAGAGGTGTTTTAGTAAAACAAAAGCTTTGCTGCCGAGTGCTTCTGTTCCTTAGCAAACTGAGTTCCACAGAGCTCCATGTACAGTCCACAAATTAATAAGAACTGGTGAAGGTGTAAGATAGCAACACATAATTTAAGTGATTAAAATGATTAATGCATGTGAAACTTTGCAGACAGCATCATGTTACAGGGATCTGGGCCAGAGTTTCTTCTTGAGAAACAACTTCTGATGCTAAAAGATGTGTGGCCTTCCAGAGTCACAGAGTCAGCCAGCAACACTGAAATAAGCTACATAAATGTAGTCTGAGCCTGGTGCTCATAATTAAATCACAGAGTTCCTGGGTTTGGAATTTTATTATGATCAGTTTTCACAGGTTTGCCACCATTGCAGTTCCCTTGAATAATCAGCTATGCATTGTGGTGGGCTTCCATTAGACAGCCAGTAAACCTTTAATGGTTTTAAATAGGACTTCAATCATGCTCTTGTGCTTCCATCGCCTTATCTAAACCTGAATATAGGTGTAAAACAGTTTTTACTCAGAGGCATCCTTTTGGCATATAGGCTTGTTATAGTCAAGCATTGTCAAAACCTGAGAGAAATTATGGGACCAATCAGGAAATTCTTCCTATAATGGCCCAGAATTTTAAATATTTGCTTTATTAGCTGCAGTTTTTCATTTAAACAGATTATACTGTTCTGCTCTGAATGATGATGATGTGGATGGTGGTCTGAGACCTAAAGGAGAAAATAGCTAGGAGAATTAAGATCTCCATGCCTATAATTTCCATGGGTAATGGCTGTATCAGTCCATCGCAGATGCCCATTCCTTAAGACCAAGTGCAGCTAAGAGATATGAACTATATGATAATCAGGGAGTCCATGATGTTGAGAAGGCAAATGAGTCAGGACTGCAGAGACGAGCTTTAAGTTTAGTAGACTGGGCTGTGATTTGACAGGTTTGGCTGAGGGAAGATCCACCCCTCATTCAGTGAATCTCAACACATATCAAGCTGGGCAGATGATAACCTCATCATATTAAAAAGCTTAAGGGTATATTGGAAAAATGGAACCTACATGCTCTTTAAGAAAATTTCCTAAAATGATCCTAGTACATATCTACTACTGGTGAATTACACTGACAAGTAGTGATCTCCAAATCCCCCAGGGAACAAGTCCTCCAGGATAATTGTCGGCTCTGAGCACATCTTATTTCCAGACACATTAAATCCTTAATAGCGCCATTGGCAGAGATATACCGAGGATCACTATAGGGACTGTGATGTGTCTACACCACAGTAAAGTTCTCTAGGATTATCCTAACAACATTTATACTAATACCAAAAGGACAAATACATGGAGAGCGTTTCTACTTATTCACTGGTCGACTTTAATTATCTTAAAGAAAGGATCAATACGTTATTGTTGTGATAGACCGTTTCATGAAGTGCCCCTAAGTCTATGCATCTATCTGTCCCGGAAAATGTATCAGTGAAGGCCCTTAACTTAAGATTTGTTTACTCATTTTTCAGTTCTAGTAAAACTTCTTTCTAATCAGGCACATAATATTAAGCATCAGATTTTCCTGCAGATGGGAAGTCAGAATATTTATATTACCTTGATGCATCCACAAAACAATGGATCAGTGGAGCAGTTTAATCATATTCTCAGTGTCCAAATGGCATGGCCAGCTGCCCCTAATTTTCTTAGCATACTATTCTGCTGCCCAATACTCTATGGGATGCTCATCTGCCATTTTATTATTGGAAAGAGAGATCAAAACCTCTACTGTGCTTAATTATGGTTTCCCACCTGACTTACATTTTCCATATCCAAGTCCAGAATATAACTGTGAGTTACAGTGTGGCTACTGTGAAAAAGTCATGCTTTGCTGCTATTTCTTAGATTTTGTGGTCAATCAAGATGACTTAATGGAGTTTTGGAAGAAAGGATTTAAAGAAGGTATCTGCCTGCTGCATGTTAGGAGGTGCCTATCTTTTACAAGAGGTCACACTTAGCTTAAATAATTTACAAATGTGAAGGGGACACACTTAGAAAAAGGTCATAGAAAAGGGGAAAGGCAGCCATGATAAAAGTCAAGAAAAGACTGACATTTAAATGGAGGAAAGCAGGTAATAAGAAAAAGTGAGTTATAGAGTGAAGAGAATGAAGGTGATCATTATTGGTATTTTAAAGGTATGTCTAACAACCACAAAAAACAGGCTATGGGAGGAAAAGAAATAATTTCAGTATTTCAGTATAATCAGTGCCAGATGACTGTAATGTTTAAAATAAAAAGCTCTTTCTCTGCTGAATACAAAAATGCCATGGAATATTCAAATAGATATATACACATGTACTTATAGTATACAGTATAGATTTTTATACTATTTATTCTTAAATCATCCAAAAAACCACAACAACATATCCAGCCCCAGTTTTCACATACCTAGTCCCAACAGTATAGTCAGTCCACAGACAAACTATGAAGTTACAGTTCACCAATTCTGACAGAAAGTAACTAAATCCTGACTTTTCTTCCATCATAAGAATTAAAGATGAATTTATTTTCATTAAAGTTGTTTGCATGATTTGAAGTAAACATCTAGTAAAGGATGGGAAATTTTCATTAGCTGGCAAATATTGGTGTGAAACTAACAGAAATACCCAGCAATGTCAAGGAAGCATTTGTCTTTAGTCCTGGGTAAAGATATAAATAAAAAAAAAGATACAGCTAATTCAGTATCTAAGAGCAAGTTTACTTACTAGATTTAGACACAGCTTTGTTTGTCCATTTCAAACATAAAATGCATGAATTACTTTTATTTTCCCTCTGATGCAACCTAGGCACTGTATAACTGCCCATAAGAAAGAAGTGGCCACTGTGTCTACAGTAATGTTTGCCTTATTTGTATTTATTCTTATTAAATGCTTTCAGTTGGGATGCGAATTTTGCAGGTATGACAGGTATCTTGGGATTCTGTCCAAGGGATTTTATAGTTATAAAAACAAGGTTAGGAACGCGCACTGATACAGTGCATTGCCGCATCCACCACACGACAAACCAACTTAGAATCCAGATTAGGACCCGAGTGCAGCCATGCAACAGGTGATATCTCAGCACCACACTAGTTCAGATGGAGTGGAACAGTATGAGGTTTTTTTTTATGGTGGCTGGAGTGCCAATTCTGCCACCAACCCCGAAGTTTTTCCCTGCAGGTTGGAGGGTCTACCTAGAAAATGGATATGCTAAACATTGTGCTACCTATCACAGTATCCAAGAATGTATTTTCTCTGTAAGCCACAAGGATTCTTGTTAGAACAATTGAGATTAGTGCTAGCACTTTAAAGATGATGTATGCTTATTTGCTTAGGAGAGTAATATTGTAGCAAATTCATATATAAATATAGAACAATAAGTGTAGTATTGTGAAATGAAAAAGTATTATTATTTGATATTAGCTTATTTCATTTTCATATACAGAGTGATGAAAAAGCCTTGAAAAATATTTTAAGAAATAAATAAGTCAAAACTATATAGTTTTTTATGCTCATTATTTTTCCTTGTTAGTAGAAATGCCTGACAATGCTCTGAATCACTAAAAATTGCAATATTGCTATTTCATATAAATATATATCTTCTGGCATGCTCAGGTAAACTAGTCATGTCCAATTGCCACTTCTGAAGAACACTCCGTGTCTAACAGTTCATCATCAGCAATGTCCAGATGACATTAGCTTTCCATGGATATGTCCACTTTGGTCAGAGTATGCATTGCTTTGACAAAATTCTTTAGATGTGCCCATTTATTTAAACTTTTAACTGCACTGCATTCAGTCTTCCTGAAAATAAGGGTGATTTTTATATCATTATCTTCAGCATTTTCTTGGTTATTACTGCCACAGACACAAAGCTTTATTTATAAGGTTCCAGCAAATTTTCCCTACAATAGTAAACATAATAAAGGACATTTTGTCTGTAGTATTTATTAAATTAATACTGTATATAAAAAATATGAAAAGATTTAAAAATCTTACATATTAACAGTTTCATCTGACTGATGACTGATCCAGAGATCTTATCCTGTGTCTTCTTAAATTATTAGGTGATGAAGAGTTACAAAATTGGTCAACAAAATGATCTCTCTGAGCCAAATGTATCTTCAGTGCAAAGTGGTAGGATAGAAATTACTATCAGTTCACCTTAGAGGTAGCTCACGTAGACCCAATCCCATAAAGCCACCATGGCATTGAACATTGAATGAACTGAATAATGTTTTTACTACATAATGTTAGAATATTCAGGAGGTGTTGGCCAACCTTGGCCTGTCACAGTTTCACCTCTGTATATTGTATTATTTAAAGCAAATTACTTTAAATTTTCTCTGTTTCCTGATGTTAATTAATACTTTGTGGATGTTCATTGTTTTGTTAATTTATTTTTTTTTCTTTTTGAATACTGAACGTCTTTGCAGTTGTCTGAAATAAATCAGAACTATTCTGTTCAGGATAGTTTGCTTGCTTTGCAAGTCTTCTAATATATCCAAACAAATTAAGACTGAAGGTTTGGACAATCCAAAAAAAAGGTAATGACTTCTTTCAGATTACTGAGTTTAAGACAGTTCAGCACAAAGCCATTTAAAACACAAATGGTAGAATCAGGGTGGGATAGTGAAATCAGCAGTTACTAGCTTTTGAATTAGCTTTAGAAAAATGGAGACATTGGTTGGAGGGTACTAATCTTTTGTGCATGATCATGACTGAAATAGAGGAGAAGCAATGCAATTGACAGAATTCAGCATTAAGCTGCATACTAAATAACCACTAGATCTGAGATAGCAACATCTGAAACTCCTGTCAGAAGGCAGTACAGTACTTGTTTGTGCTGTAAACAGCTAGTTGTCCTGCTATCTATAATTCTACTGTGAGTTCATGAGGTAATCCTCGACCCTTAGAGCCCAACCTAAAGCATGAGTTACCACTCATGGCTATATGTTGATTATGTTGTATCAAGAAAACACCATTTCTGATATAACATTTACATTTTTCTATGTCTTTTTTGGGAGTTTTGCTCTTTGGGCTCTTCCATTGTAATAACTATGCTATTATAATGCAGTTTCCCAGTATGCCCTCGTGCCATGAAAGAACCACTAGCCTTGGACAATATTCATTAAAAATGGAAGTCGTTAGGCACTGGTCTTGCTCTGGCTTACTTCTCAGATCAGTCAATTTAGTGGTATCAGAAAACCTCTCTACAAATCTCTGAGTTTAAACATTTGTTTCCTCAACATTTAATTTAGCATTCGTCCTAAATGTCTATTGACTTAATATTATACTAAACCTTGCTTGCCAGGCAGCAATTTATCCTTAATGTACATCTCAAGGCAATCACTAAATTTGATCCAAGACTCCTAGGCAGGCAGAACAGAGAATTGCATGCTAGCTCTTAGTAATGTAAATCCAGAGGATAATCTGAGTATTGAGACTCTGCTAAATGTACAGATTTTTTTATTGATGAGAAACATAGCCCTAGAAGAGCTTCATAATCAAGTTATTTAAGTTATGACCATTGACCTACAAACCATGGGTGAATGGCTCAGTAATTGAAAGAATATCTGGAACAGTTTCCCAACAATTGTAGAATCTTTTCATGTGGAACAGTTCACAAAATAATTCTTTTCAAATGCCATTTTAATTTGTATAAATTATTAATAAACTGAAATGAATGCAATAGTGATGTGCATACTTAGGAAAATAAGTAATATGTCAGTAATATTGAAATCCATATATCTATTTTATGACCCTCTTCATTTTTTTCCACAAAGAACCAGAGGTCAACCTGATAACGTTTGAGCATAAGATGGCACACAACCCTGGTAAAGGTGCTAATCTTCTGCAGGACACACTCACAGGCAGACCAACATTCAGTCATACTTAACCAATTTGCAGTTTCCAATTCAAATGCCCATCATCAAATGCATCTTTTGGATATGTAAGGAAGAGAGTAGTACCTGGAGACACTTTTTGACAGACACAGGGAGAACATGCAAATTCCACACTGGAACTGCCTGGGCTGTGATTAGAACCCAGGACTCTGCAGCTGCAGCAAATTTCTCACCATGCTGCCCAGCTATACTGAAATGAGTTTGAAACTGTCCTGAAAAGGGAAAACCTGTAAGGTATGCTGTATTATTTTTGTTACTTAAAAAATATCATGATGGGGTGATATAGTCATATTTGTAGGATCTACAATGCAATGGATGGATAGACAAAAGCAAACAAGGAATCTTTTTCACCATGCGACCAATAGTGTTGCTAAAATAACTGCTTTCATGCTGTATTTCATAGAATTAAAATATGCTATATAAAAATATTTTTATGCACTGCATTTGCAATCCATATGGGCATATAAATGTGTGACTTACATAAAAATTGTGACATTAGTTCAGTAAATAACCAAATAGTTCTGGTTATGTGCTGCATAACAAGAGAAGAAGTAAAGTCTTTGCTTTTAAAACATATCTAAGCATATCTAAATAAACCATTGTGCCTTTGCATTGCATTACTAATTGGAAATAAAATATAATGCACATGGCAGCATATGGTATTCTTTAATAAAAGATTGATGTGTCATTTGTTGAACCATTATTACACTCTTTTAACCTGTTACCAAATTTTGAACAGTGAACCAAAAATATTTAACCATATAACTACTGACTACATCAACATCTGTATGGACATTGTAGCTCCAGTAAGAACAGTACGCTGCTATGCTAACAATAAGCCATGGATTACAAGTGACATCAAGGTCCTTTTGAACCAGAAGAAAATGGCTTTTAAAGGCGGTGATCAGCATGAGCTCAAGCACGTGCAGAAGGAACTCCGAGTCCAGCTCAGGGAGGCGAAGGAGCAGTACAGGAGAAAGCTGGAGCAGAAGTTGCAGAATAACAGCATGAAGGAAGTGTGGGATGGGATGAAGGTCATCACTGGCTGCAGCTCAAAGCGGGGTGCCACCATCGAGAGAGATGTGGAGAGAGCAAACCTGGTGAACAACTTCTTTAACAGGTTTGACTACCCTAACCCACTCTCACCTCAGAGTACTGCATCCTCCACCCATCCTTCTGCTGATACCAGCATAGGAGAGAGTTTCCCCGCGACCCACAATTACAGCAGCCCAGGTAAGCAGAGAGCTGAGGAGACTTCGTGCCAGCAAAGCAGTGGTTCCAGATGGAGTATCACCACAACTGCTGAAGGCCTGTGCGTTGGAGCTGGGGAGTCCTCTACAGCACATCTTCAACCTGAGCCTGGAACAGGGGAGAGTCCCGAGGCTTTTGAAAACATCTTGCATCACCCCAGTCCCAAAGGTATCACGTCCTAGTGAGCTGAATGACTTCCGACCTGTCGCTCTGACGTCACATGTGATGAAGACCATGGAGTGGCTGCTGCTTCACCACCTGAGGCCACAGGTCCGCCACGCCCTCGACCCTCTACAGTTCGCATACCAGGAGAAGGTGGGAGCAGAGGATGCCATCATCTATATGCTACACCGATCCCTCTCTCACTTGGACAGAAGCAATGGTGCAGTAAGAATTATGTTTCTGGACTTCTCTAGCGCCTTCAACACAATCCAACCTCTGCTCCTTAAGGACAAGCTGACAGAGATGGGAGTAGATTCATACCTGGTGGCATGGATCATGGACTGTCTTACAGACAGACCTCAATATATGGATCTCGGGAACTGCAGGTCTGACGTTGTGGTCAGCAACACAGGAGCGCCGCAGGGAACTGTGCTTTCTCCGGTCCTGTTCAGCTTATATACATCGGACTTCCAATACAACCCGGAGTCCTGCCATGTGCAAAAGTTCGCTGATGACACTGCTATCGTGGGCTGCATCAGGAGCGGGCAGGAGGAGGAGTATAGGAACCTAATCAAGGACTTGTTAAATGGTGTGACTCAAAAAACCTACACCAGAACACCAGCAAAACCAAGGAGCTGGTGGTGGATTTTAGGAGGCCGAGGCCTCTCATGGACCCCGTGATCTTTAGAGGTGAAGGTGTGCAGAGGGTACAGATCTATAAATATCTAGGAGTGCAGCTAGATGATTAATTGGACTGGACTGCCAATACTGATGCTCTGTGCAAGAGAGGACAGAGCCGACTATACTTCCTTAGAAGAAGTCTGACGTCCCTCAACATCTGCAATAAGATGCTGCAAATGTTCTATTAGACGGTTGTGGCAAGCGCTCTCTTCTACGCGGTGGTGTGCTGGGGAGGCAGCATAAAGATGAGGGACACCTCACGCCTGGACAAACTGGTGAGGAAGGCAGGCACTATTATAGGCACAGAGCTGGACAGTTTGACATCTGTGACAGAGCAACGGGCGCTGAGCAGGCTCCTGTCAATCATGAAGAATCCAATGCATCCACTGAACAGTACCATCTCCGGACAGATGAGCAGCTTCAGCAATAGATTGCTGTCACTGTCCTGCTACACTGACAGACTGAGGAGATCGTTCCTCCCCCACACTATGCGACTCTTCAATTCCACCCCGGGGGGTAGGGGGGTAAACGTTAACACTACACAAGATTATAGACTGTTATACCTGCCGCACACACTCCACCTTGCATTTTTTAACTTGCACTGCATTTTTATCACTGTTTAATTAATATTGTTTTTATCAGTATGCTGCTGCTGGAGTATGTGACTATCCCCTTGGGGATGAATAAAGTACCTATCTATCAATCTATCTATCTTTTTAATCCTTTATTTGCCATATACAATTTTTTTGTATTAGGAATTTGTCTTTTTTCTCATACCCTAACTGACTCTCCAGAGGCACACAGTTTTTTGGGGGGTCTGAGTGCAGGGTCAGCTATTTGTACAGCGTTCTTGGAGCAATTGCTGGTTAAGGGCCTTGCTCATGGGTCCAATGCAGTAATATTCCTTCTGTCACTGCCAAGATTTGAACTGGCAACCTTCGAGTTATTAGCCCAGATCCTTTAGCCAGATAGCCGCCCAATAATGATAAGCAATAGCTTAAATCAAAAATGTGTCTTATCTACTCTCCTGATCATCAGTGCACACTTGACTTTTTTACTGAATGTGAGGCTGTCATGGTGTGCCTGTTTATTGTATTTTACTGCCTAGCAATGATTGATCGTGTTACTCTTTGTTACTTATTTGGAGAGTTCTTTATGAGGAAACTTACCCTGCTTAATCTTGAAGCCTTCTGGTGTTTGCTTAGTCCTTTGTAGGATTTGCACTTCATTCTCACCAGTTCTAAGCAACTTGGTTATTGTAACCATGAAACCTTCTTCTTAAACAAAAGAGTATATATCGCTGGTAATTTTCTTTAAGTAGTTGCTGAGCTGGCAGAAATTTGGACACAAATAGAAACCATAACCTCAGAACAAGTTGGGATCAGTCAATCCAGAGAAAAGTCCTATTTGAACAAATGCAGAAATTGTAGTCAGGAGATCTAGATAGCGAACTCATAATTATTAAAGTCATATCTAAATTAATTCACAGATAAAGCTCTAAAAAGAACACTGTAGTCATTCATTATTAAATATAATGTCATCAGACATCCTATCAATTGACACATTTACCTTTGTACCACAGAAACAGGAGTTTCTAAATGCAGGCCTCAATGAAGCACAATATCATCAACAAGGCGACAAAAAAGAATGCAAAGAATAAACAAAAATGCATTTTAAGAAATTAAACATAAATACAAGAAAAGTCTTTAATTGGTCAACAAGCTAAATTTAACTAGAAAGTAACCAAAGGAACCAGGAAGCTGATTCAAATAATAGCAATAATTACATCATAAAAATACATAATAATAAAATAATAATTAAACTGAGCAAATAATTAAGTAGAAATTAACAGAAAAAATAAACTGAATCAAAAACTAGGAGGAACAAAACAAAGAGGTGTTCACATCACAGTAGACCTAACCTGGTCCAAACACACCAACACCTTGGTGAAGAAGGCACAGCAATGTTTCTACCACCTCAGACACATCAGGGATTTCAGGCTGCCCTCCCAGTTACTATAGAAATTCTAAAATGAATTTAAGTTGTTACGTTTTTTTCAGTTTCTGTGAAAAAGAAGTTTTACTGGCAAAGCATCATGTAAATATCTGATCACCACAATATTCCACCACATAAGAATTTGTTGTACCATCTTGACTAAATTTGCCTTTTTTTAGTCTGTAGTAATGTTTGAAATTAGTTGTCATATGCTGGGGAAATGTCCAGACTTTTTTCCATATGCAGCAAAGCAAGTGATTTCATGTATGTGAAACTCAGTTCTCCCCTTTGCTATGTAATATGCCAAGTTCATTTTAACTGAAAGTTAATTTCTTTTTGCATCACCATTCGTCCTTTTTTGTGTCTGGAAATCTTTACCACCGCATATTCTTTAGCACGTTTGCTTTCAGCCAATCACACTGTTGCCTGCAGCCTGTCGCATGCGATTTGCTGTCGAGAGTGTGCTGTTAGATTTTCCCGTGTGAAACTGCGTAATCTTGCACAAAATCTGTTTTACCGGCCAAACTAGACTTGCTGCAGCAGCACTTGCACATTATCGCATCTTCCTCTAGACTGTATAAAAGCCAGTTAAATTCCGATAGCCAACTAGTCATTAACTTTCACTTTTCCACCCTGTTCCTACCTTTTGACTCGGAATGAGCGCTACGCCATCATGTCGCGGTGGATGTGCCGTTGGCTGAACTCTCGCTGAATTTTTCATTTCCTTTGCACACTAGACTGAAAAAAGTTTTCTGCTTGGATTGATGCTTAAGTTTCTTCGCAGCCGTTTTTTGTTGCCACACACACAACAACGTTAAACGTGAATGGAAGTTTGTAATGCAGTGCCATCATTTAGCAGAATGACCGGGGCAGAAAAAAAACGCCGAAATATGGCAAGTGAAAATGTGAACGTGTCTTCGCTAGTGGATAATGGCACATATTTTTTAGTCGCTTAGCATAAAAGTTGCTCCGTCGCATGTGCTACTGTTCTAATTGCTAGTGCATTGTAGAGGACTGGACTATGACTCAAATTATTCCTCACTACAAACCGAAAGTCATGTCATTATGCCTAGCCTAGCAAACACTGTGCTCATATACCGGTATCACATAACCCTGAAGTGACATTCAACTTACCGGGATGACGGCAAGTCTTCCTCCTCCACGGAGCCTATAACAGTATATTTGCCGTTCAAATGTTAGTGCATCTCCGATGCGTTCTTGTGCCATACGAAGTCGGACCTACACATTTTGCAACTCGCGATGTTTTTTTTTTCTGCCTTCAGAGTAAAGTGTTCCCAAAACATGTAAGTCTTAGGTCGCCGTATTTTGTGCCACATGTTTACAATTTGTCTTTTTTCAAGTGCATTCACAGCTGAGAGAAGTAGTGACGCAATTGCACGCCGAAACGTTTTAAGCCTAATGACGTAATCAACTAATCGATGAAAGTGATTGGCAACATTTTTAATAATCGATTATTGACGATAATGTCGTTGCAGCTCTACATACTTGTAATTCTATTAATGATTTTTGCTATTACAAAATCACATATTATTGTTATTGTCCTTTTATATTCTTCTTAAAGGCACAATCATTGGAGTTGACCAACTAAGCATTACAGATTGTACTGTGTGTATAATTTATATGTGGAAAAAATACCTAAGCTAAAATTCAAAAGGTTAACATCTCAAAAGAACAAAAAATGGAGCAATAATCCACAATAAAAGAATCTCAATACCAAGAAAGAAGCAGAAGAACATAGCAACTAAGGTTGCTAATGCCACAGCAAATAGTGGAAGCCAGTTGTCTTAAATAGCTTCTAGGGTAATTGCAGCACATGAAAGTGGTCATTTTCTGCAGGCCCCTATATCTGGAAACACAAGGGATTGAAGAAAAAATTAAAAATATAAAATAAAATGTGAAAAAGAAAAAGGAAACAAAATGATGAATGTAGGGAAAAACAAAAACAGTGGAGGAGGTATGGTACTGCAATGAACTTAACAAGAATAAACTAATCTATAACAACATGTACCACTAGTTCAGATGTCTACATCTTTAATCTCCCACACAAAGAATTTTTGTTACTTCATCATTGCTGTAGACCCATGTTATCTGGTGTATGCCATAACGAGAAGATCACATTGTTAAGCTTTCATATTATTAGTGAGTACTGATTCATTTAAGATGAGGCTTTTTTTTTTATATTTTACAATATGAATTTATATTACAGAAACATCTAGGCAATTCTCCATAGGATACAAGAATACATCCCTCTAATTTTAGTTTAAGGACCTTAAGGTTTTTGATTGTCAGACATTTCTAAGTTGCTACTAAAGACTTGGCCATGTAGTCATTTCAGTCGGTGGGAGTTGTATTGGACTTTAACAGACCAGGAGAAAGATGAGAACCAGGAAAAAGCTGAGAATTATCAATAGCCATGTATTGTTGTCAGTTAAAGGGGAGCATTAGAGGACCCTAATTAGAAGGCTACCAATGTGAGTGTCTTTGGAGTGCTACTGGTTGTTTTCCATTAAACACATACTAAATCCTGAAAACACAGCACACAGTTCTCTCTTCCTCTTTTTTTCAATTTGTCTTAGAATGTCTGAGGACTAAAGAGAAAAATGTTCATGTCAGCTTGCTACATTGAACAGCAATATGGAAATCTGTGTTTAAAGATAGATTGTTTAATCTTTTTTGAATTTAATTTTGATCCCTTGTGAAGAATGAATTGCTTTTTAATATTACGGAAATTTACATTTTTAGTTCTTTTAATTTATATTTGTAATTTTAAGAGAATTGTCTTGAATCCTAGCCAAAGTCTGCTGCCCTGTCCTAAGCTTGTTCTTGCTTTGCATCCGACGTTGCTGAGATAGACTTTGGGGCCCCACAACTGTGAACTGGTTTGTGTGAGTTTGAAAATATTTTGTTATGTTTCATGACTCTTTGAAATGTGTTCATTGGAGAAAGAAAAGAAAAAGAACAGGTCTTGATCAAACTTTTAAAGGGTTACTCTGAAGAAAAATGTTAACTTTCCTAATGCATACTGTCCTAATAAAAATTAAGAATGGCCTTGTTTAAAATTAAATATCCAAAAAATGGAAATCAGTCTTTTCTTTCCTTTCTGACAACATTACAAAACCTTTCTTCCTGTTTCAAGTTAGTTTTAAACTCTAGGGATCCGTAAGAAGTACAGTAGAAGAGTCATTTGAGTGAGGAAGAAAGAATATAATACACTTGAATTGAATACTTTTGTAGCAAATATTGCATCTGCTGACTTTAGTAGTGTTGGTGGTGCTCGTAAGTTGACTTTAAATTTGTTTTTTCTAGTTCAGTGCTTTTATGATGTTGTTTTCAAAACTGTAGCCTTTTTTCCTACTTTGTTTGATGGTCATTTTTCCCTCACAAGATGAAGCAGCTGTACACACAAGATACCCAATATCCAATCATGTGTCTTTAACAGGGTCACAATGAAAGCGCCTTTGTGTCAGTGTGGATCAGAGCTGTTTTGCTTTTGAATTACCAGTTTTACTAGATGCCTTATGAAAACATATTAAAAAATAAAATGAAGAAAGGGTTCACTGCTCAAAACTTCATCAAGTACAGATTTTCTCTTCGTCACTTTTACAAGGTTGCTAATACTGTATGTTCTGGCTAAGGTGGTATTATTGGACATTTTGTGCATTTTCAAAACATGTTCCTTTTTATTTATTTGCCAAGATATTTTAAGTTAACAGTGTTTGATTAAATTACAGAAACATTTCCACCAGTTTTGCCTTTGTTAATATACTTTGCAAACCACATTGCTGTACAGCACAGATAACTCATTACACTTAAAGGCTTTTGAAATGTTAGATAAAAAATATGACAAATTTAACTGTTAATTTTTTAAATACAAATCCATGTTAAGTATTAAAATTCTCCTGAGCATATATTTAAAACAGGTTACTTTAATGAATAGTATAAAAATCCAAATGTTGTACCAACTTCCTAGTATGCTTTTTGTGGCTTTTCCTTTTGAGCTTTTAATATGCGTCAAGCCAAGATTTAAAGTGAAAAGGTTGGGGCTGCAAAATACTCTTCTGTATATTAAAAGGTGGCAATCAAAAAAGTGCTTTTCTTGGATGTTCATATTTTACCTCAACGTTTAACTTGACGTTTTATGTATTAGATTATTTTCCGCTATTACTCACAGATATTATAATTTTTTATTGACTGAACAAAATATGCAGCTATGAATTATGTGATAACCTCCCTGCAATAATAAATTAAAACCAAAAGTATTTATTGAGTTGCAGTAGTTTATGTTTACAATGTAAAAATATATCATTCTTGCATTTTTCTTTTTGTAATGGAGTGCTCTTATTTTTGCTTTTCCTGATACAGTTTATGACAGGGCTTTCCAACCTTAAGGATTCCTCTGTGACTGTTGGTTTCCTTTATTGTAAATCAGTACCTGCCTTTTGTTTGATATAATTAAAGTAGTAGTTCTCCTCTTTCTAAAACACATTTTCTCAGTTAAGAATGTGTTTTATATTGAACATGTATTTTATTTGATATTTATTTTTTACATCGTATTTTATATTGATTACCATCATAAATTACTTTAAAATTGAGACAAAACTACAGTATGTAACAGTGCAGTATAACAATGTGGACTCCAGTAATGATGAAGTAAATTGACAAAATAATTTAAATTCAGCCTAAATGAGGGAATTTCAACTAGACTTAATGTTTTTTTTAGAAGAATTAAGAGGATAGGACTGACCAACGTTGTTTGGCTGAATGGCCTGTTCTCATCTAGATTGTTCTAATGTTGTAAATTGCAGAGAAATATTCAGACTCTGGTAAAAATGTGAAAGTGTCCCAGCATCAATGCAGAAACGAGAAACAGTGTATAAAGCAATCAGCAAAAGTTTGTGTGGATTTAATGTTCTGAAATGCTATTAATTGTAAGAATTATATTACAATGAATTAAGTGCAGAATATGAAAAAAATGTAGTCGATACTATTTATATGCATTTATGTTCAATATTATATCAAATTAAATCAAATTACTATTGCCATCCCACTCCTACTTAATATAGAGTGTTATCTAAACAATCTCACAACATGAAGACCTTTGAAAGGCTCATCCTGGACTATAAGAATCCTCTTGTGGTAGACTACCTGGACCTGGAAATATAAGGTGGAATATGCAATTTTATATCTACTCCATAAGGATTATTGTCACGGGGATAAAGATGGCAGTATTGTGAGGATGGTGTTTTTTTTTTTTTGTTTTTTTTTTTTCCTGATATCCCCAGTGCCTACAATGCCATCCCTGTTAAGGGGTAAGCTCAGAGATATGCAGGTAGATGACCCTATGGTGTCCTGGATAATGGCCTCTCTGTTGGTCAGGACGTAGTTTGTGCAATTCAGACACTGTCTTATACGGATGTGAGAAACACTGGAGAACCACAAAGAACAGTCCTGTCTCCTTTTCTCTTTACTCAGTACACCTCAGACTATAAATGTTAATACCTGGTCATGTCACTTGCATAACATTCTCAGACGACTCTGCATTTGGGGTGTATTGATAAGGGGATGAGACAGAGTATAGTGTAGTCAGATGGAGAACTTTGTTTATTGGTGCAGAAAGAGTGGTCTGCAACTAAACATCAGCAAAACAAAGGAATTGGTTATTGACTTTCACTGCACTAGAGAGTCTCTATGCTCTATGTCCATTCACTGTTCAGGGAAAGGATATAGAGGTGGATATAGAGGGCAGAGCAGGCGATAATTTCTTAAAAGACTGTGTTTCTTTAATGTGGGAAGTTACATCTTCTATCACTCTGTGATTTTCTGCAGCGTGGTGTGCTGGGCTGGTAACATCACTTCAGGAGAGGCCCACTAAATCCACAAGCTAATTGAAAGGGTAGCCTTGGTTATGGGAAACAGTCCAGACCCCCTTGAGTTAGCAAAAAAGGGGAGAGTTTAAACAAAACTGAGTGCCATTATGAACAATGCTCTACGTCTTCTCTCTGATAAACTAACACTGAGTACTTTTAGCCAATGAATTATTCAGCAGAAGTGTGTCAGGAAATGCTACTGGGGCTCCTTTATTCAAACAGCAGTATCCCTGCATAATGCCTTACTGTGACTGCATTTCTAAAAAAAAAAAGATGTTGGCTATGTTTCATTCTGTAATTGAGCTGGTGCCCCACCAAGGGCAGCAATTGATATTCCATTGCTAGGTGTAACTGAAAGGTAATATTCCAAATGTTTCCATGGATCTAAGGGGGCACTGTTTCAGATAAACTGGTAAAATGTGGACATGCTATCTAGATCTTCTTCATCACTAGATAACACAGCCATGGATATTGATAGAATTAGGAAAGTTGAGCAGGTTTATTTTAAGGAAGTTTTCAACTGTTTCTAGACTGTATTTACAATGTAATTGTTCAAATACAGTGGTGTGAAAAACTATTTGCCCCCTTCCTGATTTCTTATTC
>JANRMT010062831.1:30307193-30318809 GCA_026402145.1 Polypterus bichir lapradei
TAAAAACCATCATTTAAAAACTGCATTTTGTGTTTACTTGTGTTATAATTGACTAATGGTTACATGTGTTTGATGATCAGAAACATTTTGTGTGACAAACATGCTAAAGAATAAGAAATCAGAAAGGGGGCAAATAGTTTTTCACACCACTGTATATTTTCAGTCTGAAGCTTGAAAGGTTTGGATGCCAGGTCACTTTTCTGGGTGATATGTACATAGTGTTGGGTAAGGATGACTGGAATAAATAGTAATTGTGCTGTACGGCCAACTGACAATAACATCTCAGCTTTCAAGTGCTTCTTACATTGATACCATATTTTGCATGAATGTTGTTGCCCCAATACAGGTAAATTGGCATCACTTAGTAAATGCACAAGCTCAGGGTAAAGCATATAGAGAAGAGTTTGGACAGGGTTATCTTTATATGATAAGTACATATATTTGTGCCCCAGTAATAAAATTTCAAATTGGGTAGTTTTATCACTCACTATACTTTAGTCTTTACAGGGCCAACTTTTTTATTAGTGGCCTCTTTGTCTTCCAAATTAACAAATGCAACAATTGTTTCAAATTTTATAAAAAAAGTATGAGGGTCATTGTATATCAAATCAACCAATGGCCCATGTACTTCAGATTGAAAAAAAAGAAATTCTGGAAAAATTACCAGGTGTATACATGTTAGTAAGGAGACAAACTGTAAAGGTTTTTTGATGTAAGATCGGTACTTTCCAAGATACAGCTAGTTTACCAAGGGGAGCGGGGTATCAATTTAATCCAGACTCATTTTTTTCATGAAATTTCACAAGTCAATAGCTCAAGAACTAAACCACTGGGCAGGCTCAGACTTTATACGCTGGTACACGCTTTACCCCTTGAAACTGACCAAAATTGAATTAGAATTTTTGACCTGGCAATGTTTAGGCCTCAGAAACACATATTTTTAACCAACGCAGACTTTTGATTTTTTTTTTCTTTCAGCAGAAAAAGCAATAAAAAGAAATTTTATTTATATTTAAAGTATCAGGGTTTGAACAGCAGACCTCTCAAATCCAAATCCAATCATTTTGGATTTAATTTTTAGAGCACTCTAACGATATGTAAGAATTTGCAGATATTTTTAAGAATATTTTTCATTTATTCTACATTGTCCCTTCTTTTTCAAAACACAAACCTTACTTTTGTTATGTAAATCTTATATATTTATTTTCCACCTTAAACATAAGCTGAATGTGCCATGTGTCAATAATGATAATCATTAAGTTTTCAATCAGTAAGTTATCAAAAATCTCAAACTTTTTTTCATATCAAGTTCATATGAACTTTTTTTCATATTGCTGAACAAAGAATGCAATTCTCCAAAAGAATACCTAGTACTCGAGAATACCACTGTTACATCCCTACAAAAGATGGTAAACTCAAAGTCAGCCAGGGGTCTGGTGAAGACAGTCACCACTGAAGCAGCAGCTGAGATCCTGTCCTCTCACGATCACAATCCTGATGTCCTATTGGAGGCTATGTTGGGTACATGTATGATGGAAAATGTTGGATTGGTGTGATTCGTGACAAGAGTAAAGTGGAATCAGACATCCTGATATGTTTCTTGCATTCAAACTATCCTTTACAGTCTTTCCATTGGTTGAGAGCCATTACAGTGTGTCATTGCACTTCTTAATGCACTTACAATGGTCAGTGGGAGGCAGTACCATCTTTATCTCAAAAACAAAGATGCCCTGCACTCTGCACTTCGATTGAAACAGAAGTGAAATGGGTCACATTCCTGCTGCTGCAATACCACGATGTTAACATTTAATTATAACTAGTGTTGTATTTAATGATAAATCAAGCAGGTGTACTTCATGTGTTGTGCTTAATGTGCCGTTGGTGATTTATTTTTCCATTAATCCTATACCCATGTTAGTGATGAAGAACTTGATGATTATCATTACTGACAAATGGTGAATTTAACCCATGTTTAGAATAGAAAGTAAAAATTAAAGATTTGCATAAGAAAAGTAAGACTGATTTTTTAAGAAAGAAGGGAACCAGGAATACACGAAATATAATTTTTAAAATATCTGGACATTTCCACAGTGCATTAAGCTGGTCTGAAAATTACATCCAAAATTAACTGTTTCACAGTTGAGTGGTGAGCTGGTCAAACCCTGATGTGGTTTACTGCTTTTTATAATCTTTTGAAAAGCCATATGTAGGTATTTAAACATGGAAAAAAATTCAGCAGGCTGTATCAGTTAGAATCATACTTTGAAAGCTTAAACATGGCAAAGCCAAAGACACAAAATATTTTTTTTCCATTTTTGAAGGTCTGCTCTTACCAAGTGGTGTCATCTGGATCAAACATTTTGATTTTGTTGTGTACTATACCTATTAAGGTACCAGTATACATAATTTAAGCCTGCTAGGTGGGTTAGTTCTTGAGATATGGTCTTGTGAAATTGATGAAAAAATAAAGCTGTGTCGAATTTGACACCCCTCTCCTCTCACAGAATTGGCTGTATCTTGGAAAGTATGATCTTACATCAAAATAATTTTACAGGGTGTCTCTTGGATAACTCGGGTACACCTGATATTTTTTTTTTTTTTAGAATTTTTTGAGACCGAAGTGCGTGAGGTTTCTGAAAAATTGTTTGATTTGACATGGAATTACCCATGATTTATTGTTGTATATACAGTACATGTAGGGATGGTTTGAAAAGCATATAGGAACGTTAAGAGGATATTCTTTTTAATAATATTAATTTTGCCAGTTAATATAAAACATGAGATGTTGTCTAAGAAATGTTTTTTTCACTGCTTTCTATCAAATTGACAAAAATTAATTTCCATAAATCCTGAAGTTTTTTGTGATTTTAACTACTGGGCATTTAAAAGGTTATGAGATAATAAGAGGAAAGAGATTCAGTTGAATATCAGTTGTGCAGGACAGTTCTTACTAAAGTTAATTCTGAAGCCAAAGATGCAAAAGATTTCTTTTAAGATTCAATGCATCTGCCAGTGTTGAGTGTGAATCAGTAAACTGGAGCACAAAAACCATCATTAGAATAAACAGATAGTTTTTGTTTATGTGTTCAGATCATTACCTTATAACCCCCATAATCTCTGACTGTTTGCAGAGGTGGGTAGTCAGGGGTTCAATAGCTGGAAAAAACACTGGAGATAACAGACAATCCTGTCCAGTTTTCCTTTTTAAAGTAAAACCGTTTTAATTTGTATTGTGTATTGGACCAGAGCCTTATGGTTTGGAGTATGACAGTTTAATCCATGCACATATGCTGGATCTAAATGCAATTTGAGTAGCACAGGAAAGAGTTGTTCCCATATAGATCTATCAATAACCTTTTCTGCATCTAGATATAACAGTACTTCCGGAAGATGAGGTACTATAGTATATTACACTAAACAATCATCAAAGGTTTAATAATAATAGATGTCTGCTTTTACAGAAAAGGAGTACTTCTGTTTTCCTATTCCTGAAACTTTCACCAGGATCTTAACCTCATTGTTTACAGGGAGATTGGTCTGTTGGACGCGCACTCAAAGAGGTTTTTATTCTACTTTGAAAAACAATAACTGACAGCTGGCTTAGCCCTTAATATGAACAGAGCTAATTCAGCAGATATCTATTCTAAAATTATAGACATGTGAAATTCCTTTTTTTAATGATTTTTATAGCATTATGGATTCCTGCAAGCCTTAAAGTTCCTCTATATAGGATGGCTTGAGCTGTGTCATTTCTATTTTATTTTGGAAATAAATAGCATTTACCTACCTTGCTACATTTCTGCTTTTCTGTGTATTTGTTAATCTTTACATTTGCATTTCAGACTTCCTTCTTATTGGTAACACTTCTTTTTACAATGTTCATAATGAAAATGGCATTACTTAAGAATTAGTTGCTCTTTTTCCTTTGTAGACAAAAATTGAATATTGTTTGTAAATTGCAATCTTTTTTTTTTGTAGGGTGCAGCATCAAGCAATTTTTAAAAAATACTTGATAAGTTTAAGGTATTTCAGTAATTATTTCTGATACTAGGCTGACCCGCCTTTTAAGGCGACCGACTTTTAAGTTGACCACTTCTTAAGGCAATTCAATATGTAGATCAATTTGATATTTTATACAAACTCATTAATTTGGTTATATTGCATTTGAGCGGTATTACTTTAATACTCGTAGTTTCTGTTATTTTTGTGATGAAATTTAAACTTTTTTTCTATATTGAGGTCGCCCTTTTGAACCCCCCTGATATTTACTACGCGGTGAGTCATTTGTACTCCATCAACCTTAATTATTTCCAGAGACATAATTTTGTCTATTTTTCCAGCGCATCGCACACAAAAGCAAGGGATCGATGGGAGCACCAGAACTCTGTTCACATCATGTTGCTTCGTACCGCAAGCTGCAAGTAGTAAGTCTGTGATAAGCGGAATACCGCTACGCTTTCCACTCACTGGACAGAAGGGCAATCCCGACCGCTTTTATATAGTAAGAAAGAAGAAAAAGATATCGCACAGTCTGAAGTAGAAAATCATCTTTTACCTGGAAAAACGAAACTACAAATCCCATCGTGCATTGCAAAATGGACGGGACGTGTGTGAAACTCCGTGCTACTCGCACAGTCTGGAGTAGAAAATCATCTTTTACCTGGAAAAATGAAACTACAAATCCCATCGTGCATTGCAAAATGGACGGGGCGTGTGTGAAACTCCGCCTGCGTAGCACTCACGGGACAGAAGGACAATTCCGATCGCTTTTATATAGAAGGATTCTTCTAGTTTGTAGTTTATTCTTATGAAAAGTGTATGAAATATGAAATGATTTGCCAACCTCAAAATACTTTAAGTGTTTCCCAGAGTGTCCCCAGAAGAATATGTGGATGTATATACTGATTTCTGTGAAAATATCAATTTTTGTAGAAATTAATTAGTAACATTTTTGTCAGCTAATATTCATGGGTTAAGTTGTCACACATACGTTTCATTAGCAGAGAATAATGATTTAAGCTCTAGAGTAAGAGAAGCATTGACTGACATAAAAATGATTGATTTAAGAAAGGACAGCAAGTTATACCACTTAAACAGTACTCTGTGAGTAACTGTAATGTACTATTGAAAAAAAATACTGTCTTGAATATAGTTAAAGAAACTTCCAGGGTTCTGGCAGAAAGTGATCCTTAATAAAATCTGAGATTATCAGGCAGTTTAGATGTTGTAGTTGCAGTTGTCCTCAACCAACCAGGTCAACCACCACTTTCTGATATCACTGAGGCAAAAGAGGAACTGGATATCAACATGGGACACACTACAGTAAAAGAGGTGAGGGAAGCCATCCACAAACTTAAGAATGGCAAGGCTACAGAAGAAGATGACATGTGCCCTGAGACGCTGAAATCAGTAGAACGAGAGACACCAGACATTCAACAGCACATCCAGCAAGACATCTAAAAAAAGGAGTCGACTGCAGACAACCAGAGAACTGTCATCATTATCAAGCTGCCAAAGAAGGGAGACCTAAGGGTTTGTAACAACTGGAGAAGCATCACCCTTCTGCCCCTTACTAGCAAGGTCTTAACCTACTGTATATTATTGACAGCAGTAGACACTATTCTGCACCAGGAACAACTTAGTTTCAGAAAATGGAGATCCTGTGCTGACCCGTGAATGGAACAGCCCCCTCTATGTGGTTTGCAGTAACTTTGAGAAAGCTTTTGACAGCCTGCATTGGAAAATCCTGTGACACTGCTGCATTCCTTAGAAACTGGTCAACATCATTCAGTCCCTTCATGAGAATTTTGAATGCTGAGTTATCCACAACAATAAACTAAGAGAGCCATTCAGTGGGAGCACTGGGATCAAATAAGGATGTGTCCTGTCACCAATACTGTTCTCCTTGGCCATCAACTGAATCATGCAGAGCATAACCCAGGAAAAGATCTTAATGGATATAGACTGTACAGATGACCTGGAGCTACTGTCAAACAGATACTAAGGCATCCAACAAAAGACAAAGGACCTCAATGAGATACCCAGCATCACTGGACTCAAAGTCAACAACAAGAAGATGCAGGTTTTAAGGAGGAGCACCATAACCACCCTTCCAATCACAGTAAATAACAAGCCACAGGAGTATGTAGAGGAATTTATCTCTCTGAGCATTAAGGTGGCAACAGACAGCAACTGCAAGAAAGGGGTTAATGCCAAAATCAGCAAATCCAACTAATCTTTCATATTGCCCAAGCCCATTTAGATATCTACTAGCCTCATTGTCCACACAAAGCTCAGAATCTTCAAGAACAATATCCTCAACATTATTTTGTATGGCCCTGACTGCTTCTTGGAGGTGATCCAGACCAGATGCCTGTGGTATATCCTGAAGATCTTTTGGCCAAACACCATCTCCAAAAAAGAACTGCTAAACAAGACGAGGATGGCTCCCATGGCAGAGTCAATCCAGAAGCGTC
This sequence comes from Polypterus bichir lapradei, assembly GCA_026402145.1. NCBI lineage: Eukaryota > Metazoa > Chordata > Cladistia > Polypteriformes > Polypteridae > Polypterus > Polypterus bichir. The sequence goes on from JANRMT010062831.1 coordinate 30,313,670, forward strand.
TCTGGAGCTGGCTGGGGCATGGATGCTATAAGCCTTCCAACTCATTATCAAGAACAGCTCTTCAATGGACACCCCAGGGAAAAAAACAGAGGGTGACCTAAAGAGATCTGGTGCAGGGCAATATATAAAGAACTGAGGCGCAAAAGGCTTACTTTCAAAACAGCACCCAAAAGCAGCAGCAGGAGGTAGACCTAGGTGGAGGTCTCTTGTCATCGCCTCAAGAAACAGATGATGCAAAGAAAACTGAGAGAGTTGGATTTATCTACAACAGAGTTTAATATATCTTTAAAATCTATTACTGCCTTTTAAGAAATCCAGGTGGGAATTAATGCAAGAACTATATCCATGAATTCTTGATAATTCAGCCTTGGTGTATATATTCATCAGAATTAATTTAGTTTGTTCAGTTTTTTTCAATCATCATAATATAGTGCCCATCAGGATCCAACATTATCTCCCTACTGGCAAAAATCATTGCTTTGTTTGTCAAAAATTCATTTTTTCTAGTCTTCTTACTATTGAGAAATAGACTTGGCCCACCCAATTTCCTTTCAGCCTACGTCGATCCTTACTAATTAATGAGCCTCCTGCAAAAGTACTACATATGATCTCAAAGAGCTGAGATATGAGAGAATTTATTTCCTCTTGACTTCATGATTGAGACCTTTAATGTTCCAGATTACAAAATTTAATGAATTATTAATATAATAATTTTTTTATGTTAGAAGTTAATTTTCAGATGGGATTGAAAATGTAGCATTCCTTTATAATGTTTTTTTTACTTTTAATAAACATTTTATATTTTGTTTGTCTCCATGGATTTTTAAAAACTTTTCAGCTGCCAAGTATTAAAATCAGGGATGCAACCAGTAATGTCTCCAAATGACAGTATGGGTGTAGAATAAGATGAATTAAACTTGCTCTGTACCCCATAGTCTTGTCTCACCCCAATGTTGCCTCTTCTACTTCAGAAGTCCTATCGACTAACATGCCATGAAAAATTGTTAAAATAGAAAAATTGCTTCTGCATACATAAAATTGTAATGTGTTTGTCTTTTTGTTTGCTAACCAAATGACACAATGATCACATGCACTGATTTTCAGTAAACTTTGAATGGCTGTTGCCATTGGTTCATCTAAAAGTATAGGTTGTATGCCATTTCAAAAATTTCACCAAGGGTTCTTCCTCCTTATATTTTCATCTCACCTACAACGTTGTGGCAGTGCCAAAGTAGGGGCGACAGTTCCCATCAGGCAGAAGGAATTCTTTGGGGCTATTAAGAGGAAGCCTTTATCACAGTGCACAAAGTTTTGCACCAGCCAAAGAGAAATCTCATCTGAGAATGCAGGTACATCATTTTCTACTCAGTTGATTTGTTTAATGATTTTATTGCCTCACTGAATTGCTGCTTTTGTTTAAGAGTACCTTTTTGTTTCATTGTGGGTTGTGGTTAGCCATGTTGAATTTCAGACAATTTTACCTGTTTATTTTCATTTGGATCCTTTTCTGAGAAATAATGCATATGGGTCCAAAAGAGGTGTTCAGTTTTGTAAAACCCTTAAGAGCAATGTTCTTTTCTTTACACTTGCCAAAACACTTTCAGTTGTTTGCAAAATAAAATTTAGCGTCAATTTTACGAAACTATGCAAAAGGAAACTTGGCTGTTTCACTCTCCACTACATACATTGCCTATAAACATATAAGGGAGTACCCAAAAATAACCGGAATTGGAAAAAGATAGTTTTAATAATTTTTACTTACTTAAAGTTTAGTCTCCTTCAAAGTACTCTCTATGTGAATGAATGCACTTGTCCCAACGGTTTTCCCACTGGTGGAAACATTTTTGAAATTGCTGAAGATTAACATTGTCCAATGCCTGCAGTGATTTTTCTCCGACTTCCTCCACGGTACAAAAACGCTTTCCTTTGAGTTCTTTTTTCATATGCTGGAACAAGAAAAAGCTATAAGGAGCAAGATCAAGTGACATTTTCCATCATTTGAAACATGAAAACCACTCATAGACCTATGTTTTACTTAAAGCTTCCTCTTTAAAAGCAGTTTCAAGCATCACTACAGTTTCAGTAGCAGTTTTCCCCAAAACAAAACAAAATTTAACGTAGACTCGCTATTCTTTGTGATGAGTGGTTTTCGCGTTTCAAATGAGGGGAAATGTCACTTGATCTTACTCCATGCGACTTTTTCTTGTTCCCACATATGAAAAAAGAACTCAGAGAAAAGTGTTTTTGTACCGTGGCGGAAGCCAAAGAAAAATCGCTGCAGGCATTGGATAACGTTCCTCTTTGTCAATTCTAAAAATGTGTCCACCAGTGGGAAAACCGTTGGGACAAGTGCATTCATTCACATGGAGAGTACTTTGAAGGAGAGTAAAGTTTTAGTCAATCTTGGTGGTGATCTCATCAGACCTGCCTCTACTGCAAAGAATCTTTTGATTCCTCCCTTTCTTATTCAGCCCACATACTGTAAATAATATTAAGAAACTTTCTTACTTTCACCTCCATAACATATCCCGTGCTCGCTCCTTCCTCTCCTGTTCTAATTCTGAGAAACTTGTTCATGCTTTTATCACATCCCACATCGATTATTGTAATTCCCTACTGGCAGGTGCCCCTTCTAATCTTATATCTCAGCTTCAGCTTATTCAAAAGTTGGCTGCAAGAGTCCTTACTCGAACCAGCAGCAGCAAATACATAACACCCATCCTGCTCCACCTTCACTGGCTCCCTGTGTCTTACAGAATTGAATATAAAATCCTACTAATAACCTACAAAGCCTTAAGTAACCTCGCGCCAAACTACATCAGTGACCTTCTCCATCACTAAGTGCCTGCCCGCTCACTAAGGTCCTCTGATTCTGGCAATCTTGTTGTGCCCCACACTAATCTACACTCCATGGGTGACAGAGCCTTCAGCTGTATAGTGCCCAGACTCTGGAATGACCTACCAAAATTAATCAGCTGACTGAATGAATTCTTTTAAAAAACAACTCAAAACTCATCTGTTCAGGAAGGCTTTTAGCTCTACTTGACTTTACTACCCTTCTCTCAGTTTACCTGTACGTCAAGATGCTTATGTAACCTGTATGTGTGTGCTAGACCATCAATTATGTTTTTTATGTTAGGTTTTTTCTCTGAATTTACTGTCTTAATCTTCTTTATTTATTTATCTGATTTGTACAAGGCTATATACTGTATGCCCTGCCATTCTTTATTAAATTCTGCAAGTGCCTTGAGCATGGGAAAGGTGCTATATAAATAAAATGTATTATTATTATTATTAAGTAAAAATTATTAAAACAATTTTTTTTTTATCAAATCTGGTGTGATATATGGCCGGCCAATACCCCCAGGCCGCCAGATGGAGACCTCCCTGCAGCATGGAGGTGCCCCGAAGGCCAGCAGGGAATCCTGAACAATGGAGTTTTTATCCACAGCCCTACTGGATACCATAGGGGCCGCTAGAGGACGCTGCAGGAAGGAACAAGAAGTATTTTCCCTACAACCCGGAAGTGCGTCCTAGTCACGTGGACAGAGGAAATGATGTGCTTCCGGGTTGAAGAAAAAGGAGTTTTTATCTGACCCGGAAGTGCTCCTAGCCACATGGACAGAGAGAACGAAACACTTCCGGGTCAAGGACTATAAAGGATTGTGGGAAACCCAGAGGGTTGAGCTGAGCTGGGTGAAAGGGTGGCAACGCGTCTGGGAGTGGTGGATTGGTTTATTGTTATTGAGTATTGTGTAATTATATGAGTATTGTGGAGAGGAGGGTGCTTTGTGCACTGTTGATTAATAAAAAGTCATATTATTGGACTTTTACCTGGTGTCTGACGTATTGTCTGAGGGTTCAAGAGGTCGATAGCACCCTCTATCTGTCACACTGGTTATTTTTTGGTACCCCATTATATTCACCCCCTTGGAGGTTTTCGCATTTTCTTGTTGCACAACATTGAATCATTTCATTTGTCTTTTCTGATACTGACCCATAAAAAAGACACTTTAATATCAAACTAAAAGTTTTTCTCAGCAAAGTGGTCTAAACTAAATACAAATATGAAACATAAATCAGCGTAAGTATTCACCCCCTTTAAGTCAGCATTTAGTAGATGTACCTTTGGCAGCCATTAATTGTCTTGATAAAATACATCAGCCAAATAAGTAATTGTAATATAATATACTGTATTTAAGCCATTCCTGGGTAGCACTGATTTTATTCTTGGGGTTGTTGTCTTGGTAGAAAGCTAATGTTTTCCCAAGACACAGGTTTCTTACAGACTGCCTCAATTTTCCTCAAGGATTTTCTTTTATCTTGCTGTATTCATTTGCCCTTTGCCCTCACAAGCCTTCCTGGTTCTACATCAGAGAAGCAACCCAACAGCATGATACAGCTACCACCATGCTTCATGTTTTGATAGTATGCAGTGTGTGGCTTATGCCATACATGTTGTTTAGATTGAAGGCCAATAAGTTCCAAAAGCGTTCTTCCAGCTGACTTGAGAGTCACCTATCTGCCTTCTACTAAACTCTAGCCAAGATGTTTTGTGCATTTTTTTGAAAGTTGCTTTCTTTTTGCCATCTTACCATAAAGCAATAACTTACATTTTGTGTTCTGTTTTTAGAAACTTATTGCAATTTTGTAACTTTCTATGTGTGGCTATATATGTGTTTACGATCATGATATATTATCTATACTAATAAAAGGCAAAGCCCTTACTCACTCACTGACTGACTGACTGACTGACTGACTGACTGACTGACTCATCACTAATTCTCCAACTTCCCGTGTAGGTAGAAGGCTGAAATTTGGCAGGCTTATTCCTTACGGCTTCCTTACAAAAGTTGGGCAGGTTTCATTTCGAAATTCTACGCGTAATGGTCATAACTGGAAGCTGTTTTTCTCCGTTTACTGTAATGGAGATGAGCGTGAAACCCGTGGGGGCGGAGTTTCGTGTGACATCATCACGCCTCCCACGTAATCACGCAGTAGGTAGAAAACCAGGAAGAGGCCCAAAAAGCGCTGAAGAAAACATGCATTATATAATTGAGAAGGCAGCGAAACAATAAGAAGCGAGCGAGTGGCATATACAACCATATTCATGAGTTCTGCTACTTCGGAAACAAAGCAC
>JANRMT010062831.1:30323809-30357048 GCA_026402145.1 Polypterus bichir lapradei
AGAGAGAGAGAGATATGACAACAACACTCATATCAATGATAAAACAATTACATTAACAATCATGTTCTTTTTCATAACTTCTTTAACACACTACTTCTCCGCTGCGAAGCGCGGGTATTCTGCTAGTATCACTATATGAAGATCACATGACATATTAAATTATTATTCCTAGCCTATGAAATATGGCAGCTCACTTGTTCCTAGCATCTCTTTAAATTCAAAAGCATTTTAGTTTAAATTAGAAGGGATTATAGAACAACATTGTGAAAGTACCTTTATTTGGTTTCTTGACCTTGATTTTTGCCTAGTGTTTTGGTCTTCTGTCTGGCTTCTGGTATTTCAATCTCTCTGACTTAGCCCCTGTTCTGCTATGACTCCGAGGCATTGTTTGCTTCTTTTGAATAGAGGACGCAGAAATATCCTTCCAAGTAGAAATCACCGTACGGCCTTCTTACTTGTCTATCTAGAGCACGTTCACTTTTCAACACAGGTTTTTTGTTTGCTCACCATATCCTCTCCCCTTTATGAATTTATACCTGCTAGGCCCATTTGTCTTTATGTAATCCTGTCCACCCAAATAGTTTATCTCCTGAGTTCACCACCTTGTTCAATCTTCCTTCATCATAACAATAGAAAAGAGACATCATCATTCAGCCCCTTAATGGTAACCCGTGAACAGCCTCAACTGAGCTCATCCATGACAGAGAAAGGGGAGCAGAGAATGGAATAGGGCATCATAATGTCCACCTGTTTAAGCACATCTGGAAGAGAGTTCTGCTACAACAGGATCTTTAAATTTTTAGGACAATGGCAAAAAAGCTTTAATTGAAAAAGGGATTTTCTATTGAAAAGCACCAAGATATGGTAATTCCCAATTCATATCTTTATTGAATTATACAATAAATAATATCATGAGTAAAGGCCTTTCATATACACTTGATTTGGGTACATAACAGGTACAGTTTGTTTAAGGGAAACCACACATGAGAAATGTTACATGTTCTTTAAGGCTAAGTGTTATGTCTATGCTGCTTCCTACACATGGAACCCAATGTGCTGCTAATCCCATCAGTTTTTGTCAGAGCTCAGTAAGGTACAGGCTCTAAGATGCTTAGTTACCACACAGCTTTGCGTTCTGGCTACTTATGGCGTTAGCTCAATCTCTTTCCAGCCCAGCATCCTTATATGCTGCTGACTGCTTAGAAGCCAGGAAGAGCTACTAGAATGCAAAATAATTCATGCTGTTCTCCCACCATATGCAGATGTGCCTTGTGTGGGGGAAGATAGAGGAGAGACAGACAAAGAAAGAGAAAAAACACAAAGATGAGCAAATGAAATGCTTGCTATCTAATAAATTTCTCCCTGTCTGTCCTTGGGTTGGACAGCCGCCTGTCAGTGCTGACCTTGCAGTGACCCCAGCTTTAGTGATCAAAGGGGATTATAGTGCAGACTGCAGCACTGTGAGTGTCGTCAGTCAGCCTTGGCCGCCTCTGTGTTGTTAGTTCAATCCAGCTGTTCTGCCAGTGTGGCTCTGGGCGGCGGCAAGGGTCTGATCTCATCCCACAGACGTGAAAAAAATGGGCTGGGGGGTTGGGAGGGGGCTTGGATTCTCAGTCGCATTTGCTAGCCTGTTGTTTCTCTCTTTGCTATTAAAAGGGAAAAAGAAGATCTCCCTATTTCATTGTGTGTTGCTCAATTTACAAAGCAGCCTCAGGTAGAAAATCCTCACTCCTTTATGTAGTTTTAACACGGAGCAGGAAGCAAACAAGTGCAGATCCTTGAGGATCGGACTAGTGGTAGTTGTTGAAATGAACAAAAAAAGAACAAGAAAGAAAAAGGGCCTGCTGTCAACAAAGTTAAAAAGACTTCATATAACTCCATAATGCCAAATCTTTGCGAAATTTGTCAAAACGCTTTGCAGTATTTTTGTGATTAGTAATTTTCCCGCTTTTGTTTGAACTAAACTGCAGTGCTTTTTTATTTTAAAATCTCTTTTAAGCAATATTAGAATTAGCCGTCCCAAGCAAGGAAATCTGATCTGTTTCGCATGCTGTAAACATGTCTGACTTTTAGGTCTGGGAATTTTTGCAACAGTTGACCGATTTATAAATCTGTGGCTCCATGCATCAGGTCATCAGAGACAATGAGTTCTTTCAATCTCAGGCACTGTTTGGAGAGCTGGTGTTCTCACTTCAGTGTTCATTGACTCTTTTGAAAGCCCTTCAGATTTAGCATGGATTTTTTTCATCCATCTTTGTCCTACCATCTCTCAGCTCCTAAGGTACTGTAGGTCGTATTCAACGCCAGTGGCAATTTCCTGCCTTAAATGTCCTTGTCAATCCTGTCGTGTAAATTCATTTCTGCAAACCTAGATTTTACATCCTAGTTTAATACATAGTGTTAACTATGTTTTTATAGATATATTTAAAAGAGACTTGAAACGTTGTGTACTTATGCATACATTTTAAATCATTCAGGTTGGAATCAGTACACATTTTTAAATAATAGACAGTAACAAAAAGTCTTCTGCTAGTGACACTGTATTGTGGCCATTTCTAATGCTGCTTTGTTATATCTGTGGGGCCCTGCTTTCCCTTTTCAAATCTTAGTGGGCATGTCTTTGTAATGCAACAGGCGTGCAATGCCTGGCATCCCTCCAAACCTGAAGTAATGCCAAGACCACCAAGGATTTATGAAAAAGGTATATTTATTGAATAACACACGACAGGGGAGGGATGATTATAGGGATAACATGAAATGCTGTAAAAGAGAAATGACAAGGCAAAGAAAATCCTCCAGCTCCACAGAGCCTGCCTTTACATGTCTTTGATTGTTATTTGTAAATAGGGTGGCTTCCTCACTTTCCCAACTCCCAAACTTCTACCAAGCATTCTCATTGGTCAAATCCCATACCTCTTTCTGTGTCTTTCTCTGGTTCTACAGAAAATTAACTTTCTTCCTCATACTACCTTACATTCACCATAGCACTATCAAGGAGCACCTTTTACATACCATCCTAACCCCCTGGCTTAATTCTTAGGAGGAACATTGTCCCTTTAAAGCTGAAGAGCCATCTTTTAAGAGCATTATTTGGAAGACCAGACCTACAGTATAAAGAAGCTTCTACTGTTCCTGCTCTTTATTTAAGGCAGCAAATTCCCACTTTTAACAGGAGGGAGCTGTCAGCCTGAAGGAGCTATGCTGATTTCCCACCAGCCCTAGAGTGTCTCAGGTGTTCATTGCTGTAGCACTCACAGACTGACTTTCAAACTTGTCTTGGTACAAAGAAAACTTTTGATCACTTGTAAAGATAACAAATAAATGGTTTCTTAATCGCCAGTTTGAGAGCATACATCCTTATAAAATTTTGACTATGAATTACTTAGATGATTTCACAAACCATTGGGATATTTATATCACTTTTAAAGTGGCCCCCTCTGTCATTGTGACAGTGTATGTTTAAACCCAGTTGAAAGAGAAGAGCATACTACCACAGGTTCAACAAAGATTCCACGGGTGGGATTAAAATAATCTGTTTAATTGGATTTAATCAACCTCACTACACATAGTAGCCTAGCATGTCATACAGCTGCTTCTAATATCTAGTGATTTCAGCAGGATGCCTAACTAACTAGTTGATCAACACTTATCACATAAAATAGATTTTACACAACATCTCCTTGGAGGATCAAGTAAGTGTTTGCTTATGAGTCAAAAAAAATAAATTATAGATAATCTTCAAAATCTAACATCTAAGGTAGCAAACAGAAAATGCAACAAATGCATATTAATCATTTATTTCCCACCTAGGATGATGATCTTACCATGGGAAACATGTTGTAAGGAGTCCAGAACTCCTGGATAGCTTATCCAGGAATATTAGTCTGTGTAGAGGTATCAGACAAAAACAAATCAAAATATAGATTTCCTTAATGGTTCAAAATGAAAACAAAGTAAATCTTGGATACCTGGGTTCTGGGAACCACTGCTAAAGCCTGGACTGCTACCTTAGATGTTAGATTTTGAAGATTATCTATAATTTATTTTATGTAGTTTTATTTACTGTGGAGCTGCTGGTAGACATGTGATCAATGTTGGTGCTCATCTTGACAATACCTCATATGGAGCCTTCATGAGGCAAAGGTTAGCCAACAGGTGACATGCATTGTTTGGAGATGACAGAGTGCAGAGCAGTACAGAAATACTCCACCCAAAAATAATGGTTGTTTTATTTGTTACTTTGTGGTTATTGTCATCAAAAAATGTTAATCTCATGCTTCTATGGAAAAAGAAGGTAACAAAACTACTGACAGAATAGGTGTCAATGGAGATCAACACTGAACAATAGCTGTCAATATCTAAAATGTGAATTTGGGCTAAAATATTGTTTAATTAACCATTTTCAGAAAATTTTCTCATATACAACAGGACTGCATTAATCAGTCAGGCTTCATGAAAGTCAATTTCACTGAGACAGCTCTACTTACCATTGTCAATTCATTACAGCAGGCTAGAGCTACCAAGATGTCATTTGTCCTCATCCTGCTAGGTCTCTCCTCTGCCTTTGACACAGTCAACCATCAGATCCTCCTTGCCATGCTGTCTGACCTTTGCTGATATTACTGGGACTGTCCTTAGGTGCTTTGAGTCCCACATATTGGGAAGATCCTGCCATGTGTTCTTGCATGTTGAGATGTCAAGGGTGCATCAGACAAGCACTGTGGTGCCACATGTATCAGTGCTGGACACTCTCCTCATCTACCTGTGTACTTCCTCACTGGGCCCTATCATTTTGTCCCTTGGCTTCTCTTATCAGGGCTTGGCTGATGATACATAGCTATACCTTTCACTCCCTCCAGAGGATCACATGGTACCAGCTAGAATCTTTGCATATCTCACTGATATCGCTACATACTTCTTGTCATTCCAGCTTGCCTGCCGGTTTAGCACCCCATCTTTGTTCAGTACGTATACAACTGTGAGATGGTGGTTAATGACCAGCTATCCTTCAGGGACCATGTTGCTGCAGTCTCTTTGTCTTACAAATTCTCTCTATACAATATCTGCAAGATCAGCCCAACTCCTGGTCCAGGCTTTGATCTTGTTATATCTGGACCACTGCAACTCACTGCTGGCAGGAGTACTGGAATGTGTCACCAGGCTGCTGCAGATGATTCAAAATACAGAGGCATGTCTAGTGCTCAACCAGCTGAGACAGGCACATGGCTCTCCTCTCCTTATTAGCTCCCCGCAGCGGCATGTATGATGTTCAAATACTTGATAACTGCCTTTTGAGTAGTCAATGGATCTGCACCTTTATATATGGAGACTCTTGTGAGGTCCTATGCTTCTTTTTAACCTCTCAGGTCTGCTGTTGAAAGGAGTTGTCTGGTGATGCCATCTCTGTATGCTATCAGCTTTCAATCCAGATTACCTAGATGTAGATATCCTTGCTAGAACAAGCTGACCACCTCCATTCATAATTCTGACTCCCATCAATGTGTTTAAGAAGCATTTGAAGACTCTCATGTTCAATTAATTTCTTTCCAACATACTGTATATTAGTTGTTAGGTTTTATTATTTAGGAATTGTAACTCACTTGTGTGTTCTTTTTTCTGATATCTTCACTTGTGGTAACTATTTTTGTAACCTTGTCTTGTAATACTTGCTCCTAAACAGTCTGATGGTACTCAATTGTTAGCCTGTTTTGTAAGTTGCTTTGGATAAAATGGTATGCTACACAAAAAATGTAAATGTTTAACAGAAATGAGCTTCCTAATCAAAGACCAATTTTTCTCTTCATTCATTGGTTGTTAAGCCACAAATTCAGTACTTCCAGTTTTTTTGTCAACTATGAAACTATAACACTGAATTAATCTTCACTTTCTTGAAGCACTTTGAATATGCACAAATGTGAGGCATATTTTCTACTTGATAATGTTTTCACTATCTTTTCTTTAACTTTCAATCTCTAGTTATACATGAGCCAATAAATGAGCTGTTACTGGGGAAGAAGTGGATCTTCAGAAGGTTCAAAAGGTCATTCTTGTTTCTGCACGTTCCACTTTTGATCGTGAAAGGATTTTCCAGAGGTGTTTTATTTAACAATATTTTTGTATAGTCTCCAAATTTCTTACATGTTTATGTGTCATGCATCCATTCTTATTTGTAATTTTCATGTACAATATGAAGGACTAATCTGTTTGGAGACTTAAAGTTTACATCCTTGCAATTCAGTTATGTTTTGATGTGTGTTTATTTCACCTCTGGAGAAAGTACTAAAGACTGTGTTTTGTATACCATATATATATATATATATATATATATATATATATATATATATATATATATATATATATTGTGATAGATTACGGGCCTCTCTCGCTCCCTTGAACCACTCGTCAGACACCCTCGACCCAGAAGTGCTTCTGAGCCCTCAGTCCATGTGATTATCCAGCACTTCCGGGTCAGGTAAAAACTTCTCTTTTTCTTCAGCCCGGAAGTATATCATTTCTTCCATTCCTGTTTCTTGGAAATACTTCTGGGCTATACGGGAAATATAAATCCCTGGGCCTCCCTGCAGCGATTCCTGGCGGCCCCATTATAATTCTACTGTCCATAATTCCCTGCTGGCATTCGGGGCACCTCTATGCTGCAAGGAGGGCTCCATCTGGCGGCCTGGGGGTATTGGCCAGGATGAATTGCCGGCCATATCTTACAATATATACAGTGCATCCGGAAAGTATTCACAGCACATTACTTTCTCCACATTTTGTTATGTTACAGCCTTATTCCAAAATGGATTAAATTCATTTGTTTCCTCAGAATTCTACACACAACACCCCATAATGACAATGTGAAAAAAGTTTACTTGAGGTTTTTGCAAATTTATTAAAAATAAAAAAAACTGACAAATCACATGTACATAAGTATTCACAGCCTTTGCTCAATACTTTGTCGATGCACCTTTGGCAGCAATTACAGCCTCAAGTCCTTTTGAATATGATGCCACAAGCTTAGCACACCTATCCTTGGACAATTTCGTCCATTCCTCTTTGCAGCACCTTTCAAGCTTCATCAGGTTGGATGGGAAGCGTCGGTGCACAGCCATTTTAAGATCTCTCCAGAGATGTTCAATCAGATTCAAGTCTGGGCTCTGACTGGGCCACTCAAGGACATTCACAGAGTTGTCCTGAAGCCACTCCTTTGATATCTTGGCTGTGTGCTTGGGGTCGTTGTCCTGCTGAAAGATGAACCGTCGCCCCAGTCTGAGGTCAAGAGCGCTCTGGGGCAGGTTTTCATCCAGATTGTCTCTGTACATTGCTGCAGTCATCTTTCCCTTTATCCTAACTAGTCTCCCAGTTCCTGCCGCTGAAAAACATCCCCCCAGCATGATGCTGCCACCACCATGCTTCACTGTAGGGATGGTATTGGCCTGGTGATGAGCGGTACCTGATTTCCTCCAAACGTGACGCCTGGCATTCACACCAAAGAGTTCAATCTTTGTCTCATCAGACCAGAGAATTTTGTTTTTCATGGTCTGAGAGTCCTTCAGGTGCCTTTTGGCAAACTCCAGGTGGGCTGCCATGTGCCTTTTACTAAGGAGTGGCTTCCGTCTGGCCACTCTATCATACAGGCCTGATTGGTGGATTGCTGCAGAGATGGTTGTCCTTCTGGAAGGTTCTCCTCCCTCCACAGAGGACCTCTGGAGCTCTGACAGAGTGACCATCGGGTTCTTGGTCACCTCCCTGACTAAGGCCCTTCTCTCCCGATCGCTCAGTTTAGATGGCCGGCCAGCTCTAGGAAGAGTCCTGGTGGTTTCAAAGTTCTTCCACTTACGGATGATGGAGGCCACTGTGCTCATTGGGACCTAAAAAGCAGCAGAAATTTTTCTGTAACCTTCCCCAGATTTATGCCTCGAGACAATCCTGTCTCGGAGGTCTACAGACAATTTGACTTCTTGCTTGGTTTGTGCTTTGACATGAACTGTCAACTCTGGGACCTTATATAGACAGGTGTGTGCCTTTCCAAATCATGTCCAATCAACTGAATTTACCACAGGTGGACTCCAATTAAGCTGCAGAAACATCTCAAGGATGATCAGGGGAAACAGGATGCACCTGAGCTCAATTTTGAGCTTCATGGCAAAGGCTTTAAATACTTATGTACATGTGCTTTCTCAATTTTTTCATTTTTAATAAATGTGCAAAAGTCTCAAGTAAACTTTTTTCACGTTGTCATTATGGGTGTTGTGTGTAGAATTTTGAGGAAAAAAATGAATTTAATCCATTTTGGAATAAGGCTGTAACATAACAAAATGTGGAAAAAGTGATGCGCTGTGAATACTTTCCGGATGCGCTGTGTGTATATATATATATATATATATATATATAACCAAAATGAAGGCACCACAATGGTCAGTATGCGTGCAACAGCTCTTTACTTGACACAGTATCTCCATTTTTTGAAAAACGTAACTAACGCATGGAAATGACAGCATAAAACATGGCACTGTTTCAAGGCTGTATAGATGTAACAATGAACCCCCTTAAAATAAAAACTTATTGCCTCCCCAAAATATCATAAAATGCAAAGCAGGAGCAAGAGAACTACAACAGCCAGCTCTTCTTTTGTAATCATTCAGAGGGATTATTTTTGCTGTTAAAAGTGACAAGGTCCCTTAGTTAGTCTGGTTGAGACCAATTTGTAACAGGTCGAGGACAAGGTGCAGGTGCTTGCTGTAGCTGAAGGTATGACAGAGCTGAAGGGGAGTGAGCAGACGGCCTCTAGGCAGTCCAGGTCTAAATTACTCTCTATCTCTATTGACTGATGGGGACAGTTTTCAGAGGTTACTTGTGTGCCACCGTGATCAGAAAGGCAGAAAGTTGAGGGGCCAAGTTGTTCAGGAAACTGTAGAGGTGAGGACCAGAAAGACTGCAGTTTGTGGTCACAGTGGAGACAACAAACTCTTAACCACTCAAGAGCCATGCATTTTTGAACCCTCACCTTATGCTTCTGATTAGGGTGTGACTTCATCTTTCCTGGTGTTTGAAGGCTGTATTTTGGTGAGACATTGAGGAATTGTGTGAAGCCTGAGGCCACAAATGATCTAGAAGAAGCTGAGCAGCTCAACCAAGTGAGCCCTGATGCCATTTATAAAGTCTAGTTCAGTCTTTCTATTCCCCCATTGCCTAGGGTTGATGCAGAACTTCCTGAATGTGATGAATGATCCATGTGGCTAGGAAATAAGAGAGCTCTGATGATATGGACTGGGGTCCATTGTCAGTGGTGATTGCAGGGTGAAGAACCCAGTGGGCAAACAAAGAATCTAAAAAATCAGTTTCTTTACATGTTGTAACAAACCCTATAGACAACACTTCAGGTCACTTGGAGTACAGATTTTAGACCACAATGACAAAGCATTGGTGTGGTGTGGAACTCCCCACATTTATGCAGCTGCAGGTGTTCCTAAGGCCGATTTGGGCACACTATAGGCTGTAGATGGTTGGAATAGGAGAACCAGTCTTCCGACTTACAAAGCATGCAGTCGCCAACAAGATGATCAACATCCTTATCTATCCCAGGCCACCACTCCAGATCACAAAAGAGCTGTTAAACTTGCACAGTTTCCAAATATCCTTTATGAGCCATGGTCAGGATGAATGATCAGAAGTAGCTAGGAATTACTGTATGATTCCAACAGGCTTAACAAAATTCATTCCAACAGTGCAGCTCAGTCAGTATTCTGTAGCATGGAAAAACCTTCTCTGAGATCTCTGAGGGCCATCCTGTATGAATGCAAATCTGCAGCTGAGAGAAAGCAGGGTCATGTTTAGAGGCCTGTTGAAGCTCCTGTAAGGAGCCAGTGGCTTGCAGTGGAGACTATAATATTTGAACAAGTTCTGGTTCGCTGATGTCAGGTCCTGTGTTTGTGGTGGAATGGGGGAAGCACAAGATAGCATATGTGCCACCACATTTTTATGGGCAGGGTGAACTGCAGTGTGAAATTATACTGCTGGAGTCGCTCTGAGCAACTGTAAATCTTAAGGGGCTTGTGTCCAGTGCCTGATACTGACAATAGGGCTTTAAGTGCCTGATAATCAATGCATAACATGAATGCCCTCACAAAAAGAAACATGTGCCACCATTCAGAAGCTCTGACACAAGCTAGAGCTTCATACTCACCCATAAAGTACTTTTGTTCAGCTGGACATAGAGCCTGGAAGTCAAAGGCAATGTGTCATTCAGTATTCTTCTTTTGCTGGGACAAAACTGCTCCTAGTGCTACACTGGAACCATCACACGTAACAAAGTTTGGCAAAGAGACGTCAAAATAAACTAGGGCAGTTGGAGATGTGAGCTGTACATTCAGGAAACTAACAGCCTCTAAACAAGCAGGAGCCCTTGGCAAAGGTCCAATTCATGGAATAATTTAGAGCTATGAAACTGGGTGGTGAGCTCCTCCGCAGTTGTCAGTGGGTGTTTACCTAGTATTACTGCTTTGTTCACAGCCTTGAGGTCAATGCACAGACACAAGTTCTCGTCTTTTTTTTTGGCTCTCTATAGATTTGAGACCCACGGCGAGGCATTAACTGGTTCAATGATGCCTGCCTCCTACAGGCTGCATTGTTCAATGGCAACACCCTCATGGAGAGCCAGGTAAACTAAACGGAGAGGTTGGATTATAGGGCGTATAGAAGGATCAAGCAGAGGCTGGTGGTTAAAAGTTGAGAGACAACACAGTGCATTAAATAAGTCCGGGCCTAACACGTCGGCACCATGGTGTGTGACATGAAATATGAAGTCAGGCAAGTACTTATGACCATATCATAAAGGCAAGGAGAGTGTGTCTGCTATTTCAGTTTTAACACGGCCATAACCACAAGGAACAACAAAAGGAGCAGTGAGAGACAGGTGAGTGAATAACTGTTTCTCAATCTCCAAATTAAGCAGAGACAGTGCTGTCCCAGTGTCCAACAGAGGTAGACGATTGTTCCATTTGTGCAGATGAAGCAGGAGCCAAATGACAGACTTTAGCACAGTGCGTAAGTTTCCCACAATTCTGGCTAGTTTGTCCTTTGCAGGATAGCTCAAAGCTCTGGATTTATGACCGGTAGTGCCATAGCTCCTGTAGTGCTGTTTTCAGAACTGTCCCAAAATTAAAATGTGTCAGTTACTTGTTGTGTGGCAGGGTAGTGCTGAAATTGAGAAACATCAAGTAATGACATGAGTTTGGCTGATTTACTTTGAAATGCATTGTCAATTGCTTTCACAAGAGACATATCATCTGCTGCCATCAGTAGTCTTTCATGAACTTTAGACTTACTGCCATATTCTGCGAGTTGGTCCCTGATAAATTTGTCACATGACTCTCTGAGCTTGCAAAAGCTGGCTAAACCCCGCAAGTCAACCACAAACTGATGAACTGACTTACCCGGCTGCTGATGGCATTGACTGGAGGATTTGTCGAACGATGACACTTTGAGGTATAAAGAAATGAGATGCCAGAATTATTACTGATGCAGAATATCCAGCAGCAGTTCTGAGGGTTTTAAAGATGTGTTGGCCTTTGGTACCTAGGCAATGTATGACTATGTCAGTTTTACAAGCATCACTCACCTCGTCCGGATTAACAACTGTTAAATATGTCTCAAAAGATTTGGTCCAGCAAATCTATGGCACTGGAGGCTTGCCCAACAGTACAATGATTAAGGAAAGTGATGGGAATGAAAGCACTATTGTTGTTGCTAATGTTATATTTCCAAAATGAAGATAACACAATGGCCAGTATGCATACAACAACTTGATATCAACAGTATCTCTATTCTTTAAAAAAAAAGTGTGTGATTCATTAACGGATGCAAAAGACCGTACGAAACATGGCACTCTCACAAGACTGTACAGAAGTAACAGTTTATAAACTAAAACTTCTGGTTTTAGTTGTCCAGTTTACAAAGTTTTGCTCCTTCTGTCTTCAATCTTTCCACATCTCTACTGGCCTCCTGTAGCTGTAATCTTCAGCATATACTGGAGCAGCTTGCAGCTGAGGATGACGTAGGAAGGATAAGAATGAGACTTGTTGATTTAATGTAAATTTAGTAAATGTACATGTGAAAATGATGACATTTCTAGGGATATGTATTGACTGTCTGGAATTTTTCATTTTAAGTGAACCTGTCTTGCAGTTACAAATGGAAAACTCTGTTTAGTTTTCATCCCACAAAAATAATTTCCAGTTCCCTGTTACTATCAGTCAATTATAAATACATTTATCTTGGCTTTATACTTTTGCATCTTCTTTCTATGACTTTTCATATTTCAGTTACATTAAAGTAGGCACTTCATCATCCCTGAAGACTACACTTTTGGAGCTTTTGTGGAAAAGCTTTCACCTAGAAAATATCTGTGAAGAATGGGACATGCCTTAACTAATATTTTCTGTCCTAAGAAGACAGTCATACTATTGCATTCAGTAGATCTGGGGTGGAACAAAGTTTTAGTGTTTGTTAGAAAGAATGCTGCCTTATATTCAGTGTGAGTGCACAGCATTCCATGGAGGGCTGATAATAAATTTATTAGGATGACAGAGCGTGATCTTTAGCAGGGGAGATAGGTCATTGGGTTCCCATGGAGACCAGTGTGTATTCTTCTGCAAGTGAAATTGAAAGTGGAGTTCCCAGAGAGGTTACAGTACATTTTTAAGAAGGGAGGGGAGTTTTGATGTGATCACAGGTTAAAAGAGTAATCTTTGAGAGGAGTAATGAGAAAGGATGTTCCCAAAAAGACTATTTAAGAGCTGCTTTAAAAATAAAGTTCAAGAAGCAATAGCTGGGGGGAGTCATCACTGACAGATGTCATCTTCGGTCTGTTTTGGAGGAAGCCAAGCTCAAGCCAAGGTTTATACTGCTCAAGGAGTTATCTTTTTAAATTTAAAGGTTGAGTGGAACAATATATAATTGATATGCTTTATTTCACACACTTTTCAGTCTTTTTATAGGTGTAGTATTGGACAAACTTTTATACGTATATTTTCTACATATTCTGGGGTTTTGAAATGCGAGGAATCCATTTCTGTCCTTATTTTCACATTTTACTTCAACATATTGGCTTTCTTTATTTATGCAGCACTTTTTGCAGGTTCTCAATCGTCATGCCAATGTCATCACAGGCATTACTTGTTAAATATCGCCTCAACTTGGAGTGCATGTTATCCTTCGGTGGATAAAAACATCTTCAGGAAAATCTTTAGCATCCAATAGCTTAATCCCCAAGTAGGCCCTATGGTTAGGGTTTTGTTTTTTGTTTTTGACTTTCACTTTATCTTTGACTCTTGATTTTTCTTCTTGTCCTTTTGTTCTTGATAGCCCCAGTTTAGTTTTGATCTCACAATATTGACTCTTACTTTACCTGACCATGTATTTTTCTTGTTGTCATTGCCTGGTATGCTCAGAATAATCTCCAGTTACTTTAACATGCCTGAACAATAGGGAATCTACATTATTTTATACTAGCCAACCCACGGCGTAGCATATGCCGCATCATTATCAACGTGAACAGTCAACATGGCTCACAGCTGCATGTGGACTGTAGCACAGACCAAAGCGAGTGAGGATGTATTTGGTGACATGTTGGGGGTGGTCACATGAGCAAGCAGTGTGCATGCCTCGAGAGCGAGGGTGGACGTGGGAGGAGGGTGAGAGTTGGTGGGTGGGGCTCTGTCGTGTGTTCCCCATGACTCGGCAGGAGGGTTAGAATGGGCGGTCGGGTCTTTGTCATGCGTACCCCATGGTCGGGCAACTTGGTCGATTATATATACAGTGGAACCTCGGTTCACGACCATAATGCGTTACAAAACTCATAAACCGATTTGGTCGTGAACCGAAGTAATTTCCCCCATAAGATTGTATGTAAATACAATTAATCCGTTCCAGACCGTACGAACTGTATGTAAATATATATTTTTTTTAAGTTTTTAAGCACAAATATAGTTAATTATACCATAGAATGCACAGCGTAATAGTAAACTAAATGTAAAAACATTGAATAACACTGAGAAAACCTTGAACAACAGAGAAAACTAACACTGCAAGAGTTTGTGCTATAGCGCTACGAACCTCTCACTAAAAACACTTTTTTTAATGAGTTTTAAGCACAGGGAAAAAAATGAACGTTTGAAAAATCCATAATTTAATAAACAACCAAGAAAAGTAACATTGCAACAATGCACGCATGCACCTGTGTGTTTGTGTGTCTCTCTCTTGCGTGCCTGTGTGTGTGTGTCTCTCTCTTGCGCACCTGTGTGTGTGTCTCTCTCTCTCGCGCGCCTGTGTGTGTGTGTCTCTCTCTCGCGTGCCTGTGTGTGTCTCTCTCTCTCTCTCACGCGCCTGTGTGTGTGTGTCTCTCTCTCTTGCGTGCCTGTGTGTGTGTCTCTCTCTCACGCGCCTGTGTGTGTGTCTCTCTCTCGTGCCTGTGTGTGTGTGTGTGTCTCTCTCTCGTGCTCATGTGTGTGTGTCTCTCTCTCGCGCACCTGTGTGTGTGTGTCTCTCTCATGTGGACTGTAGCACAGTCGAAAGCGACTGAGGCTGTGTTTGGTGAGTTGTTGCGTGCGGGCACATGAGCAGGCAGTGCACATGCCTCGAGAGTGACGGTGGACACAAGAGGAGGGTTACAGTTGGCGGGCGGGGTCTGTCGAGCGTATCCCATGGTCTTAGAGTTGGCGGGAGTGGCTCTCTGTCTTGCCAGCGCTCTGTCTTGCGTGCCCTTAGTGAATTATAGATTATTTTGTTCACATTGTAAGAGCATATTTTAATTTTAGTCTTTCTGCTGTCTGCATCTTTAATAACAAGGTACCACTTGCTTGCCTCAGATTTTGTAATTAGAAGAATAGTTAATAAATTATCTAACCTGCATGAATGTTCATTCTACTGCCAAGGAACAGCTGAATCTTGTTTAAGATTACCTGATCCTTCTGATCACATGGAAGTAAAGCATTTAGCATTGCCGTCTCAACATGTATACTAGTCTGATTGATGGCCGTGTTGCCTTTTGTGTGTAACTTGCCATGTTCAAATGAGTTTCTTATGGTGAAACTGTTCTCCTGACGCATCCCAAAGACATGAGTTAAGTGCTTGGTCCTTGTGTATTATGGGTGAACCTGGCAACTGCTACAGGATGGGTCCCAGCTTTGTGCATGGTGTTCCCAGGAAACCATTTTCTTACCAGAAATTTAGTGCTGTGAAAGGTGGGGTTTTGAAATGTCTAGTTTGTTTAATGCTTTGCTTTTTTACAAAAATAAATAAATACAGTATAAAATTATGCATTTGTAGCCATGAATCTCAGTAGTTGACACATACCTTGTTCATTTATTTCATTTTCTGTGAAGCCCTTTGTTCCTAAACCTTGAAATTGCACTGTACATCTGTAGACCTTTGCTTGCAGGAGAAGAGCACATACAGTAGCGCTGATTTATTTTTACGCTAATAAGAAGTGAAACAAATCTGACTAGCATCTGGCTGTGCTAATTCTCTCCCTGAGCAGCAAGCTCACTACAATTGAAAAGAGCTCTCTAAAAGCAGCTGTGCCGGGTGCCTTCAGCTGACTAATGCGTTGCTTTATTTATTTCTTGGATTGGGTTTCTAAATAAATTGGTGGCATTGTGTTGATTCTGTGATAAAACCAATACATCAGCCTTATGAGCATTTCCTGGAAAGGATTCAGTGGTAAGGAATTAAAAAAAATATTCTATTCATCCAGCATGTGTAAGTAATATAGATATTTTTTACAGTGGCAAGGCAATCTTACTGGTAGCACCAAAAACATGGCAAAATTTGATTTTTGGAAAATATTTTCTTTTGAGCCTCCTGACACCTCCTAGATTCATACATACTGTATTTTGCTTGGTGGAAAGAGCTGGCCCTTTGGTAATCCTTTATCCTCAATATATGTGTAAATGCCAAGATGGCCACAGTATACAATAATGGTGCATTTATTGGCAGATCAATACTAGAAGAATATAGAAGTGGCAAAAAAACTGAAAATAACAACCCTGCAGCCTCTCTGGACCCTACCTAAATCAGTGTTGAAAGCTTGCTTGCTTGTTTTGGATGACTTACCCACTTTCCCACTGCTCCCTTTTTTCTCACACTCTCCATTTGCCTCCCTCTCATCTCTTTCTGTCAGTCATTCACTCACAAACCTGGGCTGTCCTCCATCAGGAAGCCTTTGCCCTAATACTCACTCAACTCTGGACTAACTGATACTATGAGTACTGAAAAAAGTAAGTGCGATCTCTGAGTCAGGTGTACATAGTAGATGACATTGTGGAGGAAAAAACAGAAAGAATCATCGAGGACAAGATAAAGTTCTATTTCCAGAAACACTGACTAACACGTACATCATATGTCAAAACACAACGCAGTAGTACTAAACCAGACTAACGAAACATTTTTCCTAACCAAAATAATTCATACAGAAAAATTTATAGCTTTTAGAAATTATCTTAAAGCTTGGAGGGCATGCATAATCACCACATAGGTGAAAAAAGGGGCTAAGGGTTTGTAGCTGTACTTGGATGTAGTGAGAAGTCAAGTAAAATGACACCTTTTATTGGCTAACTATAAAGATTACAATATTCAAGCTTTCGAGGCAACACAGGACCGTTATTCAGGCAAGATGTAATCCTGAGTTGCCTCAAAAGCTTGCATATTGTAATCTTTTTAGTTAGCCAATAAAATGTGTCATTTTGCTTGACTTCTCACTACATTCATAAAGGCTAACATGGTATAACAGCCTAGCTGTACTTGGAAAAGTCAGGAGACTGATAAAATGTTTTAAGAGCAAACATAATCGTAGTCAGGAAGCAAGCCAGAGTTGAAAAATGAAAATTAACCAAATCATATACCAAAAACACAAAAATAATGATGGCGAAGGTCCTAACACTAGCTGGATTACATCAGTCCTACATTCACATAAAGTTTGACTGTCAATTTATTGAAGCCATTTCTTAGGTAGGTGGAGCATAATGATACAACATGTCACACAATTGTCAATGGGCACAGCAACTGTAAATAATAACATGGGTGCACCCATGCAGATACATACAAAACTTTGGTAGCAATCCAAAAAAAATAAAGAAAATGGCTTCTCCAAATATTTATAGTCATATGAAAATGTTTGGGAACCCCACTTAATTCTTTGCATTTTTGCTTATCATTGGCTGAGCTTTCAAAGTAGCAACTTCCTTTTAATATATGACATGTTTTTTAGAAACAGTAGTATTTCAGCAGTGACATTAAGTTTATTGGATTAACAGAAAATATGCAATATGCATCATAACAAAATTAGACAGGTGCATAAATTTGGGCACCCCAACAGAGATATTACATCAATACTAAGTTGAGCCTTCTGTGGCAAATATAACAGCCTCTAGACGCCTCCTATAGGCTTTGATGAGGGTCTGGATTCTGGATGAAGGTATTTTTGACCATTCTTCCATACAAAATCTCTCCAGTTCAGTTAAATTTCATGGCTGCCGAGCATGGACAGCATGCTCCATAGATTTTCTGTGATATTCAAGTCAGGGTACTGTGATGGCCATTCCAGAACATTATACTTCTCCCACTGCATGAATGCCTTTGAAGATTTCGAACTGTGTTTTGGCTCATTGTCTTTTTGGAATATCCACCCTCTGTGTAACTTCAACTTTGTGACTGATGCTTGAACATTATCCTGAAGAATTTGTTGATATTAGGTTGAATTCATCCAACCCTCGACTTTAACAAGGATCCCAGTCCCTGAACTACCCACATAGCCCCACAGCATGATGGAACCTCCACCAAATTTGACAGTAGGTAGCAGGTGTTTTTCTTGGAATGCGGTGTTCTTCTTCTGCCATGCAAAAGTGCTTTTTGTTATGACCAAATAACTCCATTTTTGTCTCATCAGTCCAAAGCACTTTGTTCTAAAATGACTCTCGCTGGTCTAAATGAGCATTTGCTTACAACAAGAGACTCTGTTTGTGGTATGAGTGCAGAAAGGGCTTCTTTCTCATCACCCCGCCATACAGATGTTTTTTGTGCAAATTGCACTGAATTGTAGAATGATGTATAGATACACCATCTGCAGCAAAATGTTCTTGTAGGTCTTTGGAGGTGATCTGTGGGTTGTCTGTAACCATTCTTACAATCCTGCACATATGCCGCTCCTGCATTTTTCTTGGCCTAGCAGACCTGGGTTTAACAGCAACTGTGCCTGTGGCCTTCCATTTCCTGATTACATTCCTTACAGTTGAAACTAACATTTTAAGCCCCTGAGATAGTTTTTTGTAGCCATCCCCTAAACCATGATACTGAACAATCTTTGTTTTCAGATCTTTTGAGAGTTGCTTTGAGTATCCCATGCTGTCACTCTTCAGAGGAGAGTCAAAGGGAAGCAGAACTTGCAATTGACCACCTTAAATATCTTTTCTCATGATTGGACACACCTGTCTATGAAGTTCAAGGCTTAACAAGCTAATCCAACCAATTTGGTGTTGCAAGTAATCAGTAGTGAACAGTTACATGCATTCAAATCAGCAAAATGACAAGGGTGCCCAAATTTCTGCACAGCCAGTTTTTCACATTTGATTTAATTTCATACAACTAAATACTGCTTCACTAAAAATATTTGTTTGGAAAACACCCCAGTACTCAGATGTTCCTAGGAAATAAAAGACATACCATGTTATCTTTTTTGTTGAAAGTAGAGTAAATTATTATGCAGGCTGAGAGGTTCCCAAACTTTTTCATATGACTGTAAATACACAAAAATATGTATTAACAGTCAAAAAATGGATCAATTAGTCTCAGTGATGTCCATCATGCATATTCACAACAAGAAGGACAGCATACTGCTATCTTAAATAGAGCATCTGTGATCACTTGACTGGCAGCAAACATTGTTTCTATAAATAACATGTCCAATTCCATGAAAACAAAACCCAAAGTGGTAGCCCTCACTTTATTGGTGTTGTGATAACAGTGTATTTTGTTAACATAAGGAAAACTAAACCAATACTTAGAAGAATTATCAAAAGTGATTCAAGAAGCACAAGAAAATGATTAAAGACATCTTAACTTACAGCATGAAGCAGCTTTAAACTAGCTGCTATGGTCACTTTCAGCTAAACTTGGAACCTCTTCCAGGATCTAGACAGCAGTTGGTCTACAAATTCTCAGGGGCAAAAAAGCCAAGGTCTCCGCCAAGGCCACCACTCAACTCACACTGCACCCAACCTCCTTGGCCTCTCCCATAGGTGGTGAGCCCATGGGAAGGAGGACCCACATTACCTCTTCGAGCTGTGCCCGGCTGAGCCCCATGGGTGCAGGCCCGGCCTCCAGGCGCTCGCCATCGAGCCCCACCTCCAGGCCTGGCTCCAGAGGGGTGGCCCCGGTGACCCACGTCGTCCAAAGTTTTCGCTCATCATTGGAGGTGAATTGAACCGCTCTTTGTCTCATCCCTCACCTAGGACCAGTTTGCCTTGGGTGGCCTTACCAGGGGCATAAAGCCCCAGACAACATAGCTCCTAGGATCATTGGGACACGCAAACCCCTCCACCACGATAAGGTAACGGTTCAAGGGGGCCTTCTCATATTTAAAAGATAATCCATCAAAGTTTATTATAATCTAGAGGTAATTTGTGATTTTATAAATGCAATACTTCTGCATTGTTAAAGGTCTTCATTTCAAAAATAGCAAAGGAAAATGCTAGAATTGCATCTCATGGTTAACGTTGTTTGATGCCAATTTGGCATATAATTCATTTTTCAAAAACACACCCCTTTCAATTAGAACATTATTCCTCGTAAATATTAGTTTAGAAATGAACAGAAGAAAAATCATGAGCCCACAAAACACTGTAAGGTTAATTCCCTGAAGGTTTCTTATTTATTTATTTTTTCTGAATAGCAGATCATAGTAGTAATGATTCTTGCATTTAAAACTGCAATTAGAGGTAGATGTTGTCCTTAGGTGTTTGCAGCTTTAGGAAAATTCATCATTTTATGAAATTTAAATCCCTAGAGAGAAAAAATAAGTAAATAGATAGAACTGTTTTATTTATGTAAACTGTAGTATGCTGTCTTATTTGCATGAAATGATTGCTGTTTATTGTTGAAATTATTAGTTTAAAAAATGCTGGTAAAAAGTATTATGTTTCAATAACTTTGGAAAGAGTTATTTAATTCAACCATATGCTATTAAGAAAATGTATTTTTCCTGAACTTAACACCTTCAAATTGAAAGTATGTTATTCTTGTTAGTGTTGTTGCTTCACAGGTCCATTATCCTGGGTTCAAGTCCTGCACCCGGTTACTGTCCATGTGTAGTTTGCTCTCTCTCCTTATATGTGTATAAGGTTTCCACCACTCTGACTTTCCTCTCACATCCTCAACTACATGTGTGATCACAAATTTGTGATTTTGAATTGGGGGTCTGGGTGTGTGTGCATGAGTGGGGCCTTCGATGGACTGGTGCCCTGTCTACATGTGCTTTCCACACTGCAAGCAATGCTGCCAAGATAGGCGCAGACTCACATGAGTCTGATCTGGATTAAATGGATTTCAGAGTGCCATGTTATGGAATACTGTATATTGTTGTTACTTGTCCCCAAACCATATGTCCTGCAGAGCAGACCTAAACAGAATGCAGTTTATCATGCAGTTTATTTTACAAAATTCACTAAAAGAGAAGTAAACAGTCTCGCAACTTTACAAAAAGTGCACTAGTGACGGAGGCAGCAGTTTTTGCGAAATTTAATTACATATATTGTAAGCCTTACCCGTGTCTTCATGTGCCAGAGCCATCTTTCAATATTAATTAGAACCAGATGAATGATTCCTTCCTTTTTTTAGGGCTTATCTCTCCAATCATGCCTCAAGTCTTGATTGAGTAGCATTAATTTTTGCTGGTAAGATTTCTTGATTGGTAGAAAATGGCTTAGCTGTTTGACCTGTTTGTCTGTCCGCATGTGTTGTACATTTTACTGACCCGCAGAAACAATTATTTTGCAAACACTGACTGAAAACCCTTTGAAAAGTCAGATGACATGCTCCAATGATGAATATTTTCCTTTGCACCTTAGTAGCGAGGCAAACATTGTACAATTCAGTTTTCTTTGCTGTAAAATTAAATGAGTCCTGAAGATTTCCATCTGTTCATACTTGGAAAGTATGGAAATGAATTGAGTTGATAAGAAAATTATGAATCCACATTGCATACAAATCCTATAGTGTTTGCCGACTGTAGACATTTAAAGAGTAAAGTACAGTCTTTAAAAAACTTTACCAGCATTACCTTTCAGTTATTTTCAGCTTGGTCTGAAATTATGTTGGTAGTTGTCAAATGTTGAATTGGACCTGCCTGCTTTTGGAATTTGAGAACAATTTTAATATACAAAAAAATCTTCTGATTCCTTGTCTTACTAGGTAAGTAACAATTGGTTAAGCAATAATTTTGTAAAATATTTCCTCATATTATTTCCATATGTTTGCATATTTCAAATGTATTAATGAACAACTGCAGGAGACTAAGTTTACATTCGTGGCTGGTCACTATGTATTTGTGGAGCTTACTTGCTTTCTCCATGTTTGAATAGGTATTCCCTGTCCAGGTACACTGCTTTTCCTCTCATATTCCCCAAAATGTGTATTTTAGTTTAGCTGGTGACGATAAAATGGTCTAGTATGTGGGTGATTGTTGTCTGGTGTCCCATCCAGATTGTTTCCTGTCTTGATGTTGCATCTGTTGTGCCCTGAATATACTCCATATTTCTTTGTCTATGTATTAGAAACGTATATACATACAGGCAGGTTAACTAATATAGACAAACATATATTCTCAAACCTGCATTAAGCAGGTTCAGATTAAATAGTATGTTGTAGGGGTTAAGATTTAGGACTTTAAATCCTGAGATTGTGGGTTCAAATCCCACTACTGATACTGTGTGTAACCATGAGCAAGACACTTCACCTGCCTGGGCTCCAATCGAAAAAATAAAAGAAATGTAACAAATTATATCTCAAATGTTGTAAGTCACCTTGGATAAAAGTGGCAGCCTAATAATAAGTAATAATAATAATTCTGAAAAGCAGAGCGTATTCTGTCAGCAGAGGGCACAAGAAAGGAAACAGAATGGACACTGTGTCAATCCATTGCCTAGCACAGAAAAGCACACAATCACAGTCATGCCAGTTTAGTTAACTTAATTTGTGTGTCTTTGGGAATGTGGGAGGAAGGTCGGAATAGCCAGAAAATGTGCAGGCTCAACAAGGACAATGTCCGAATGCAGGATATTCAAACCCGGGATACAGGATCACTAATGAAAATAACTGAAGGGACAAAATGATTTTGACTTCTGCCTTCATTGCCAAATTAAGTAAAATATATACAAGCATTTGCTTATCAAGATTAGCATTTTATTCAGGGTGGGTTGTTGCCAAGTGCCTGATGCTGCCAGAAACCTGCTTTTCTGTAGTTAGATTAAGCAGGTTTAGAAATTGATGGATGTATATTTCCAAAGCACATCAGCTTATTTTAAACAACTATTGACAGTCAGCTTCAGACATGCTAGTGCACTTAACTGAATGTTAACAAAATGGCATTCACTTAATATACAGAGAGATAGTGCCCAAAATTATGCAGTAGGCCGCCTTCAGTGTGCATAACTGTATAACAAATAAAATACAGCAAGTTAGATTATGCTCATTGATGGCATGCCACTTTTATATTCAATTTATCCCTTAGGATTAAGACATCTGCTCTCTTGGCATCCAAGTGGTTTTTATCCCAGTGCTGCCAAAATGGTTTATAAGACTGCAGAGGGCTCAGGATAGTGCACATGAGACACAACGTTAAAGAAAGGAAGCTAAACAATCCTGTACTAAAGAAATTAAATTCACAAACTGTCATCACTCTTCCAGAGACGTGCTATACTTGAGAGCCAATAACATTACCTTTCTCTAGCACCTCACCACTCCATGGAAGCTTTCCACATCTTCCATTCACACACATCCTCTTGCATGCCCCCTCATGTTTATTGTCAGTCTGACCCACTAATTATCAATTACACCAAAGGTCAGACCTTCAACCTTTGACCCCTCAAGGGACTGAACTAATGACTGGAAAGAAATGTTTAAGCTTCCCAGGCCGGTTTATAATAGTGTTTCTTGACAAAGTGCATAAGCACCTCATTTTGTGATGTGCAAGAAAAGAAAATGTACACTTGATGGTGTCAAATAAAGGGAGTTCTGGCTTACAGGTATGTTGCTGTTGAAGGGAAATATGATTAATACTTATCCATCCATCCATTCTCCTAACCCACTTATCCATTTCAAGGGCTTAGGAGCTGCTGAAGCCTGTCCCAGCAATCACAGGGTTCAAGGCAGAAACAATGCCTGGACAGGACACCAGTCCATCACAGGGTAATGATTAATACTTAAGTAAAATAAAATATATTGTCTTTTAAAAATGCAATTTATTTGCCATTCCCTATAGCTAATGCTTGTATTCTACCTAAGTAAATTTCTTTGACTACATCTTCATGTTTGGAGTCAGCACTTTCTCCCCATATCTGTGTTAGTTTTCTTTTCACAGGTTAGAACTGCTGGCATCTCTAAATTAGCCTTGAAGAAGCGTGTGTGGGTGGTGAATATGTTTGAGTCTGCCATATGATACACTGGCACTCCATCCAGGGTTGATTTCTGCCTCTTGCCTGATGCCTAACTGGATAAGAGAACTAGGAAATGCATGGATGGACTTTGTGTGGTCTTTTCTGAAAGAGAAATCTGTAGCAGATGAAATATAATTATTGTTCTCACTGAAGTAAATACTGAAGGTAATTGCAGGACTTAATACATGTATTTCCTTTTTAAAAAAAACAGCCTATTTTTAAACAATATTATGTCATACTCCAAAGCGTTCAGCCTAATGCTGTTTTCTATTTTACTTCTGTAATCCATCAAACAATAAAGAATTTCTCTTTGTTTTTCAACATTATTTATTTCACTGCATTGGTAACTGCCCAACCCTAAGTCTTCTTAATGGGATACTTACTGTGCCAGTTGAAGGGAGCTTCCCAGTATCTTTGTCCTTAGGCTTTTGGTTTTCAACTTTGTAAAATAAATCTTTATGATTATTTTTGCCTGGTTGTCCAATTTCTGCAGACCACACAATTAGTGTCACCAATAAAAACCAGATGACCAAATAAAAAAAATGATTGATGAAAATAGGATTGAGTCCTTTGAGATGATTAAACATATTTCTAAAACAAAAACTTCTTTTGTGACTCATAATGAAAATCATTTTCCCATCTTGCTTTCCATATTTAAAAACACAAGATACAGAACTTATACTGGACTAGATTTCAAGCCTTTTTGTGATCTTCTCAGCAACTGTTCATTCATTTTTATGGCACCCACTTTGTTTCCCGCTTCTTTTTGTCGGCCGACTGATGGCACACTTTCCTTGTCAACATTCAACTTTCAAATGAAAGTTACTTTTTCTCTTTAGTTTCTTCTGATTGGCTCTCTTACTTAGTGCTTGTTGGCAGTTACAGTATTACTGTAGTTCTCTTTTTGGTGGATTTCACATTTGATTGTTATCACACAGGATTTCTAGCAATCTGAGTAAAGCTGCAGCATTTAGTACTGCCTGTTGATTTTAAAATCTAAAGGATAATTGAGGTCCATAGTCTCAATCATCTTTTTTACTTTATAGATATGTGCAAATTAAGTACATTTCTGAGACAAGAATGCCTTTTAGGACATGAGAATATAATGTTATATTCATGACCTCTTGCCATAACAACTTAGTATTTTCTATTGAAGCAAAAGTCTGTTCTTTGCCAGCATATTCCTTTCAAGTCCTTCAAAATATCTGGAAAGCATGATCTCATTAATAATGGATAGTAAGGGAAAGGCTGAGACAAAGCATGTAGGCTGAGCCCACCCTCTGGCTGTCATTATGATGGAGCATCTGACTGGGAAAGATCAAGCAGAAGGTTTCTTGCCAGCATGTATGTCCACTTAACGCATCAGAATAAAATGGTCACAGCTGATATGATATGTTGCTGCTGAAATAGTGGCAATAAGTATAACAGCAGAGAAAACAGGTTATGTTACAAGATCCACAACACCACATAACAAACATTTTGTGTTGTGTTGTTTTTTTTCCACAACTTTTTCTGCGTTTTGCAAATGCAGCCATGAAAACTCCTAAAACTGCTTTAAAATAACTATCACTTACCTTACAACCATACTGTGGTGCTTGGCTGTCATAGCAGCTGGTTGTTTTAAATCTGTCATACTGCTGATTTTGTAAGACTCACAGAGCAGCAGAACAGCTACCACCATAGCACAGTGGTAAGCTTTTTCTATATTTCAAATTTTTGTTATAAATTTTATTTATTATCATCCCCTCTAGATATATGAAAAAGGTATTAAGTGTTTAAGTCCATCAGCAAGCAGATGGGGTTTGGTTCACAACAACGTATTTAAGGAAAACAAGCATAAGTGTGAAGCTCAAATGAAATAAGAGGAAAGTCAGTTTCCACCCCGGGCCTTGTGCCTGCCCAAACACATGCATTTCACTCCCTTAACACCTAGGGTGGCTCACCCTTTATCAGCATTATTATCACCAAGTGATTCTCAAGGGGTCCTCGTCTCTCTTGTGTGTCATGTTTTTAAATACTACCACTAATGTCTCCTCTTCCTCCCCTAAAATGTGTTCCTTTACCCTTGGAATGGCAGGTGGTATAGTATATTGGTGCTCTAATGGTTTCTCCTTTGTTTTTTAGTCCTGTATTTTATTTTTCATTCATTTCATCTTGAGAACCTCATTATACACTAAACGTGAAACTGGATACAAAGACAAATCCCTATGAAATGACTAATTATACAAATAATAGCTTCACCCACTTTCAGAATTTGAAGCCAATTTGAACAGCCAAAGAAGAGTATATTTGGAGAGTCTCATGTTCTGTAAGAATGTGTTTGAAAGGTCACTGTCTCCAGTTTAAAAGAAGAGAGGATTTACTGTGTTATAATAGTTTGTATTCTGAAGAGTTTTGATGTCAAAGTGTTTCTGTCTATATCAGAGTGGTCATGTTGAAAGCTTTTTTCATATCTCTAAATGGAGATACTGTACCTTTCTTTCATATATGACTCATCTGTGTAATCTGTGTTTGCACCAAGCTAGACAATTATTAACTCACCTCAAATGCACCATGCAAGAAATGAGTGTCAGTTCTCAAGGCACGTGTGAAGTGTGTACTGGTCCTTACAGAAAATGGCAGCCTCATGTCATACAGAACGTCGAAATGCTAAGTGATGTTAGAAATATTGGTGGTTGCCAAGTTTAAAGTTCTTTTTCTCAGTGTTTGGTGAAAAATGATTAAAAATAATTTAAAGAATGTACGTTTGTACTGCATATCAATTGAAATAATGATGTAATGAGTATGTTCCTTTATATACCAGGGTTCTGAGTCTCATTATTGGAGGACATTTAGCTTTGCAGGTTTTCCTTGCTGTAAGTTTCTTCACTAAAATCAATTATCCTGCTAATGGAGTATCATTTTTAGTTTAATATTACTTCACTCACATGTTAAAATTCAGTCAATTTCTTTGACTTTTAAATAGCATACAGAGTCTTTAATTGCATTTTTTAACCAACTGCTAGTTAACAGAGAGATGCAAAAAACAACAGAGACAACAGTTAGTTAGCACCAGTGTGTTTTCATAGCAATGTATCTGTTTTAGTTACAGTCATATGAAAAAGTTTGGGAACCCCTCTCAGCCTGCATAATAATTATCTCTACTTTCAACAAAAAAGATAACAGTGGTATGTCTTTCATTTCCTAGGAACATCTGAGTACTGGGGTGTTTTCTGAACAAAGATTTTTAGTGAAGCAGTATTTAGTTGTATGAAATTAAATCAAATGTGAAAAACTGACTGTGCAAAAATTTGGGTACCCATGTAATTTTGCTGATTTGAATGCATGTAACTGCTCAATACTGATTACTTGCAACACCAAATTGGTTGGATTAGCTTGTTAAGCCTTGAACTTCATAGACAGGTGTGTCCAATCATGAGAAAAGGTATTTAAGGTGGTCAATTGCAAGTTGTGCTTCCCTTTGACTCTCCTCTGAAGAGTGACAGCATGGGATCCTCAATGCAACTCTGAAAAGATCTGAAAACAAAGATTGTTCAGTATCATGGTTTAGGGGAAGGCTACAAAAAGCTATTTCAGAGGTTTAAACTGTCAGTTTTAACTGTAAAGAATGTAATCAGGAAATGGAAGGCCACAGGCACAGTTGCTGTTAAACCCAGGTCTGCCAGGCCAAGAAAAATGCAGGAGCGGCATATGCGCAGGATTGTGAGATTGTTACAGACAACCCTAACCCTCCAAAGACCTACAAGAACATCTTGCTGCAGACGGTGTAGCTGTACATCGTTCTACAATTCAGCGCAATTTGCACAAAAAACATCTGTATGGCAGGGTGATGAGAAAGAAGCCCTTTCTGCACTCACTCCACAAACAGAGTCGCTCGTTGTATGCAAATGCTCAAATAGACCAGCGAGATTCATTTTGGAACAAAGTGCTTTGGACTGATGAGACAAAAATGAAGTTATTTGGTCATAACAAAAAGCACTTTTGCATGGCAGAAGAAGAACACCGCATTCCAAGAAAAACACCTGCTACCTACTGTCAAATTTGGTGGAGGTTCCATCATGCTGTGGGTCTGTGTGACTAGTTCAGGGACTGGGGCCCTTGTTAAAGTCGAGGGTTGGATGAATTCAACCCAGTATCAACAAATTCTTCAGGATAATGTTCAAGCATCAGTCACAAAGTTAAAGTTACACAGGGGTTGGATATTCCAAAAAGACAATGAGCCAAAACACAGTTCGAAATCTACAAAGGCATTCATGCAGAGGGAGAAGTATAATGTTCTGGAATGGCTGTCACAGTACCCTGACTTGAATATCATAGAAAATCTATGGAGCATGCTGTCCATGCTTGGCAGCCATAAAATTTAACTGAACTGGAGACATTTTGTGTGGAAGAATGGTCAAAAATACCTCCATCCAGAATCCAGACACACCTCAAAGGCTATAGGATGCATCTAGAGGCTGTTGTATTTGCAAAAGGAGGCTCAACTAAGTATTGATGTAATATCTGTATTGGGGTGCCCAAATTTACGCACCTGTCTAATTTTGTTATGATGCATATTACATATTTTCTGTTAATCCAATAAACTTAATGTCACTGCGGAAATTACTACTGTTTCCATAAGGCATGTCATATATTAAAAATAATGTGCCACTTTGAAAGCTCAGCCAATGATAAACAAAAGTCCAAAGAGTTAAGAGGGGTTCACAAACTTTTTCATATTACTGTAAATATTTAGGAGGGAAAAATGAAAACGATAAGTGAAAGACTGAAAACTACTAATCAGTTTGGTCCACCAAATATGTTGATGGTGTCCTCACAAAAGGAAAATGTACAATATTAGAAATAGTCTAGCACAGTAGATGCGAGCTCTATCAAAATATCTCTCAATTATGAAAAGAAATCCTGGAAAGCAAAAGCAAGGCAACGATACGTGATCCTCTCGGGAGTTCTCGAAAGACATTTTGAAAGACCCGCAAGACAAAAGACACTTGCCACGGAGCGTCTCGTAAACATGAGACTTGGTGCCAAGAGACTATGCCAGGGCCATCTCGCGGGGATGTGGAACATGAGATTCTTGCAAGACACGCCCTACTTACAAAAGATATTATATAAGCGCAAATCCATCAAAAAACAGTCAGTCGTGTAAAAGCACATAGTTCACACAAATCCTATGCTCCCAACACGTATAAAGCGTATAAGGACAATATGGAGAATAGAGACCCAAAGTCGTTGGAGAGAAAAAAAGGCAGATAAGAGATTATGAAACCAGTACAATTAAAAGTATTGCAGCGTCCCAGCCAGGTTGCGGCCTTTTTGGTTTTAAGTGACTGTTCGGTCCAATTGAGAGAGGGCAGAGTACAGCACAGAAGACTGATAGCGGGGTATTGATTGATGCAGTAAGTGCGAGACGTGGGGGATGAGGGGTTGGAGAAAGTGCTAGAAAGTTGTTTGGGGTTACGAAGTCAGTGAGTGTTCAAGTAAAACTTTTGTGACACTTTATCATGTCAGTCGCTACAGTATCAAACAAAAGATAGAAAAGATTGCACTACCGCAAAACATAAAGTGATTAAGTATCAGAACCAGGTGTAATTGAAAAAAGAGCAGGACAAATCGAGGTCAGAAATAAAAGGCAAAGAGTAGACAACAAAGTCTTTTCGCATTCGCATCATTCAATGCACAAAACGCTATGAGAATCTGTGGTCCTGCAACAGTTAAAGCAACGGCAAGTTGAATTTCAAAGAATACACAATTCGGTCAGGTGTATATTGATGATCACCGAGAAGCGATGCAAATTTTAACAGGCATAAAGAAAGGTAATGTGTACTGTATATTCCGCGAATAACATTACACACCAAAGGAGATCATGATATGCCATTTCTATTAAAATGTTTACAGTTTACCGTGAGAATAGCTTTTGCTATGACAATCAATAAATCACAGGGACAAACATTAGAAAAATTCGGATTATTTATTAGAGAAACAGAAACAATATTCACTCACGGACAGTTATACGTTGCGTTGTCACAATGTGTCTCCAAAAAATATTGTTTTTAATGAAGCTTTAAATGTAAAAGTGCAAATAATGAAATTGAAACAATTCCAAAGAAAAAAAAAATTAAAATTGTATATCCAATTAACCAAACACAGGGGTTGGCGAGCGAAGCAAGCAGGGGGCAATGCCCCCTAGTATAATTAAATAATATGTTTCTTTTCCAAGAAGGATTAGCTTCTAGTTGTGAAACTGAATGGAGTGAAAAACTCAGTTCACTGAGACATTTAAGACTGAAACTGGGAACCCCTACTCTAGATAGTAGTTTGTCTGCAATAAGCAGTCCTTATACAGGAGCATTAAATGCTGCCCTCAGTGTTCTTTTCAGAAAAGTTTGATCAGGATAGAATTGGGTAAAAGACATGTATTTACCTTACCTCACACTGGGCTAATTTAAGACCCTCAATTAATCTAATGGCATGCCCTGGAACTGTAGGAGAAAAATCTGAGGAGCATGAGCAGGACACACAGAGTCACATAAAAGACACCCCCAGGTGAGAATGAAAAAGGGCTTTTTGCAGATGGCGCTGCAAATCCATTACCACAAAATGTGAACCTTGACAAAAAGTATTTGATTTCCACTGTTATGTCATAGTGGTGTACTGGATTATTCTGAAAGTCTTCTTTTCTGACAGAAAAATTGAGAAGCTAAATTCACAGGAGAACATTAAGTTATAGTCAAAGTACAAGATGTTTTCCCCTTTGCTGTTATTTGAGCTGTTCAGGCAGTGTTGTGTAGTGGTTATGGATTCAGACTTCAAACCCCGAGACTGTGGATTCAAATCCCGCTTTTTACACTTTGAGACCAAGTGCAAGTCACTTGACCTGCCCCTGCTTCAATAGGAAAACTAAAAGAAATGTAACCAGTTGCATCATAAATGTTGCAAGTTGCCTTGGATAAAAGCATCAGACAAATAAGCAAATGCAAATGAGTCGAAGTATATTTGAGATTCATTTTGTAATACTGAGTAAAATTGTATTCTACTAACTGTGTCTTTGAAAACTTCATGCTGTCATTTTTTGTTTTCTCAGAACCAAATGATATAAATACCTAACAATTTAAAATGCTTAACTACAAAGCTTTGACTCCTAGAGAAAAGCAAAGGTATGTAGACCAAAGATTTTACCATAAAAATGTGCAGTCCCGGTTCCATATGTAATCACTTGCAATTGGTAGCATGAAAAAATACCTTATGAGACAAGAGTGCTGATGGACAAACAGTAGCCCTGCAGGAATCCCCAAAGACAGTGACGTGCATTGCAGTGCAGGGAACCGCTTGGTATGCCAGTATGGAAGGCATGTCAAAGCTGGAGAGAGAGAGTAACATCCTGGTAGGAAGCACATGGTATTTCTAAAGGCACCAGAGAGTAGGTGTCACAGCAGATACCAGAGATGCCTGACCCTCCACCTAAACAGAAATTGGGAGAGAGAGAGAAAGAGAGACTGCATGGAGGACTGACAGGCTTCATGGCTCTTAAGAGACACCACACTGTCCCTAGGTAGGAAATTCGGAGGTCACCTCCTGAACAACTAGGTATTAACCAGCTTAAGGAAGCAATCTCTCGTCTAACTACTATGGGGCAGAACATGATAATAGGCAGTGAGCAGATGCCTTGATCCCCAGTGTGTGTTTGGCATGATTTGAATATTTTTGATCATTTGTTATTTTTTATGATGATTTAAATTTTACTATCTATGTGTTGCACTTTTAATAAGATCATCCACTGCTGCCATTGCACTGACTGCTACTGTATGGGGTGGCTTCCAGGAGTGAATGAAAGGTTTTATTACACACACTTCAGCTTGGTGACTTATAAGATGACATTTTACTTAAAACAGTGGTACTGCAGTAACTGGTGTATAACCTTACCTAACCTAAAAAACAGAGAAAAAACTTTCTTTTTTGAAAAAAGTAAAAGAGTGGCTTAACCAAGAATTCAACTAAAATTAGGTTCCTGATTAATGCACACCTTGATTCTCATTCCTGTTTCTTCCCATCACAAAAGTTTATCTGAGCCCCACTAATCAGAAAATTCCAGATTCTGTTTTGTGTATTGAGCCTATGACATTTAAAACAACAAGTATTCTTTTTTGAGTTGCTCTTGTTGGTCACACATTTTTTAAAAAGTGCTGAAACAATACAAGCCACTTTATGAAGTTTTAGGGTAGTGTTCCTGTAGCCAGAAAATGGTCAAATGTAATCCTTAAAGTGATTTCAGGTTTTTGCCTTTAGAAATCCCAAGGTACATTTAAAGCCACCTCATGCCACAAGTCCATATGAGCCGGGATTTAGGAGAACAAGGAGATACATACTCATGTGTGGAAAGAATGAAGGTCATAGTCATAAGAGAGAAGGGGAGAAGGAGATGGGAGTTAACATGGACAGTGAACTAGCTAAACACAGATTCAAATACCTGTGAACAAAGACCCAGAGTGGCAGAGTTTTGTTTGTTATTTTTTTGTTTTACTAAGAATCCTCCCTATTTATTCTTTCCCTTGTGTTGTTTTGTCATTTATAACAAATACATTTTAAAATTTGGCTTCCTTGGCATTATTCTGAGTTTGGAGAGATGACACAAGGGTGGCCTTTCCTATTAAAACAGACAGTATTGCCCATGTAATTGTTCAACCCTGTAATAGGAGTACATGCAGTGTGAATGCAGCTTCACCAGTGTATTGCAATGCCATAGCATCCAGAATACAGTGAGAATAACACAAATAAAGTGAAATATCATTGCACAACAGCAGTTTTTCCTAAAGCAGCCTACATCAAAACAATTAATCTTAAGACATTTGTAAACCTTGAGAAAGGTGGTGCTGGTGTTCAGGTGTAAGTGGTTTGAGTCGAACCATTTAACAAAGTCTTTGATTAGCTTCCTATACTCCTCCTCCTGCCCACTCCTGATGCAGCCCACAATAGCAGTGTCATCAGCGAACTTTTGCACGTGGCAGGACTCCGAGTCGTATTGGAAGTCTGATGTATATAGGCTGAACAGGGACCGGAGAAAGTACAGTCCCCTGCGGCGCTCCTGTGTTGCTGACCACAATGTCAGACCTGCAGTTCCCAAGACGCACATACTGAGGTCTGTCTTTAAGATAGTCCACAATCCATGCCACCAGTTGTGAATCTACTTTCATCTCTGTCAGCTTGTCTCTAAGGAGCAGAGGTTGGATGGTCTTGAAGGCGCTAGAGAAGTCCAAAAAGTAGCTTCAGTGACAGACTGCTGTCACTGTCATGCTCCAATGACAGACTGAGGAGATTGTTCCTCCCCCACACTATGCGACTCTTCAGTTCCATCCGAGGGAGTAAATGCTAACATTATTCAAAGTTATTGTCTGCTTTTACATGCATTTTTATTACTCTTTAATTTAATATTTTTTTTTGTATCAGTATACTGCTGCTGGATTATGTGAATTTCCCCTTGGGATTAATAAAGTATCTATCTATCTATCTATCTATCTATCTATCTATCTATCTATCTAT
>JANRMT010062831.1:30357058-30388207 GCA_026402145.1 Polypterus bichir lapradei
TATCTATCTATCTATCTATCTATCTATCTATCTATCTATCTATCTATTCCATGCATTTATGGCAGATTTTAGAAAAATGTACAAACTCTTCCCCCTTATAACTTTATTCGCAATTTAAGCGATATAAGGTCTGCATCTTGTGATCTTCTGAGATCATTAGATTGTGATTACTATAAAATATTAGCAGTTTGACTTGAGGGTTTGGTTGAGTGGACTCAGTTTATCTCACATAAATTTACCTGGTATTATTAAGGTTAAGTTCAGCTTCCCAAGTTTTGATATAGCCATGGAAGGAATTCAGAAAAGGAAAAACTCTCTAAGTGCTCGACAGATCACCTGCTGCTTGGCATGGCGATGAACCATAAGCTGAAGCTCTTTTTTTTTCTTAAACATCCAGTGTGCCTACTCCAGTGATATGCCCTGGCGGAAAATTTCACTGGTTAGTCACATTTTGCCTGAAGAAATTCTGTTGTGTTTTTGAATTTGCCTTTCTTCATCTAAATCTTTTGGTCTATCCAGTGCCAGTGCACTTGCTTTGAGCCAATCAAATGTCTTGCTAAGTGGCATAGATCCTACAGCCTTTCATCAAAAATTAATTCCTCTATTTTCACATATAAACCTGTTATCAGTGCTGGCATGACACTCAGCTTAGAATTTTCATTGGACAAGTAGGATTGTATTAGAATATAAAAAGCTAGATATTGTAGATTCTGTGTTATGGCAGAATATGCTAAACAGAAGGAATCTGAGTCAGTAAGATAGTCCTTTTTTACCACCAATAAGAGAGCTACTACTGAGAGGGGAAAGCCAGATGGCATTTGACAATTTCAGGCTCCCAATATGCACTAGTTTCACTTGTCAGTGGCACATTCACAAGTCATCTTGCTAGCGCACCAGTTTCATTGGTGTGAAGTTAGTCAACATGCTTTAACTCACCATTTTCAACCTCATGGGTATCTCCCAGCTAGACTGTGCCACCCATGGGATCATTTTAGAGAGACATGATTTCAGACCCAGCAGTCTGAATGTCTGTTACTCATTCTTATTTGCAAAAAAAGCAGTAGTATTAGTGGAACTGTCGTTGCACCTTTTCACTCTCTGTACCTGATTAACCTGATTTATACAGTGTCTTAAGCTTTGATGTATTTTGTGTATCCTCTGACGTGTTAAGGGAATATTTGATTCATATTTACAGACGTTTGTGAATGTTAAGCTTTAATGAGGTTAAAATATTGAATCATGTCTATAAAAAAGAACCTTATTCAGTAGAAGCAAAACATATACATTCAGATCACTGAATTATAGTGCCAATTTGGAGCTCTTTTTTCATTTTTTTATAATGGGAGTGCTTTATGTTTACCCTTGGCTTTACACATTTTGCAAAATTTAAGTGGTACTGCCTTACGTATTAATTGACCACTGTCTAATACAATAAATCTATCCACATTTCAGATAATCCTTTTGTTTTCTTGTGAGTTCTCATTTTGAAATGTTATTTATTTCAAGATGTGCTGTACTGTCAACTGTCAGATGTAATTTTCATCTGTGTGTGTGTGTCTGTGTGTGTGTGTTAGTGAGACATCACTCCCAGAGTGTTTTCCTGTCTTACCTTCAGTACTCTAGGGCTTGGGTCACACTTCCTTTAACACTGTACATTTGTTTAAAATTGTATGTGGTGGCATAATGTTATCTTTTCCATGCTCTGTTGACCTTTTTAGGTACATTACTGTAAAATGCAAAAGCACCTACATTCTTGAACATGTCCGTCAGACCATATGTATGAAACAAGTTGGCTTCCAGTAGAATTAATTTCAATCAAATTTGGTACACTTTTCTTCAGGAAAGTTTGCTGGGAAAGTTTCTTTTTTTGTAATATTTCGAGTAGAACATACTGGATACATTTTTGAAATTTGAAAACTTCCCATTGTAAAGGGATTGGTGAATTTTTGAAAATTTCCATCTTAAAACAAAAGCATCCTATGGGTTTAATTACTGATTAATGTACTATTTCAGAATTCAGTTTAGAAGATATTTGACTTATATATTTTCCTTTTTTCATCTTTATTTGGTACTGCTGATGCCAAAATAAATCTCCCAATTCAAGTGTTTGACATGGTAGTAGAGTTACGTTTAGACAGATTATAACTCTCCATCGGAATCATATTTTAAAAAATGTTATAATTGTAAGCAAAAAACAAATATGATATATCTGTCTTTTTTAATGACATGGCAAAATTAAAAAATGCTTCATCTTTCAGCACTGTTAGCTCCATCCCCAAATGCACCTGAATGTTACACCATGTGGACATTTTATACATTTTCGTGGTTGTGTGTGTGTGTTTTGTATAGTAGTGGTTACTTCCATGTATTTCTGTTTAAAGCAATAAAAAATAAGTGGGCTACAATTCGTTTTGACATTGTATACCATCTTGTATAATTCTAAGGAATCCCACCAGTGCAGAAAGATGCAAATACACTCAAGCAGAGTAGTGTGAAATAAAGGTCAAATATACAAATGTCAAGGCTTTTGCCTTTCCTACTCATGGAAAACAAGCAATTGCTCATCTGTTTGAAACATTATTTATTTTAAGATTATTTATTTTTTGCTATTTTTGTGTCAGTTAATCTGTAACAGCTGTATTTTATTTTTGTAAAGTATAAAGTGTAAATATGTGCATGGATTTAAAATATTTTTACAACAGTTAAAAAAAAACACTATCTTACAGTGTAAATGCATCGTCATTAGATATCAAAATAGTTAAAGATATGCATTAAATAGTGTATTAAATACCATAGAAACTGTTTCTGGCGTGTAGAGGCCTACCTGAGAACTGCAGACACTCCATGTTGGCAGGTTTACAAATTATAAATGGATTTAATTGGAATGTTCACAGGCAGTCTCATAGTGACAGGGAGCCTTGGTACTAAAACCAGTTCTCTCACGCCTTGCCACCTTCGCTGGCAGTCATTTAAAGGCTGAAGCAAAATGACAGGCCTGCCTGCCTTAATACTACCTGTGAAATATGCTGGGGACCCCGTCTCCAGATATAGCATGTTTGTGATTCTCATAGGCACTGCTTTAGCTATAAATGAAGAGGGAAACAGATGTGAAATTAAATGTCTCATTTTGTGTGTGTATTTTTTTTTTCTTTCTTCTCTTCCCTCAGGCTCCACAATGCTTTCTACCCCAGCCAGCCTGTCTTCACATTGACACTTTTGCATGTTATTTCTGCTCCTCTACACGGTCTGGCCAATGCTTTTGTGTTTGGCTTGGACAAAGACACCTGGAGCCAACTTAGTGTCAACAGCCTGCAGGTAATATTACCTTATCTTAATGATTGATTTACAAATGGCCACCTACTGAAGTATGAGCAAACAAGCAAGTAAAGCACCTTTCACACTAACACTGCAGCTAAAGGTGAAATCTATCATTTTTTAGCCTGGGGTACAACTGTGCATAATACAAAAGTGCCTACATTGGTTGGAAGAAGGTGCACTGATGTTAAAAGAAATTCACAGACACGGGGAATCTAAATGAAAGAAAATTGCCTTGTTGAGGTTTCATATATTTATTTTTCGTTCTGCTCTTTTTTGGCTTATTGTGACTTTTGATTCCCTAAAAAGACAGAGCTGAGTTTCCATCCATTCCTTAAGAGTACTTTATAGATCTTGTACCTCTTTAGGTTGCATTTTTGTTCTTTACTTTCGAGATGAGATGCTCTCATTGACCAT
The DNA here is from genome assembly GCA_026402145.1 of Polypterus bichir lapradei. Taxonomy (NCBI): domain Eukaryota; kingdom Metazoa; phylum Chordata; class Cladistia; order Polypteriformes; family Polypteridae; genus Polypterus; species Polypterus bichir. The sequence goes on from JANRMT010062831.1 coordinate 30,360,791, forward strand.
TATTGTTTTAATATTCAGTATGTTTTATCACCTATTGATATAATGTTCTTCATTTTCTGAACATTTATGGAGATTTTAAATATTAGAAATGAGAAATTCCTGGTAATGATATAATCAATTATATGCCTATATATTATAAAGATCATTGGTGGCCCTTTTCCACATTTTGTTTTGCCTTGTTACCACTGCACTGTTGAACCCCACTTAATCCATATTAGGGCTATGGGGGGCTGGAGCCTAGCCTATCCTGTTAGGTTTAGGTGTAATGCATGAACTAGATGATGAAAAACAGGGTATCCAGAGGAAATCCACATGCAGTGCCCTAGCAGGGATTTAAATCCAAGACTCTAGATCTGGGAGGCAGCAAAGAAAACCTCTGCACCAGCATGCTGCTGTGTCCTGAATAGTGCTATATAATGTAAAGTTTGATTAACTGATTATTATACTTTACATTTTAACATTTGCGTAGAAGCACATTTTTTTTTAGTTTGATGCATAAATCAAAAATAATCTGCACTCTCTGGATAGTTCGACACAAATAAATTTATGGTCTTATTTATCCAAAGCAGCTTGACAGTTACCATTTTATTATTTTTTTTACAGCCGTAGTTGGTTTAGTCAGGGTCACACATTGGTGGATGTTATTAAACTAGCATCTTTATGGTAAATAGTCCTATGTCACATTCACCAAGCTATGCTATCTTTAAAAGAGAGAGATGCAATCTAAAACACTGCTTGTCACTGAATCTGATATTTTTTGTGTCATTTAGCCTAGCTATAAAATAAATTGTAATGTAGAAGGAAACATTTGGAAAGTAAATCAAACTTACACGTACAGTAGGAAATTGGTTTGCATGTTGTTTCAGTCGACATTATGTTTTCTCAGTGTTTGGTTATTATTTTTTAAAACTGTAATGTGAATATATCCATCAGATCTTGATTGTTTCCTAATTTGGCGTGTTGGGTTAAAAGCCAAGTTGCAATACTATATGAGAAAAAATCTGAAGAGACAGAAACCTGGTTTTAATTGCACACCCTGGTATAAAGCCTACATCTTTGATCGTGTTTCACTTGTGCAGTTTTGATACTGACGTGTGATGCATTGCACTCATAAAAAGGATACACTTTTAATTGACTCTTATGATACTATGAATTCTTAGTGTACACTCATAGATTTTTTTTTTCTGATTTTAGAGTTTTAAGGTTGGCCACAATTTTATGTAAAGTCATGACCAGCAGTTTCTTTTTTTCTTTATAATCTAGCAATTATTAACTTAAACCTCAAGCTTTTTTGTTAAGAAGATACCAGCTGCAAGTGGAAATCCATTGTTTTACTTTAATTAGCAGTGTACCATACCTTCTCACTGAAAGATTAATTAAACAAGCCTTTTCTTGAGCTTAGTTTTAAGATGCCGTCTGTCTCCCCTGTCTGTGTATTAGCTAGAGTAGGCTGTTTGAAAAAAAGTGACTAAGATTTGAGGAAACTGGCAGCAGTTGGCCAGTAGGGACGTTACATTAAAAATTGTTCCCACACACTGGCTTGAAAAAACACCTTTTAATTAATCAGCTGAAAGTGACGAAAAGAGGTTTGAATAACTTGCTTTACAACGTCTAATTTATGGCCTAATAACCCGACCGTCTGACTTTGCAAATCACTGTATTGCTACGTTTCACTATTGCAGGTGTTAATTTGATTTGTATATAGTACTTGTCATGGACTCACACTCAAAGCTCTTAATGTATTAACAGTAAGATGCAAACCATGCAACACTTGTATATGTAACACACAAATTACACACAGAAAACAAATAATTTCTATGATTCACATAAATAAATCATGGCAATATAAAATACATGAACATTATCTTTGATTCAATGTATGGCCAAGTGACAGCAAAGGAGATAGCCACCTTTCCCCATTCTGAGCACTGTGTCTTAGACAGTGAAATAAGAAGCAGAACAGTTTCCTTTCTTCTCGAATCCCAATATTTTAATCACTATGTGTGCTCTTTATATTACTGTTTTTTTTGACTTGATGGAATTTGCTGGCTCTCTCCATCTCAGTCTCTTCTACTGGTCTGCTATGGTATTAAGCTTTGGTGCTAGGAAGACAGAAAACATTTGATGGACTGGCTGCCAGTCTAAGCTGGGAAACTTATCTTTAGAACTTTAGACAAGTGTAGACTAGAACAGGCCATTTTGCCTAACAAAGCTCACCAGTCCTATCCACTTAATTCCTCCAAAATAAAATGAAGTCTAGTTTTGAAGGTCCCTAAAGTTCTGCCTTCTGCCACACTATTTGGTAACTGTGTGTGCGGTTCTCTGTGTGAAGAAGAACTTCCTTATGTTTGTGCAGATTTTACCATTAACAAGTTTCCAACTGTGTCCCTGTGTTGTTGCTGAACTCATTTTAAAGTAATAGTCTCGATCCACTGTACTAAGATCATAATTTTAAACAGCAATCATGTCACCTCTTAATCTTCTTTTTGCCTTGATTGAAATGCCTCAGCTCTTTAACTCTGTCCTGATAACTCATCCCCTGTAGCCCTGGAATCGGACTAGTTACTGTCCGCTGGACTTTGTATAGCACCACTATGTCCTTTTTGCAGTCTGGAGACCAGAATTGTACACAGTACTCCAGATGAAGCCTCACCAGTGTGTTATAAAGGTTGAGCATAACCTCCTTGGAGTCTTATTCTACAATTATGCTATATATTATGTCTGGAAGTAGAAAGAGACAAATCCACTAAGACTCCTAAATCCTTCTTATATGGTGAACTTTAAATTTTCAGACAACCCATTGTGTTTTCAAACCTAACATTTTTACTTCCTATGTGTAACATTTTATATTAACTTACATTTCATCTGCCACAAATCTGCCCTAGCCTGTATGCTAAGTCCAACTGTAATGATTCAACAGATTCTACGTTATCTGCTAACTCTTCTAGTTTGGTATCATCTATAGACTTATCCAACGTGTAATTTATATTCCTATCCAAATCATTTAAACTTCCAGTCAAAAGGTTTAGAAGACCACAATTTTTCCAATTTTTTTTTCAAATGTAATAAGTTGAATGGCAATGATTAACCTAAAATGGCGAAAAGGTAAGCAGTAAAATACCAGATGTTTAAATTTAATGTTTAGGTTAGCAAAAACTGAAAAAAAGGACATTTCAGAATATTACAAATGGGCCTTCTTCAGGAAACAACTAATAGGTTACAACCTACAGATGTTCTGCAGCAATTAAAGTAAATTAAGTATTGCAAGTAGAAGCAAACAATTTCCACAGGTGTCCCAAGTTCTGTTGATTACTTAAAAACCTTCTGTCTATCTTAAAGCAGAGTTGGAACAGCCTGGGTTACTACACCTTCTGAAGTACTACTTGGACAATATTACACTGTAGAAAGTTGTAAATTCCATTGATAATGGCAAGAAAATGGCACTTAACAAAAGAAATGAGGAAGAGGAGGTTGGGAGCATGCACTGATTACAGCGTGTTGCCACACCCACAACACGACAGTCCACCCGGATTGGGACCAGCATGCAGCCATGCAGCGGGTGGCACCTCAGCACCACACTGGAACAGTGTGAGGTTTTTTACAATGGCTGGAGTACCAATTCTGCCACCAACCCCCAGAGTTTTCCCTGCAAGTTGGAGGACCTGTTTGAAACATAGTATTATTACCTTAGGAAGTGTAGGCCTTTCATGTAGAGAAATTGCAAAAAAAAGTGTCAGTGAGTAAGGTGTCGTACACAATCCAATGGTAATTGGAAACTGAAAGAAACTCTGATAGGAAAAGATCTGGCCAACCCAAAGTCAAAACCCATTCAGAAGATAAGTTTCTGAGGGTCACCAGTTTGCATGAGAGGCACCTCACAGCACAACAGCTTCAAACACTGCTTAACAGTGGTCGAAAAAAGAAAGTCTCAGTTTCTATTATGAAGAGGAGACTTTGTGCTGCAGGTTTGACTGGCCATTACTTAAAGGTCAAAATAGGGCTTTGAAATACTATCTGTGGACTACTGCAGGCTGGAAGAAAGTTTTATGCATTGATGAATCAAAATTCGAAATATTTGGTTCATCACACAGGGTGTTTGCATACCATTGAGTTGGTGAAAGGATGGTTCCTCAGTGTGTGACACCAACTGTCAAACATGGAAGAAGAAATGTGATGGTCTGGGGTTCTTTTGCTGGAAGCAGAGTTGCTGGCCTGTACAGTTTGACTGGCATTCTGAATCAAAAGGGTTACCACAGTTTGGCTGTTATATCAGCAAAAAGTGGCTACTTTGATGAATCAAAAATTTTGTACACTTAATGATTCCTTGACTTATTTTTTATTTGCCATTGTGCCATTGTTCATTTGTTCTATGACTTCCTGAAAAATTAAGACATTAAACTGTGCATATCCATAAAAACTGAGGTGTTCTATAACTTCTGAATTGTAGTGTGTATATATTAAGAGCAGTGGTCCTAGCACTGACCCCTGTGGCACACCAAGCTTTAACATGGCCTAATTTTAATAAGATTCCTCACACCATAATCCTCTGCTTCCTGTGTTTTAGCCAATTCTACACTCATCCACACACAACACCCTAAACCTTGCACATCTTTTGTTTTTGTTAACCAACTTTTCATGTGGTCTCTTATCAAATACTTTCTGAAAGTCAAGATAAATAATACCACATGCACCACTTTGGTCTTATCATTTTGTTGCTTCCTCACTGAATTCCAGCATGTTAGTAAAACATGACCTCCATCTTCTGAACCCATGCTAACTGTTCAGTAAAACCCCTGTTCTGGTCATGTGTTTTTCAGTCTTTTCCTTAATAATCCATTCAATTAATTTACCTGTTATACACATTAAGCTTGCTGGCTTATAGTTACTTGGATCTACCCAATCATCCCTTTTATATAACAGGATAATATTTGCCATTTTCCAGTCTTTTGGAATTTCTCTAGTTTGCAGTGACTTCCTAAAAATATGAGTCAAGAGTTTATATACCTATTCACTACTTTTTTATACATAAGGATAAATATTATCTGATCCTGGTGATTTGTGTTATTTCAGCCTATTTAATCTAAGCAGTACTTCTCCTTCTACAATTTACAAATCTCTCAAATCCTCCTTAGTTGTCCTTTTTACTGCTGCAAGGTTATCTACTTCCTCACATGTGAAGAGTCTGTTTGAGTCATTTTATGTTATATTCCTCTCAAACTGCCTTTTTGCTTACCCAGTATCCTTCTTAATGGCTACCCTCTCAAGCTCTCATAGGCCCTCTGATTCACAATGGCGTTAGTAGTCTTATATGACTTATACACCTGTTTTTTTACTTTGCAGCTTTTTTGTGGACCCACTTTGTTTTTTTAATTCCTACTAATTCCAATGATACATGATTTTCCATGTATTGCTGTTGGCATAAGCTGTAGTGAAAAGACAGAATATTGAAAGTAGTCACCTTTTTTGTAATTTTAACCTTTACTAAGGTGTAGGGAAACATCTGCAACAAAACTATCAAATATAATGAACAAATAATGTGTCCATGCTGAAGGACTGCTGACGGTACACTGAACTCCAGCTCAATGTAAGATGCTATACTGGCATACATACTGGATGAATTTAGGAAATGACTAATTTCTGAGGGATGCATGTCTGGCTAATGTAATTTTCTTTTTATATTAAGGGTTCTGTTATTTTTATATTAAGGTGGTTTGTTGATATTATTATGTTTATCTTTGGTTCTTTTTTCTTTATATCTCCCCATTTTTCCAAGTGCAGGTATGCAGGAGGCAGAGGCAATAAGCACCATACAATAAGCATATCTGGATTGGTACCAGTCTACAGGGTACACATACTTGCTCATCACAGGGCACATTATAGCTACAATTCACCCCTAATGTGTACATCTCTAGGTTATGGAATATAACTCATGTGAATGCTATAGAATTTACCTTGTAAAATCCACATAGTTAGTACCGGTGCTGGGATCTCAACAAATGGCTTTCAAGATGTTGTAAATAAGGTCTATTTGGAAACAACCATCTATACTTAACTGAAGGCTAAAATTTTGCATATTATTGTACAGTGTTATGAAATGTACAGTAAACTGGATATAGGATTAATTAATGTACCCTAATTAATTACCACAGGTACAGGTGGATTTAGGTATAAATTGCCACGGGTACTGGGGGATTTGGGTTTAACTATACCAGCTATAGACAGGTTTGGATTTAACCTTCACACAAACTTCTTCACCTAACATTTTTAGTTTCTCATATACAAAGTATAGGGAAAGTATTGTAATCGTCCAAAAATTCGACATCAAGATTTTGATGAATCTCAACGTGTTACACCTCCCTGACTTTCTCATATACAAAATATGGGCAAAGTATTGGAATCTTCCAAAAAATTCTATTTCAAGATTTTGATGAATCTCTAAGGTTTAGACCTACCTGAGTCCGAAAGTACCATTTTTGGAATTATGTTTGTGTGTTTTTCTGTCTGTGTGTCTGTGTATGTAAATATGATAACTTGAGTACGCTTTCACTTAGGTCAACCAAGTTTTGCAAACAAGTATTAGGTACAAAACATAGATTTCTATCAACTTTTAGGCTATTTCCGCTAACTGGAAGTGGTACTTTACCTGATGACATGCTAAATTTTCTTTTTTTATTAATGCAGCTGCAGTCTGATTTATTAAACTTTACTTTTATAATAATTGTTCAATATATTATTAATTTGATTTGATTTATTGTTGATGGTTCCTTAATGTACATAATATACAAATATAGTCATTGTCTTGCAGTTTACTCCTCAGATACAGTATCCGAGTATAAAGTCTAGGCGACATCACTCCCGATTTTTCACTTTTTAGTTGTAAATATTGTCTGACACAATAAAATGAATCATTTTCTAAACTGCTAGAAAGCCCAATATTGATTTCCAATATCAAAATAACTTTTTCAAAATTTCTCAGGTCAGTCATTCTGGCACCGTTGAAGCAGTAAAGTAAGGTACAAATTCTAGGCCAAATAATTCAAAGTTAGGTATCAAGTGAAGCACCTTTCACCATCAGAAAGAGTAAACAATTATATCTTTAAAGCATTTGAAAAGATGAATAAATATATGGATGACACATTTAACCCCAACTTGCAGCCCTGTTACTCCACAGACCTCACGATTCTCCATTCTCATAAGAAGTCTTGTGTTAAGCCCCCATTTGGCCTCGGCCTCACTAGTGGACAAACCCCTTGACCTGAAGTTCAAGCCATTAGCTTAAGCCCTAAAGTAAAGCGACTTTTAAAAAGAGAAGAATGGGTTTGTTTCATGATCAGTTTTTAAAGGGCCTCCTCTCAGTTTTATTTAGTTAAAGTTTATTTTAATAATTTTAATGATTTTTATTTAACTGAACATCTTTGTAATCCTCACAACCACTACTGAATAAATTAAGCTTTACTAGATGAGACCTTCTTAATTCAAATGTTGTTTCCTTTGTTGTTCTTCTGCCTTTACAGAGCTAACATTTTAAAAACTCATCCCTAATGCCCTTCTGACTTTTTGAATTTAAAACATAATGACAAAAGTAAATATATCACTTTAAAGACGGAGATACGGATTTTTCAAATAATTTTTGCTTTTCTGTCATCCACAGTCACAGTGGTGATTCTTCATTAACTATTAGATTGAACCTTTTCTCAGGCGCTTCCATTTTGAGAATCTTTGATGCATAGCATTAAAATATTGCATTGATCAAACATTAAGCTTTTGAGGCTTCGTGCTCCAAGAGCCAAAGGAGGCATCAATTCTCTTTCTGTTATTATACTTGATATTTTAACAGCAGTAAATGTGGCAATACCCTTAATATCACTGCAGGTGTAGTTTTAAAGTGCATAGTGCATCAAAAACAACAACAGCAGCAGCAAAAAAAGTCTGTTTTGTGAGGCACAGAGAAAAATATTGTGTTCCCTCAGAGGTTTCTATGTAGATGATACCAACTTCTTCGCATTAATGTCTGAGCCTCTAGCTGTCTTGTCTGTGAAGATTCAGCATTGTAGCAGACAAGAAACAAAGAGAAGAATAGATGCCCTGGACTAGTGTGCACTGCTAATTTATTTACAGCACACCTGCTCCCCCCACTGCCCAGCAGCACTAAACAAACAGCCTCATGCAGGCATTGCCCTTCTTCTCAGTGGGTTATAGTGGTGAGCTGAAAGGAAGAGGTCACACCACAATGTAACCTAGTTTACATCAAGGTAATACTAAACAAAAATAAAAAAGGACAATCCCAAAAACCTATGTTGGAAACTATAGACACAGCTGTAAATACACAAACTTCCATACAATCCATATGAGAAGCAGTAAATGTAAAGAAAAGTTTAATTAACATACCATACCACCACCCATAAAAAAGGGGTTTTAGTGTGACCGTCAATAAATAGTCCTCCTGGAAGCATGGTTTATCCTAGTGGTGAAAAGTTGTAAATGGATCACTTAGTTTTCTCAGGGATTGTTCAGTCATAGATTTCATTTACATAATATTAGTGAGCTGGCAAGATCACAGTGTTCACCTGTGACCATCAGTTATGTTTATCTCAACAAACTCAAACACAACTTAAGTTGTAGGGTTGGCTCCTGTGTATGAGAGAGATAGATAGATAGATACTTTATTAATCCCTAGGGGAAATTCACATGCATTCACAGATGACAACTAATAAGAGCTCACCAGAAAGTATAATGCAAACAATGTGACCACAGGGAAAGGAGAAAGACTGTTGTTTTGGAAAGAAAAAAATGGAACAGAGGCTTGTCTGTCCAATTTTTTGTACCATGATAGAATAGAAAAACAAAAATGATGGGCATTGACTGTGGCTGGACTCCCCATACCTGGAAAACACACTATCAGGCAGAACATTAATTGGCTGTCAAAATGTGGTAAGCTTGTGACACATTTGAAATCAGAAACTGGGCTGAGAAGTCATGTAATCTGTCATCCCTGCAATTTCTAGTCGTGCAATCTGACATTCTCAAGGTGTAAAAATCTAGCAACTGCAGTCATTACATTTTATGTGCATAAAACCCATTGCCAGTAGAAATCCAACTTAGTGTGAAATACACTGTATATTAACTTGGGTTATAGCCTCCATGTAAAAACACTTACTTAGGATTGCCCAGACCTAATGCTGATTCACTCTTGCAAACTAGTTAAAGAATTTATGTCGAAAGGTATGATGAATATCTGCAACTGCCATGTGCATAGTATGTGGATTGGAATAGCCAGCAATAACATAATTTTGGTCCAACCTGGAACTACCTCCATGGCCTTTTAAGGTTACAGTTAAGGATATCTTTTATCATTTATCGCTACAATTTAGATTTGAACCAGCCCTTGCCTTGCATGGTCAAAAGCATTATTAGTCTTTTTCAGGATAACCAGAGGGAGAAACAAGTTATGTTTCCAAATTCCAGTTATGAAAACTAGCTTATAGTAGGGCTAATACAATGGAAAATACTGTATATGGCAAAGACAGGACCCTTGCAAGGAAGGAGTGGACATAATCAGGATGTGAATGAAAGACGTATGAGTACATAGTAGATGCGCCTTAAGTTTTAAAGGCCGCACAAATCAGAAGATAAAACAATAAATAGAAGGAAATGAGTTGAAAGTATAAGTGAAAACCTTGCAACATGCACAGTGTTAAAAGACTGTAGAAGGTTATTTCTATTATAAATTGCCATTTGGAAGTAATGGAAATAACTTCAAGTTAAAAAGAACATGTTATCCAAAGTAGAAGGTAAGCAATTTCATTTCCTTTAACATGTACTGAAGCCTGCATTACATTTTTCTTGCTGCCAATCCAAATCATCTCATCCCCTCTGCATTTTATTCCTATTGGTGTGAACAGTGTTGCCTTATTTGTGAATTTGGCCCTCTACATCTTTGTGTCATTCCAAAATAGTTACAAAAGCACCTTCTGAAAAACAAACTTACTGCTTTCATCCATCTAAATTGGAATCCTGCACTGCACTGGGTTACTTGCCTACAGTTCATTGCCAGCTAGTTCGACATCTTGGATATTCTGTTGATTTGGGCTGGCTCATAGCATAACATTTGTGCCTCAAACATGTGGTGGAAAAGGCTTATGATTTTCCTTCATACCCCTTTTGAAGATTCACTATCCCCAGCTGATTTCACTGGTTGCACTGCTAGAAACACATTAACCTCTACTCAATACCCAGGATCATATGATAACTCAACAAGCGCTGTGTTCAACAAGTCACCTTTGTTACAGACTTCCCATAAGTCATCACAGCCAGTAGTTGGATGCTGTCATAAAACTGATGTAACCTGGTTAATGATAACACTGATAGAGATGAGGAATGGTTGGTGAAATTGGCCAATCAATAAATGTGACAACCAAACACACACATCCTAGATTTAAAGTCTGTTTGGTTATTCCTCCACCATTGCTGAAAAGCACACTTCCACCTTTATGTGTGCCTTCAGGATTTCCCAAATATAGCCTGGTATATTCTATCAAATAGTTCCTCAATGCCAGCCATAGTCAGGTATGTATAATATACTGCATTTCCTAAGGGTCTTCCAACAACTAACTAGGAGGCAGACATCCACCAGCTTCATGTAATTCACTGCAGCCTGGCTCAAAAAGTGTTTGTGTGCAAATAATCTCAGTTTCCTGTCATTGTTAAACACATGGTAAGACATTGAAAATATCAGGTATTCTTTTAGTCTAAAGTAGCTGGGTCACTATACACTGGAATGCCATGAACATCCCTAACACTGAGATATGAATAAGAACTGCTGTGCATTTCCTGAAAAAAGAGCTAAAGTCACTTTAGTATCTGCAAACACCATAGCAACTTCAAATGCCTCAACCAAGCAGCATTAAATACTGATTCTTCCACATCAGCTATAATGTTTAGCCCACCTTCATTTCCTTCTAGTTGCGTTTGCCCATACCTAACTCTTTCATTTGAAACAAACTGATAGGCGTTTCTGCAGATAGCAAAGGGTTTTCCTGTGCCACTGGTATCCGCTACTCATCCTGACAAGCTGACACAAACTCAGATGCCTTGGAATTCAATGTAAGGCAATACAGTCTGTGCTCACAAACACTTATGCTCTTTTTGAAACTATTATGGCCCCCAGAAATCATTAAAGTTATAAAGAGTATTGTACATCTGATGCATAACTAAATATCTTTGCTACTCAAGTTATAACGAAATAAAACTAAAAGAAATAATCAGGGCCTGATTTGAAAAAAAATTGGATTTTGCAACACAGAAAGTAGTGATCACCTGGGAAAAGAAACTAGCAGAAATAGAGCTTGCAGTGCAGTGAAAGGCATTTTTATCAGTCTTATTATATGTGACATCATCTAGGCTATTAGAGTGTTAAGTAAAAACACATTAACTTTCTTTAATGGTCTGTTTAAAAGACTAGTGAAAACAATAATTCCCACTGACTCCAAAAAATTCATGTCACTGTCAAAACAATAAGCGATACTCCATTGTGGACAACTCAACTAATCAACAAAGGAAAGAAAAGTATTTGTGCTATAGGACCCTCATGAAGAGATTCTAAGGTTTGCTATAGCCTACTGAATAGATGAACGTGTGGCATATATCTTCTTGGATTTGTTGAGAAAAGCCAAGCAAAATGACTCCTTTTAATCATAATGGCTAACACGGTACAACACCCTAGTACCTGGATTTGTTAAAAGACATCTAGAAACCCATGTTGCATAAAACAATCTGTAGACATACTATTAAAATAGAATGTGCTCCAACACTTTCGCTCACTCTTAACAAAGAACACCATGCAACTATTATTGAATAACTCCAAAAATAATAATATAAGGGAATTATGCAGTCCAGATACACTACCTTTGCCTCCTTGCTTTGATTGTGTTTTTTTGAATGTGATGCACCACATTCAAGGCATTACACATAGGAGCATCCAAAAATAAAACACATAATAACTTACATTTCTGACTTAAGAATATTATTTTGATGATCTGTTTTGTTTGTACTAAACAGGCAAAATATCCACTGGAGCTGAAAACTGCTATATACGCCTTGCTATATTTACCCATAGTGTTAATCAAAGTACACAAGGATGAGTTAAGGTAATTGTTATAGTACCATCCTTAGAGCAACCCCAATACAGAATGCTCTCCACATAAGATACAGTACACTAGACTGTGGTAGGGCACTGTCCCTGTCCCATAAACAAACCAAGGCTTCTCTGATGATGCAGTCAATTCTGGGGTGATACAACAAACGTGAGACACCAGACAGACAAGCCTCTCTTCTTTTTGTGTGGTCCAAAACACTCACGTTTCTTATTTCGTTTGGATCACACTGTATGCATTGTACCTCTAGGTGAGGGCTCATTTGTTGTCAACTCTCGCAGACACATGAGCCCACCACTACCACTTAAGAAAAAAATCAGATGTATTTGATTTTGTCATGGTCATACTGACAGACCAGTCAAACTACATGGTGACTGGCAAATTAAGATTATGTAAATAAATCTGTGAGTGAAAATCAAAGGAGAAATTTTGTAGTGTGATGAGGCCTTTGTTGGTTTGATATACAAGTAAGAATTGCACTGTACTCTGCATATATAACAGTACTACTGTTATTACATAAACTCACACAGATTGGTTAGACTGACACACCTCATTCTGACATCAAGTGATGCAAGGATCACTGTCACTGGTTCATGAAAAAACTTGCTGGATGTTAATTGGAGTTTAAGGTGACAATAAGCCTAAAGAAAGTTGATGCAACATCTTACCTAGTGCAAAATTTCAGTCAGATAAGTCTGTAAACTGCAAAAACTTACCATTGACTAATCAGGTGCACCGTTCTTCAATGACAATACTGTGTGTACAATATTTTAAAATGCTCGGGGGAGTGGGGAAACTTTTTGGTCACACCTGGAAAACACCGTAATGTCCAACAAAAATTCTGACAGCATGATTCTAGTTTTACTCAAGAATAAGACTTGATATGAAGATAACAATGGTAGTGGTTCACCCTTCATTATGGAGCATAGGGCAGTCAGTGAAGAGGACTTCAGATTAAGATAAGTGGTTTGAAATCATTAGAAATTACTGTATGAGGTGTTGTGTGATCAGCCAAAGGGAGTATGGAATAGGAATGAAAGAATTCTAAGTCCGCTGCCTTCAGATCTTTGGAAAAACTGTTACTATACTGATAATGTAAGCACAATTCAAGAAAATGTGTGGAGTCCACTCCTGTATTGTAGTATCTTATGTAGACTCTGAGTTGTAGAAATGCAGTCTATTGTTGTAATAGTACATTCAGTTCTTTTTTGATAAGGGTATTCTAGCTTTCATTGCTTGGATTGTGCATTAGAGGACATAACCATTGCAGTAATTCAAGTGTAGCTACTAAAGAGATTATATTTGTAACACATCTCAAAAACCAAAGGACACAGTAGACCTGTTATTTCTGAGGAGATTTTTCCACTTACCTTTTGATTGATGATATAAGCTCATTGGAATATATTATTTTAGGATAATTTGTAAAATCATCACAGTGCCATATGTTATTTTACCCATATAATATTAAATCTTTATTTCTAAGCATGAATTTGAAACAAAAAAAAAATAAATTAAACTAAATTACTATTGTGAGTTTAGATTCAGTACATTTTTGAATCTGAAACATGCAGAATGAAAGACTACCGGATGAGCAGATAGTTATGGTGAGTTTGATTTGGGTGGAAACATTAATTTCTTTACAGAAGCATTGATAGCAATACAGTAGCCAATAAGGCTTGCATTCAGACAAAACATCTTTAGCACTTTGGTAGAAGGGACAATGCAATGTGAGTCAGGATAAACAGTAATCAAGAGATGTGTTTGTTATGATATTAGCATTGATTCCCTGATAGATGTGATACTCAGCAAAACAACAACTGTTAGGTTAATTCAACTTAGAGGTCAGGTCTGACAGGAGTGTGTATGCAGAAACCTGAAATCCCATCCAGTTCAGCAAGCAGGTAGGACAATCCACAAACTTCATCACTTCAAAAGACTTTATATCCATCGGTTTACTTGAACAACATAGTCTATCTTTAAGGATCACAAGGGCTTATTATGGTAGTATAAGGCCCAAGACATTAATCAGCCCTGGATGAACCGCCAGTCCATAGCAGGGTGGGCTCACTGACATTGAGTCAGTCTATTTACCATGCAGTTTTTGGGCTACAGAAGAATATTCACACAGACATGTTAAGAATGTTCAAACATTATACTGTCAGGTTCTGGCTCTATTTGATCTTTATTCTTTTATTATTTATGTGGGCTTCTTGGTGGTACAGTGGTTAGCACTGCTGCCTCTCCAATCCAGCCTCCTGAGTTGGAATTCCATCCCCAGTTGTTTTCTGTAACTATGGCAAGTTTTCGCCTCCTGCCCACATCTGTTTGGGATTTTATTTTGGTATTCTAGTTTTCCAAAAGACATGCGTGGATGTGGGCTCTGTGATACCCCCATTCACGGCTGCTTTCTATTGCTAGGATGGACTCTGACCTTCCACATCTCCTAAATTGGATTAAGCGGGTTTAAAAATGTTATAGTATGAATTCCTTTAACAAGCATTTTATGTAAAGTTACAAAGTCTTATTTGCTAAATTTCAATATTTTGTATGCAATTTGTAAACAATATGTTTTGAATTGTATGTCTCATTATGTCAATACATATTATTTTTTATTTTGTTATCTATATAGTTAGCAGCTGTAACTGAATATCCATATTTAACTTAAACCATTCAAGGTAAAGCAGCAAAAATGTTCAGTAGATTTTGTGGGTGTTACATGAGGTTTGGGTGGCAGACAAAAGAATCTATTTGCTTTTGCTCTTTCCTCATTGTTGCAGAGCCTAGTGACCTTTATTAGAAATGTCAGGAGATATTGGACTAGATTAAATTTTTTTTATACGCAAAGTGGGATCTTTTCTAGAGCTAGGAAAAAAGAAATATGCTTCCTATAGGCCAAAAAACAAATTTAGAAAAATCCTGTGTTTTTACATTTTTTTTATTTAATACACCACAAGAAATTTAGGGAGCTATGCAAATATTTTTTCTTCTAAATGGTATTGTTGTAGAAAGAAAAAAGAGAAAAGAAGATGATTTTTATATCCAGTGCCTTTCAAATGCATTCTGTCCTTTTTGTTCCATCCACTTCACATCACCTGTGTGTTTGTATGTTTTTATCTTGGAGTGTCTCAAATGTTCTTTAGCCTTAAATTTCACATTTTGTTCTCCCAAATGAACTGTGTACCCAATGATTCAAGTTTTAAGTTAAATTAATGTCATGTGTGTAGAGTTTATTACTTGCTCCCTGACCAACATGCAACACATTGCCCCTCTCCAGCACCATGAGCAGCAAACATTGCTAGTCCAATATAGTCCTTATCTTAAACCCTGTGTATTCTACCACAAGTGATTTCATCAAAAAATAACCTGGAAATCTAAAGAAACAAATGACAAAAAGTGCTAAAGACTGGCAGCTGACTGCAAGTGCATTAACTTGGAAAAAATGTTGGAGCCTGGTCAGGCGAACAATAAAGCCTGACACACAGCTTAGAAGAAGCATACTGTGTTGATGAATGAGTGGGCCGGGGGAAATGGGTCTTCTGCTTTCTTTTAAACTTTTGATTTCTAAACAGACTGCAGTTTTCTTCCAGAAAAGGTGGTGAATATGCAGGAAAAGGATGAAGGTACAACAATAATATACTCATTAGGGAAATCTCTTTCATGCGTAAATGATTACCATGGCACAGGGAGCTGAATATTACACACACAGCATGTTTCAGGTTATTTATTTATTTATATCATTAAGATGTTTGATGACAAAAATCTAATTTTATATTTCATTTTATTTGAATTGAAAATAGAAGCTGCAACATAGTGTTTAATTATTATTTGTAATTCACCATCAGCTGAAATCTCACACTGAAGACTGTATAATTTGGCATGGCACTATACATACAGTATGTGCTATGATTAATAAAACATTTACATTTTTTAAATGATAGTAAAGTCATTTGTAAATATGCATGCATTTTACCTGCATATTTTGAATTAGTTATGTTGTTTTTTTTTGTTGTTTAAGTAGCCTTTTAAAGATTTTTGATCCTGAGGAACTATCATAGTGACTAACATTCTATCTTAGTGAACACAGGACCTTTAGTATCCAAGATAACACTTCAAACTTGTTTTAAGATGGATCAGTACCAAGTTAATGTAATTAAGTACTAGAAATCCATGAAACTATTATAAAATAAAGAGTAGTTGATATTAATCAGTTTAGAACAGCTGCTTATTAAAACAACATGCATACAAAATTGTTAATATCCATTCATCAGAATTCTTTAGATAAACAGTGAATGATGTACTTGTGGACATCAATGAAATTTAAGAAGTGCATTTAAGACAAAAGCCAGGAGACTCTTTTTCATAAAAAGGGAATATGGGAAATATTGAATCTTGTGGTTTAAACAGATATTCTGACAATTTTTAAAACTTATTTGGGTGGGCTACGTAGGCAACTTACCTGTTTGCTAACCTAACAAGTTTGATAGACTGAATGGCCTACTCTCATTTGTCATGTTTTTAAAAGTCATTGGGATGAGGTAGCATGAGCACCTTGATAATCATTCATTCCTCAGAACTAGATTTTCTAAGTATAGTGCAAAACTGGCTGATGAAAGAACATTGAAATGTTTTTGTTTTCTTAGCACTTTCTCAAAAATGCCGTCTAGTTATTTGACCAATGGAATCTTTCCCAAAAATTTTTCAAAAGACGTTGAATGGCATAGAGTCGACTGCTTTAACTCCAATGATAATGTTCAACAATCAAAATGTATGGTATCCTTAAGCTTGGTGGTTGAAATCACAAGTAAATATTTTAATTTACGGGACACTGTAATAAAGAGTACTGATATGTGCAAAGGAATTTAGTTCACTTGTACTATCTCAGATTTAGACATGTTTCATATTTGGTAGACAGAGATCATCATGATTCTCATTATTTTTCTGTTGTCTACCATTCTTCATTCTTTTTAGTGCAATTATTTTGTTTTTCTCTTATTTATTTATTGTCATCTTTTAAATGATAATATCTCCTCTCCACCATTTTGGATTAGGACTTCATTGTGCCTGCCACCCTTTTGCACTCAGTTTTCATGGCTTTGGCTAGTGAGGACATTGATTATGATCGCTTGAAGACAGCGGGACTGCATTTTTTGTTTCCAAGCTTTTGGATAAGTTAAAAATACCCAAAATGATTACTAAAAATCTTCAAATATTTTTGGTTAAAGTCTTGTTCAAATCATTTTTAATGTTGCTTTGATGTTTTGTTGACTTCTGAATTTTTAGCATCATTTTTATTTTTGATGTTCAGTATGCTTTTGTACTTTCTAGTCTGCCTTCTGGCTACAGATGTATTGGTTCCTTTTAAACTTGTTCATTTTCCAGTTAGTTCTCTTATCAAATTTCCACCAAGTCTTGACCTCTCATTTTCAATGGTAATCACTAATGATCTTTCATTTTAAAGAAATCAGCAATCTGGGTGTCTCTTTTCAATGCAGCATTCAGGTTTACAAGTGAACAAAATGGTTCAAATTAAAAGTACTAACAACATTATCATTTTTGAATATGAGAGTTGAACTGCAAAACAGAAACTCCAATCTTTTTAAATTTTATAAAACATCAGTATGAGGCTAAAAGTCTGGAAATGAGGAGAAACAAGTATCGTAAACCTTTGCTGGTGATAACATTAAGCTGTAAAATTTGGCTACAAAATTTTGTTTGTTTGCTAACAAATGTGTCTGATCCATTTCTTACCTGTTTGAAATGAATGTACTTAATTCTTCTGCTTTAATACTTTCTGAGATGTGTTTATCGATTCAGTATCTTTAATATATCAGTGACTCCCATCTTCTTTAAGCTTTGTTCTTGCTTCTCACCACTTACGCCATTACGTCTGACTTTGTTTGGCCAGAACATACATTCCTTGTATAACACAGCTCAGTTCTTCACATTTTGTTACCCAGTTTTACATTTTTCTAAAATAATACAATAACATCTGAAACATGCAGTGAAATTTTGTAAAAGAAAACTTATAGCTGAGTTTGGAGCATCACTTGAAATTGTCCTTTATGTTTAACTAATATCAGTATTGTTCCAGTGTCACATCCAGTGATCTAATGCAAGATGCGGGTGTAAATACTTTAATACATGAGAAGTTTTTTTTTTTTTTTTTTTAGTTTCTTGGTTTCCATCTTGAATCTGTTTTCTTACACTCTGCATCACAGTCAAATCTTTTTTTTTTTGCATTTTTTTTTATAACATTGTAACTGGAATTGCATTCAGTTTTCCAAATTCAGTCTCACTGCAGCCGAACTCCCTTTGATTTATATTATTCTACAGTTTTTATGATACAGACTAACATTTTATTGTAACAGCTTCTGAGCAATGCCTGGAGGATAATATTGCACTAACATAAACAACTAAATCCTTTGGAAGGTGTGCTTCCTGTAGCATACAATCTTTTACCTTGTATTTGCTGTTTCTTTTATTTGCACAAAGCACTTTACATTTACCTACATTTAATGCACTTTCATATCCATAAATAAATCGGGAACAAGTAAACACAAGTATAAACACTGTCACAAAAGCCACAAAGAGCCATAGCAAGGTTTGTGCAGCCACCCGTATATTTGGTTTCCTGGCTGCAAATTGTCATTTTAAATGACAGCACTGCTGTGCACAAAACTGAGTCCAAAACAGAACTGAGGGAATAGGGAAAAGGTGGAGGATTTTAAAGGGGAAGACAGGAAGTGAGATCAAAGGGGTCGGACACAGGAAGGTCTTCAGTCATAGGTTCGAGCCCGGACATAACATCACAGGGGCCAGAGCCGGCAAGGTGTTCTTCCATAGGCTCGGTCCTGGAAGTGATGTCAAGAGGGCCAGGTGGAATCTCCCATGAATGGTCTGCAGGTACTCCCTCCACATCCCGGTATGATTCGGAACTGCCCTTCCTCAAGCCCTTTAGCTGCCTCCCATGCGCACGTGTGTGAAAACAGATACACTTATGCAACCTTCCCTCCACTTCAAAATGTATTGTGATAGTTGGGAGGCAGCATGGCTTGCTTCTGAACCCAGAATGATTTCCAGAACAAATGCCATTTAGGGCAATGACTATGAAAAATGGTGTGTGTTCCTTGACACACAAGGCAAGGATAAAATCATTTAAAATACAAAGAAAATGAAACATTAATGAAAGCAATGTCATGATGTCCTTCTGGGCTTGCTTTTATGCGTCAGCACATAGTTCCAGCCAGGGAAGCAGCTCCACAGTTCTCAAAAACTGTGAAACACTCCCTTGTATCAACTCCTTATTTCTCGAATTCCATTCTTATATTGACTTACCTCTTTACTAAGTTTCCTCTTTTTGTCAGGCAATGGGCAATGAGAAATTTTTTAAAGTCTCAGGACCCTGTGTTAGCCTCTAAGATCACTGCATTCCCTGAGTCTTATAGAGCTGAATCTCTTATGCAGATTTTTCAGCAACATGGTCCACTCCTCTCGTATGGGGATCTTCTGTGATTTTATAACTTACTGTGGAGAAGAAAGTGGCTTCCAATCAATTTTTACTTTTAAAGGGCAACCTGGAAGCTTGTGCTGCCCTCTATCAACCAAAAGTGTCCTGATCTCTCATCAGCTATCCAAGGTATCACACTGACTGGTGGATAGCTGGTATCACGATAGATAGCTGATATCACACCAGCAAAAATGCCCTCTTTCAATTTAGCCTCAGACAAACCCGGAAAGTTTCTGCACAAATACATAAAACAAGCTCCATCTTTTAATAGGATTTTGACAAGCTGCTCCATTGAACCAAGCTTAATATGAAGCAGTGGTAGGAACACTTTATCTGAATCCACTAAACTAGGTCTAATGATATTTTCGAAACAAAGTTTTAGCTTTTTATCTAACCACCCATTCCTTCTGAACCCAATGTCAATACTTGGCTCTGCTGTCCTACTCATAGAGAAAACATGAGAATTGTGTATGTCCTTACTGCAAACCCAGTATTATCCACTTTCAGTTCCCCAAATATTAACCAGTGGTTCCCATTGTAATTGGATTTCTCAAGATTTCATACATTTCTTTCAAATGCATAGAATGAGCAGAAGGTATTGATGCATATTTATTGCCATTTTGAAGGAGCATTCCTTTTAGGCTTCTTTTACATGACTCTTTAAATAGTCGCCAGTCTTCTGAATTGTAGTCTCAGCCAAGTTTCTATACTAGGATGTTTATGTCAGTGCAATGAAGTAAGGATCCATCTTTCCTGAAATAAGTTTCAAACTCTTCTCTGTTTCAGTACCAAGAGAACATTGTGTCTGGGTGTCACAATTTTTTTTTTATCTCTAATGGCTTCTTATGCTGATACCTGATTCTGTGACTCACCCTACCGTGTTCAATTCTACCTACTGTATATTTTGATCTTGTTATTGAATTAAAATAACAGTTTTGCTTCATACATAGATTTTAATGTTAGTATAAAATTCAAATAAGTTAACATAAAAATAAAAAACTGATATTTAGTTATTCATAATGTGGTAAAATTATATGATAAAAAACAAATTTGTACATGAGCGTCAGTAGGCTTTGCGCCCTAGGAACCAAGTTACCCGAACTATAGTACAACATTTTAGTAATTATTTACGATTCTGATCCTGATCTTTTTGATCTTAAAATATCATTACGATAGCATTTGATGAGAAGAATTCATAATTAACTACAGAATTACGGTATTTGAGGGTTCCTCTAGAGTGCCTCTTACTCTTGCACGATTTGGCTCAAAAACTAATCAGCATAATGTTATCTCATAACAGGCTTAAGTTTCGAGCTTGGTATCTTTCTGTCCAGCTGTTTTAACTCTAGACCACCCTCAAGAAACTGAGAGAAAAAGGCACAGACACACACCCATCATCAAGACATCAGTGTTTTTGGTATCAGGGGACCCTAAAACACTGACATTCGTTGAAAACCAGAAATTGAAATTTTTGACAAATCTAAAGCTTTTGCTCCTCTCCCATAGACAATAGGTTATGTTGTGGGAGGGCGCAAAGCAAAACCCTATAGTTGACAGATAAAAATTGCGTTTTGTGAAAAAATGTGACATGATGGAGAAAAATGGTTTTCATTTTTGAATTCAACACCAAAAAACATATAAAAATCACATAAAATAAACAAAACAGGTTTTTCCAATGCATACCTATGTAATCCATGCACTTCTCAGAACAAGAGGGATGTATATTAATGGATTTACTCAAACTAAATGCTCTCTGAACTTCTGTATTATAGTATCAGAGGTAAACATCAGCCTTGCTTCTTTCAGTTCCAAGATTCCTATTTAGTCTGTATCGAAACTGCTTTTTTGTGGTCGGGATCACCAGGATTTTAGCCTATATAATTCAGTAAATGACAGCTAATTCCTTTTTCTCAACCACTGCTTTGCAAGTCATTTTGTATTATTTCACACTAAAAAGTTGCATTTCTTTTAATATTTTTTTGGCTTGTTCGTCCATTCCAATATAACCTTCTGTGTGACACTTAGCCAGAATGTGCATTATAATTATGAAATGATGTCCACATAAATTAATTATTTTCCTATAATATCCTTTTTAAAGTATTTTTGTTTTTTCTAAATGCCTTTTAAAATTTGTCTGATTTTGTAGTTAACAAGCTCAGGTGTTACCCTCAATTAATGTACCTGTAAAAATGCATTATTGTTTGCACCTGATTCTCCTTATCACAATTTGTTACCTTGTTTTTAAAATTGTTTTTAGAAAGTATTTTAAAACTGCAATCTTTAGAACCACCTACTCCACACAGAGATTCTTAAACCAAAAGTGACATTTTTATTAATAATTACTAATGTATGGGTTCAATATATAATATACGTAACCAAAGGTAGGGAAAAAAGGAAAGAATGATCTCTTGCAACTATTAAAGTGACATTCCTTTACATAATAACAAAACGGGAAAAAAAAAACAGAGGTTCTTGCATACTGAAAGCAGTTATATAAAAATGAAATCCCCACACTTCTCTTCCAAATCAAATGCTACTTCTGCCCACAGAGATCATTTCAGCAAAGAAGTAACTGGTTTCTTCACAGAGTTCCCTTTGAAGGTTAGTTTGTCTTCAGGGTTAAGTTCTCCCTGCATTAATGTGATTTCTGCTGCCTGTTATTTTTGAGGAAAGATCAAAGAGTCCACACTGTCCTTTTTCATTAGAAATCATTTGTTCTTTTTGAATACCTAAAGTATTCTTTTTTCCCCACTCTATACTGAATAGGTGCCCCAGAATACAGATACCTAGGTTTTAGGATTCTGTCTTGAGTCTCTTTTCTATTGTAATCGCTTTAAGACATGCCACAGTAGCATAAGCCAAATTCCTACAAAGGCAACACTTGAGGTCAAATGTGGGTTTCTACACCTCATGCAAAGAGATAAAATGATGAGCCATGTGTATTTGTTTTCCCAAAATTAAGAAAAACTTCACAGGTCCCCAGTAAAATGGTCTGTAAATTGAATAGTTGTTGGGATGAACAAATCATCTTTCTTTATAAATTGTTTGAAATAAACACAATTTTGACCAGTTCATGGGGTAGTAGCCCCTGTGTATTCAATGATAATCTAATCTCAGACTATATGATATCCTCAAATGAAAGTGAATATTGTATCCTACATGTAGTTTGTTGAAGTGGAAGACAGGAAAGATCAAATCAGGATGTTAATTATCTCACCAGTTAGAGGTATGTACTTATAGCTGCTTCATATTTTTCACATTATTTTATTTTTTGTGGACTCTAGTGTGAATTAATATAGGTACCAGACTTTATTAATGTATAAAACAATTAGAAAAAGATTTATTTTCTTTAGGCATCTTTTGCACTTTTGAAAGATAATCCATATTTATTCTTTGAAATTGTCTCTCAATAGGTAATTATTTTATATTTACTGTACTAGCTGTGCTCCCTGTCCTTGACAGTTTGAAATCTAAGCAATCAACATAGATAGACCTCAGTGTTTGCAGTGCACCATGCAATGCATATGTCTCTGTTATATGTAATTTGTTATGGGATTCATAAAAGCCACGTTAAAAAGGTAGAATAATATAACACCGCTCTCATGGGCTGTCGTTGGGGGTTCCCTTGTGGGCATAAATACATGGGACTAATTCAGAATCACTAGTCAACCTAGGATGCACGTCTTTGTGATGTGAAGAGTAACCAGGACTATCCAGAGAATAATGTAAGCAAACATAGGGAGAACGAGGTAAACAGACAGCATCCAGTCTTGGGAATTGAACCCATAAGACTGGATCCATGAAGCAACCACAGAAAGTGCTTTACCAAATTGTAAGTTGGAAATGTACAGGGTATACCAAACCACTCCTAACTGGGCCTTGCTTTCTATTTTTCAGTGGGCAAATATATTCATACAATTCTCAGGATGGATGCTATGATGGTAATTCCAGTGCGATGACCTTGGTACCCAATAGTCTCTATTTGAAAATGTAAACAAAGCATAACAATCACAATATGTAACTCATAAAAATATGTTAAACACATTTTCATTTCAACTTAACAGTATACCCAGATTGTGTAGAGCTTACACCACCACAATGATCACTAAGCTTTTCCCTCATACTTACAGTGTTCCAAGCCATACTACTGATTAACACAAAGAATCCATAGATCCTCCTACTCACATACCCTAGTCAGTATTGTGGGAAATGGACTTTCAACAGTGGCAAACCTAGAAGCACCTCTAGATGGGCCGACAAGCAAAAATAAGTATTTATTGATTATTAAAAGAAAGAGAAAGTTAATTATCAGCAAAAATAGGTCATTAATTAAGAAAAGGGTTAGAATCAAAACCTGTAGCCCTCCAGGACCAGAGTTTGAGAACCCTGTTTTAAAATGTGTAGAAGTGAAATAACTACATGGTTCATACTTATGCTCAAGGCTCTGACTAGAGCAATTATCAATCTCATTAGGGTTTAATTCTCACTAGAGAAAACACCAAACTTGTTTTGATTTACACTAGACATTATAGAATCCGTTCATGTCACTTACAGATATTTTGCCTTGCTGAGCCAGTTCCTTCTATTTGGCATATTTTGTGTCTAGTGTAAAAGCCAAACACCTCTCCCCAGTCTTTTTTCTTTGAAGATATCCTTATATTTAATTGTGCTGTTTACTTGTCATCTCATAATGAATTCTTCAAGGGGAAACAACCAAACTTCAACTACCATGCAGTTGGTTCCAGTGTGGAACCATCTAGACCTGAAAGGAAACACGATGACTGAAGTTTATGAAGTCTAATTTATTTTGACACATAATAAATGATCTTTGCAATGTTAATTGGCCTAAAATAGCTGTCTTTCTAAATTCATTTTGAAGTTAATCTTGTTATGTATCTTTGTGTGCTGTTATGATTTATGTTCCAGTTTATTCATGCTATTAACAGCAGGAGTTTTCCATAAAAAGTCCATATGAACTGAATTAATTAATTAAGTGTCGGAGATTTACGAACATTACAGAAGTGTGGCCAGACATAGCCAAGGTCAGAAAAACTAAAAGTCAAAAAGATTATACATCAAGTGTAAAGCATTTCACAAAATTTAGTTGATAAGAAAACTAGAGTCACAGCCGGAAATTCTATGCTACAAGGCTACATTTTAAAAATGTACTTTTCTCACTGTCTTCCATTTATTTTTCATGCAAACTTCAGATGTATTTCCAATCACTCAGCCATCTTGTGATCCTCATACATCACAGATTATATGCACCTTATGTCTAGTAACCAAAAAGGCAGTTCCTGTGAAAAGCAAACACACAAAATGGTCTTGTCCCTTAAGAATAAATGCACAGTATGGTGGGATCTATAAAGGAAAACCATGTGACATCAACAAAGAAACAATAAAAAATAAACAAAAAAACAATAAATATACATATCCTGACATAGGCGCAATTGCAGTAAATATGATCGTCACCATTGCCAAACTGTGGGACAGTAAAACAAAAGAGTGACGCACTGTCAGAAATTTAGAAACATTGCAGAAGTGTCCCCAGATTTAGCCAAGGTCAGAAACACTAAATGTCAAAACGTTTTGCCACGTTTATGGCGGTTCATTTAAAGTAAAGTTGGTAGAGTCAAAACTGGAAATTCAATGGTAAAAAAATGCTCCAAAACTCAGGCTTTCTCACAAAGTCTTTCATTTATTTTACAACAAATTTCCAACACATTTTACTTACTAACATGATTGCAATGACCTAACACATCACGTAGCACATGAGGGCATCCTGAGAACCATAAACTCCAAAATTCTTGCACCCACAAAAAATAAACACACATAATGGTCCTGTACATGAAAAATAATCACACATAATGGTGGCAATCATGCTATCAACAAAGAAACAACAAAACCGTAAACAAACAAATAAAAATTGAACATTATTTATGCAATCCTGACAATTTAGGTATGGATAAAGGAGCAGTCGGTGTGACCATCATCACCATTCAAAGTGCAATAAAAAAAAAAGTGCATCACCAAAGCAAAGTGTCAATAATTTTAATGAATGAAACACTAGATTCAGATTGTTTTTTCCCAAATTTGCTTAACTCTTAACACCTGTTCAGCAATTTAACTACATCTTCTTTCATTCTTCTGCTTTTGCTCTCTTATCTGTACTGCTTTCTCCTTATAACTTTTACATGCCACCAAAAGATCACACTCTTGTTGTTCTGAATCCAGCCCAAGTGGAAAATATCCAAGCCAGGCTGCCTCCCTTCCCAGAGTTTTGGTCCCATCAACTTTTTTGCTCACGTCCCTACTGTATTTAACAGATGACTTAATTCCTGTATGTCATAATGTTTTGTGTTAGTTTGGGGAACCCTACTAAAACTTAAAGCAACAAGTGGAGTATTTGTTTTATGCAATAATCTCATTTAAAGACTCACTCCTGGCTATATGTACCGAAGATGGTAAGAGTTCCTTATTGATAAATTGGCCATGGTTTTATGCAGCAGTCAAATTATTACTTTACAGTAGTGCTGAACTTGGGCTCATATTATGGTGAACAGGTTTAGTGTTTTGAATTGGGCCCTGTGTGTGGTAAAGTGCACTTCCAGTTTAGGCTTATACAGGCATTTCTGCACCACAGACTGCTGATATCCTTTTATGCATTACTATATGCTGATGAGTTCCTTTGGCAATGGTCTAATTGTACCCCTACAAATTATAATAAAATCTGTTTTTTTTTTTTCTGTTCTATTTCTGACCTCACTGAAGGCATATGTAAAGCACACATCATTCAACACAACATTCCTCATATAAAAATGTAATAAAAAATCTGACAATTCATTTATAAAGCATTATTGACAGTGGACTGTCCCAAGGCTTCATCTAATATGAAACAATTAAGAATTGTAAAAATATAAACAAAGTTAAAACCATATGCTTCATTTTTTGGTTTGTAAAAGTATTTTGGAACATGGCAAATCTTGTCCATTTTTTAGAATATAGTATAGCAATAACGAGGTATACAGATATAATAAAAGATGCAGTACCTGAATCTGTATCGTGAGTGGACTGTGCTGCGATAGAGTCTTCATCTTTGCATACTGAGACCAGCTTATCATGAGGACATTTTTAAGAAGGGGGACCCTATAAATAAATATACTAGTGCCTAAGATGGTTTTGGTTGGCCATAGGATTTTTTAAGATAATCTACAACTTTTAATTGCAGAGTATGCTTTTGTGTATAAGCTTGACCACTGTTCAAGTGGTTTGTTAGGATAAATTGTTCACATTTTCAAAAAGTTAGAAGGAATATTCTAAAACTGGCTGTAAACTAAACTAGAGTAGATCTTGCTGTGATTCTTTATATTTATTGTAAAGTGGACACAAATTATTTAAACTTCCACCAAGTAACAAATTATAGTAATCAGTTCTCCTTTTTTATGTATCATACTCAATAAGAAATTACTTTGTGTGCAACATTATAAAGATCATATAATATTCATATGCAAATGCTATGCTTCACAACTGAAGGACAGTAGAGGAGTCAGAGGTTTATAAATCATGTTGTTCAGTTGTTCATATTACGTGAATTAGCACAGTATAGGTTCAGCAGAAAAGTACATAAGGATAGAAGGACAGACATATATGTTCATACTTGCATATATAAATACAGTATACTTTATTAGTTTCCTAGGGAACATTAAAACTTTATCTATCTATCTATCTATCTATCTATCTATCTATCTATCTATCTAT
>JANRMT010062831.1:30395114-30428816 GCA_026402145.1 Polypterus bichir lapradei
TATACTAATAAAAGGCAAAGCCCTCACTGACTCACTCATCACTAATTCTCCAACTTCCTGTGTAGGTAGAAGGCTAAAATTTGGCAGGCTCATTCCTTACAGCTTACTTACAAAAGTTAAGCAGGTCTCATTTCGAAATTCTATGCGTAACGGTCATAACTGAATCCTACTTACGTACATATATACGGCCATAGCCTGCAGCTCGGTCGCCGTGTGAGGCAGAGTTGCGTCACCCATCATCACGCCTCCCACGTAGTTGGCTGCCTGCCTATATTGCATCTCCCATACGCACGCCTCCCATGTAATTGAGTGCCTGCCCATATAAGGCCATCCGTCAGCAGCAATTCAATAGACACGCTGCCGCTACAAGGCGTTTGTCATGCCTAAGACGAATACGATATTCGCGAGATACAAGTTTAGTGAGTAGACGCATGTACTCCAAGCGGCTCACATGAACTGACTGTGAACGCAGTATGCAGAGAACAAGCAAGAGCTCCAAAGAGCGCTGAACAAAAAACGCATTACACAATTGAGGAGGCAGCAAAAGAATATGAAGCGAATGACGCATACAAGCATATTCATAAGTGCAGCTACTGCGGAAACAAAGCACACGGTGGAAAAAGTCAATGTCCAGCTAAAGGAAGACAGTGTAAAAAATGTGCTAAATTGAACCACTTCACTAAAGTCTGCAGGACTGGGAAAGGTAAACCCATGAATGCAGTGTGTGATGTCTCAGATAAAGAGAAAGACGAGATGTTTATTGATGCAGTAAGAAAGGAACAACCCTCTGAAGCTGAACAAGCCTTTGTAGACATATTTAATAGGAAAGCAAGGTGTAAAGCTTAAATTAAGTTCATAGACATGCTGCCGCTAAATATTCGCAGGCAAATCCACAAATTAATACTGGGAATGCCTGTTAAACATCTTAGATTCACGAGTACCGATTTGGGTCGTGAACACTTCAATGAATGAAACCTGTTATCTTTACAATAGTTGACAAACACGGAATGTAACTTCAACACAACACATCCTCCAAATACGAACCTGATTGAAAGAAATAAGGATAGTCAAATCCTTGATGACAGCAACACTCATAACAGTCAACATAAACAATTATATTGACAATCATGTTAAGTTATTTTTAAAATGTTTCCTTTTCTTTTTCATAATTTCTTTAACACACTACTTCTCCGCTGCGAAGCGCGGGTATTTTGCTTATATATATATAGTGACAAAACGAGACAAAGACAGATAAAGGTTTGGGGCAGCCACCCATATAATTTGGTATTCAGGCTGTAAAAGTCGTTTCAAGCAACTGGCACTGAAGTGCACACAACGGAGTCCAAAACCAGACTGTGGGAGAAGGGAAAAGGGTAGGCTTTTAAAGGGGAAGACAGGAAGTGAGGTTATAAGGATCGGGCACGTGTTCATTATTCATTGGATCAGGCCCGGATGTGACATCAGGGGAGCCGGAGCTGGTAAGGTCTGTTTCCATTGGTTCGGTCCCAGAAGTGATGTCAAGAGAGCCAGGTGGAGCCTCCCGGGTTTGGTCTACAGGGAAGTGAGAAAAAGAGTTAGTGCACTCTGCCACATCCCGGCATGCCGCAGAACTGCCTTCACTCGAGCCCTTTAGCTGCCTCCCATGCGCGCGTGCGTGACAATATA
Source organism: Polypterus bichir lapradei (assembly GCA_026402145.1). Lineage (NCBI taxonomy): Eukaryota > Metazoa > Chordata > Cladistia > Polypteriformes > Polypteridae > Polypterus > Polypterus bichir. Next base: position 30,396,780 of record JANRMT010062831.1, read on the forward strand.
TATATATATATATATATATATATATATATATATATATACAGGTAAAATTCTGTTACAATGAATATCTTTACAATGAAATTTTCATTACAACGAAATGCCCAAATGACCTTGAAATGCCTGAATGAATCATCCACAGAGCAGTTAGTTCTCTGGTCTTAGCTCAGTTTTGCACAACGATCCCCAAAAGAAACATTGTAAAAAATTTTTTCATTCTTAAAACTTTCCTTGTACTGTTTTTTGCCGTTTTTGTTTCCTGCGGTTTTCAGTGATACCTTTTGCTTATTACTCTTCAACATTTGAAAAACATCCATTGGAATTTAACTGATTGTCACCCTCCTATAGAAATGGCAGACATTATAACAGTTCATATTAGAAAAAAAAACTTTAATTTTTTGTGGCTCTCGATTCTTGCAAAAAGAAAAAAAGATGTTGGCAGTGAATTCAGAATTTCGCCATTGACACTTTCAAATTTCTTGAAAGACCGAGCAAAAAAAGAAAAATAATCTCGGGTTGTAAACGTATGTGAACTGCTGCATTCGAAGACGTCGAAAAAGCAGTTTTTATGTGGTTCAGTGATGCTCTTTCAAGAAACCGTACTATTAATGCGGCACTCATTCAAGAAAATGTGAGGTTTCTAAACTCTCTTGGGACATCCCACAACTGGACAACACACCAAAGAGCGTCCCGAAGTGCGATCACTGCATCTGTGGAAGACTGTTTATCCATTGCCAGGGCAACAGCAGGCTCAACACTCTGCTGTGGCTCGCCGGCGAAGCAAACAGAAAAGATCTCAATGGGTGATGCAAGAAACATTGTAAATGCAGAGAACAGCATTACTTGGCCATTTACCTAGCCACAACCCTGCCTGACTGCTGTGTCTGTGTATAGGAGAGTGGCAGATCACGCAACAATAAATAACCTTGCTGTTCCTGTTTCAAGCTGAATAAAGCTGGTTTTGCTAAAGTAACTGAGTCTCAGCCTCGTGTTTTGGGGTGCAAGACAGGGACTTATAGAGCGACCATGATCTTTTAGGATTTGCTTCTGTGGTGCCTCAGTGCACCGCTGTGAGCTTGCTGTTGCCCTGCCCCTTAGAATGATGCCACATGCTGTTACAGAGCAACCTAGCCAGTTACTAGCCATGCCCAACACAAAATTAAGGTAAATGTATTTTAATCTGAATTATGTATTTTTCTTCTGCACGTTACACTCATTGGTTACACATTCAAATTCCTCTTAGGGAAGTCAATTTATTATGTTCAAAAAAAAAAAAAAAAAAAGTGCTATCTTGACTGTATGAAAGCATTTTCACCAGTATGTCGAAAGATATGATATTATGGGGAAACACCAGATAACCTTGCAGTCCATCTTTCATAATCTCATGATCATCTATCAAATTAAACTTAATCAAATACCAAAAAAAAAAAAACTTAAGAGAAACTCTATAAGTAGTGTATGGTCTAAAGAAAGGAGAATTATGTCAGTTAGTAATTGTGATTGTATCACATGAAAAAACGATTAAACCATCTTTTGAATTCTCCCTCAGTGCAAACATCTTGTCAAGGATTCATGACATTTATCAGGGTATGGAAAACAGTATCCATTTTACCACACTTCGGTCTGGAATGTGCAAGAAATTTCAGGCTGTGATAAGAACATTTTCCACTTATCTCTTATACTATCCTTCAAATGACATACTTTGTAATAAGTAATAAGATCGTTATGGACATCCACTGCATGTATCTTGAACTCAACAGGCAATACAAAACTACATCCAGAAAGAACCATAACCAAGTCTCCTGGAATACCCCAAATGCAGGCCAGCCACTATCTGCACTCAGTCCTCCCAAATATGAACCTGCATATTCATTAAGGACATCAGATGAAATAATGGAAGCAGCCACAATAGCAGCAAAAGAGATAGTATAACAAATGAGAAAAGATCAAAGGTTTATAAACTCCCATATTGTGAATGTTGAGTCAGAATAAAGCAACCGTTTTATATATATTACGTGTGTGTGTGAATGCATATGTAATAAATAATTCTGTTTGTACCACACAGGTAAACTGGAAGTCATGGTTTACACAAGGTGTGAATGCAAGACAGGGAACAGCAGCCCCCACGCTTTATAATAGTACCATAGAGACTGCAAAGAGCCAACTCCCTAATTTAACATCTCATCCAAAAGATGCAGCATACTATTTACAATCACTCCCTTTGGTACACTAAACACACTTTCAATGACAGAATTGTTTTTTCTTTTCCTTTCATGAAGTCCTCTAATCTAAGTATAATAGATGATAAAAATGGAAAGAGATTTTTAGAATTCACAAGGCAACTGACCCAGCACTCTATCATATGTCGTCAAATTAGAATCAGTAGTTTACAGAATTAGCCTGTCTTTTGGATCAATTACTAAACTAGAATACCCTGGAAAAAATCAAAACTTAAAAAAATAATTAAATGCAAGGACATGTAACCCTCCACAGTTCTCCACTTCACTAACCAGTGATTTGACAAGGAATCAGACCTAGTTAGCTGTAAAAAAAAACATGGTGCCCCCTAACCATTTTGAATTTAGTCAGATATGTATACCGTATATGGGTGGAGTGGTGGCTCTGAGGCTAGGGATCTGAAGGTTTCCAGTTCAAATCCTGTAAATGCCAGAAGTGACTCTACTCTATTGAGCCTTTCAGCAAGGGCTTTAACCTGCAATCGCTTCATCCTGGGTTTGACGTTAATCTGCACCCAGCCCTGCAAGCAGGTCCTCCAATTTACAGGGAAAACTTGGGTTTGGTGGCAGAATTGGCACTCCAGCCACCATAAAAACCTCACACTGTTCTAGGGTGGTGCTGAAGTGTCACCCAAGTGTCCCAATCTCAGTGGTTTGTCATGTGGTGGGTGTGGCAATGTGCTATATCAGTGCATGCTCCCAACCTCCTCTTTCTTCATATATAAATTTAGCAGATAACTGTTTGTTCAGAAAGATTAATAGTCACAATAAAGTAAATTGTGAGTTCTATGGTGCATTCTGGAATATGCTGTTGTTGCACATACAATTCTATAGTATTTAATGCCGATAATATTGAAGCTTAAAATACTGTACACCTTGTGTATAGTAAGACAAGTGTCTGTCATTCATCCGGCAGTAGTCAACACAGAGCCTCTAGTTACTGAACCTTAAACTTCTTCTTAAATGGAGAATGCTTGTTCAGGGTTACAAACAGACGATGCAGACATTAGCCCATTTTACATGTGCTAAGAATCCCAGGAATTTGTTGGGATTTGCTTGTTCACACATGTCAGGATGGCCTGGTAATTTCTTAGGTCAATAGAATTCACATGTGGAAGTCTCGTCCCAATATACCAGGTGCAGAGGTTGAGGATTCTTTAATGTGCTATTTTTGTGTCTATTTATTTCTTGTATTTTTTAAAATCACGAAAACTCATTCCAAACATCATAATATGGGTGGGAAATTGAAAAACAAAAAAATCTGATACACAGCCACAAGGAACCAAAGATGCACCATGCACTGTTGCATTTTCACATGTTCCAGAAAATAGACAAAAGTCAGATGCTGTCTTCAGGGCTGCTTCCCTGTCACCCATGTATGTTGCTCCATTTGCTTGAATTAAACAGCAGCTATAGACCAGTCTGATATACAGCAGAGTCAAACATTTCATACTAATAACGACAGAAAGGAGGTCCCTTATCTCAGAATCCATGCAATTTTGAAACTTTTTTTTACAACTTGTAAAACTGAAAAACAAAATGATTGGTTTACTTTTATCAACATCAGCATTTCTTATACCTTTTCACATGCTGTCAGATTTCTAAATTTGATCACACAAATATAAACCAAAGGGATAATACCAGGACTTGTCCTACAGAATTGCTAGATCAAGCATTCACACATACTTTTATTTATGTATTCCTTTTTACTATTACTTTGATGACATTGTCATCATAACCATTCTGTACTTCTGTTTTTTCATGGGTGTTTCTATTTTGTATGTTAGGCTTTCACAGGTTTCAACTATGTTTTTGCTTTTTGCTGACATTTTTGTAGATGGGCACACGGCACACACATTATGGGATGCATGGATTTCATTGTGGTTGCAGTGTAAAAGAAGAGGGCATGTTTTATGCAAGGAGTTCCCAAGTTCTGTCCTGGGGAATTACTGTGGCTACAGTTTTCGATTGAAACCAGTTTTACAAATAAATAGTTTGCAGTTCTAAATGATCTGTTTGATTAATTAGTCTTTTTCTTCTCTTATTTTGCATTCAGAAATATATGTTAATATAGGTACATGTACACACAATTGTTGCATTTTTGCCATATCTTTGAATGTTAACTTTATTTTACCATATTGTTTTTAACTCACCTTTTCCTATGGAGTTTACACCCTTAATTGTATACAAATACTGTACTGATAATTTTTGATGAACAGTGCAGACAAAGATGCAAATGCTACTGAAGCAGCTACTTCAGTATGAAATTCACTTGTAAGCTACTTACTAAGAAAAGGTCTAAATGACCAGAACATAAAAAAGAATAAAAGCTTAAAAGGCAAGAAAAATAACAATAATTAATTTCACACACACACATGCTTGCTATATTCATCTCAAAATGTAGCAATCCCATTTTGTCACTTCTGGTTTGATGCAGAAAAAGGCAGAAACTGGAAAACAATAGCTTGCGTAATAAAGGCAAGAATCCAGTTAAAAGCAGAAGGTGATTGGAATGAATACCTGCAGTTAAGATGGTCCACGGGAATGAACTTGAGGTCCACTTTTCTTTTCTTACTAATTAGCACACAAATCAATGTAACATTGAACTAGGTTCTCTGCTTTAACATTCAGTGCTATCTGCACTTGTATCTGTACTGCTTATCACTCATTGTCTGCATTTGGATACAATTTAAGGAGCAGCTTCCACAAAATAAAGTGAATTGAAATAAAAATGGTATAAGAAGTTAAGTGTTTAAAATTATTACAGAGTAAACACCTTTCTCAATTTCTTCTAAATGCAAATATCATAGCACTTTTACACAGGCATTTCCAAACACCTTCCGATGCAAGACTGGACACATCATCAGTGATGTTTCATGGGGTCATCAGGTGTTTTGGGCCTTTCAAACATCATACACCCTCCCACCCAGTGAGAGATGATCAAACTCCAGTTTGTGTCTAGGTGGCCTGTGTGCTCCACGGAGCCACCCCCTCCCCTCTTAATCCAAAGCCATCGTTAAGCCTTCTCAGCCGCTTCTATGATGTTCTTGATGGCCTTCCTGTTGTGCAGTCCTGCAATTCCAAGGATCTTGATGGCCTAGTATAGATACTGGCCTGCAAAACCTCTACAGCCCACTTCATTAGGCTCACATTGGGCTTACCATCCACAATTCTGACGCTCACCCACTAGCCCTTCATACTTGGCTTTCTTTCATCAAAGGCCTCTTCCATCCAATCTTCCCAGGGAACAGTTAATTCTAGCAGGACCATTTGTTTTGTTGACTCAGACCACAGTACCAAATCTGGCCTGAGAGTGGTTACTGCAATGTTTCTTAAAGATTTTAGCTGGCTCCCAAGGACGACCTTCAGCTGCCAGTCCCATTCTGATGCGAGCAGCCCAAATGAAGCGCTATGTTGTGGCCATGACTTCTCCCTTGCTTTATCAAATAGGATCACTTGTTTTGCTGGAACTTGCTCCTTGCTGTTATTGATCCTTAAATACAGAATAAGAAAAGATTATTGAAACATACAAGTGACCCATTGATCTGTGTAACTGTTTGAAATAATGCACCAGGACTGACCTTGTGAACCCCTGCTTTGTACCACTTGTGGACTTTATAAAAATACAACATAAAAAAGATTTTGTAAAATCCTCTTCTAATTTTGTCAGGAAAATTGTACTTTTTTTGTTACTGACTTTAAATGGAATATGCTAAACTGAATCTCATGATCAGTTCCTTGGCTTGGTATAACAAGGACTTTAGGAACCTAATCAAGGACTTTGTTAAATGGTGCGACTCAAACCACCTACAACTGAACACCAGCAAAACCAAGGAGCTTGTGGTGGATATTAGGAGGCCCAGGCCCCTCCCGGGCCCCGTGATTATCAGACGTGACTGTGTGCAGAGATTGCAGACCTATGAATACCTGGGAGTGCAGCTGGATGATAAATTGGACTGGACTGCCAATACTGATACTCTATGCAAGGGAGGACAGAGCCAACTATACTTCCTTAGAAGGCTGGCGTCCTTCAACATCTGCAATAAGATGCTGCAGATGTTCTATCAGATGGTTGTGGCAAGCGCCCTCTTCTACACGATGGTGTGCTGGGGAGGCAGCATAAAGAAGAGGGGACACCTCACACCTGGACAAACTGGTGAGGAAGGCAGGCTCTATTGTAGGCATGGAGCTGGACAGTTTGATATCTGTGGCAGAGCGACAGATGCTGAGCAGGCTCCTGTCAATCATGAAGAATCCACTGCATCCACTGAACAGTGTCATCTCCAGGCAGAGGAGCAGCTCCAGCAACAGACTGCTGTCACTGTCCTGCTCCAATGACAGACTGAAGAGATCATTCCTCCCCCACAATATGCGACTCTTCAATTCCACCCAGGGGGGTAAACATTAACATTATACAGTGTTATTGTCTGTTATACCTGCCTCGCACTCTCTACCTTGCATTTTTTAACTTGCACTGCATTTTTATCACTGTTTAATTAATATTGTTTTTATCAGTATGCTGTTGCAGGAATTATGTGAATTTCCCCTTGGGGATTAATAAAGTATCTATCTATCTATCTATCTATCAATCGATCGATCGATCTATCTTAGTCCATTGGGAACTAAATGGAAAAACCACAAGGGTCACAAAACCTAAGAAGCCTGCTCTGGTCAGTTAAGCTTTTGACATAGGAATTTACAGATTAGTACCTGGAATGACGTAGCTGCTAGCCTACTGGGCAATGTGAATGTCTTATTGTAATGTGAAAAATGTCTATAGGTGCTCATGCTGATAGCTAACATTTGGCATCAACTAAACAGCAGAACTAGTATTGTACTTCCAGTAGACAAATCCTAGTCCATTTTTTTTGTTTCTTGAATTGCAAACACTGTGTTGTTGGCTCTCTTGACACTTGTGAACATTGACTTTGAAGAATCATATGAATGTTGCAACAGCATCCTGAATCCCTGTCATCTACCTTTGGGACTAGTTTCATTTTAGAGACAATTAAAAAACTAAATACCCCTCAGCTGGCTTCAGTATACTGGTTTCCAGTTCATTATTGAATTTTTGTACAGTTTTTACCCCTGAACTATAAAACTCTGAACCTGAACACTCTGAAATAACCATTCATACAGTTTGCCATGTGTAAACCTGTGTGGAACCAGAGATGTTTTGAGGCAAGTCTTTTTGCTACTCCAGAGCCATTTAGTCAGTGCTCATGGAACTTTGTGGATCTGAATCCTAATGTTTGAATAGACAATAACAGTAGTAGACAAAAGAAAACATTCAATATATTTTGCTTCTCCTTTCAAAAAATTTTTTGAACAGTTCAGTATCAAAGCCATTGACATATGACTTTGATATATACTTAATTTCAGGTTGGTTAACAGAGGACTGATAAAGAGGACAAAAAAGAGAGAAAGAGATGTACATGGGAAGAGGTTGTCACGGGAGTTCCTCACAGATCTTTGTGAGAACCATTATATTTTAAGATTAACAATAATGTGTTATGTTGAGATATATAAGAAAACTTCTGAAATGTGCAGAATTTACAAAACTGATGTAAAGTAAAATAAAGAGAAAGGTAAACAATTTAAGTCTTCGAAATTGAAAACAAATCTGGAAAATGCAGTTTAATATAGACCAGTGCAAGATGCTACATGCAAATAAAATGAAAATTAATTATAAATAGAAAATGAGCAATGGAGATTTACAAGAAGTAATCTCTGAAAAGGATTTAGTGGTTTACGTTGATGCAATATTCACAACCTCCAGGCAATGTGCAGAAGCAATTAAATAGGCAAATAAAATTTTAGAGTTATATCATAAAAACTCGAATTGGAGAACATAATGATAAAACCCCATACAGACTGTGTATTTGGAATACTTCTGGTCACCACAATGCAAAAAATACATAGTGGTTGTAGAGACTGTGAAGATAAGAACATATATCTGCATCTATAACTAAAGAGCATGCCCTAATTTGACAGACGAATAAAACTGAACATAGAAGGATACATGGGGACAAGTTCCAGGTCTTCATAGGTATCGATACTTTGATTAACCTAATCTATCAAATTTCCAACCATTAGTGCACTTGTGAACATCAGTAGTGATTAGGTAGAGTTCATTAAATGAAGAAAGGACTTTTTCATATGAAGAAGGTTTTGTTTCATCTAGTAACAATAACTGATTTATGTACCGAATGAGAAAACATAAATGCTTCTCTATCCATTGATTTTCTTTACCAACCCATTCCACCACTTGAGTGTAACAGAGCTGGAATCTAAACCTGAAGCCAATAGTGCAAAGTAAGAGTCAGTCCTGGGAGGGATGCCAGTCTATCTCAAAGCAAACTGAGACACATACAGCAACTTTCATTTACTCTGAATCAGTGTAACCACATTTCTGGAATGTGATAGGAAACCTTTAGGAAAAAAACATGAAAACTACGAAGTTACTTGGACAGAAATCAGACTCTGACCCATGGACTTGTAAGGCATCAGCAGTAACCACTGTCTGGATGATGAATTTGAACTTAATTACAGAGCCTATAAAAATGATTCACCCGATTAGGAGTTTTCTTGTTTTATTGTTATATAATATTGAATCAAAGTAAATCTAATTTTATTTTACATTGATAAACAGGAAAAGATTCTGTCTCGATGCAAACACATTTCTAACAAGCATTCTAAATTAATTACAAATATAAAACACAAAATAATTGACCATGTAAGTGTTCACCCTCTTCAAGTCATTATTTAGTAGACGCACATTCAGCAGCCCTAAATCTGTATACACAGGTCTCTATCACCTTTTCACATCTGGACACTGCAATTTTTCCTCATTCTTCCTTACAAAATTGCTTAAATTCTGTCAGGTTGCATGGGGATCATGAGTGAGCAGCCTTTCTCAATATCCAACCACTAATTTTTAATCAAATTGAGATCTGGACTCTTTCTCGGCCACTACATCGTAATTTTTAATTGTCTTTCCAGTGCAGCTTTGTCTGGAAGACAAATCTCCTCCTAAGGTGCAGGTTTCTTGCAGACTGCAGCAGATTTTTCCTCCAGGATTTATCTGTATTTTTCTGCATTCATTTTACTTTCCGCTTCACAAGCCTTCTAGAACCTGATGCAAAGAAGCATCTCCACAGTATGGTACTGCAATCACCATGCTGCATAGTGGGAACAATGTGCTTTTGATGAGGTGATGTGTTTGGCTGATGTCAAACATGGCATTTAAGGTATGTCCACACTATTGTGTTTTCATTTAAAAATGGCATTTTTAAACCAAATTGATCTCTGGCCATACTAGCGTTTTCACAGTGTTCACAAACGTATTTCCACCCACAATAACATGATCAAAAATGCTTATAACCTAACCATTTGCCTACACTAGGCATGTGCATATTTGGCCGAAACGAGAAGAGGTAGTGCCCTCCACACTAAACATTCGTTTGCAGCTTGCATTTACATACAGACAAGAGTAACACATGACTATAAGGCAAGCAAAGTGACTGAGAAGATGCAATGAGGAGGATCCAATCAGGGAAGGGACACGTAATATGCATGAACTTTTCCTAGTGCGAATAGTGTCTGGGTATTCAAATCTGTTCGTTTTCACCCACCCCACTGCAATTCTGAGACAGCATTTTCAGAAATACACAGCCCTTGAGAACGTTTTCAAAATTCTCATTATCGGGTTTTAATAACTCCAAGGGTACTGTGGACAATAGGTGAAAGTGGAGACTAATGTCTTTGTATTTAAATAAAAGCAGTAGTGTGGACCTAACCCTAGTCTGATTACCAAACGCCTCAATGTTGGTCTCATCAGTCTTTATTACCTTCTTCCAGGTGACTTCAGAGTTACCCATGTGCAAACTCTAGCTGAGGTGTCTTGTGCATTTTTTAAACATTGTATTCCTCTTTCCCACTCTTCAGTAAAGCTGCAAATGGTAAAAAAAAAACCCAAGCAACACTTGGTGTATGCACAACAGTCTCCAATCTTATCCATTGTAGGTTGTAACTCCTTCAGAGTTCTCATATGTGTCCTCCCTCACTAGTCTTCTTCAACAATCACTCAGCTTTTGTGGACAATCTGCTCTCAGCAGATTTACAGCTGTGCCATACTCTTTCAACTTCCTAATGATTGATTTAATGGGATTCCATGGGATATTTAGTGACTTGGACATTTTTTGATATCCATCCCCTGACTTGTGTTTTTCAATCACCTTTTTGCAGAGTTGTTTGGAGTGTTCATTTGTCTTCATTACGTAGGTTAGGCCACAATACTGATTGACCACAAGTTGGACCTTCCAGATAAGGTACATTTGTACCACAATCAGCTGAAATCCCTTGCCTACAGACATGTGATCTCTACTGAACTAATTATATGACTTCTAAAACCAATTGGCTCCAGTGAGGATTTAGGTGTATCATATTAAAAGTAACGATAACAATGCAATCAATCATTTTCTGTTTTACATTTGTAATTAATTTAGACCTTTTTTTACTGAGTTCTAGTTACACTTTGACATTAAGGAGTCTTTTTTTATTGATCAATGTCAAAAAATACTTTTTAAACTGCTGTTATTCAATGTTGTACAGTAAAAAAAAGAAAACTTCCAAGGGAGTGAATACTTTTTATAAGCACTGAATTAACTAATTAAACAAGCTTTACAGACTGAGTGGCTGAGTGGTCAGATCTTTTTTATTTTTGGATCACCTGTAAATGGAAGCTTTTCCTTATTCTTTTGCTATATTATTTTTATGATTATTATACTAGTTGTGTATACTGTATGAACCACCAGGGGGCGCACCACCATCCAAACCCGACAAAGGCAGACGTGGGAAACAAGTTCAGGGCACACGTTTTTATTTTTTACCCATGGGAAATGCCTTCCCCCGTTTCCCACATGTACAGCTCAGTTCCAGCACAGCATAAAACACAAAGCACGCTTCTCTTTTTTCTTCCACTCCACCTGGCAAGCTTTGTCTTCTCCCACCCAACTCTGGCTCCCAGAGTAGTGGCTGCTGGCTCCTTTTATTAGGCACCCGAAAGCCCTCCAGGTGCTTGTTGACGTAGTTCTGGCAGCACTTCTGGGTGTGGTGGAAGTAGTGCAATTAAGGTCTCAGCAGCAGCTGCAGCACCACCCCCTGGCAGTGCCCATGGAACCCAATAGGGCTGCAGCAAACTCCAGCTCCTATGGAGCCCTGCAGGATTCCAAGGCACCACTGCAAGGTAGGGGGGCTGCCACCTAGTACTCCCAGGTAGGTAATGCTCTGGTCCTTCCCATGTAGAGGTGTCCCGGCCGTATGCCACACCTGTTATGTACAACACAAATGGTCTAGTAACACAGAGGAACTACATAAGAAAGGCCAAAGTACACTGTTTTTTCTTAGTCTCTTCAGACCAAGTAACCATCTTCCAGGTGACCTCAGAGTTGACTACGCATGTTTAATATGGGCAGTGACATCCTTTACATGTTCTATAACACTGTAAAGTCTAGTGCAATTTATTATGCCCACCAAATCAAGAAGCTGATTATGAAGACAGTTATCATATGTACCCACAACCCTTTGGAGGTATTAGCAAAGGTAGAGAATGAAGACAAAATTAATAGTCATTAGGAACAATGCAATCTATGGAAATACTTTCAGCAAACAAATTATTCAGCAGATTTATGTCAAAAAATGTTACTTGGGCTCCTTCTTATTTAGGTCTTTTACAGTAATACATCACTGTGACTTGTGACATCCAAATTTTCAAATAAAGTACTATCTATCTATCTATCTATCTATCTATCATGTACTATAAACTGCTGTTGTTCAAAGTGAACGGTACTATAAAATGTTTAATTGATGAGGTTTCTTGGAAACATATGACTAAAATCAGCATATGCTAGCTACTGTACCTATAGAGCCTTCATAGCAAGGTCTAATCCTTACATTCAGCATAGGCCATATTCAAGTCTTCACCTGATGGTGGCCAGAGGGTGGTTGTAGATTGTCAGTCTTGGATTGACTCCAGTGTTGAAAGAATCGATCAAATATAAGCAGCTACCTAGGCAACAATTCATACTGGGAAAATGTTTCAAAGACTATAGATAACACTACTGAGTGGCCTCCGGTTCTTCTTACATATCATTCAGGAGGGGAAATTGAGCCTTGTTCAGACTGTTTGTTGCAAAGATGGGAAAACATTATCAGGAGGTGGAAGGACTGTTTTGAGACAATCCATTACCCAGTAAACGTACTCCATTAAAACAAGTAATGCCCTACTCTTTCTTGTGGATTAAGGTTAATCAACATTTCTAAGAATTCTGCAGTTAGTTCTGTCATCCAAAGTGGGCAAGTCTTCAGAGACAGAAGTGAGTTGGCTAAAGATGATAGGAAAATAGATCACACTTATGGCACACTTAAAACATTTGCCTACACATGCACACTTCTTAAGTTTTAATTTTAGGTAAAAGCTGCTGAAGTATACAAGAGCACTGGGATTTGATAGATGATCTGCTGGACAATGACATACAGCAAATGCTACACTGGAGCTGCTTAAAACCAAACATTAATGTCATGGAGTGTACCAGTCAAAACCCAAACCTAAGTCCAACTGAGCATAAGTGAGATGACTTAAAATTGCTTTTCACAAATGATCCTCATCCAGCATGATGGAGCTTGAGCAATTCAACCATGAATAAACAGGCAAAAATCCCCACTGTCAACTTATGCATTGCTCACAGGGATATGTGAATATGTATGCCATCGATTATGTAGGGTTTTTTTTTTATTTTTAAATGTCTGGATATTATTCACTTAGGCATTGTAGAGTACTTTACACTGATAGTTGCAAAAAAATTCAGTTAAAAACATAATGGTTTCATACTGATAAAATACTATAAAGTCTTACCAAGTCCAAGAGGGTGAATAATTTTCATACTTTCTGTACCTCAGCCTCTTTTTGAATGCCTATGATGGGGTACTTCAGTGAACACTCTTACCACTAGCCCAACTAAAAATGAGTAATAACAATTCTGTTTTCCCTCAAAAATGTATGAGGTGTTTCGTAGGAGTCTGTTAATTTAGACAACATGTCTGGTGGTAAACCTAGTAAAAATATATGACTGTGTGGCATGTCATGTATACTGGAAAAACTTTATTAATATGGCAGCCAAAAACTCTGTTGTTTGCTGCAGGGACCATATTTACATGTTGTAGGAGGCAGCTAAAGGGCTTGAGTAACTGAAATACTGACTGACAGTGTGCTAACTGTCTCTCTCAGTCTCTTACAGACCATTCCAGGGAAATCCTGCCAGGTTCCAGCGCTGCTGCTGATGTCACTTCCGGTTCCGGCATAGATAACATAATTTCCTTTTCTAGCCCCTAAAACCACCATCTTACCTCCACTTAATCAGTTCTGTTGTGGACTCTGGACTATGCACATTGTGATAATAAAAAATCAGCTTTTGCAGCCGGGAAAACAATATTCGGATGGCTGCCCCAAATCTTTATGATTTCTTGGTTTAATTCTTATCACAACGTATTAATGGTTATACCCATGTACATGATATTAAGAGTGGGCATTGCTCTCATAAGTGTGTCTTGTCAAACTGTAGCCAGTTATATAAGGATTCTGATATGGAGTTCTGGTTAAGGCCTTGGAAGCTAATTGGAAAAACAAACAAAAAAAATAATAAGAATTGTATATCAGATGTTATAAGTTGCCTTGGATAAAGGCATTTGCTAAATAATAATAGCACTTGAAGACTCTTGTTCTGTGCATATCTGTGGAACTGATAATATTTTTTGATGCTACGTTCTTAGTAGCTAAGAAAAGAGCTATAGTCTTGTAGGTGTCCATTTGCTTTAGAGCTCCTTACTTGTGATAGTCAATTTTGTATTCTTACCCTTTAGCACTTTTCCTAGACTAATGTTTACACAATTATGTTGACCTTTTTTGTAAGTCACTTTGTATAAAAGCATCTGGTAATTGATTAAATGCAAATGCAAACCATAAAGTCCATTTCACATCTTCCAACCATGATCTCCTATTCACACTCAAATAATTTGCTCCTCAGCTAGGATGAAAAGTATGTAAAAATACTATATTCTTCAGTTTTAAGAATTTGTATGAAACTAGCAAGAAGGCAGGCATTTGAACACATATTGTTTCAGTCTCTGGTTCGGAAGTGGGCCCCAGGTTTTTGGATAAAGCATCTGGTGTTTCATGCTGTCACTCTTCCTCCTCCTCTCTCTGCCCTTGCTAAGATCCATTGCCTTTTCTCTAATTTTCCATGCAAGGCCACTGTCACTTTGCTTTAGTACCTACTATATAGTATGAGTGGTGGGCCCAAGTTATATGATGACAACAGTGACCTACACAGCTACCAAAACAAAGAGTTATTTGTGTAAATAGGTGATGAAAATTTCCCCATTACACCCTAACCAAAGTTAATGTGGGCCATCTGGATGCTAAGCGACTTCTGAGGGTGACACAAGTTTATAGTGTAGTAGATTTTAATTTTTTTTTTTTGAGACAATATAGAGGCTTGCTCAATTCCAGATAATTGGCCTCAAATTCAACTGGTATCATTTAGTGCAGAGAATAATGGGAAGGCAAGGTCACTCTGTTCTAAAGGACAGGAAACTGTGACATGGGAGCAGATTACTGTGTAAGAATGCAGAGACTGGTGAGAAACTGCTACTTTCAATTCTCACGTTTCATTTCAAATGCTATCAAATGCCGAGGCTCTGGATAGGTCTTAGATGTGAATTCTGATTATGGAGTTCCTCTAGGTCCACATAAATTTCCATTCATCAGAGGCTGAGATGGCTATGTGTGATGGCTATAGAACACTGGCTCTTAGTTTCGCAGCAACCTCTTGTTAGTAGGGCTTTGTTGAACCCATACGGTAGCAGCAAGATATAGTAAAACTAAATATGCAGACTTTTTAGGAGATGTAATAATATTTAATTTCTGTAGATGGAGAAGTTGGTTTTTTTTCCTCAAAGACACACAATTACTTTGAAATTATCAGCTTCCTGAACCTCTTCTCTCTCCCTGTGTTTCCCTGCTTTTGTGCTTGTATCACTTTCACTAAGTATCAATTCTTTTAGTTTTGAGAATTTTTGTTTTAAAGAATAAAAGTGATAGGGCACAGTTTGGTTAATTGTTTTTTTTTTTTCTTTTCTTGCACAAGTCATACTTTTGCACAGCCTTGTACTTGAAAGGAAAGATGGCATTGAGCCTGTGCAACATTTATACTCTGTACTTAGGGATTCTTTCATCATTTTGCTTATTGCGTATAAATGAAAAAAAAAAAAAGATCCACTTCACAAAGTAAGTTGCAATTCAGGTTATCTTATGAAACATATGGCTTTTATGCAAGAGTTGGCAAATCACATTGTCACTGCAGTAGGGAGAAACACAGAGAGAGACAGTGTTGATTCCTCGCTGAAATTCTATTCTGTATGCAGAAGAGTGGAAAATCCCAAGGGTGTAAGGAAAGGTAGGTCACACAAGGAAAGCAGTGGCCATACTGGCACAGGAAGAGTATGGTTTATTTATTTATTTATTTATTTTCCCTTGTTTCACTACAGCTGGCTCTTCATTCCCGTTTCTGTGACAGGACTCTGATAAAGGAGTACCGACCTGGGTCAGTGCGCTACATGCCCCGGGCTGAAGGAGATTCCTCAGATTCAGGAGACGACGATACTGCTGTGCTCTTCTACTCCCCAGCGATGACTCTTAAGGACAGGGGGCCGTGATGCGTGATTGGTGGCACCGCTCCACCAGCGAGAGTGCGAGCTGCCTGTGTGAGGCGGAGAGGACAGCCTGGGAGACACTGGAGACGAGCTGTCAGCCTTCATTATTAATTCCCAGCTCTTAATATTTAATGTCAGAGAACTGCAGCCCCCCATGCCGCTGCAGAGTCATCAGACATTCAGAGGACATATCAAGCTGAGTTCCGGAGGCGGGAGGCAGAGGGTGGGGGTGGGTTTGGCTAGATTGGAACAGAGCGATTGCGAGCAAACGAGAGGGAGTGTGAGGGCCAGGACTTGCTGGCTTCAGGATGAGGGACGCTTGACCTGTTCCTGTGTGGGTATTCAGTATTTTTGAGACACATTATTTAAGACACTGAAACGTGCAATAATAATTTTTTGTGGTCAAATATTTAAAAATACATTTTGAGCATTTATCAGTATGAAAAGAAGCAAACACATGAGGCATGCTTCCTAATTATTTGTGATGCCTTTTTCACGGTGGTAGTTGCATTTTCGAATGGCTTGTCCTTCAGATAACAGCTGAATTTTGAGAGTGTGCTTAATCTTCTAACCAATCCACGTTTTTTTTTCTTCCTAACCTTCTATTGTTGGTCCTTGTTCCCCTTGCGGTGCTGGATAAGTCAAAGAAATCAAATCTTTCTAATTACACCTCCTGACCCCTCTATTCTGGATGGATTTCAGGTGCTCAGCACTGGCAGTCCATCCAGTGCAGACAATGATCTTCCAAATTTTTTAGCCTCTGCTATTTGTGAGCTTGTTAAATTCACAAACGGCAGTTATGCATACTGATTCATCTTGTATCTGTCAGCAAGGGCGTTGACCCACAGCGGCCTGACCTGATTTCTACCCTGAAGCTTCATTTTCAAGCCCATCTTTGGTACACTGGTCATCAATGTTTAGTATGCTAGCCATATGAATTCTGTGAAATAAAGACTGTGGGCAACACCACACTTGGTACTATCATTGGTTGTACATTGTGGCAGTTTAGAATTAGAGAGATGGCCAGCACACTATCTACCACAAAGGTAAGCTCTAAAAGCACATAATGGTATAGGAAATTAATTTTTAAAAAATCCACTAGCCGGTACAAAACTGCAGCGTAAATGAAGGCAAGTAGTTCATCTACAGAAGCCACCTCTTTGGCCTCACACCTCATTGCATTCTTAATTTACACTTAACACTTTCACGTGTCAGTCCATTACTCACTAGGAGAGAACTGATTGAGTTTAAATAGTCTGAACGTGTCTGCTTGTGCTCCTTCCAGAACTTTGCTGCAGATTCTCAGGAGAGCTCACTTTTTCACACGTTGCTTTTCCATATCTGTATTGAAATGTCCATGAAAAAAGATAATCAATACCAATACCACGGATGACAAAGCAACAGTAAAAAAAAAATAAACAGTTGTTTTTACAATGTCATTCAAATTACCACTTTCATTAATGCATTCATGAAATCTGAAACATGTATGAGTAAATATTCTTGATTTCAAATCTCCCAGATATTTTCAGGTAATATCTAAGATCTGCCTGAATTGCATCATTTGAACTGGTATTCCCAAACTCGAATCCTCAAGGTAAATATACTTTTATTTGTTAATGCAGGAAGAACATTTCAGTCCAGCAGCCGTAGCATTTTCCACGTTGCTTTGTCTTCCAACTCCCATTAGTTAGTTTATGTATTACTTTTTATATAACACATTGAAATAATAAAGTTTAGAATATCTGAAAAATGTTCATTTCTTTCTTTTTCAAAAATGTCAACAGCTTTTAATATCTGGATCATATCATATGTTTCTGGACTGGCACTTAAAGTTACTTGTGGGGATTACTGTGCCCATGGTTAGGATATTCAATTAGATATTTTTACTTAATTTATTGATGTAGACATACACTGCACCTCCAACTCAGTGTTTTCTCTATATATTTTTAATCTGTCCATCCATTTCCAGAGTTCATGTTTCTGGTACAGAGTCAAGGAGAGAGTGTGTCTATATCAGGTTGTAAGGCCAGAATCAGCCCTGAACGGGACAATAAACCATCGCAGGCAGGCCGTACTCACTCACTTATTCTTGGCTGAGAGCCACAAATCAGCCTGACTGCATGTCTTTGAACAGCACTGAGAGAACAAGTGGCCCCAAGGAATATGCAGAACACAGGGAGAACAATGCAACACCTCTCTCTGCCCTGGACTGTTAAGGTCATTTGTTTCTGCAATAAAACTCTCTGTTCATCCATTTTCTATTCTGCTTTACCCATATCTACAATTGCAGAGAGTCTATCCTGGCAACATTAGGCAAAAAGAAATGACAAACCTCGGGCAAGATTGCAGAGCACACTCATACAGACACCTACACTGGGCCAGACTAAATTCACGAGTTAAAATAACACTTTGGGAGAAAAAGCTCCCCAGACTTAATAAAGACATGCATACTCCACACAGTGCCAGATTTAAATCCGATCTCATGGAGCTGAATACTCAACAAAAAATGCAAATATAAGACAATGTGTACAGCGAATAACAATGCATTGTATCTCCAATTATAAAAAGAGAAGGCAAACTCCTTTAAAAGTAAAGATTTCACTGGTAAAATGCCTAAGATCATCAGACCTGAGGAATTCTTTTTCCTTTTAACATGCTTAGACACACTGAATAACTTACTGTGAACCATAATTCTAACTCGATAAAAAATCCACCTTGATAAAAGTATGTATCGGTGTATCTGTATTTCCATCTGGTTGTTATGACTCTGTTACTCCAACAGTTGGCACATCACATACCATCCATCCATCCATTATCCAACCCGCTATATTCTAACAGAGGGTCACGGGGGTCTGCTGGAGCCAATCCCAGCCAGCACAGGGCACAAGGCAGGAACAAACCCCAGGCAGGGCACCAGCCAACCACAGACATCACATACATTTCTTCTAATAAAATGCATTGCACTTGTCATTCCAACAGATGCTGCATCACAAACATTAGCATTACTTTTACAAATCCCATACTAAATGATGCATAACAGAGACATATTCATTGCATTGGTTGTTCCAACAGATGGTGCATTACAGAAATTTGCCATAATGCATTTACAACAAATACATTACTGTTTGATTGACAAGTGCAATGCATTGAATTACTACATGCATTACAAAATACAGTCCAATAGATGGTGCACTGCAAACATTAACACCGAGGTCTATGCTGATTACCTGTCTTAGATGGATAGCATAGCTGGTTTTGAATAAAAGGAAAATAATGTACAACCTGTATGCTTTAATTTTGGTAAACTTAGTGAGGATTCACATTTATTTTAAAATAAAAACTTTCAGTGTAACCTAAAGAACACACCATCCAACCAGGTAACTTGCCAGGGTCATGGCTGGAAAGAGTAAACAAGTCAGGTCTGCCAGAAAAATTTGAGGTCCAGATTTAAAAAGATGGTATCCTGCAACCCCTGCTGTCCCACCATCAGTAGTCAAGGGCTGTGTCAGAAGGATCAGCTATTAAATCAGTCCTTGTCTATGCTTTTCTGAAGGCTGAAGCTCCCCAACAATCGGTTCAATGAGGAGTTTAAGGCGCTACAGAACAAAGAATCTACTGACTCCAGGTCTACATGGACAGTGTAAAGGTGAGGAAGTGGAGAGCAGAAGAAGGCATGGAGCAGGCTGAAGCATGACAGTGCCACAATGTACTGAAGGGGCCAATAATATTAGGGCTTGGAAGATTTAAAATAACTCCTTATGATAGGGCCTAAGACAGAGAATGGTTTCAGCTCGTCATATAGAAGAGCAATAGTGGAGGAAATGTACTGCAGTAACTGGTGCGGATAAGACAGCAGGAGGAAAGGTTCTGGACTGAAAAAATCTCTGGCAGGCTAAGTCATCCTCATCAGTCCATCCAACTTCATCTGTTGGGACAAAACCAAGACTCAGAAATGTCCTCTGTGTGGTAATTGAGAAACACAGGAGCACATCCTCAGCTTCTGCCAAGCAGCACTGGGGGAAGGTTACTACTGTTGGCGCCATGAGCAGATTATGAAAGCAATAGATGAGGCCACCTCTACTACCATCTTCCATACAGGCACTACCACCCAGCTTGACAGTACAAATGTTTCGTCAGTAGAGGTGAAAAGCTTCAGCAAAGACAGCTAAATTCCTCCTCCTTGGGATGGTGGTGGACTGGCAGCTAGAAGCTGACCTAGGTGTACCATGTTGAGTCAAGTCAGGCTAGACATTGTACTGCTCTCAGAAGCAACAAAGCATGTTAGGACTTACAGGGCCTGAGAATACAGAATGGAAGAGGTGTATGAAAGAAGACTAGCCAATATCAGGATTGCAAACAGGGGAGACATGCGCAGTGCCTGCCAACTGAAGGGGGCTGCGAGGGATTTGCTACTCAGTCCTTCTGTAAGGCTCTCAATCTTCTGGGTATCAGTGGCTCATGCAAGTGGAAAGAGATCTACCACACAGGCAGCACAGAAAATCTCAAAGTGGGTCAGAAGGAGCGATCTGCAGACAAATGTTACTTAAACACACGTCACCAGGGTCACCTGGGCAAAGGTTTTGTGTAAAGTTAAATGACAAGAAACAACCAAAGACCCCAAGAAGGTGACATCAATGACCATGTGTCTATGTGCTTCAGCAGACATATTTTTAACCATTGGCAAATGTTAAGAAGGTGTCTGAAGTGATATAGGCCCAAGACAACTTCAGTGTGCCCTGGTCTGGTTACATCTGTACTCCAAATTGCTTGTTGCATTTATCTTTAAAGAGATCTCGTGACTAGGGAGGTTATTGCAGTAAGCTCAATTCACTGTCATGTTTCTTGAATATTCTTTAATTCTTCTAGAATATAATCTGCTGAAAAGGCTCATTTGCAGATGGATTTATTGCTGTCATGAAGCAAAGACCCCATTCAGCAGCAACGTTACTCATCTTATTGTAGAGTCCCAGTGAGTTCTACGAAAGCACAACCCAGATCGTTATGCTCCCACTAAAAGTCTCTGTTACAGGTTTTCTCTGTCTAGAACACTGGGCTCCAAACCACGTCATTCTTAGTTTCTCCCAGTAGCCTTATCTGAATATAATCACAGTCTGAGAAGTCAAATTCATGGGAAGGGAGGATGCATTTAGCATCCACTCAGTACTGATCAGCCATCCTGTGTTCCATATAGTGCCTTCTCACGAGTGCAGTATCATGTGTTTTACAATAACTAAAAATTAACTGACTTGTAAATTTACATGCAGTTAAGCTGATTTGTGTTTTCTATTAAAACTGAAGCTCTGCATTTTAATCAATTCATTTCTGTCAGCCAAACAAGAAATTCACAGTGCTCTGTACATGTAACTATACAGTGTATGACAGCTACAGCACTGCACTTTATAAAATACTGCACGTGTCAACAGAGGATCACAATCTGAGATAATGGGATACTTTGTATTATTTCAAATAGTGGTTGAGGCTTTGGACTTCAGACCCTGAAGTTCTGTGACCATGAGCAAGTCACTTCACCTGCCTGTGCTCCATTTGGGACAACGAAACGAATGTAACCAATTGTAGCTGAAATGTTGCAAGTCACCTTGGATAAAGTTATCAGCCAAATATTGTCTTTGCTCCAGGCATTCCAGCTGCCCTTCCAAAGGAACGAACTCATGTGAATGTGGGTGAGTGCAGCCCCTAATGGACTGGCGGTCCTGCTTTGTGGCCACTGCTGCCGGGATAATCTCCTGCTCCCCATTGCCCTGCACTGAAAATGGAGCTCTTAAAAAATGGATGGTGTAAATCTCAAGCAAAGGAGTGCAGCGACGGAAGCTGGTGTTTTTTTTAATTCATTCTAACAGCTCTTGTGCCAGTAGATGGCGCTGCAAGCAAGACCAATGCATTCGTCACTTCTCAGCCGTTCCGTGTCATTTTAGGCAGTTCGAGTGGCAGGTTGTGTGTAAATATGGAGAAATGGACTTTGGCACATCGCACTTTTATGGCTGAATGTTGTGTTAAAATCTAATCTTTGATTCAAACACAATGTGCTTTATACAGTCAGTTTGGTTGCTTCCTCCCTATCACGATTTGGTGGCAAACTGGTGCCACTGTTCCAGTTAAACCTGAAGGATAAGTGAAGACCATAAAAATGTTGGCAAACTGTTGCATTTCTCAGTATGTGGGGCTGCAGAGCACCCACTCTGTCCTTCCCTTCAGTCCTTAAGTCGAGGGTTTAAAGAAAATACAATTTAAAGGAGTGGCTAAACTAAACGAGTAAATCAGCTTTGAGGTTTTGTGTAATGAAGCATACAAGGAGTATTGAAAAGCACGGGGGACACTTAAGCATTATCCTCCTTAACACTGACTCACTACATATGCCTCTGCACTTGGCTTCAACAGTAAATATTAAAAATGTCAATTGTAAGAAGTGTAATTAAGCTTTATGACTTTAAAATGTCACTCACACGGCATGAAAGGTGCTAGTCAAACACAGCAAGAATGTTTCACATTTAGAAGTGAGCATCCCTTACCAATGTGGGCCCCTTCATCCATTGTTTGGGACAATCATGGTCACGCAGTTAAATAAGAAATGGAAAGCCACCCATCCATTACTGAACCTGCCTGATCCGATTCCACATTTTGACTTGACTAATATGCTGGCCTTTCAACAGGAATCCTTTCCTGAAGCCTAAATGAGTGTGGAGAGCTCATGGGGGGTGGGCGGGGGTGTAGGCTGCGTGTTTATTCCTTTCGAATTCCTGACGCACACATTCTATAAGCTGCAAGGTCAAAGATAAAGCCCTCGAGGCATGAGAGCACGATGACGGGTGTGGTCAGAAAGCATCCAGCTTGACACCCTTGCTGCGGTAATGTCACAAGGGTGTGTCTGTAAATGTGCCCGCAGAGCGACGGGCAAGGCACAATAACGCTGGTCTCTGCCTCGTGCCCGTTGCCGCAGACAGAGGCCCCACCTCCTTATCCTGAGGACTGTCCTCCCATGTCCCAATGGCGGGTCCACTCTGAAACCGAACCTGTATGCTCTCAAAAATAATTGTTAAAAATAGCACTTTACTGGGTTGTGTGGTCCCCCCATTGAACTGTTGCTTGAAAAGAGACATTCCATCCCTTGTCTTTGCATCTGAAACGGGTTCTTTGGGCTTGGAACAGCCAGCTAATATGTAGACAAAACAGATTTCTAATGTATAGTAGGCTACCGAGCAGTACACTACCAGATGAAGAAAACCTGAACTTAGCCGTTGTTATTGTATGCAGCAAGTGGAAACCCCATTGCTTCGCAAATCTATTTATGGAACATGTTATGTATCTAGAGAAATAAATAAGGGGTCTTTCTGGAACCACCATGTGGATGGTTCTTTTGGGTTCCCCTATGTCAACACTGTGAAGGATCAGGTTAGCGCCTTTATATTTAAGGGGGGGGGGGGGGGGGCATGTGTGCGCCCTGTCCAGCTTGCTTTAACAACTGGTGCTGGCAGGTTAGGCTCCGGCTCTCAGTGAAGAAAGAGGTCTCTGAAAGTAATTGGGTTCAAAGTTTGTTGTAGACCAACTCACATTCTGCTTTTCACGGATGTTTTATACATTCGGATTGCCCCACTACACTTTTACTCTGAGCCCCCCAGAAGGGAGACCAACCCATTAAATATTTTATATAGCGCCCCGCAGAATGCGACAGACTGTCAAAGCAACAGGGTGATTACCACATCACATGACACTCGCACCACAGCAATTCAACGCTGTCGATCATCTCGAGAGCAGAACTCCGCACTACGGGGGGGCATCTGCAGAAAAGATGGGGGAGAAAATAGAACCTCTATGCGGGAGGCATCCTGGCCCGGATTTGAACCTAGGGCTTCACCGCCCACGGGCAAGTCTAGGGATACACACAAAGACGACTTCTAATTCGAGATTGTGGGTCTTTTAAAATGATAAATAGCTCGAGCAATAATTTACCTTTCTCTTTTTTCTTCTTCTATTTTAATGTAGTCTTCCATATTATTTCGCAGTCTACGGCTCTTCCTTTGTGGTAAGAACGCAATTGAACTGTAGCATCCAGCACGGAACAAACCCCAGACTGCGCATTGGGGAAAAAAAATCAAAGCTGGCCTAAGTGCACAAACATTATTTATGACATCTCCGTGTTTATGGGACTTGATTTGCTCGTTAAAATCTTTTATACGTGTTCAAAGAGGGTACAATTAGGTATTCAGAAATGCCAAGACAGTAAATGAATGAGCCGCGGGGTGGGGTGGTAGCAAGGTTAAAGCGGATAATAAAAGCCCCCATCGCGGCTCCGCTTTTTTATCTAAAGGGGTGCGTGAAAATGACACTTTTATTAAAATCCCCTCGCTTATATTTCAATGAGGGGCAATTATCCAGCTGGAGACGGTTAGACATTTAGTAAGCAAGCCGTCCGCGCCCCTCCCGTGCCGATTTCTGTCGCGCTCCGCGCTTGATAATGTTGTTTGCCTGCTGCTGTGAATAAAAGGAGGGCTTAAAAAAAGGGCGATGTACAATCAGATGGATTTTAATTTTCGCTAATATGTAATTAACTTTGCATGGCTTGCTTTGTCTGATCGAGTCCTGCGCCTGTCGTGTGGAGAGACTGATTTCCTGTCTCGTAATTAGATCCAGTTTAGCGCTCGCGGCCCCCCGGTACGGCACTGCGCTCTCGCGGCGGACGGGCCGTGGCCGTGAATTATTTTTCAGAGCTCGTAAAAGCCGAGGAGCACGCCCTCGCATGACAAGAGGATTAATAGGAGGTCTGTGGAGAGGCACGTCAGGCGCTGGGACGCGGCCAGGACCCGGTGCGCTGCAGGTTAACAGACAACTGGCAGTGGCGGCGCAGCGAGCCCTTTTTTCCTTCTTCTTCTTCTTTTTTTTTCTTTTTAATTGAAGCCCACAGCTGGCTGGATATGAAAGACGCGCAGACTGAGCAGGAAGCATTAAATTTAATGCTTTGAGGGCCTTGACTGCAATTGTGCGAAACCTCCCGGCGCTCCTCAAAAAAAAAAAAAAAAAAAAAACCCGTAGGCGAAAACCCCACCTCATAAAACCGTCCCTCCCCCCCGAGCCACAGCGACAGGCGAGTCTCCAAACAAAGCGGAGCGCCGCGCGAAGCTCCAGTGTCGCGTACCCCGGAGAGCTCGGCTCGAACTAGGGACCCAGCCCACGTAGCGCGCATCGGCGGGTGGGTTCTATCCGAAAGAAAAGAAATATATATATTAGTCTTTTGGTGGAGAGACGTTTTTCTTGCTGCGATCGAGCCGCGTTTTACCGCAGCACCTCACGTCCCCATCCCGCGCACTCTGCGCTGTCCCTTTTGTGTTTGCTTTCAAGTGGGAGGCTTATCTGTCAGCTCGCTAAGCTGCGCGCCGTGTACTTTGCGACGCCGCACGCACCCGTAATTATCAATCATTCTATTTACCGGTGGCATTTCGTTATACATTAAACCGCTCGACTATTATACTTAACTGATGTGTGTGCACTTTGGGGGGCAGTACCTAATCGGGCTTATATATTTTTTTTCGCCATTACTCGGTTTTCACCGAGCTTATAATGCACCATTGACCTCCCCAGCCCTTCGCCTTCAGTCTTTGATCTTTCTGGCACACCAGGCTCGGCGCTTCGTGCCAGTGCGCTCGTCCTCTGTGCACTGGAGTGTCTGTCTCGCCGGTACGTTTATCCGCCCCCTTTGATCTGACTAGCTGTGGCCGCCCTCCACATCTTCTGTGTCCCGTGACTTCTCATTTTACCCTTCGTGCTTTTTCTGTTGCCAAGAACCAGAGTCAACTGCTTCGACCTTTTTTTTTTTTCGTTCTCCCCTAGCTGCACTTGATCCATCCCGCACCGATCTGCCCCGCTCCCTATCGCTAAAAGCTATTAAAATGTTGTCGATCTCTCGCGACGGCACTCTCCGTCTCTGGTCTTTGTCCTATCTCGCTTTCGCTCTTGTGTATGATCTCCCCCACCACTACCTCCCCCGATCAGTCTGACCCACTTAATCCCCATAACTCATTTGATGTGCCCGGTCTCCCACTCCGCCTTCTTTGACCTTTCTCCCACCCTCGCTTAATCTCTATTGTGTGATCGGAGTCCGGGAGCTTGGAGACCCCCTCGTTTTTTATTTATTTTATTTTTTGTTCCCTGTTCCCCAGCGATCTCTTCCCCAGTCCGCCACTCTGTTCTCTAAGCCCTTCTGACCTCCTATAATTTAACCACGCTGACCCCCTCTGCACGTCCAATTTACCGAGTTGCCCACTCTTGATTTACCCTGTCTTTCCTTTTCCCCCTCCCTTCATCGCTACGGCTAATATGCCCTGTCTATTACTCATTCGCTCACTCGCGCACGCACACACACACACACACACACACACACTCTCTCGCATTCGATCGCAACCACACGCCCTCTCCCTCCTCCCCCTCCTTTGCTCGCTCGATTGAGCCCCACCTCGAGCGGCGTGCTGTCAAGCGGAGGTCCGCGAGACTTCGGAGCAGCCCCCCCACGGATCCACCCCCCCGGATTTAGTGGAGCGGAGCGCTGTTGTGCGGAGGTCCGGGCGCTCGAAGCCATATTTCACGCCGCCTCTGCTCATTATGCGCATGTGCCTGCGGTAGATGTGAAGCGCCGCCACATTTCCTCGCCTGTCTGCTTACTGTCCCGGGTGCGCGTCCGCATTAAGCCCGGTAATCTCCTTCTCAACAGTACCCAGGGGGCAGACAGCACTTGTGAAGGCCAGCCGGCAGTAGTCGGAGCCATCAGCGAGCGGAGACGGCAGGAAGACCGGCGCTTACTGAAAGACCCGAGAGACATTTCATTTATTTTTTTTTTCTTAGACGGAGAGACGTGTTTATTTTAGAGATAGATCAGCGAAAGAGGATAGAATCAGTTATATTACGAATACAGTGAAACCCCGATTCGTTTAAAAAAACAAGACAGAGAAAACTATGGAACACGTCTGCCAAATCATTCCATTCCATCCAACGGCCAAAACACGGGAAAGCACTCGCATCGTTAGGCGTCTTCCGTCCTAAATGATGATCTCACTGTTTCCAGCGCTGTCGCCCAGCTCCGGCTTATCGTGATCCGCGGTGAGCCCATTAGCGGCGCTTGGCTTCGGCTTACTGATTGCGATGAATTTAGGGCTCGAAGGCTACTACACAAACCGTAAAATATAACAGCCTCACACAAGCAGAGGGGCAATTTGAAACTTTTTTTTTTTCCTTTCTAGAACACAAGAGAATGATGAACGGAGCCGGGAGTGATTCGAGCACTTTAAGGCGGTCACGCTTTGGCTTTCATCATCAGCCCAGGGTGAATGCCATTTCCTAGACGTGATCCATGCAGTGAATGTCAGACAGGTGGTGACAGATGCCACTGACCTCTGCTTGTCACTCATTTAATACATTTAGCGCTAGCATTTGCGGCAGCTTTTGTTCCTTATAATAGAAAAGTAAAATGCCAGCCATCAGCGCGCCGTAGGGTATGTGGGATTTGGCAGTTGATGTACGTAGTTATGAAAGCACCAGCTTGGCATCCAGCCACACCTGAAATAAATCCAGGGCATCCCAGAATGTCAAAATGGGTGTGTGTATTTGTGGTGATAAAGCACACACAAGGGAGGAACAAGTAAGGGAGAGGTCAAAGTGTCATGTTTAAAACCAGCTGGCTCGGAGAGCCATGGTGTTGGGGGTGGGTGAAAGGGGTCTTGCCATCAGTCCTTCAAACTGGGATGGCTTGTCCACTTCCCAAAGTACCTCACTCTTTTATTTACTCTCTCTTACTGTGCCCCGTGTGCACAATCCATTTATAAACATATTAGTGAACTGGAAACTTGGGTAGGCTTTCCTGAAGTCCCCCCTTTTGACCACGTCCTCCATCTGACAGGCCAATAGCACTGGTACTGAATTTACCGTCAGTAAGTGGTTGCATCTATCAGTTAACTTGAAACCGTGGGAGATCCTACATCCCCTGCTCTTCAATCTAATGTACAGAGATTATATCTGCGTACTTGAATCTCCAAAAGGGGAACCCAGCTGTATCAGAACTCCAAGGGAGACACCCCCATCCAGCCCCCCCCCCCAAATGTTATATACATGTAACTAGGCACTGAAAACTACACATTGTGAGGAGAACATTGAAGTCAACAACAATAGACATACTACCAGTTACTGTATTTGGTTCCATTTCTAGTAATGCTTTCAGGTGGTTCATCACATGGTGGGTGTAGCAACGCAATACCAGCGAATGCTCCCCACCTCACTCTCTTAGGATGAGCCCTGGAGGGAAACTTCGGATGCGTCTTCCTTTGTCCTCTTTTTCTGCTTTCTGTGTGCTCCTTTGGATGTTCAGGTTTCTGGCAGTACTAGTCATGGGCAGATTGATGTGACTGCAGAAATACCTGGCAAGAATTGTCTGTGATGCCCCTTCACTCCTGGACACAGGCTTTAATGGCTTTTAGAGGTGGGACTTGACACCAGTCATGAAAGGTACGTGGTTCTCTAATACTTTGTGGAGAAAGTCTTTGCCTACGGCCTGTCCTCCCTGACCTTAACCATAAAGGGGACCCATCCTCCTTGCCGCAAGGATCATGTGCTGCCACATAATGGCATGGAGGTCTTATGACCTCTTACATATAAGCAGGCGTTTTTTATGAATCTTTCACTTTTTTCAAGCACTGACATGGCCCTTCTGAGAAAGATTTTGTTTTGTGTACATTGAATGACAACAATAAGGTTAAACGAGGAAGCCTGGCCTGCTTTAGAACAGGAAATGTGTGCCTGCATGTTCCTTGCAATGCCCTTTGCCGGGTGAGCTAACAGTCTTATTCATGCCAAGAAGTTTTTACCTTCTCTCATGGCAGTACATTTCCTTATCAGACCGATGTGTTTCAGTTTCTTCTACCTTAGATGACAGTTTAAACTCCCTATTCGTTCATATCCTAGCATGGCCCACAAGCTCAGGGCACAAAGTAAAAAACATCCAGTGACTGAATGAACAATTAGCAACTTGTACTTATCCACCAGTCTTCTGCTGACTGGATGTGTTCTCCATGAAGCAAACCAAAGAAGGTAACTTTGAGTGTTTTCAGTCCATTACTATGCATTCAGATGATGTCTTAGTGACAGCAATAACCATTTCAGAAGAGGACAGAGGGGCACAGAGTCTCAAAGGGGACCAATACAACAGTTAGCCTAATAGGGGATATGGGAAGAAACCAAAGTCTATGAAGGAAAAATATGCAAACGCCACATGGACGGTGGTTAGGTTGTCAGCTGAACCCAGATCCCTGGAGATATAAGGGATCAGAACAGTCGTACTGAGAAATAAATCAGAGGAGTAAAAACAAAGTGCTAGGAGTTTGAGGACATAAGGGAATTAAACTGTGCATTGGGGAGCCATTGGGCGTACTCAGAACGGATGTGGGTCGGGTTGTAGTGTAAAGATTATTTTTCTGGTTAGCTAGTATTGCACCTGTGCCCAGCAATAGAGCAAAATGTCTCCTAAAACTCACCCATTCCTGCTGGATAAGGTCCCAGAAGAAAACTGAGGACAAAATGGGTCATATAAGAAGTGATGCAAATTTCCCGTTGACATCCTTAAACATTATATATGTGTAGTAACTATAGCTTGTCCAGAGGCCTATTCTGAAACTGTGTGTAAAATATTTATGCTTTGTATATGTGTAGATGAAGATATATTAGAATGTGGAGCTTTTCGGCACGCCAGAGAATCGTGTTTCTGTTTCTATGTCAAACTGGAGCAAAACCATGAGGAACCTTGAGAGATATTGAAGATTTTAATAGTGCACAACGTCCATGCTGTGTGCTGCACCTTAACTTAACCCAGTGCTGCAGACATTTGTGTGTTTTGGGGTGCCCTGAACTCAGGAAGAAATTACTTCATTAGGCCCCTGACAGTTAATGTGCTTGAATTACTTTAACCACAAGATTCCCACTGCTCTGGCACTAAACAGCCATGCCTGGCCGACGCAGCCTACTCTCTTGGCTAATAGTCTTTAGTAGAAGCTTGCCATATGTTTGAAGCACATGGAGAAGTGGGCTACTGGGCAGAGAAATGGCAATAAAATATCTTAAAGGTCACTGTGGAAGAGACTGGAGTGGCAAAGATGACAATCACTGTGTAGTCCATCTGTCTTTCCATTCTTAAACCAGTTTGATCCAGAGTCTGTGCCAGGGACAAGCCTAGCTGGGAAACAATCCATTTAGGCCAGGCTCTAGGGGGTAATTTAGTTTGGCTAGGCCCCCAAAAAATTAAGGCCAAAGCTCCCACATCCATACTTTTGGGTATAACGTCCCTTATTTGGATTTTTGGGACATTATCATATCATGCACTCCGCTAGTAATTTAAGACGTTTTGCCCCCCCCCCCCCCCCTTAATATTCTGGGCGCAAGCCAGAGATTATTGATCCATTGCAGGGCAAACTCCCCGTTACAACCCAGTCGAGCTGCTAATTAATTTATGACAAATACGGAACGTACAAAAGTCCCTGCAGACAGAGCTCGAGTCGGGATTTGAAAGCACGACTTGGGGAGTAACCACTGCGCCACCTCGCCGCCCTTTGCTGTATCGCGGTGGTGAGCCAGATGCGCTCAGAAATGTGGTGAGAGCCACAGAAGGGGATTATTGACCTCGACTAAGCAAGCACTGAGACTGTTCGCGAGATCGCCGGCAGGCGCGAGCGTCCCCCGCTGCAGCAGCCCTTTCGTCTGTGCGCATTGAAGCTGACGGATCGTGCGGGCGAGAGACGCGCTGCCGCTGGAGGGAGAGTCGAGCATGACGGCTGGCGGCAAACCACAGGCGTCTGCTCCGCAAAAAAAAAAAAAAAGCAATTAAACACAACGGAAAGCCCAAACGCGCTGCAGTCTCACCCGTATTGGGGGATCTTAGACGAACTGCCGTGACTAATTGATTGAATGTGCCGACATCCAGCAATTAGCGCAGCGTCTCGTACGCTCTGGCTAAGGAATGGCTCTGGCGTTTAACGGCGCGGCGAAAGCCGCGTGTGCGGTCTGACAGCAAAAACGAACAAAATCAGTAGGAAGAATCGGACCAAGACACGGCAGATCATTTAGTTCAGGCTCATTTACCTGATAAGAATTATACACGTCGAATCATCAGCCGAGGCTTGTTACGCAAGAGTGTCACAAATACGTACAAGCGAGTGAGCGGCACGGTGGCGTAGTGGTTAGCACCGCTTCCCCACAGAGTATCACATCAGGTCGTTCTCTGTGTAAACAAAGCACGTATCGCCTTATGTGTTCGTGGGTGCCCTTCGGGCATTCCGATTTTCTACCACCTGCCCAAAAACGTGATGGTTTGTTTAACTGCTCCAGTGTGTGTGTGGATGTTTGTGTGAACTGGTGCAACAATGGACTGCCACGGTTGTTTCCTGACGGGATAAGCTCCTGCCCTGAATTTGATTGATAGAGCTAGCATGTGTGGCAATGTATAAATCGATAACTATTTCTGGTTTGAATATTGCATTATGAATTAGATGAAAAAAGTGTTTCCAGCGCAGCTTTAGGACGTGCGGAATAATAACTGAGTATCACTTGCCGGTGAGCGAGCTGTCTAGAAATTGTTTTCATCCGTCCATTTGTCATACCTACTCGATCGGTTTTTTTTAAGTCGTTAGTGGTCTGAGCCATCCCTGACAGGATTGGGCGCAAGGAAGAGAGAACCCGCGAGCCGGGCGCCAATTCAGAAGCGCTGGATAACTTGAGTTCCGTGTCTTTAGGGATGCAGAATGTAAACCAGAGCAGGGAAAGTGTCGGCTCAACACTGGCAATGAATGGACCGGGATTTAAACCTGCATCGTGAAGATGTTAGGCAGCAGCGGCCGAAGGGGCATCGAGATGCTTACACACAGTGTACGGAGATTGAGGAGATGAGAAGATCACTGGAAAGGTCGATTAACCCTTTGTAACATAGCGCCGTCACAGTTGGGTGGCCCATCTATCTATCTATCTATCTATCTATCTATCTATCTATCTATCTATC
>JANRMT010062831.1:30428826-30449599 GCA_026402145.1 Polypterus bichir lapradei
ATCTATCTATCTATCTATCTATCTATCTATCTATCTATCTATCTATCTATCTATCTATCTATCTATCTTCATTAATTGGTTGTTTCTTCTTTAAATTAATTGCAAGGGGAAAAACCGTGCCCATATGTTCACAATCCCAAGCATTTCCTTGACCAGTCACTTTCCAAGCGGACGCAGCTCCCCGTGCTGCCTGCATCGCAGCTGCGCTCTTTTGAAGTTCTCCCAGCGGATAATTCTTCCATAACTTCAGACTGTAATAAATCTTGCGGTCTGCCTGAAAAGGGCTGGGAAAGAAAGAACTAAAGAGAGAAACAAGCTGGCTGTTTACTCAAGCCTGTTCCTGGATTTCTTGGTCTCGTTTCAGCTGAAAGCAAACGTAACGGAATAATGACACCCCCCAACAAGCTCCCCCAGTCCGCCCCCCACTCCCTCGTGTTTTTCCGGCCAGCACGGAGGGCGTCCTCTTTGCGCTCCTCCGCCGCCCCGCAGCGCTCAAGCAGCTCCGCTAGAAGGTGAGCAGGAAAACAGCTGCGAAAAGGGTGCGCGGCGCCTCCCTGGGAAGCCAGGCGTGTAATAAAGTTGAAAAATGGGCTGTTCCTCATCCCATAAATCTCGAAAATTTACAACAGGCCTCCACTTTATACATCGCCGTTTGCAGATTTAGGAGTAGAAAATGTGCTCGTTGCTAAAGATTCGCAAGAGGCCGTTTTTTTTTTCTTTTCGGGCTTTCGTTGGACTTCTCGACGTTCTGTTCCATTAAAAACCTGGCAAATGGAAGCGCGTGTGCTGCTGCTAAAGGAAGCTCGTTTCCCTTTTAGATAAATTCTTCACCTCCCAGCTTTCCCCCAGAACTCCATCCGGCCTTTCCTTGTCCAAAAATAGCCCAAAACACAATAATCGCCGATTCCGTTATGACACTATTTTTGGCCTTTGCTCTATTGCAAAAACATTTCTAAATAAATGGGCCCATTATCCAAAAAACAGAAGGTTGGGTGCTGCTCAGCTGTGTCACTGGCACCACATTTGCATCCAGCTGAGTCATAATTGTTTTTCTTTTACGTTTTGTTTTATCGCCTTCAATTTTTGAAGGAAAAAAATAGCATCTTCTGTAGAACTGGGTGCTTGGTTACAACTAAATATAAGACCTTGCTACAAAAAACCAGCATTTTGATAATGAGGGTCTGTCACCATCAGGGGGTTCCTGTTCTTAATCCAATGCTGCCGATATAAAGCTCAGGACCCCCCATAAACAATGAATTTGAAAAGCAGCCCTAGAACGAATAACATTGATAAATGATACAGTATGTGTGCATTCTGGACATTTGACATAAGTGAAGATAAATATGGGCACGCAGCCCACATTCGTAAAAATGACAGTTCTAAAATGGCTCTTTGCTGGGTTGTGTGGTTCCTCATAGAATCATTAGTAGATGAAGGGCCATTTTCTTTCTATTAAGGGTGCTTTACATATGAAAAGAATGCTGACAACGTTCTTAATATGTGGACGAACAGACATCTTTAATGTATAATAGGCTACCTAGCAGGACACTAACAGATCAAGAACACCTGAACTTAGCCTACGTTATTGCGTGTGGCAAAAATCCTTTTAACATCGGGGAACCATTAGTGTTTCACAAATCTGTTATCATGGAATCGTGGTGCAAAAGAATACCAAGAGAGACGTAAGAGGGGCAGCGACAGCACAGGGTGAACCCCCTTTAATAGCAGGTCTCTTGGTACAAACAAAACAAGAAAATCAACGACCAACGCCTGGTTCTGGTGACTTGTCAGTTTAAATACTCCATCGGCAGAAGAGGCGGGGCTTCTGGAGGGTGGGTGGAAGTGACATCAGCGTGCGATGACTCTGTGAACGCAAGACTGAGAGATCTGAGTTACAGCGCCAACCTGTGGTTCAGAGTGGAACTACAGAATTTATCAAAGCCCTGAAGATCCATCCATCCATTATCCAGCACGCTATATCCTAACTACAGGGTCACGGGGGTCTGCTGGAGCCAGTTCCAGCCAACACAGGACGCAAGGCAGGAAACAAACCCCGGGCAGGGCACCAGCCCACCACAGAGCCCTGAAGATACCCCCTCCCAAGTACGAGTGTGTTAGACCCGCTATCTACAGGATCTGTCACAAATCAAATGGATGGTTCTTTTGGGGACCAAAGAGGGTTCCCCCATGGCATTTCTTTAAATAACCACTTTTGCACCTTTCTTCTAAAGAATGTATTTGCATCCTGGTAAAACCATAAAGGGTTGTCAGTTTATATCAGGTAACTCAGTTTGTGGGTGTTTAATTAACTAACATGGTGTTCTGTATTTTAATAGATTCTTTTTTATCATTTGGCACTGGAGAGTGGTGATGAGCTGCAAGTTGATCAGACACGTCAGTAAGAATGTGCATGTCACCATATGATGACTACTGCAGGTCAGCCTGTGCATCTCTAGTCATCTGATGGCTCAGCTATGATAAGCACTTGAAGAGTAATATTAGCTCTCAGGCCAACTGCCCTTGTGAAAACAATTTGGGGGCTTCTCTACTGCCACTTAACACACTGGGAAAATAGTCTAGCGTTTTCCCCCCAAACTGCTTGGATTCTCTCTCCATACTGTGCCCTGAAACTATTTGTCTTAGGAGCCCCCTATGCACCCCAAGTAGTTCTATGCAGAGCTACAAATTATTCTGTTCAATAAGCTGCAAATTATGAGTGGCAAAAAGAACAACAGGCTATTTTTGAGGCTGTTGAAGAAACGAAGTTAGTTCCTATATC
The DNA here is from genome assembly GCA_026402145.1 of Polypterus bichir lapradei. Classification (NCBI taxonomy): domain Eukaryota; kingdom Metazoa; phylum Chordata; class Cladistia; order Polypteriformes; family Polypteridae; genus Polypterus; species Polypterus bichir. The sequence goes on from JANRMT010062831.1 coordinate 30,431,606, forward strand.
TTGGAAAACATGAAGGAGCTGAAGTAGCCCTGTGTGAACATGAATTTGCAAAAAGTAAAGTAGTATAAGCAAATTCTCGTCTGAAAAGCGAACGGTTGTCTCGTAATCTTTCTTTTATGACCACTGAGTCCTCATTAACCAATTCAACACCATGTTTTGTCGTTCGGAAGGTTGCCGGTTTGAATCCCGTAATGCCAAAAGGGACTCTGCTCTGTTGGGCCCTTAAGTAAGGCCCTTAACCTGCAATTGCTGAGCGCTTTGAGTAGTGAGAAAAAGCGCTATATAAATGCAAAGATTTAAATTATTTGTCAGCATGGCATTAACGTTCACCTGGGTACATGAACAAGCATGGCATTACCACCAGATATTCTTCATATCAAATGCTGGCAAGACAAAATGGTTCCTCTAAGCAAATTTATGATGGTGGCACAGTAGAGCAGAGCTTAGTGCCACTCCATTACAGATCCAGTGGTCTGGGTTTGATTCCCATGCCTAGACGTTGCTCATGTGGAGTCTGCATGTTCTCCCTGTGCCTCTGTGGGGTTTCATGCGGGTATTCTGGGTTCTCACGAATGTCTCCAATGATGTGCAGGTTAGGTTAAGTGTCAGTTTCAAATTGGCCCTGTGGTAGACAGGCAGACAGTCCTTGTCCATTTCCTGCTTTGCACCCAGTCCTGCGTCTCTGTGAGCTTGAACCGAATTAAGCAGGTCTGAAAATTATATACTCTGATACATGATTAGAATTAGAGGCTTACATTTGGAAGTCCTCAAAAAAATGAAAGGAGCTGGCGTAGTTAAAGTTCATTTATTTTAGTTTCAGGTGACACAGTCATGAGGGATTCTGCACGGGGCGTCATTTTTTTAAGCTAAAGAGAAACTATTTTCTAAAACAGATTTTAGGCAGAGGAGGTGATAGACTGGCATGGTAGTTAGTAATTCTTTCTCATAGCTCTAGCTGGCCCAGTCACTGGCTGTGCTGAGTTTGCATCCTCTCCCTGTGAGCTTTATCTGGTACCACTTACATTTCAAATCTATGGATGTTATCCCTTTGGCTGATGCCTTCCTAACATCTGCAATCTTTTTCCAGTTGGGGTCCAGGCAGGTGAAGTGACTTGCTCATGGTCATGCAGTGCCAGTTTGAACCTACACCTCAGGGTTTGCAGTCCAAAGCCTTCAGCCCAACGCCACATTGCCTGCTAGTTGGCTAAAGTGGTGTGTGTGTGTCCTGTAATAGACTGGCACCCCATCCAGAATAGGGAGCTGCCTTGCTAAAGATGCCATAAAGATAAACTCCAGCCCCCCATAGCCCTTAAGTAAGTGAGTTCAGCAAATGGATAGAGGCAGTTTTATGGGCTAAGAGTGTAGCAAAATATGCCCAGAACCTGAGGTTTTAGTTTTTTTTGAAATGTTTCTTTTTTTCAACAAGATGAACACCCACTCCAACCCCACTGACAGATTTTCACCTGCATCACAGAAGCGCCAGGCACAATTTCAAAACAAACCATTTATTCAGTACGAGTCTAAAGCCCTTTGATTGTAAAATCTACATGAAATGCCTCCAAGTAACTTCCAATCAGCTTCTAATGGAGTTGACATTTAAAATCAAGTCCCCCAGATTATTAGCACACACCTAAAGCCTTGCGCCTTTAAAAATGGAAGAGATGATTATTGGCTGTAACAATATCCCACCCCCCCCAGCCGCCCCTTCCCATTCGGAATGCTCTTAGGTAAAGTCTGATTTGCAATATAATGCATTGTATGTGTCAAGGTAACCAGATCGATCTGTACTGGTGAGTATGAATATTGTATGATCTTGCATTTCTCAGCAGTTCCTCATTTATTCTTAATGTCTTACACTCCCCAATTTGGGCCAAGTGCCTAACAGGGCAGCAATGGCTGCTGGAAGGGAGGGGGGGGGGGAGAACATCTGATACTGACAAGTGTATTAGCATAAAAGAAAGTGTGGCCAATTCAGCATATCTGAGAGACAACGCGCAACGGGTTTTGGGTGGCACAGCCGCAGAGTATTGAATTTCAAGCCTTGCAAGATTGAAATTTCTGACAGATTAAGCCAAACGCTGTGCGCTGGGATGGTTCCAGCGGGCAGAAGGACGCAGATGAGCGAGTTTCAAAAAAAAAAAAAAAAAGGCGGGGGGGTCAGGATTTAGCCACAAGGACAGATTTTTAGCAGCTGTTCCTACCGCTGTTAATCTGTAAAGCCTGCAGCGTGCTCAGCAACAGACTTTGCGTTCTTCTCCACACAGCTCTGCGTTGACCGTGCTGAGCCCACAGCGACCGGCACTTGTCATCTGGAGCTGCCGAGACGCTGGCTTTGTGTGGAACCCTAAAGTTTTCTGAATTCATATTCTTTATCAGGTATTTCAATAAGTTTTGTGTTTACCATGAAAATCAGCTATGAATATGCCTGTCCCCTCTAACTGAGCCCAGCTGTCCTTAGTGTGTAACTAGGCCCCATATCCCATAATTGCACAGGCCTGCTCTTTCTCAGCCGTATAATCTGTCAGACAGGGGCTGAACTGCCCAAGGGGTGAGACCCCCAAAAATAGAACGGAGTGCAGGAAGTCTAACCAGCGCTAAAGAAAGGGCTGCCTGGTTAAAAGCTGACTGATTTATAGGCTATCTCAGGTCCATGGTGAGTGTTCACTGTTAACCTGTCCTGAGTGTCACTAAGTGGCTCAGTGGTAATAATAATAATTAATTATATGTATGTAACACTTTTCTAACCTACGCCAAAATGCTTTACACAGAGAGTGGGGAACAACTTCAACCAGCACTAAAGTGTAGCATCCATTTGGGTGATGCATTAGCAGCCATTTTTGAGCCAGTATGTTCAGTAGACGTAAAGTATTAGGTGATTAAGTAGTGAGATGGTTAGCCAGTTAGAGACAGGGGAAGCCAGAACGGACAAGACAATAATGGACAGTTTAGCCAGGGAATCAGGAAACACCCTAGTCTTTCTGAGTTTTATGGACAAAGAGAGTCAGGATTTTAGTTTTACATCTCATCCACAGTGTCGCTGTCACTACATTGAGACATTGGGTTCCGCACAAAGACCACATTGTAAGCGCCTGTCTTCTGCCTACACCAACACCTTTCTCAGCAGCATCCCAAGCTTTTCCAGGCCCAAAGTTACTTAGCTGTTCTGAAGTAAAGATGGAATGGCTGCTGGTACTGTAGTAGTAGTAGTAGTAGTAGTGTTGCTGTACAGAGTATAATGAAATTAACGCACACCTAAAGCCCTGCGACTCTAAAAGTGGAAGAGATTATTGGCTGTAACACTATTCACTCCCCCACCAGCCTTCAGAATGCTCCTAGATAAAGTCTGATAAATTATAAAATTAGGGGGAAATAGACCCTATATTACAGGTGGGCAAGGAACCCATTGGGTTACATACTAGACTTGGTGTTATGTTAGCCTGGAGGGTTCCTGCATCTTATCAAAGCCAGTCCTATCCTTTATTACCTGACTGGTAGCTACTGTGTACTGGTGAAGGAGTACAGCTAAGCAGAAGTCCTTGGTGGTCCTGGGGAAGTGGGCACCAACAAAGGAAGCCTCTGGGCCTGGAAGTATACTATTGGGATGGGCTACACTCTCAGGGTACAAAGAGCTTTGAGCTTCCAGTCTTACTGGTAATAAGAGAAAAGGGAAAATGAAGATAAGGAAGAGGACTGAAGGAGTGGATGTAGACCTGACAGGAATTACACATGCTTTTTGGTTTGTTTTGTGTGCATAACATTTACACTTAATATTGTCAAGTGTTAATAAAGGCAATAAAAATGAATAACAGTTGGGGTCTGAGATTGAAAAAACATTTTTTAATGTATAAGACATGTTGAAGTTAGTTGGAGTGTGTACAACACACTTCCACCAGGGACTATGTGCACGATAAGTGTGGTGTGAAGTTGTCGCCATCTTCTCAACAGTCAACAAGCGTTGGATTGTAGGAATTCATTTAGAGCACAGATCAGTGGGAGGAGTCTGGCAGGAGTCACTGTTCTTCTCCCTTGTCCAAGAAGGAAGCAGACAAATGTGTCACACCCCTAGAACCAGCTGTAAACCCCCCAGCAATGTTCTGTTATTTTAGTTCCTGTAAACACACTCAGGTGGTCACATTCCTGACACCAGATATTCCAGTGAATTCCCACACCCCAGAAACATGGGCGTTAGGTTGAGTGGCTTATTATTATCTGAGTATGGGCCTTGCAATGGACTGGCACCTGTCCAGAACTGGCTTTGTTTGTTTTCTGAAAATGCCCTTTTCCACTACTGTAGGGGTGTGTATATTTTCTTTCTTTCTCTGGCAAGAAATCATTCTTCAGGGCCCCAGCCCTCCCCAATTCATACCCTAACGCAAAGCGGCTGGCCACATACCCAAGGTGTTCAAATCAGAAGTGGAGTTAAAGGAGATCTCCCTCTGCCCAAAAGCCAGTCGGGTTTCTTTCTGCGAGAATGCCTCTTATGTAGCCATAGGCTCTCACTCACTCTCTCTTGCAATATCTATAAAAAGTGGATGGATGTACCACTTGGCTGAATTATAATAAACCTCTCCAATATAGGGTGGTGCAGTGGGTAGTGCTGCTGCCTCGCAGTTAGGAGACCTGGGTTTGCTTCCCGGGTCCTACCTGCGTGGAGTTTGCATGTTCTCCCTGTGTTTGCGTTGGTTTCCTCCCACGGTCCAAAGACGTGCAGGTTAGGTGTATTGGCGATCCTAAATTGCCCCTAGTGTGTGTTTGGTGTGTGGGTGTGTGTGTCCTGCGTGGGCTGGCGCCCTGCCCGGGGTTTGTTCCTGCCTTGCACCCTCTGTTGGCTGGGATTGGCTCCAGCAGACCCCCGTGACACTGTGTTAGGATGTAATGGGTTAGATAATGACTAACTGACTGACTCTCCTCTATATGAAAATATGGATCCCTCTAGGTCTATGGCAGATGGAAGGGATGAGGTGATGGCTATTCGAACGTCTAATTTCTAACACAATTACAGTATTTCCACCAATTAAGTCCACTTTCTTAGTTCTTACTGAAAAAAATCTGACAAACAGGAGAAGACCATTCATTCCATCCAGCTCGTTTGGTTTAACATCAAAAGATTCGCTTTATGCGTAGACTGTTTTTGATTGATTAAGTGTTGTGAGTTGAAATCCTGTGGCCTCAAGTGATGAGCGGCATTAGTTGTTTTTTGTTAGCTTTTTTTCTTCGTCTCTTTGAGGCTGAACTTCTCCCTTTTATTCATTTGTGCTGACTTGCTGTATGGGTAGCCCTGGTGACCAGAACATCCTGGTCATTGTCTGGAGGGAGATTTGTATGTTGTCTGCTTTTCTGTGTGGCATTTTCTCCGAGTCCTCCTTTTTCCCTCACACCTCCCAAAGACATTCAGCTTAGGTTAATTTGCAACTCTAAATTGGCCCCATTGGTGCATGCATGAATAGAGCCTGTGATGCCTATTCATTGCACACAACATTTTCATTTATATTCTTCATCCGTATATTATTTCTGATAAATATTTGTAATGAACATGTATTATTCTGCTGTCCATCTATTAAAAGATTAGTTTTGTGCAAAGAAAAAAAAAGGGGGACATGAATGAACTATCCCTTCAGCTCATTTGGTGAACCTTCTTACTCCAGATCATGAACATTCAAGGACACCAGAAACAGGACAGGACCCAGCCCAACACTACTCCATCACAGGGAATATTTACACAACCACTCTGCTAAGTCATACAAGGCCAGATTAGAATCTCCAACGCAGGCTAACACACACGCCTTTGGGATGTGAGAGGATAACCTGAACCAATAATGGTGAGATTTGGTTTCTTCTGAAGATGTGAGGTAGCACCATTAACAATAGTGCTGCTGTGCCAACCTGAGGAAGCTGCAATTTAGGCCAAATTTTTCCAAAGACGTTATACTAATGGGATTATTGATTAAATGTAAATAACTAATGCTCTTCAACAAATTCAACAAAATGGCTCAGTGGCCCGAGTCAAAACTCTAATTGGCTACAGGCTACATAAGATCATGACTGGTATGGTAATACCTTTAGGGAACCATGACAACTTGGAATTATAATTAATGCACATTTCTTTCACTTAATCCTCAAAAACAGACTTCTCTGGTTTTAGAAAGGATAGAAAATCCCTCCTTCCCAAGTCTGGAAGAGACTTGCCAAGGTGAGTCAGACTGTAAACACCCGCTTGCCTTGTCCCTCTTCTCTGAGACTGTCTTCCTTTAGGTCTACAACTGTATAGCTGAATAATACAAAGAGCATGACAGCCATCTCCCTGTGGCTTTCTCTGGCTAGTCAATGAGGAAGGGAGGGATACTTTAAGTCGATGGGATCCACACCCGTCTATCGTGTTAACCTCCATGAGAAGCTCACAGCAGCATGGACTATCCCTCCCTTCCTCATTGCCTAGCCAGGAGGCTTGGGGCCAAACATGCCGACTCTGTGTAGACGGAGTGTTCCCGAATGTTCCCTACTGTGTGACCTTTGACAGTACATGCTGGCACTCAGGTGTCAAGAGTTTTTATTTTCTTCCGTAGTGCTCTCTGCTAGCATTAATTATTAAATATAAAGCAGGTCAACTTCCAAGGCTTGTTTTGCCACAGTGCATTAAGTTGCAGTAAGTAATCCATTAGGTGAGTTAAAAGCTGTTGCTTAGGCCCATTGGTACAAGAAGGTGGTCATCTCCGCCTAATCTCTTTAAATGATGTCATCAAATTCCAGACGTCTGCTTGGACTTAGACAATTATTACACCAAGGCGCAACAGAATTACCGCTTAAAATGATACAAGCTAAATGAACACTGTGAATGGCTCGTCAGAAAATGGCATTGTCACGCTCCATAACTACCTCGTTTTGCTCCTTGTGTTTTGCAGTGCTCTTCCTTTGATATACTCCTCCGTTGTCGTGTCTGGCAGCTGCAGGCATTTTCTTACTTGTTGGTATTAGTACCTGAGCTGCAGGTAAGCTGCTTCAATCTGGTGTCAACCAAATGGGAACAGAAGGTGATGGAGAGCAACAAATCAGTGCAGATAAACAGAACAGTAGCTCATTGGGAAAAATATACATCTTTTTTTCTATAAAGATCTGAATTTTTACACAACTACCCATACGAAATTCTGCTTTTCAGACTATACTGTGCTTTGGTTAGCCATAATTCCAGTCCTTTTTTTGATTGTAACGTGATGACACTGTGGGAGTATTCTGTATTTCTCTTTTTTATGTCCTGCTCCATATTGTGATGGAGCGACTAATGCCTCCCATGTAATTTTGCATGGGAGCCCCTTGCTTCAGGAAGGATCATCCACAGTAAACAGGTCTGAGGCGAGGAGCTGGGCAAAAAATTATTTACAGTTGACCTCCTTCAGTGTTATATTAAGTAAACCGGGGTGGCAACGCTCCGCTTGGACGCAGGCCTGGAAGTGGTATTGGATTGCAAGTGTCTAGCGGCCTCTTTACCCACATAACCTTGAAATGGCTATGTGAAACATTATGACATCTGCTCAAAATATCAAAGAATCTGACCTACCCCACCAAACCCTGAATGACTTCAGCGATCTCATATGCCATCTTTCCTCATCGTTACATTTGACATGGACTCCTGCCTTGACTGAGTGCTGTCCACTATGCTTCTTGAGTGTTGTAGTTTTGTAATGAATGCTTCATATTGTTTTGTACTGCTGCAATAAATGTACCAGTATTGTCAAGTACAGAGTACAATAAAATTCTTACTTGCCAGTCCATCTAAGCAACATGCCGCGACTCTCTACCACTGTGTTAAACAAGAGAGAGGTTAGGAACATGTGCTGATACAGCTACCCACCATATGACAAATCAACTCAGGATCCCAGATTAGGTTCTGAGTGCAGCAATGCAACGAGTGACACCTCAGCACCACACTACGGTAGTTCAGATGGAATGGAACAGTGTGAGGTTTTTTATGGAGGCTGGAGTGACAATTCTGCCACCAACCCCCAGGTTTTTCACTGCACATTGGAGGGCCTACGTGCAGGGCTGGATGCAGATTAACGTCATACCCAGGACAGAGCAATTGCAGATTATGGCCTTGCTCAAGGGCCCAACGAAGTAGAGTCACATCTGGTGTTTATGGGATTTGACCTGCCAACCTTCCGATTACCAGTGCAGATCCCTACCTCAGAGCCACCACTCCACCCTTGATAAACAAGAATGTAGTAAAATTTATAACTTTATTTTATGTGATAGAAAACACATATCATCTTACTGGACGTACTCCCTATCCCTGTCTCTATACCACATGATCAGTTTAACTCCCAGTGTATGTTGAATATTGTTTTCTGTCTTGTAAGGTTTATGGGATGTTGTACACTCACCTCAAACTTTATCAGGTACGCCTGTTCAACTGTTTGTTAACACAAATATGTAATCAACTAATCACAGGGCAGCAACTCAATGCATTTAGGCATGTATATATTTCAAGAAGGAGACCTGGGTTCGCTTCCCGGGTCCTCCCTGCGTGGAGTTTGCATGTTCTCCCCGTGTCTGCGTGGGTTTCCTCCGGGTGCTCCGGTTTCCTCCACAGTCCAAAGACATGCAGGTTAGGTGCATTGGTGATCCTAAATTGTCCCTAGTGTGTGCTTGGTGTGTGTGTGTGTGTGTGTGTGTGTGTGCCCTGCGGTGGGCTAGCGACCTGCCCGGGGTTTGTTTCCTGCCTTGCACCCTGTGTTGGCTGGGATTGGCTTCAACAGACCCCCGTGACCCTGGAGTTAGGATATAGCGGTTGGATAGTGGATGGATGGACGGATGGATATTTCAAGACGACCTGTTGAAGTTCAAACTGAGCATCAGAATGGGGAAAAAAGGTGATTGAAGTGATTCTGAACATGGCATGGTTGTTGGTGCTGGACGGCCAGGTCTGAATATTTCAGAAACTGTTGATCTACTGAGATTTTCACACACAACCATCTCTAGGGTTTACAGAGAATGGCCCAATAAGTGGAAAATGTCCAGTGAGCAGCAGTAACTCATATAACCACTAGGTACAACTGAGTTATGCAGAAGAGCCAACAAGTTGAACCTTGAAACAGATGTGCTACAGCAGCAGGAAACTCACCGGGTGCCACTGCTGTCAGCTAAGAACAGGCAACTGAGGCTGCAGTTCACATGGGTACACCAAATTGGACAACAGAAGACTGGAAAAACATTGTCTGCTCTGATGAGTCTCGATTTTGATTCCGACTTTCAGATGGTAGGGTCAGAATGTGGCGTCAATAACATAAAAGCATGGATCCATTTTGCCTTGTATCAATGGTGCTGGCTGGTGGCAGTGGTGTAATGGTGTGGTGTATATTTTCTTGGCACACTTTGGGCCCAGCTGAGCATTGTATAAGTGCCCCAGCCTACCTGAGTATTGCTGCTAGCTATGCCCATCTCTTTATGACCGCAGTTGTACCCATCTTCTGATGGCTACTTCCAGCAGGATAAAGCACCATGTTACAAAGTTCAGATCATTTCAAACTGGTTTCTTGAACATGAAAATTAGTTCACTGTACTCAGATGGCCTCCACAGTCACCAGCTCTCAATCCAATAGAGAACCTTTGGGATATGGTGGAACAGGAGATTTGCATCATGGATGTGCAGCTGACAAATGTGCAGCCACTGTGTGATGCTATCATGTCAAAATGGACCATAATCACCGAGGAATGTTTCCAGTATCTTGCTGAATCTATTCCACAAAGAATTACGGCAGTTCTGAAGGCAAAACAAGGTCTGAACTGATACTAGCAAGGTGTACCTAATAAAGTAGCTAGTGGATGTATATTATTTGACTGTTTTACTTTTATTCAGTTTTTATTTACTGTTGATTTACACATTGTTTAATTTAATTCTGTATGACTTACAGAAGTGCAATACCTACATTCAGAATGAACATCCAAATAAACCCAAAGTACAAAAACAGTGCATAATTAAAGAAAAAAACAATAATACAGTCAGGAGAAGAGTTCAAGGAGTAAAACAAATTATCATATAAACAGACAGCACAAAACAAAGTCAAACAAATGGGTACATTTCCCAAATACAATAATCTTAGAGATTAACAAACAACTTTATATACTGTACATAAAGTACGAGCTACATTTTCATACTCAAAAGTGGGTGCTTTATGTGTAAATGTAAAAAAATAAATGATCAAAAGTCAACTAAAAACCATCAATTAGCCAGACTTTCATTAAATTAAATGGTTTTGGTGAAATGAAACAGAGAAGAATATGTAAGTGTGACATCATCCACCTTAATAAAAAGGATAACTGTCTGTGTGTCTGTTCATCTGTGTGTCTCTCTGGCTGCTATGTCTCTGTCATTCTAAAACATGATGCATCACAAACATTTGTAGTCTTAAAATGCATTGCAATTGTCATTCTAACGGATGGCACATCACAAACATTAATACTACTTTTAATAATCCCTTACCAAGTGGCATATAACAGAGACATAAGCATTGCATTTATACTTTCAACAGATGGAGCATCCCAAACATTAATACAATGGGCAGCCATACCACGTGTACTTCAGAACGTGTCATTCCCCTAAACCTAATCATGCTTGGGCCCATCCAGTACTTAGATGGGGGACCATTTTGGAAAAGTTTAGGTTGCTGCTGGAAGAGGTGTTGGTGAGACCAGCAAGGGGTGCTTACCCTGTGGTCTGTTTATGGATCCCAATGGCTCGGTGCAGTGACAGGTACACTGTGCTGTAAATATGGTGTTGTCCTTTGGATGAAATATAAACCTAAGGTCCTGGTTCTCTGTGGTCATTAAAAATAACTGGGCATCTTTTGAAAAGAGTAGGGTTTATCCCAATGCCCTGGCTAAATTACCCATAATGGTCTTGTCCATTTTGGCACCCTAATCATCTCCTGTCTGTAATTGGCTATATCTCTTGCCCCTTTACCACCTAATAGCTAATGCGTGGTGGGCATACTGGTGCAATAATGGCTACCATTTCATCATTCAGGTGGGTGCTACACATTGGTGGTGGTTGAAATGGTTGACATCTTATTGCTTTGAGTAATGAGAAAAGTGATAAATAAATGTAATTTATTATTATTATTATTTTTTTTTTTATAAATTCCATAACAAGTGGCATATAACAGAAACGTATGTATTGTATTTGAAATTTCAACAGTTGGCTCATCACAAACATTAATACAGCTTTTATGAATCTTTTATCAAGTGGCAGGTATCAGAGACATATACATTTGTATGAAGATATTTTATTACTGCAAATGTTTGTGATGCTCCATCGGTTGGAATGAAAAATGCAATGCATTTTACTACTTTCTGCAATAGATGGTGCACTGCAAACATTAACACTGAAGTGTATGTTGATTACTTAGACTTCAATCCATCTTAGACGGGTGGCACAGCTAGCAATTTAATAAACAATTAAGACAAAGCATATACAGTACACTGGCACAAAATCAGACACCTATTGTTTCTAAGACAAACGCAATTAAAAATGACAGACACTTGCATTTAAAAAAAACCTACACATTTCCAAACAAAAGATTGTTCTTTATAGATTACAGCACAGTGTTATTGTTTACTAAGGGACACAGAGACCTTTTCAGCAGCACACAGGTGGGATGAGATAGGGAAAAGAAGAAGTGTCCGCACATCAGAACCTAACTTTATTCTCTGCTCAGACACTCAGACACTACCTGGAGAGCCCGATGGCAATGTGTAATTTGTTTGTGAAGATATTTATTTATTATCAGCTTTTTTCCACAGTTCTTAAAGTAACATGACTAAATAAATTCCGTAATGTATTGGAAATTCCCACGCTTCTTCAGACTGTGCATGGCGTGTTTATTTCCTCAAATATGTAAGCAGTATCACCAGAACAATGAGGTTCAATCAATAATGAACAAAACAAAATAATTATATAAAGATGATAGTAATGATGGCTTGCCTATCCCAGTATATACCCTCTAAAATAAGATTAGAGATTTTAACATTTCCCTTCTCCCTTTTCTTCAGAAGTACGCCTGCTCTAACTGCAATATACAGCAGTGTTTTGTATACAACCAATACAGCACAGCACCACTGAGGTGAAAATCTGATGCCACCCGACAACATACAGTTTGAAAACAGCTGAAAGGTATTTATCTATATACTTTTTTGAAATTCCACCACATGGTGCTAATATGCTGCAGCTGATGTGTAGAGGTTAGCTGCATGTGTAAGTAAACAGGTATGCACAAATCCATTCTCACCGAGACGTCCACCATGAAATCCACCATTCTTGCCATCATAACACTGCTGAAGTAGCCCCCCGATGAAGTCTTTGTATTCCTCAACCACTTTGCCATAATATCCTTAAAAAGCATTTGGGGATTGTACATTCAAAACTGAGGCAGGTGTAACTGGGCTCCAAGAAGTTGACGATATGAGCAGATCATAACCCAGTGATCTAACCTAAATAAATTGCGAGTGCTGTTTCTGTCTGCTCATCAGAGACACTGATATAGAATTCATTTTTATAGTCTCCTGAGGTTCTCTTAATTTAAAGCTGTACTATCTTTCCCAAAATGAACCAACACCCAATTCTTGTGTATCCATTTTCTTTTTTTCTACTGTTCTCCATAATCAATTGCAATAAACGAAACATCTCCATCAAAGTAAAGCTACGTGCTACCTTAGAATACAGATTGTACAGATTATTTTCAGCTGATTAATATGTAATTATGAACAGTTACAATTATTTAAATGAACTTTAAAATGTACCTATGCAATATAATAACATCAACATGCCAGACCTAAGTGAGATAGAACACTGGCCAGGTGTCCATGGGCGGTAGAAGGGATGGAGCAATGGGGGAGCTGTTGGCTATAAAATGAGCTTGTGCAGAGATGGATCCAAATCATTGCAGAAATGGAAAACCACCAAAACATCAAATGGAAAGGCACCAAAGTCCTCAGATTCAAATGAACCTCATGCCTGCTATTGGACCTAATGATTTAGTTTTCACCTGCTAGGAAGTTAATACAGACAGGCTGAACTGCAGTGTGCCACCTAAATTTCAGGAAACAAATCTACCTTACATTGCACAAATACATAAAAGCACTCATCAAAATCATTACAAGATGCACAAAGACAAAAATAGATTTTACTAAACTAAATGAAACCAAGAAAATACTCAAGGAGACAAAGATCCATAAGGCAGGAGGACCCAACAACAACTCCCTGAAAGCCTAAGGGTATCTGAATGTAAAACCTGTTGTAGCAACTAAAAATATTGTTAATGCTTCAGTTGAACTTGGAAAAAAGTGCATGGTGAAGTTTTGAGTCAGGTTAAAGAAGGCACAGAAGACCAAGAGTAATCTTGGATGGATGACACCCTCGAAGAGCAATTCATCATTACGCAAGCCTTTTCAGCCTTAGGCACCATAACCCAATTAGCACCATAAATAAGAAAAGGTTTAAGTCACAGAGGTGAAGGGATGGGAGGGGTGTATGCCTCTGGCCTGTGTATGAGAAGAAGATTTCAGTCAGTGAACAGAGGAGTGGACAGAAAGCATGTGCCAGTGAGACAAAAGCGCTTAGGGAGCATTTCTTTACTGCTAAAATCCTTCAATGTTGGCATGAGGTTATCAGTAGGGTCTTGATCCCCACATGGATCAGCTCAAGGTGGTGGAGACTAAGAGCTTACTTGTGAGCAGTAGAGATTCTTGATTGGTGTGGGCAATGGACACAGAAGAGGAGAATGAAGTTGGGTTTGGCTGCTGAATAACTAAAGTTCCTTTTTAGGGTCACCTCCATCAAACATAGTGTGAGTGCTACTCCTTTCTTATCCCCCACAGCCCTATAGTGTTTACAATATAAAATTCCTCAAATGAATTACATCTTTTCATCATGAAAGTGGCATATTCTGTATCATCTAGCTTAAATCTTCTAAATTTTCAGTGAAAACTTATGACATAAAATTAATGTCTGGTGACCATTGTCTGCTGTGACAGTTGGTGCATGAGTTAGTTTTTATTTATTTATTTTAATTAAAAGCACATAATAACCCATACAATCAAATCACTTAACAAACCAAAGTTCAACCCCCACTCCAAAAGAAGAGAGGAGAGCCAACGAACAAAGCCAAAACCTCTGAAAAGAAGCAGCAAGGAAAGAAGAATATTCTTTTCTCCGATATAGAAGCTTATTCTAAAATGTTATTGATTAGACCTTGACTTATTTTAATAAAGTTTTGAACAGATCATCTGTGTGAGAATTTGATTTTTTCCAATTTCAAATATTATAGAATATCAGTTAACCATTGACTTAAAAGAGGTGCTGTGGGATTCTTCCAGTTGAGCAAGATATGTCCACATGCTAGTAGTAAAGTAAAGGCAATTACAGTTGGTTTGTCCTTCTCCATTTTAAGGCCATCACCAAATACTGTTGTTAATGGGTTAGGAGTGACTGTGACACCAAGGCTGTCCGATAGGCACTGAAAAACTTTTGTCCAAAATGATCTCAATTTTGTGTACACCCAAAACATGTGGCCCAGTGGTGCTGATGCTAGAATCTTGCCCTGGATACATTTTGAACAATTTTAAATTAGATACATATGCTCAATAGAAGATTTTAAGTTGGATAATTGAATGATTTACGTATCTGGAGCTAAAGTGTATTCTGTGCATGGCTGCCTTCCACTCCTTTTCTAAAATATTAAGTGAAAGATTCTTTCCCCATTCTATTCTGCGAACTTCGAAAGGAAGGGACTTTAAAATGTTTCTATAAATTGTAGAGATGCTATCTGAGTCTTCAAGACTGATCAATATTTCTTCTGGAATTTAATAAATAGGTGGAAGATAAGGAAAATGGGCAGGTTCTGTTTAGAAAAGTTTCTAGCTTGAAAGTAGTGGAATTATTGTGTTGATGAGAAGTTACATTTGAAGCTTAATTGCTTGTAGGATGTAAAAACATTACCTATGTACAAGACTCTAAATGTTTTAATCCCAGACATTTTCCAAAAATGAAATACTCTGTATTTTTGAGAGGGTGTATGAAAGTGGTTGTCATGTAAATGGGCAACAGATAAGAGCTTCTCTGTCTTAAAGTGCTTCCTACATTGGTTCCATATTCTGAGTGAATGAAGGGCAATTGGGTTCTTTGTGTATTGACGACAGTTTGTATTTACTGGAGCACAGAGCAGGGAATATAAAGAAGTACTGGAAGACTTTAATTCTATTGTAGACCAGGCCTGTGTATGTTCATCAATTTGTGTCGATGTCCAGGTCTTTATGGCTTGTATCTTTGCGGCCCAGTAATAAAATAGGAAGTTAGGTAGTGCCATACCCCCTTCTGCATTAGGTCGTTGCAGAGTCGCCCTTTGGATGCATGTATGTTTTAATTCCAAATAAACAAGGTTATGATTGAATCTAAATTTTTTAAATATTTGTTAATGTATATGGGGATGCTTTGAAATAGAAAAAGAAGCTTGGAAAGGATGTCCATCTTAACAGTGTTGATTCTCCCTGCTAATGTGAGATGGAGTGTGGACCATCTGTTCACATCTTTTTTAATTTTTTCTAAGCAGACAGCACAGTTTTGTTGAAAAAGAACTTTATATTTACTTGTGATATTTACCCCTAGATATTTAAAATGCTCTGCTAAGATAAATGGGAGAGTGTCCAGTCTAGTATTGTGTGCTAGAGAGTTCACTGGAACACTTTTATTCAAAATGATTTTGAGTCCAGATATCTTTTGAAAATCTGCTAGTGCTTGTAGGACTGCTGGCACGGAATTTTGTGGGTCAGATATATACAGTACCACATCATCTGCATATAGCGATATTTTCTGTCAAAGTCCTTCCCTAAAACTCCCATTTATCTCTGATGTATTTTGAAAGTAGACAACCAGTGGCTCAATAGCTATTGCAAAGAGCAATGGTGATAGGGGACATCCTTTTTGAGTACCACGTTCTTGTTTAAAGTAGTCTGAAAAAATGTTGTTAATACAAACTAAGGTTTCTGGACTTGTATAGAGTAGTTTGGGCTGAGTTAGTTAGTTTAAGAAGTAATTATTGATTAATGAGTCAGTCAAGAAACACTTAGATTACAAAGTGTTTAACATGTTACTTTAGTTATGATAACCTATGACAACCTTTAAAAACAGCTTTACAATGTTGCTAGCTTTAAAATGCTTTTTGGGAAATGCACTCCAGACTTTGATCCATTGCCTGTCTGGCATGATGCCTATCATATTTTTCCCATCAAAAGTCATCACTAAGTGCTGGCCTCACTTCCTCCCTCTAGATGAATCTTCATCAAGCCATCCTCCTGACTCCAAGTTCAATTGGGTTATAACTGGAAGGGGCTTGGGGGCCATGGGTAAGAATTGTCTCTGTGAATGCCTTGGGGTTAGGATTGGGTTTTGGAAGCCAGGTCTGTCCTCCTAGCAAACCATCTAGTGGCCCCATATGTCCATACAGGTCTGTTCCAAGCCATATAATGTGTAGGACACTGTCACATATAAGACAGCATACTTCACCCTGACCTCTGTTGTACCAGGGTCATTCTGTTTCATTTACTACAGTCCTGCCATTGTTTTAGGACCCCATGTAGATGTTTTGACTACAGTGGCACAGCAATTCAAATAGTCACTGCCAGAACAGTCTTTAGGTAGGAGGTTTACAGCTTGACTCCTTTCCTAAACCCCATAACAATAACTGTATCACCAGTCTTGACTGGGTCTATCTACTTCTACAGTTCCTCTTTTCTTTTTAAAGTTAGAAAATTACTATAAAAGAATCCTTCCATTAAATAATTTTCTGAACCAATTTAATTTAATCTAGGCTTTCAAGGTGTCTGAGCCAAAAACAGTATTATGGGGCATAAGGTAGTAACCAAACTTGGACGAGTTGCTAGTCCACTACCAGGTGCACATTGAGCCAAAATCAGATTTGTCATTCAACTAAAGATGTGTTGCTTCTGAGTGCGCAAGTAATGCGTGAGCTCTACATAGAAATGGGAATTAAACCAAGTTTCTTGAAGCCTTGAGTTAGCAACACTAACCACTGAGTCACCATCGATCTGAATAAAACGTAACATTGCAGAGTGGTGAGCCATTTATTTTAATATCATTTTTAAAACCAATGAATGTTACCCAAAAATACAAATTAAAATGAAAAAGTACAATTTTTTCTGAAATTGTTATAATCTCACTGGGGTTGCTCACCTTGACCCAGGGTACAACTGACCAAGCCTCAGGTGTGGAAAATTACTCTTTCTGCTCTTTTTAAACTGCTCCAGGGTACATATGTTTAATTGTTTTCCGCCTTTCCTTCTTTATTCCAGGCTATTCTATGTCTCTACTTACCTCTGAACTCCAGACTCAACTGGCAAGGAGAGGAGAGGCTTCATTTAATGCAAGAGCCAGGAGTATTTCTTCTGAACATCAGAAGTGTCCCTAGAAGCACTTCTGGGTCAAGCAGATTCTCTCTGGTTCCCTTCCCCTTCCAAAGCTACCAGCTCAAACTGCACTTCTGACACCCAGTATGCCAGGGGAACATATTGCCCAGCCACACACCCCTTCACTCCCCATCTGTCACTCTGGCTTGTCTTCCAGTAACGGTACTGCCAACCACCACAGTGAGGTCCCCAGCTCAACTGCAACCTCCTTCACATTGGTAGCTCTGTTGCCTAACTCCAAGCTCCCAGATTAAAACTCTAGCCTATTACTGACTACTTACGGTTGATACATTTTACTCATGCACACGTTTGTTTTTCAGTTTTCCTCCAGCACCATAAATATCTGCACATTAGACTAATGGTGACTCCAAGGCCCTAATTCTTACCAGTATATTTCCATTTAAAAATGCAGACATTAGTCTCTGTACTTGCCTTTTTTCCACACCACCCCAGTGTTTTCAACCAACAAGCACTAATACTTTTGAAAAGCTCTCCAGAGCCAGAGACTGCTGAAAGCACCGGCAA
>JANRMT010062831.1:30449609-30493718 GCA_026402145.1 Polypterus bichir lapradei
CTTTTGAAAAGCTCTCCAGAGCCAGAGACTGCTGAAAGCACCGGCAAACATTTCAGTGTGGACAGATTAAAATTGATTTCTGAAAAGATTTCTGAAAATGCAGACTCTATTGTGTTTTGGTGGGGTCATGTTTATAGTGTAGCTCTTACCTGATTGGATCCTGCTCACTACAAAGTCTCATTTCTGACTGGTCACTCTGTCATGAAACAAAAACATATTCCAACATAGTGGACAGAAAAGAATCCTGTGGCACTCTAAATATTGTTTTGTGCAATTTTTAGAAATCAAAGTCAAGTTACAATTTATATTGCATGATAAAGTTGCCAGTCATTTATGTGATCAAACTGCAGGAACACATTCAAACTGTTTGATATGCCACAACAGTAGTGCTCGGACTATACGTGTACTAGGTACACTCGATGTGGTTGCTGCACTACGAATTTTGGGAAATTTGACGGTGGTATAAGAAAATCATCTAATGAGACAGCTCACACTACAAGACAGCCATTTAAAAATTCTATCATGACTGAAATTCTTCCGATGATGCGATAGCCCAATCATGAGAGAAAATCAGGCACAGAAACCACTCTCATACTTCATGTGTAGCAATGGCAGATGAAGCTGAAATTCAAGCCACTACAAATCAGGGTTGAAACTGTGTCAAAATCACACAGCGTATGCCTGGTTTAAGTCATTTATGTTGCGAAAATGTCCAGTATATGCAAAAGCTTACATCACATGTGTTTTCAACTCTTTTAGTATGGATGAAAATACTTTTGTAAAGATGTGAAAATGCTAGTGTGGACAGAGATCGCTTTCATTTAAAAAAAAAATCAGTTTTTAACTGAAAATGCAGCACATTGGCCCAGTATGAGTGATTCTGAGTGAGTGGACTGGCACCTGTTTTGCACAAGTGTTGTGCAGATATCCTTTTACTCTCCGCAACCCTGAACTGTGTAAGCGGATTAGATGGATGCTAAATTCACTCCTTTCTTAAGAACCATTTTGAGGTTGGTCACTCAGCTCCAGTTTCCTGTAATTTTATACAATGTTTTTATTTTATCTCGATCCTCCTAGCTAACTCATTGTGCAAACAATTTCTGCTTTCTGTAGCATTTCATTCTAGCAGACGATGGGATTCATTCAGAAGGAAATGTCACGAGAGGGCCTTTAGAATTGCGGCTGGTCCATTCAAATCAAGCTGTTCTCCAGGCTTTTTCTTTTTTTTTTTTTTTTGAGATAATGCAAAGCCATTACGATCTGCCCTTGAATAAAACCCAACTGCAAAAGGTGCAGATCCGTTCCAAGGCCCTGGCCCTGGATTTATCTCGCTACGCCACGGCGCCGACATTTTCAGGTAATATTACGGCCTGATTATATTCAAAGAGGGCTTTGCAGCTCTGCCAACAGCTCTTCCCTTACATCTTCCTTTTCAATGACTCGATAAGTGATGCGGAGTATACAAATAGCGTATGCAAAGAAGAAGGCAAAACTGATGCCCTGCCAAGGTGCATTCATATTAGCCCTTTTCACCCAAAGGCTGCTTTATATCTGGTGGCAGCTGTTCAGATGCATAAGTGTCCAAACAAGTCGGGATGGGCTGCTTGCCAGGAAGAATCCAAACCAATCATTTTGCTTATTGTTAGTATGTAGCTGTCTGTGTTAATCAAAGGGCACCTTTCCGGCCCTGACAGTCCATTGACCTGTGCTGCTGAACCGTGCCATTTTCAGAAAAGAGAAACGGTTTGCCTCCAGCTTCCTGCAGAAAGCAACATTCCCAAAGGTTTTCTTTGATGCTGCGTTTTTTTCTGTTGGTGTTTTGCCCCAAACTAAACAACTCTTTAAAGGTCAAACTTTGGTCCCAAACTTGTTTTTTTTTACTATAGGAACACTGTCTCCTTAACAAAGTCATGAGAAGGGGAAATGTCAACAGAACGGTGCAGGGGTCAGTCAGAGTGAAGAAAATCAATTTGAGGAAAATGCAATTCTTTTTTTTAATATGGAAAGCCAAGATATCTATTCAGGAATGGACTTTTCAAAAATTAGTGAAACTAGAAGCTTTGAAAGAAATCCACACAGAGGAAAAATGTTTAAAAAGAAAATAGGTAAAATGGATGTACACTAAGTGATCACTTCTTCTGAAGACTGTTGTTCAGAAAATCTTTACTTGTTCATTTCTCTTGAAGGTTATACTATGGCACTGATATGACGAGTGCTCAGCTAAAGGCGAAAGAAACTAATTGCTCACGCACTGCAGACTATCTCCTTGGAAACAGGTATATGGCCCTCACGAAAGGGGGTAGTACTATAAAAAAATGGGAATTAACTTGCGGAAAAAAGTGTCGTGAGCCAGCGTTTCACACGTATCAGCTGGAGAAGGGGCGCCTGTGGAACACTTTGACACAACCAGCACGCTAATGAAATGAGACCTTCTAAACAAAGCCAAAATGATCCAAAAACATTCCTGATCCGCTTTAATTGCACCACAAACTCCTGGAAGAGAAAAAAAAAAAAGGATTTCCTAAAGGCGGCTTTGTCTGTGGCCTCAGTCAAAGAGCCCTTCACACCTTTTAAAGTCTACACTTCTCTTCCTGGCAGTAATGGTGTTTTTTCATGTGGCTGACTGGGTCTCAAGAAAATGCTCTGCCCTCCTTTTCCAAAGTGAAGCTGGTTGCTGGCTGCTTCTTGGCCCACCTGATCGGATCTTTATAGCTTTTCCTTGATGCTGTTTGGTAAGCTCAGACTCAAAGAACTCTAAATTTAACTCTGCAGTTGGAACCCTGAGACAGCTTCTTGTTTTCATTCCCTTCCATTTCAAACTAAACAGGCTGACATCTATTATTTCATGAGATGATGACTCTAAAGGTGTGAGTGATATGAGTGTGTCCTGCGACAGACTAGTATCATGCACCCAGAGCTGCTGAGATAGACTCCAGTATTGCAGGATCATTTGAGTGGATTAAATGGGCTCAGTAAATGGATGGAAGGATGACTTGTCTGCCATGTTTTTTTTTTATCTCAGTGTGTCTTTGTTCATCTATCTTCTGAACCAAATTTATGAACTAAAATTCTGTGTAAAGACAATGCATGTTTAAACAGATTTAGACACATGCACAAGAAGGACCGGTCCTGGACAGAACACTACTCCAACATAATGTCCTCATCATTCTGTTACCCTAACATGATGGTTTGATGACATCATCAATATGCTACTGCATTTTGGACTTTTCTTGCCCATAATTCATGGTCCTCAGCAAGGCATATAACTTCTTGTAATGAAAATAATGACAGTTAACTAAGATATTCATTTGGTCTATCGAACATTTGGAAGTTGCTCTTCTAGGTTGTTGACCTTTGATTTTTCCTTGCCCAATGAATCTCTCTGCTGAGTCCTTCCTTTTGGACAAATTTCCAAAATATCACAGGCGGGATTGGTTTTCCTTAAGGTCATGTCACATTAGCTGACTTTTCAGTCGTAGCCTTTATTTACATAATGTCAACGAGTCGGGGAAAGTCGACAGCATTGTCCTGTGAAGACCAATTGTTGTAATATGAGTCGTGAAGGCTCACCCTGACAACATCAAAATGGCTTCATTTTGTCTTTAGCCATAGGGGTGGGCTTGTGTGCTTGAGAGCTGACAACCAATGAATGCTTATCTGGAACTACAATTCACATAATGCAGCAAAGAAGAATAAGGAATGTAGGTGTTTTTGGACCTCACAAACAAAACAGAAGCTATTCTGTCTGTCTTGTTTTTTGCATACATACAACAGAATGGAATCTGATAAAGCTTTGTACAGCACCATCTACATCGGGCAGAACGCTATTGGCTGTTAAAAAAAATACAAGCATGACTTTGCTGGAAGGTATTCACGTTGTCATCAAATTTGACATGCCCAGTGATTCTCAGTAATGTAAATTGTCGTGGTCCAGTAATAAGGTCAGAAACTGCAGTTGTCAAGTCTGAAATACCCTATGACTCATAGTCATGTGGTGTGACATTGGCTGAGATAAACAGTTTTGTCTGGCCATCAGGTTCTTCTAGTGTAGAAGCTTTGAACGGTGTGGTGAGCTATCGAAGGTATTCTCAAATGTGCCTACATACCCACATTTCCAAGGCATTTCTTTGATGCACATATGCTTGCTTTATGGTCCAGGGTTGAGCCACATAAGTGGTGAAGAGGAATTAAGCAAATTCAGTTTTAGTTAGGTCTGTTTAATGATAGCGAAGTCTTTCAGTATTTTCATGGGCTTGGTTGTTGCTGATTTAGCAGTTCTTATGGTTCTTTTATTTCTTCATCGCACACCTCCAATGTGGACAAGGAGATAGCTCATATAATTAAATTGGTTTACAGTACCAAAGCAAAGCTCCTTCACTCCTATTAAAACTTTATAAGTGGCTTAAAACATACATGACTTTGAGGGGAAAATAAGGGTGGCACAATACTACTGCCTCATGGGACCACGGTTCAATTTTGTCATTGTGGGTTTTCTTTGCATGCTGCAATACCCCAAAGACATGCTACCAAGTTACAGTAGCTGGCATATCTAAGATGATCAAATATGGTTAAATTGATGGACTGGCGTCTGCTCCGTGGCTGATTCCTGCCCTTCACACTCTAATATGGAATACGCATGTTCAAAAAGTGGTTGGATACAGATGTTTAAGATTTAAGGTAAAAGTGCCATGCTCAGCATTTTCTTTTTGATTATTTCACTTCTTTGTTAGTTTTCTTTTTTTCCTTCATTATTTCTCTGCCTCTCTTCTTCCAAACATCAGCGACAGAGCATTCATGGGTACAAAAAACAAGGCAAGCAAGAAGTGAGTAGCTAATTCGGTGCACCAGGGTGTACTTGGCAATAACAGGATGCTTAAGCAGATGAGTAAAAATAGTAATAAGACAAAATAAAAAAATGAAAGTGTGCTTATCCACCTAGGCCTGCCAACCACGCCTATCTTTGCTGAGCTGCAGAAAAGCCTGGTATTCGTCACTAGGAGAGACTTGCGGCACCACAGACTGAGAACATGACGAAACCAGCTCATTCAACAATGCTTAAGCAAAGAACTGGCCTTTAGTTAAACAAGCAGCCACAATACTTCTGTCAGGGCCAGCTTTGGGACGCCATGTTACGCTTCAGCAGGGCTAGTCAGAAAGACCAGCATGAATTGAAAGAACATGAAAACTGCTTATTCTTGCATAAATTCCAAGTTCAAGAGGTGCCATTAACTGTGCTCGCTTCAAAGACATCTTTTTTTGTTTCTTGTATTAAAACTGTAAAATATATCTGTTGCTTATTGCCAGGCTAAATGTTTCCAAATGAACTTTTTCAATAAAAGAATAAAATTCAGATGTGCAGGAAAGGCCTTTGTAACTCACTAAGCTGCACCTGTGTAGCATATTTTGCTTGCGCATGTGCTGCGCATGTTTGCTTACTGTGCCTTTATGATCTTGTTGATTAAAACTCAAAAGTGCAGTGATCATTTAAAATACCTCTGTCAGTTTGTTGCATAAAATGGTGTCTTATATTACAAAAAAGTCCCGATTAAAATTTTGAAAAGGGTCTAGTTGCAGACTCTAATGAAATTCATGGGTTTTGCTGAAGTGAGTTTGGATGAGAAGAAGAATGGTGTCAAGAGATGATCTGACTGCTGAATAAAAGTCATTGCCACACAGAATGCCCCACAAATAAAAGCACTATGGAACCATTTAGCTTACAAATCTGCAATGTTGCCACATGCTAAGGTTGTATTCTGCCAAGACTGAAAAAATGACAGGCATAAAGGCTAAGCGGATTGACCAGGAGATGAAAAGGAAACACGTAAACCAAAAACAAACTGGGATCAAATGCCATAATATTAAAGAAACTGAATTACCAAGGCTCAAAATGTAAACCAAAAATCGGAAGACATGACAAAATCTTAGTCCCCTAAAAGTCTTTTGCAAAAAGTCTTTTGTTCTGTTTTTATTTTTTATACTCTTTTTTTGCATGGGTTTTTGAAATTAAACAGTCATTTTTGGCCTTCTGATTGTAATTATATCATTTAATTTAGGATATTTCAATTACAGAAAAAGTTACCTAACTTTTTGGACAGTTTCGTCGACCATTTTATATTTCTTTTTATTGCCGCTATGTTCTGTTCACATAATCAGAACCACTTCATGCTTTGTTAGTGGCTTATCCTCAGAGGTCTGGACCTTCAGGGATCAAAGGTAATTTAGCAATGCACTTCTTTATACGAGCAATAGATATAAAATCCTTTTTATAAGTCCTCTTTATGAAAGTTTTCCATGTTTTTTCTGTATTTTTGACCACAATTTTTATCTCTCATTTTGGCATTGGTGCTTGTGTCTTTGAGCTGCTGGTTTTGACCCTTTCTAGCAAAAGGTTTTTTAGTTAAATATACACACTTGGACACTACGGCCATCTTATATGGGAAATGTTTGCTGACATAACAAAAGGTTTTCTAGTTGAATACGAGCATTTGGTGCAGACACTTGAACACTGTCGGCACCTTCCACCATCTTATATAGGAAATGGCCACACACCACAACTTCTGATTACATAGCAGCAACTGCCAAAAATAACATACAAAATATGGCTTCAGCCATAAAGAAACACACAAAATGGTAGCACTAAATAAAAATAACACTACAAAATAACAACAATGCCAAAATGAAGAGAAAATTAGTGTAAAATTAATTCTACACATGTCAAACCCTTAAATTCATAACAACTCAACCCTTAATGTGTCTTCACCCAATGTATGCACTAAATGTCAACTCAGTTTTGAGAATGGCTCAGTTCATAAAGACAGATTCAGACAAGCTTAAGGGAACAAGAACGGCCAGCTACATTATTATAGGATGGATTAAAATTACTGAGACTGGCAGCAAGAGGACAAGGAGAAATCAGCAAAATGAAAAGGTCAGAAGATGATCAGTAAAAAAGTAAGTAAATAAAAGGAGCAGGCTTGGACTCCATCTATAAATATGTTCATTATAGTTAAAATCCAGGTAAACTAAATGCAAATACAAACAAAACTAGAGCTGCAGGGTGTAAAAAAGTCACTTAATTTAAAGACATGAACAATGGATGCGACAAGAATGAAGGTTAGCCTGTTTAAACACAGCAGCAGATAAGCAACTTTCTGATCATTTTGGAGAGAGGTGTAGCCAGAGGCAAACCACACCTAACAGGCCTGATCAGAAAGGAACAGTGAGAAGAACTTAAGGCTGGAGACAATTAGTATATGTGAGGAACGCCTAGAAGCCATGTTCAGGTCAAGGCATAACACTGTCCAGTTTGATTTCGTTGGGGTTTATTTTGATAGCTGTTAAGGGCATGAATATTCTCTCAATTCCAACAAAGATAACAGGGGAGCATTGTTGAAGAGGCCAGGGGACTTGCACCCTCCTAGTTCAGAAGTCATTGACCTGTAAGAAGACCTGTGAACCCCTGGTTAACTCCATCTACTTCTCCAAGTCTGCCAATTCACCCTCCATTGAAAGCAGCTCAGATGGACCTCAGATGACCACAAGTGGAAGAAGGTTCAAAATGTATTTAATTTGCCTTTAACAATGCCAGTGGACATCTTTGCACTTTACCTACCCCAATTCAACCTGTATTTAAATGAGCCTTTCCACTCCTTTCCTGTTTTTGTGCTGTTAGCTAGAAGAACCAGTGGATGGAGAGTTGCCTTGTGCCTTTTGGACAGCATGGTGGCTACACTTTGATGTCCCCACAATTCTGGTTCCAAATCCCACCCTAGTCCCTTTCTTTGTGAAATTTGCACAATCCATGTGACATGTCTCCAGATAGTTCAAGTTTCTTCCATGGTTCAAAACAAGCAGGTCAGGATGGTCTATGTCTAATTTGCAATCTTGAGAAGATTCTCACCTTGAATCCAGTGCAGCCAAGATAGATTCTGTCCTTTCATAATGCAGCAATTCAAATAACTATTCAGTAAATGTATGACTAGATAGATGAATACTCTCCCCTTCTTCGGTTATCTCCTGTTTGTCATCTCTGATGCTGCTGACCTTAACTCTCAGACTAGAGTAGACTGCCTTGTGATATTCCGATCTAATCAAGTCTCTTTGGTACATACTTTTCATTGCAGTGTCTCTCAATGGTCAGTGCCTGCCCAATTTCCTCAGAGTGTCTTGACTCTCGAACCTAATGATCTTCTATATTTACACTTTTCTATTTTCACCCTACTCTACGTGAACATCGCTTGTGGATCCCTGTCAGTTGCTGGCCAGATCACTGTCTGCCATACAGATATTAACAAAGAAAATGTCAACAAAACAGAAGAATTTCTTACGAATCTCAAGAACTGAAGAGGCTTGTTTTCTTCACCTTGAATCTTGCATCCTAACAATTCCATCTAACATTTTCAGTGAAAATCTTCAAATTCTTTCTGTTAAAGCTGTTCTCTTCCATTATATAAGAAAGCTGGAGTCCATCATTGCTTCTCTTTTACTGATGCAAAAGTAGCCTATTTTCTATTTATTTTTTTTACTGTTAATACAAACTGAGCAAACCTGGTGTTTCTGAAAGCAAGTGTTTATATAACCAAGAGATGACATAAATTACTGCTGCTGGAGACCTGACCCACAGCAAGCAACTTAAAAACACCTAAGACTTAACTCCCCACACTGTACAAATCACATTGCTTTATTGTCCACCTTAAATTCATTTTCTGCCTCCCACTCAAAGGTGCTCTGGGATAAAAGTGCTCCATCAGGGAAGTAAAAGAGTCAGAGAAGTCCTTTAAATTAAGGAGCTAGTGATCAGGAACACAGTAGACCAAAGTATCATCAGAAGTCAGCAATGTGAGGTGGCCAAAGGTTTGTGGAAATAACTCTGAAGAGACTCACAGAGTTGCAACAAAACTAGATAGAAATATATATCTACATTGGTGTTGGTGAGCTTGAGGTAGAACAATATTCTTTCTTTCTGTTAGGCATCCACATACACCAGGTGGAAAAAGAAACTCTTCTCCAGATGGAAATTGGCAGGTTGAAAAAAAGACAAGAAAAAAAGACAAGAAAGGTGAAAGAACAAGGAAATGAATACAGAGACTTGTAGCCTGTAACAAAAGTCAGAAAAAACAATGAAGCAGAAATCAGCAAAACCCAAAATTCTAACCAGAAATTCAAAAAAGACAAAAAACAGGTAAAAAGTCCTAGATAGGCTCGAGTGGCTAACTAGGAACTTAGATAAGAGGATTAGCGCGCTGCAATTTTAGTCATTGTTTGTCAGATGGCTTTATGTGTTGGAACTTTCAGTCATCATGTGGTAGCATTGAGGTGCTGCTGCTACCAATGATACGGTTGTGGCCATCCAAAAATGGCTGAGATTCAAAACAATATGCAAAATAGCAGTGCAAAAATGATGTGTAAAATAAATGACAATAGAAGAACATAAAGGTTTGGGCCACCAAAGTGATTCTCATATATTATGATGTTGGAAACAAAACTAGGTCTTCTTCAGATGGCCATTGTCTTGACTGTTTCAGAATGGAGGTACTGTAGAGGAAGAGGCAAGTTCGGTAGACCGCAGGCCAGAATTGACCTCAGAAGGGCAACCGGTCAATCATTCTTTTTGCAGAGGAAGATAGAAGAAAGGCATTAGATGACAGCGCCAACCCCTGGTTCGGAGGGTAATTACCATCAAACAAGCCTTGAGATTGTCTCCTAACTGCTTGTGTGTGGCAAACCAATAAAAAATAATAACCTTAAAAGTAAATTATAATAAAATGTATTGCAGAAAAAAATCTCTATAGACTAAAAATAAAAAACAAAGTCATACCATAAATAGAGCACTTCTGACCTACAGTACTGACTTGTTTACTTTTAATTCCATGTATCTATTGAAGAGAGGCAAGTGAACCTTCTGTTCTACTTGAACCACACTGACTAGACAGAGATTCCTAAGCTTAAATAGGCATATAGTAGATAAAGACAGCTAAAATGCAGTCAATCATCCTATAGACTGTGGAAAGTTACTAGGAAAATTAAAAACTTAAATGACACAACTTATTACATCATCAGATCTATTCCTCTTTTAGGTTAGGCTAGGGGAAGCTTGTTTTTTCTATAATAGTAGGATACAATATATGGATATCCATAAAAGTGATTTATATGTTTGTAAGCATACTATCTATAGACAAATACATCCAAAATAATTTCCTTTGTAAGTGCTAAGCACACAGCATAAACACACACACCACTTCCCTGGGCTTAAAGAAGTGCTTCCTGATTTCCACCCTGAATAGCCAGCCCTTTAGTTTACAGCAATGTCTATGACTACAGGTTTCACTGTTGAGCTTCAAAAATTCAAATCATATTAAGGTACTCCAGGTTTATTAATGATCATTCTCCCTGTAACAAAATATACAGATAGTTCTATTAACCAAAGTTTGCATCTCTTATGAGAATTTATCATCCAAAACAAAGAATTTCTTGAAATCATAAAGTTGTGTCTTAAACCCAGCACATTAGTAGCTATGTTCCTGTTAT
Organism: Polypterus bichir lapradei; assembly: GCA_026402145.1. Classification (NCBI taxonomy): domain Eukaryota; kingdom Metazoa; phylum Chordata; class Cladistia; order Polypteriformes; family Polypteridae; genus Polypterus; species Polypterus bichir. Next base: position 30,460,137 of record JANRMT010062831.1, read on the forward strand.
CCCCAAGTACAATGAGGCTACTAGCCAAGAACTCAAATGCCGTTAGACTCTTCTTACATTTTCTGCATAAGCTCCCAACTGACACTGCTTCACATTGTTCATTTTAAACTAGCTAACATACTCCATCAAGCCAAATGCAATAAGAAAAACCTTTGTATCCATTTTCTTGGCTGGAGATCTTCAACCTATCAATACAACCCCTATAACGCCATTCCCTGCTGGCTTTGCACTTTTCATAATGTCATTTAGCCTCTTCTGCTTTCAAGCCATACCTGACTGTATTAATTTATCCGTAACTCAGTTACGGATCAGTGTGATTTCTGCTTGCATTCCTATTTCATTGTCATGATAGCAGCCGTACATTTGGTGACAATAATTAATTGGTAGTAAAATGAAAAACCACAACTGTTTGTTTGCTAAAAATGACCTCAGGTTTTGTGCTCATTCAGCAGCAGGTAATCGCAATTTCAGCTACCCCATGTCAAAAGAGAGCAATCATGATTTGTGGACTGCTCAGCATACACAAAACATACAAACAGCCATGTCAAAATGATCATGCATGTTGTATGTACAACAACAGAATGGAAGAAAAGAGAAAAGGACTGAGACTGCAGATAAACTTGCCATGCTTGTTAACCCGAAGGGGAGAACATGACTATGCTGGAAGGCTGGCACGCAATCATCGAATTTGATATGGTTGGCAATTTTGAGTCTTTTTAATTGACATGGTCTGCTGACGAGGTCAGCAACTACAGTCAGCAAGTTCAACCCATGACTAGAAGTTATATAATATAACATCCACTTTAAGCAACAGAGAAAGAGTTCGGGCTGTGCTTGAAAAAGTAATTAAGTGATTAAGCAAATCCTAAAAGTAAGAAAATTATTATTCCTGTCTGTAACAGAGATATTCTTCTGTCTCTTTTTCAAAAAATTAAAAAGAAAACATAACCTCTATCTAAAACCTGAGCTTACGTCTGTAGATTTTGCTTGTGTGATGTATTCCTGCATGCTCCTGTATATAAAGAGTAAATCATATAAGCTAATTAGCTCTTTCCATTAAATGAAATGAAGTTCTGTTTTTTAATGCATTCTTGAACTGGACAATGCCGATGTTTTCCATTTTACTTGGACATGCAAGTAAGAGTTTCGCAGTTCTCTGTCCAAATGACAGAACAATGACTATTACTACCCTCGTGGTCTTTCCTGCTCATTCTGCCATTGGCAGTATGGAGTTTTTTTCAGGGGGTTTCATTTTTCATCCCACATCCCAAAGCCATTAAGTTAATGAATAATGTGGAATTGATCCCAAATGCTTGGATGGACTCTGTGATGGACTGCTACCCCAAACAGGGATGATCCCTGACTTTTAAGTAATGATCCCTCCAACCCTAAATTGAAAAAATGGGTTCATAAAAATAGATGGTTGGAAAGATTATTCATAGTTGTGACAATTTAATTGTTTTAATAACTCTACAGATAATATCTGTCAGTAGCAACTATATTTATATAACTCACTCCATTTTTTCAGTGCTCCCACAAATTTCAGATATTGGTGTGAAGACTCATCTACAGAAGAGTCTGAATGTATTAATCAAACTGGAGCAGCTAATCATTCTAAAGCAATGAAGGGCAAGAAGAAACAAAGAGATGGTAAACTGCCAGAGTGATGGGGCCGGGTTTAACTCAGACTAACTTGTGCTTTATTGAGACCATTAAAATACTGCCACTTACAGGAGATATTTAACAAATCCCATCTAAAGTTTCGCAGCCTGTGAACTGTGGCAAGCAGCTGCTAGAAAACAGAGAGGCTGCACAACAAAAACACAAATGCGAACCGGTTAAGGGAGCCATAAATTCTTCCGAATGACTCATTTAAAGGAGCAACGCTAATGGGTTGAAACTCGGCGCGTTTATTACTTCACTTTTATATGATTTCGCTTGGCAATCAGTAGTCTGTTCAATCAGTGTCTCGTTCACAAAGGCGTCATCATTACCAGATCTCCATTTATTAGACAGAAGCAGGCAGGCTAAATCCTTTGTAGCCCTGATATGAACTGTAAGGGTGAAGTAAACAAGGACATTTTGCTAAAAGGAGCCTGTCTGACCAGAATGCAAAAGACACAAAGAGTTGGAGGCTTAGTAACCAAGTGTTTCCTCTTCCATGCTATCACCTAGGGGTTATGTGGCAGGGTGGCCTCTAGACTGTGACCCAATACATAGTGCAATTACCTCCCACTGATCAGTGAAACCACAAGCCAAGTTTGCTGAGTTAAACTGCAGCCCCCTCACACCACTGATGTTTGTGTGTGTGTGTTTGTGTGGCAGGGGACGGTGATGGTATCATGTTAAGAGGACATTGGGCAAGGACTTTTTGTCATTTTCACAATCCACTTATCCAATTCATGAGCCTATCCTGGCAGAATCGGGTGCAAGGCAGACCCTATCAGTCAATAACAGGACACAATCCACACATTAACATTTTAGGGTTAGCAATCTAACTAACCAGCACATCTGTAGGATATACAAGGAATATTGGTGTTTTGGAGAAAAACCCACCCAAACATGCAAAGAATATGCAAACTCCACCCAGAGAATGACCAGCTAGGGTTTAAAGTCAGGAAATGAAATGAAGAAGCAGTCATCACTGCACTAGCACACTACCCTGGATAGGGGAGATCCAAGCATAAAAAATGGCCATTGAAAGCTGACATAAAGATGAGATGAAAATTACTAATCACACAGGTTGTCGGGCTGGAAACAGGGTGGTTCTATTTGCTGAAATGGTTGTCTTCTGAACACTTTTGCCTGTAGTTATTCCTCCTTCAGTATTCTGCCTTAAGATGTAACCTCTGTCTTGCCCCCTTGTATATAATGTCAGCATTTTTACAAGGAAAATGAAAGAAACAATTTACGAAACCAGTATGGTATGCGACAAATGAAGGAACAGCATACCAGACACTGAACTTGGAAAGGAAGAAAAAACACATCCAGGAAAATCTTTAACCATCAGTTACCGTCAGTGAGAGATTCCTTAGATATCTAAACAATTCATAATAGGTGTTGTTTTGGTGGGCGTGCAGGTAACAGGAAAATCAGCATTTAGCTAACTGAGTGAATCTAAAGTTCTTTATTCCTTACTTATGTTGTGCTTTCGTATCTTTGGGCACTTGATTCTCAGTTGGGGGATCTTCTTTGTAAATTTTGTGTGTTATGCTGGTGTTTCAAAGACTTGCAATCATACAGACTGGTTTCTCTAACAACTTAAATTGGACAAGTTGGCTTTTAAAGTGGACGGATGGATGGAACTCTCCTAAAAGACTCCAGACATTAATGTGTTTGTCAGTCGTTGAAAGCAGCACTAGTATGCCCACAGAATAAAGCAGCCATCAGCATCTCAGACTGAATGTAGCAGCAGATTCAAAAGCGCCTGACGTTTTAGTGACTCAAGGCCAAACTTTCTGCGTGCAGGCATCCTCTAATTTTCCAGCATGGCTGGAATCAAGACAGGCAGTGCAGAACAGAAGTGGAGGCATAAAGCACAGCATTGGCAATTTAGCCCCCATATCTCTGTGTGACCTGCAGGCATCTCAGTTGTACTAAAGATTTTTACAAGCATACCATCTTGGAATGTGTTCACTATTGAAAAGGCACTATATAAAATCCAAGTTGTCTGTCTGGTACACACATTGACTCTCCACCTCTGAGTCAGTGTTTGAGCCTCACTGAGTCTGCCAGCGCTCTGAGCATAGAAGTATGGAAAATATTGTACTGGCATTTGTGCTTTATAATTTGTTTGCATAGGAGAGTCGGTTAAATGGATAAAAATAAAAGGAACAAACGCAAAGATGAGGGTAAGTCAGAGGCAACAGACTTTGTTTAGTTGTACGCCACAGGCGAGCTGGCAACTTGTTCGTCTAAATCAAATCAAGGTCTTGAATAAAAGCCACTGAAGGCCTTTCCACAAGTCCCACATCAAGGCTGTCTGCAGGTCTTGCACATTCAAATCTTGTCCTTGTTAGAACCTTAACCATATAGTGAACCATGCATATTTTACATAATCAAAATTATTTAAGATCAGGATGATCAAAGAGGACATGTCGTATTTCGCAGTGCCCACTCAAAATGGGGATAACAAAAATGCACAAAACATACAACGGAATAGTTTGTCCTAGGAAAAAGAGAGAGGAGAGAGGTTAGGAGCATGCACTGATACAGTGCATTGCTGCACCCGCCACATGACAAACCAACTCAGGATCCCAGATTGGGACCCGAGTGTAGCCGTGATTGCCAGTGCAAATACCTAGCCTTAGAGCCACCACTCCGCCCCTAGCAAAAAGGAGCCAGTGAAAATGGACGTCTGTGCAAAAATGGCTAACAGACACAGATACAATCACTGTACAGGGTGAACCACATGGGAGGAAACATCCCTGCACATCTTCTAGGAGTGCCCTGGAAAAAGAACTGAGAAGCTACCATACCCAGAAACAGCCTTTTTACATCATTCAAAACTTTTTGGGATCTTCAGGGTAATTAATATGCATGAGGCAATCTAGAAGGCTTGGGGACTCATATGGTGCATGAAGGACACACTTTGCCTTGTCTGAAACTGCTTCATGCTGAGATATGTGAGAATGCTGGGTCACAATTACCACAGGTATGTTCTCAACATGCATAGAGACCATTCCATCCTATACATATTAGAGGAAGAAGAGGACTGGTCTACCTTTCCTTCCCACCTATCTCTTTTAAGGTACCAATGAATGTTTAGGCACTATCAGCCCAACCTTCTCATCCACCTATTGCCTAATTATATGTAAATTTCCTATAAAGGAAGACGGGGCTAGATATTAGGCACATAGGATCTGCTTTAAGTCAGGCACCACAATCAAGTGGAACGTAACGTACTATGCAGGTGGTGCAGTGTTAGTGCAGCAGAAGATCATGGGTTCATGTCCTGGGTCCTCCCTGCATGGAATTGCTTAGAGTAGTGAGAAAAGTGTTATATAAATGTAAAGATTAATATTAACATAAACATATTGTAGGGTTAGCAGCACATGATCCTAGACCATAGTTACACCACAAGGTATACTTTATTGCCAAAAGTATGTCGACATACCACCAAATTATTCAGTTCAAGTGTTTTATTGTGAACAGGTGCATAAATCAAGTGCGTCACCATGCAAACTCCATTGTCAAACACTGGCAGTGAAATGGGTGGTACTGAAGAGCTCAGTGACTTTAAACATGGCTTCGTCATGAGGATGTCATCTTTACCACAAGTCAGCAAGTAAAGTTTCTGCTTTGTTAGATCTGCCCTGGTTAACTGAAAGTGCTATTATTGTGAAGTGGGAGCATCTAGGTGCAACAACAGCTCAGCCACATAGTGGTAGACCATGCAAACTTAAAGAGCAGAGGTGCCATTTGCTAAAGCACATAGCATGTAAAAATTGCCAATCATCTGTTGCTTTATTCACAAGAGAGCTCCAAACTGCTGCTATAAGCATCATCAGCACAAGAAATGTGTGGCTGAAGCGTCACATGAGGGTTTCCATGGCTGAGCAGCTGCACACAAACCTAAGATCACTTTGCACAATGCCAAGCTTCAGCTGGACTGATGTAAAGCAAGTCGCCATTTGACCCTAGAGCAGTAAAAATGGGGTCTCTGGAGTGGTGAAACACACTTCACTATCTGGCAGTCTGATGGACAAATCTATATTTTGGCAGATGCCAGGAGAAGAGTACCTTGAGGACTATACTGTGCCTACAATAAAGTCCTTTCCTTATGTATCAAGATATTCATTTATGCTGTATTATTTTTTTGTCTGTAAGCATAATGATATCTTTTGATTTCCGATGAGTTTTCAACTGCCATCCTTTGTATTCTGAAATTTAAGCTGATTATTCTACCAAAACTGCTACTATCTCTGTCTGTCCTTCATTGTTCTTCATTACTTCACACGTCTGACTTGCTCCCGGAAAATCATTTAGCTGAGAACTCAAAGTTATAACCCAGTTCCAAAATATTGCAATATAAATCTATACATTTCTCTGTTTCTCAATATACTATCATCATAACTGTGTTATACGTTTCACAAGAAAAATGAAAAAGCGCTCAGAATACAAGACAAAAGTATTACTAGTGTAACCGGTTTGGGGGTGGGCTGCTGAGAAAATGTCACCGTTTCATCCAGAAAGAATTGCACTCTGTCATTTTATTGGATGGAGAAAAGAACATCTAGTCCTTATACTGAACACCAAAATCATGACATGCAGTATGTAAACAAAGCACAGCGACACAGAAAAAGAGTAGTGGTACCCCCAGGCAAACCCTGTACATTATGATGTCAAAACAATAAATATGAATTAATGTGTCTTGAAGAAATGTCTTTCCAGACGAGTCTCTAATCATACTAGAAAAAGATGGCGGTCTTGCCGATTATGAAGTTGGTGAGGCAGAATAGGCAGGTCTAGGAGCCTAGGAACAAGAAGTGATGGACTGGTTACATATTGGTTACAGGATCTGCAGAAGGAAGGAGATCAGAAGGATTACAAGAGAGTTCCTACCCTTGGTTTGGGGTAAAATTACACGGTAACAAGCCCTGACGTTGTTTCCCAAGCATGTGTGTATGACAAGCATTACAGTCTGTGTAGTTCTTGTCATTTTGAGACAATAATGTTAAGAATGCTAATCTACCCATCCATCCATTTTTTTCTGCTATGTCATCACTAGGAAAACTGTTAAATGACTTATTTTGCATAATAGCGACCTCTTCTCTCCTGCTGACTGCAAGTGCCTCCGATATTAGCCCTTATGCCAGAGGGTCTTCTCTGCACGATGCATAAAGGAGCAGAGGATGCAACACTAATTAGCATAAAATTTAATTTACCTCTGCATTCAGGTACATTACCATGCAATCTCCATTAAAATAAACAATATCAATACTAGCTAAATGAATAAATAAAGAATAGCATTACAAGTGAGTTGAATAAATAAATATACAGTACATCTAATGTCTTACCTTCCTTATATAGTGACACTGGGACATTAACCCAGCCCCACCCTGTATCCTGCAGTGAGGGTACTTGCCTCATGCCGTCTTCACCGTACATTCCAATCAAAACTGACAGCCCTCCCTTCATTTGATTTAATCATTCATGATCCTAAATCTGTGGTGCTTAATTTTCTGTCTCTGCGTTATCCCTCACACACATCTGTCCTCGTCCCCAGTGATCTGCTCTTCTGCTGGCTGTACTCCAATGCCCCCATTTGCTCCCAACCAACTCTTTTTTATGCAGTTAGACTGAGACACGCTGCTTAATTTGATTTGCCACACATAACCCGGTTTGGCCTGCGAGAGACTGGCACAGCACTGTGGGCTAGTTTCTGCTATGTGCCCAGCATTGAAAGGCCGGACCCTCACAGCTCTGCAATAGAATAATCAGATTGAGAAACAAATGAATGATTTGAATTTTGAATAGGTTTCTGAAACACTTCAGGATATTCCTCACAATGAAAGACAATATAAAGATTGTATTGATTGAAGAAAGCACTCAAAATGTAAACCCTCTCTCGGTCTAACTGATATTAGCTGTAAGGTTTTAGCAACCAAGGAATTGTAACTCACTTGCATTTTGCTCTGAACTGTTCACTTGTGAGGGTCACTTTTGTAATCTTGTCCTGTAACAGAGTGATACCTTCCTGATTATGTTGACCTTTTTTGTAGGTACCTTTAGATAAAAGCACCTGCTAATCAAATTCATCTAAATGTACAAACTGAAGTGACAGTCATGAAGGGTGACCTGGTGCACATGTATACCGCCATCTCTGAAGGGTTCATATGCCACTCATGCTGACTTTTAAATGCCCAGGGACATGCCAGACTGCTGGAGTTTTTCTTCCTCTGGGAGCTTTCTGCATGAAGGCTGTTTATTTTTTCATTCTTCACACCAGGCAGGAGCTTGCAGATTACTCTCTTCCATTGCCATTACTTGTTTAGAACAACGTGAGGACATTCTATAATGTTGTAGACTTTTCTTTAGCTTGTCAGGTAAAAATGTGCCCTACAAAGGAATGGAGTTCCCATTGCTGTTTCCTTCCTTGCACCTGTCTCTAATGGTATGGGTTCTGCCTCCAAGTCACCCTAAACACAAAGGGTGGAAGGACAAAAGAAGGGGCTGTTAGTGAGAGCTGATATGAGTACCAACATACAGGGAGCAAAGAAAGAGTCTGTCAAAAAGAATGAAATGCTGGGAGAGTATGACAAAAATGCAAGAAATGTGGCATTTCAAGGGTAGCGTACTTTTTTTCTGTAGATTATGAATGGTGCTACAAGAGCTTGATTTGAAAGTGAGCCAATGCCGGGTGGAGAGGTCAGATCTCTGAACTCCTTTATTATTTTGATTTGGGTAGCTTGGCCATTATTCCTATAGCTATCGTCTTTTTGCAATCTCTGCTCTAGCCTGGCAGCACTAACCCCAAACCCGCAATAAAAATGTGTCCCCACAAATGACTCACCAAAACACTGCTGAAAACGGAAAGCATAATTGCCAAGGACGGATCGGAAAGAGAAATAAAATCTGAGCGCTCTGTTTTAAATCTCTGCCAGCTAGAAGCTTTTTTTTTTCCGAACGTGATCTCCAAGGGAGCACTTTGCTTTCAGCGTGAATATGTTAAAAAAAAGCGTTGCTATCTTCTGGTGTTAAAGAGAAATAAATGTGAAAAGCGAGAATGGCAAGAACGAAACTCCGAGCCTGCGGTGAAGATAACTGAACAAGCCCCGAGCCAACACCGTGAGCCCCGAGCAGCCAGAATCCACCCCCCCTAAACCCCCACCCCATACACAAACCGCCAATTCCCTGTCTCTCTCTCTCTCTCTCTCTCTCCAACCCCCCCACCCGGGTTTTCTGCTATCCCCTCGGGTTTATACGCTCGGCTAGACAGGCGGGCAGCAGTGCCAGCTGGCGAGACGAGCGGTGAGGCTGTCATGGGACGTCCGCCCCGCGCCTCACAGGCTGTCACAAGACCTGGCCGAGGGCGGATCGCGCCGACCTTTCTGTGTGCGTGCGAGTGACGGACGGGACAGCGGAAAACAGCTGCGGCGAGGCTTCACGAGCTGACGGTCAGCGGATGTTTATGAGGTGTGTCGTTTGGCTGAGTCAACGAGGTCTTCTGCATGGACGGCTGGCTCCAAATGTGTGGCTCTTCGGCGGAATTTTTTTAATATAAAACGCACGTTAGTATTACGCAGGCCATCAAACACCGCAAATACTAATGTGGAGAAAATATTATAAAACCAAAAAAAAAAAAAGGTCTGCTCGTAACACTTCCTTCTATCGATTTCCCGAAGCAACATATTCAACTGTAGCATCTTTCCGAGTCCAACCCCAGACGGGACGCACGCTTATTGATGGGCACACTGCCACGGTTCTATTTTTACATCACCAGTTGTTCGAGCCTGCATTTTTTCTTTTAATTAGGCATCATGCAGAAACCCCGTGGTAACAAGAGAAAGGGCACGCAGACACGAGGAAAATGCGCACATTACCGGGGTAGCAATCATAACAGAGCCAATCCATTAGGCGACGTAGGCGTGCGGGCAGGGCGCCGTCAAGTGAGGGGCGCCATTTATGAAAGTTAGGGGGCGCGCACTTCGAACAACAATGGGGACCAAGCTGACGCTCCAAAAAGACCCCCCCCCCCCCCCCCAAAACATCAACTACCGCCTCCCCCGGACGTTAAACGTTGATAATACTGGGTGGCGGCTGTTACCCGTTGGGCGCTGTTTATAAAAGTAAAAGTGCGTCTACTCTGTACACCAAGGGGCACCGATTCCAAACTCATTTTCACCACCGGTTGTCCAAGTCTGATACCAACTACAGGCTATGGACGACGTGGGGCGACGTTTGTCCACCCCGACTAAGGGCTCCAAATGGGCTTCGATCAACACCGAATCTAAACATCGGTCCACTGTAAGTTAGGCTGAACCACAAGATCCAGTCTTTGTGTAGCCTACGTGTTCTCCCTGTGTCTGCATTAGCTTTCTCTGACTGCAGTTTTCCTGCCACATTACCAAAGACGTAAAATCAATAGGGAATTCCAAATAGCGTGCATGCGTGTGTGACAGAGAAAAAGACAAAGAAAAGCCCTGTATTGGATTGGCATCATGCCCAGGTTATTTCCTGCCTTGCACCCTGTGCTGCTGGGACAGACTACCTACAGTCCTGAATTAGATGTTACATAGAAGACTTTTTGTCATGTGGCATGTCAAATATGCCAACTGCAGTTACTGATCTCGTCACTGAACCATGCCAGATTACACGACTGAAACTCTCTGGGCATGTCTACTTTACCTACCAGGTTATAACATTCCCACAGAGCCATACTTGCTCCTTTTTCTGACAGCCAATATGCTGCCTGACAGAGCTGCCACTGTGCAGTTTTAACAGCTGCCTACATTTTGTCACGGTACTATGCAAAGGGTTAACAGCACACAGCGAGTTGAGCTGCAGTATTGGCACTTTTGCCCCATTCTGATTTAATACGTGAAACCTGAAACATCAGACAGACAAGCTTCTCTTCTATTGGTGAGGTTCAAAACACATATGTTCTGTATTCCTGGTTGCTACATTCTGTTTAATGAAATTCCATATGTGCATTCATTGGTTGTCGGCTGTCTTGCACATTCAGCCTGTCCCTCCGACTAAAGTGGGGTTTGATTTTATTCAAGCCAGTTGCAGACTAATTGCTCTCAATGGTTGGGTATGTCACATTAGGTGATTGTCTTCCCAGGAGCATAACACCAACTGGCTAAGACTACATAAATGAAGGCTGCGACTGAAAATCATTGGAAAAGTCGTCTAATATGAGATGGGTTTAAGTGGGCTTGAGAATAGTATGGTATTTTTAACTATAACTGGGAACAGATGGAAAGCCCACTGAGCAGCATGAATAGGTCAAAGTATACAATTCACGTATTATTATGATGCTGACATACTGTATTATCCATAACAACCTAAAATTAGACTTGAACAGTTTATATATCTTACCATATAGAGGCGCTCACAGGATGACTGTGTTGGTCATAGCTACACAGTGAATTAGGGTGAGTAATGGGACTGATAGCACTGTTGTTTACCATTCAAGGCCTCAGCCACTAGGTCACAATGAATAGCAAACAAACTTTATTTTACATAGCTCCATGCACATTATAGGGTTTTTTTATTGCTTCCATTTTTTTTTTCATTTGGGAAACTGGCTTTGTAAAGTTATCAGGGCATTAGTTCAATCAATGATTTAGTGGTGTACAACCCACTACCCAAACCACTAGGCATCACTGAGGCACTCCATATACAATTGAGTACACAGATGTGGTCTCTCTGGTGGGATGGACATCAATACTGCTGCCTCCTGGGGGAAGGTCATACCACATTACTAGGTGGCAGCACTGTGTGTTTGCACATGTGGTTTAAAAGGAAGCAACTGGGAACTGGAAGGAAGCTATGCTTGTCTATTACACTCTTTGCAAGATTTTTAATGGGCCACCGAATACAAAATAGCCTGCACCTGCATGATATCCTTACATAACTAATGCATTGTTAAGTGAAGTAGGACACGCCACTTATTTAGCTGGAGCCCCTATTCTGGCACAACTCAGCTTGAACCGGGTCTTTAGAGATTATCATAGTGTGATGCCCTATGATGAACCCGTCCATGATGTCAGTACCACCCTGACACACCCTTAAGTGACTAGAAATAAAATATATATGAGGAAAGACTCCAGCTTCATCAAATAAAGCAAACAAAGGCTTCTGACTTCCTCATTGCAGAAAAGCATGAGATAAGTCAAATGCCCAGATAAGGAGTCATACTAAAGTCCCTGGTCTCCTTCTTCATCCTTCTCAAAAGCTACTTCTGTGGGTTCAAGGAGAGCCATTAAATATGAATTTCATAGCTCCATCCTTGGCAGCTGCACGCTCTGTAGTTTCCTTCTGCAGGGCACGTCTAACCTGCCAGCACCCTGGAGGGGAGCAGCCTTTTCCAGTTCAAGCAGGAGTCTGAGTTGACTAATAACACGACTGAATTATTCAACCGGCTCAGAGGTATTTAGCCCGCGAGCAGGCAATGGTTTAGGCCAAAAAGAAAACATGTTCAGGCCAAGATATGTCACTGTCTGGGGGATCCCTGCCTACAGCCGCGAAAACAGGGAGGAGGAGGTGAAGCAAATGCCGGCTTCAAGGAGAGAGCAGAGAAGCCTTTCATCCTCTGCAAAGTAGACCTCGACGCTGAGCAGGTTCACCAATCTGACTCATTTTAACTTTTTCGTTTTAAGCTCCTTCAATTCCCTGTCAAGTCCACATTGCATTATTGTGGTCATTCTCTGGTACAGGGATAAGTACCACCATCTATAATCTAAAGGACTGCACTGGGACAAGCATAGCAAGTTAAGTAAAGCTGGTTCTTTCGATAGGTTTTCCGTCTCAACCGCCCTCTTCCACATCGCTTTGGTGCTGCCCGGGACTCAAAGAATAATGAAGCCTCGGATTATCAGTACTCATTGCAATCATCTCTGGTATACCGGCACCAATTCAGAGGATGGGGGTTCTCCAAACATTCATTCATTCATTCATTGTATAAACTGCTACCCTGGCAGCCATGCCACACCTATGTAGCTACAAATCAGACAGCAGATAAACACAATTGTGTAGCTCATGCAGTCCACTTGTGCAGAGTGCCATGAACAAAGAACAAAGAGCAGTAACACAAAGCACTTAAAAAAAAAAGCAAAAAAACATCACAGTGGGTCTTCACGCGTACTGTCTTACGCTTCACTGACGGCTGGGTGGCCTGTTTGCTTAAATGTTATTCTCTGTTCCCTGACCTCCAGATGTCTTCTGCCTGTTTGCTTCGATTCATGAAGAAAGACACATCCAGCACCACTCCTTGCACATTCCCACCTAAATTTCATTTTTTTGTTCACTTTTTTTTTTGAGGCATGATGTGATTTGGCCAACAAGTTGCTGCTATAACACCCCAGACCAGCAGTTAACAAAAGGAAGCAGCTCTGGAATGTAGCCCAATCATTAGATAATATGATGTGACACAGTGAAAGGTGCTATATAAGATAAAGTGACATGCTCAGCAACATTCGCACTATCCATCCACCCTTCCATTTACTTATTTGTCGGACACCTTTATACAAGCAGTCTTGTCTTGTAGCTCTTTTGTTTATTGATTTTTTTTTGCTTGTTTTTTTCCCAATTGAAACAGGCAAATGAAGTGGTTTGTTCATGGTCATACAGTTTCAGCATAGCAAGATTTGAACCCACAACCTCAAGGTCTGATATCCAAAACTTTTATAACTATGCCACACATTTTCTTAACCATTACAATACTGCTGGGAACTGGGTCTACTTTAGCAGCAATGGGTGCAAATCAAGAGCTATGCTCAGGCTCTCAGTTTACTGCAGGGCCAATGAAAACAGAATTCCCTAGAAATACAATGACCTGCAGGGGTAATGGAGTGTTTTGTGGCATTTGTTGAAAATGAAAGACATATTCTTAATCCAATTCAGGGTCACTGAAAGCCAGAGAATATCCCAGCAGTACTGGGGCCATGGCAGGAAGCAGCAAGACCATCCGTCCATTCATTATCCAACCCGCTGTATCCTAACTACAGGGGGTCTGCTGGAGCCAATCCCAGTCAACACAGGGCGCAAGGCAGGAAATAAACCCCGGGCAGGTTGCCAGCCCACCACACAGCAAGACCATCACTGGACATAATTACCAATTAAACTAACAAGCACATGTTTGCTGATGTGAGAGGAAAACCGGAATGCCCAGAGGAAAATCCACACACATGGGAAGAATGTGCAGACTCCACACCAACAATATCTATAGGGGCAGGTTTCAAACTAAGGAAGCTGGATCCATGAAGCCTTAATATAAACTACTGTGCTACTGGGCTGTCTGGAATGAAAGATAATATGCATTTTTTTTTCATTTTGGGAGGCAATGTATTTAGCACATAATGTTAGGTAGTGCAGTGCACTGTAATGTTATTTGACCTCTGCAGATTTTGATGATGAAAGGCACTATACATTATTAGGCTGACAGCATTATTCAAGGCAACTTGCACCCATTGAGACACAAAGGGTTACATTTCTTCATAATTTTCCAGCTGGAACACAGGTAGGTGAAGTGACTTACTCATGTGCACACAATGTCAGCATTTGGGCTTGAATCCACAGCCTTAGGGAGGTTGAAGTCCAAAGCCTTAACCACTACACCACACTGGCCTTCTACATAAAACAAAGAATGTTTGTTTGACATTCTTAGAATATATCGCAGGCTGTAATGATCCTTGGCTCGAACACACGGGCCGAGGTTACTGTGAAATGCGCTGTTTGACATTGAGCTCAATGGCGGACATTCATAACACAGCATTCCCCAACCCGCCTAATCCATGTCAAGGTGACATTTAGTTGCGTAGCTATAGGCGGTCCAGCCGAGGACATTGCACTAAGGCCAACTGAATTCTGGTTACACCACTGGGCAGTGGGTACGAGACAGCAAACAGACTTAGACGGGACTCCAATCTGTTGCTGGACGCAGCATTGAATCACCAGTTAACATAATCCACATGTCTTTGGGATGAAGGAGGCGGAGAACAAGAGGATACGGCTTTCAGACCCAAGGCGACCGATATGTTAGCGCTACCTGCAGTGCCACTGTGCCTAAGGCTGAGCGTCATGAAGTTTCATTTATTAATCAATAAGGAAGATTTTTAAAATACGTATTTCCATAGTAAATAGGGCAGACATGTTAGTACGTAATGCGCAAACTAGAATTTACTTCGCATGATTGAGAAATTGTGTAATTGAAATGGCAGCTGGGCTGCACGATGGCGCAGTGATTACCACTGCTGCGTTACTTCTGTAAAGACCCGGATTCAGGTCCCAGTCACTTCCTAGGACTTCATCCCAGAACACAAAGCTGTAATTGGCGACTCTAAATTGGTTCGTTATGGATGCGGACTTGGACGTCCCGTCCAGGTCCGTTTCCTACCTACAGTCCGTCAACAGTGGTCGGGCTTAGAGCAGAATAGATTTGCATAAAAGCATCCAAAACCAGCATACACCAAATTACTAATCCAGTTAGTCTTTCTCTTCTCTTATTTGAATTTGTAGTCTGCACTTGGAAATTCCCAATTCATCTCGGTCGTCTCTGGTCGCGCAGCTCTCTGGCTGTGAAGCTGACACTTCGTGTTGTAAAATGCCAAAATACCACGGGGATGAAACGTAGTGTAGATATTTGCACGTAATTTTTTTAATGAGAAAATGATTGCTTAGATGGAAATCTCATTAAAAAGGCGATAAAAATGACAGATTCGAGAACGTGTTTCGCTGTTTGGCCCCGTTATCTCAGGCGGTGTGGTCTGTGCCAGCTCTCCGCTATCTCTTGGTCTTTTATTCAGAGGCTTTTATTCCTGTGGAGCGACAAAAGAGGGGATGAAACATAACAGCGCTCCATGCAGAGAGAGGGGAAAAATCCCAGGGGAGTCCGGGAATGAAGGATCCCCTCGTCCTCCACGCCGTGAACTGCGCTCTCTTAAGATTTTAATGAATGAGCTTCCGCGGCGTCTCTCAGATGCGCGTCGGCAGTTAAGAGAAAAGCAGCGCCGCCGCCGCCGCCCGCTGTTTGTCATTTGGCTCCAACCTTATTACCTCCTTGGGCCGCCGATCGCGTCTCGCCCTGCCTCGGATCTCTTTTCAAATGAGGCTTTAACAGCAGGGAACAAAGTCAAGGACCCGGTCTGTTGAAAGCAACGTGACCGCTGCCAACTGCATCGCGAAAACCCGGAGGGAGACTTTAAACTTAGGAAAAGGAGACAGAGGTATCTCGTAACACTTAAGCCACCGACCCCTCGGCACAGGTCAGCAACCCCAAGAGACGTCTAGTGACTGTCAGAATATAATGCATTTGATTCGACAGATCCATCACGTCTACTATATAAACAACCACCTGAATACTAACGCTTTGAATATTAAAATCTTCACAAAGACTAATCTGCTTTGCAGCCATTAAAACAGGTACATATAACGTTCGCATTGCAATTGCGCAATGACCTTGAACTCGTGTTCAATTCCCCAGCCACCTTTTTAGGCTATTGACTTCACTGCTTCAGTGATCTTCCTCCCACATTCCAAACGTCTTCCGTTTATTCCAATGATTCCAAATTAGCCGTGTGACATACTGGCGTCCAGTCCAGGCAGCTACCCGTATTTCGTATGTTTACTCCAGGGATACGCGGTGGCTTCTAAATCAGCCAGCTGAAAAGGAAATCGAGAACAGATAGTCACAAATAATGAGTACAGTGAGGCTTAAAGTGTTATGAAATTAAACCTTAAACATTAAGGCAGACGATTCAGTTTTTGCCCCTAAACCACTTTGCCACCCTGGCCATTTTTTTGTCTGTGTAAAACGCTTTGGGATTAAGTTTAGCTTAGAAGTGAGCTTTTAAAATAAACGTTTGTTAATATTTTATCAATAAAAAATACAGTTCAATAGTTTTTAGAAGTTTAAATGTATTAAAATGACATATGTTCGTTTTTTTACAACGTTGTAACATTTACAATGTATAATCAAGACCTAATAACAATTAGAATGTGCAGATTGTTTCACTTCTATAACCTTTACACTGTACAGTATATTCACTTTTTTCGACTCATCCATTTTCTTACCGGCATATCCAGCCAAATGCCACGACACGAGAACGAAAAGCGGCAGCCAGTCTTTGAGTGGATGCCAGCGCATGCCAGGACACGCTCACCCAGTCACAACCTCATTTGGTTAATCTACAAAGGCACCAGTCAACTTGACACATCTGTTGATTTTGAAAGAAATCCTCAATACCTGGAGGAAAACCCACCTGCGCACTGGAAGAACATGTAGATTTCAAGACCACCTAAGCACAGCTGCGCTGGGCACTGAGCCACCGTGCTTTCCATTTCCGCCATATTCACAAGGAGCCAAAGCGTTTTCCGGTAGCAACAGACACAAGACACAAATACCAACCCTGGACAGGATGCAGGCTCCCTCCGGTACAATCACGCTCACAGTCAGTTTCCAACCTGCTATATCCTAACACAGGGTCACGGGGGTCTGCTGGAGCCAGTCCCAGCCAGCACAGGGCGCAAGGCAGGAACAAATCCCGGGCAGAGCGCCAGCCCACCGCAGGGCACACACACACACACTCCAAGCACACACTAGGGACAATTTAGGATCGCCAATGCCCCTAACCTGCATGTCTTTGAACTGTGGGAGGAAACCGGTGCACCAGGAGGCAACCCACGCAGACACGGGAAGAACATGCAAAGTCCACGCAGGGAGGACCCGGGAAGCGAACCCAGGTCTCCAAACTGCGAGGCAGCAGCGCTCCCACTGCGCCTCCGTGCCGCCCACAATCACTCTTACATGCAACATAAATTTAAGAACGCTAGTTAGCCTAAAGGTCGCGTTTTTGTGAACGTCGAGCACCTAGAGAAAACACACACACAGCGGAAACGCGTTAATTCTACACTATTACAGTGTAACGGAATTGAGGTGGCAGCGCTAACTACTGCGCCATCATGTTACCTCGCTCACTTTCTCCAAACGCTTTCAAGAAGATACCAGTTCTATAACAGCCATAAAACCACTGCAGTTCTCTCATTCTTCATACATTGAGTTCAATTCTAGAATTGTGCCCGCTATTATTTGTATATACATCTGTGTCTTAAACATGGATTTCAATTTAATAATCGAACCAGATTCTGTAATTTTCATAATAGACGATTAGAAACTATAATCTTTTTAATACAGATTAAAGGTCTATAATCTTTTTGACTATAAGAGATTCAATTTTTGCCTTCTTTGACAGATAATTTATGGGCCTGAATTAAAGACTTCGTATGCATGCATTCTGCACATTCTTGTTTCCGTATGCCAAAAGGTCTCAGGTTAGCTTTACAGGCGACTGGAAGTTGGCCCCGTATTGTAGGAGTGGGTGTGGGCGTGTGCGTGACTGGCAGTCGTCCAGGGCTGATTCGTGCCTTGCACACGATGCCAACGGGAAGCGCTGCGGCTCCGGCGACCCTGAACTAGATAGACTGAGCCGGATCAATGATGGATGGACAGAGTTTGCTTTCAAGGCTGTGCGTGTGGCAATGTGACAAAAAACACCTCAAAGTACACCACCTACACAAACGTACAGTGTATGCTTTTAGGGGAAAAAAAACCCTTTTGAACGTAAATCAAGAAGGACTGTTATTTGGTGACTCTCAGGGCGGCGGGGCACCCGCTAACCCTTTTCTCTTTAATGCGATTTCCGGGAAAGGAGCTGGCAGTTGGCGACATGGCGTTGCATTCGAGAGAGCTGAAGCCTCAGAAGTTCGCGAAGATCTGATTCAGCCTCGCTGTTGTGCCGCTGCGCCTCATTTGTATCAGCAGACACCGCGTGCGAGTGTGAGTCTGTGTCAGCTGTGTGTGCGCATTGGCAAGGATGTGTCAGCCTTACGGAGCGCGCGCGCGCGTGTGTGTGTGTGTGTGTGAGTTTGTGCTTTGCACGAGCGTGTGATTCTGCGTTTGTCAGCCTCTGATATCTAAAATATGCGCCAGGCTTAGTGTGGGTTCGTGAGTATTAATCGGCATGCATGATGCTTGATTGTGTTTCGCGGAAGCGAGAGTGCATTAGTCTGAATGCGTTTTGTGAGCTGGTGCCTGCCTTAGGGCGTGCGTGAGAGCCCACGTGGTTTAATTATTTTGTCATTATAACTACAAACTTGTGCAAGCGCTCTGAACCCCTGGCTTTAGTGAAGAGCCGTATGCAGAAGTGCATTCAGTTTGTGTGGTAGCCCAAGGGAGTATGTGTGTGTGTGTTGAGGATGTGCTTTGCACGAGTGTGTTGTTCTGTGTGTCTTTGTTTGTCATCCTCTGATGTCTAAAGTGTACGTGCCAGTCCTTGTGTGGGTTTGGGGATATTAATCGGCGTGTGTAACGTGCATGATTGTGTTTCGGGCGAGCGAGAGTTCGTGTTTGTATAATTCGGCGTCTTGCTTAAGGCGTATGTGAGTGCCCTTGTGTTTTAATTATGTCTGCCATCGCGTTAGAACTAGAAATGTGTGCAAACGCTGTGAGCCTCTGGTTTCAGTGTAGAGCCCTATACAAAAGTGCATTGTTTGTGTGGTAGCCCTAGGGAGTGTGTGTGTCTGGGAATATGCTTTGCACGAATGTGGGATTCAGCGTGTCTTCGTTTGTCATCCTCTGATGTCTAAAGTGAACGTGCCAGTCTTTGTGCGGGTTTGGGGGTGTTAATCAGCGTGTGTGGTGTGCTTGATCGTGTTTCGGGCGAGCGAGAGTGCGTGTTAGTAAGTCGGTGCCTGCCTTGGGGCGTGCGTGATTGCCCGTGTGTTTAATTATTTCTGTCATTGCCTTATAGCTAGAATCTTGTGCAAGCGCCCTGGGCCCTAAACAAAAAATGCATTTGAAGTTGTGTGTTCGCCCTAGGGGCGTGCGCGTGTGAGCTGGTGCCGGTGCAGGAGAGGTTATGCGGCCCCATATTTCCAGGCACAGCGCTTCCGAGTAGAACGCAGCGCCACCGCCGCCGCTCATATTGCCAGGCTGGCACGACGCCAGCTAGGCAACTTGTAGGAGTGTGTCTTTGAGCCGTCCTCCCTCCGCAGTGCAGGCAGAGGCTGTAAAACCTAATTAAGGCCTATTGTGTGGTGAGAGCGCCGAGCGAGCCCTGCAGATTGCCGTGCGAGGGGTTGACACAGCCCACCGGAGGCATAAATAAAAGGAAAATAAATAGCAGAATAGGCATTTTCTGAAAGGCGGCGTCGAGCCGCCATGTGAAGCGGTCACCGTGTCTCCAGTGAATGTCAGATCCACCGGGTCTCAGACACCGTCGGTGGCCCAGGCACTCAAGCAGACGCGACCCGCCGCCGTCTTTATCAGCAGAAATGGCAGATAATCAGACGGCCCCAGACGCAGCCCTTGAATTATTAGGCCGCTAGCGGCCTGGGGCTCATCTGTGTTTTCAGTTTGGAAGCCAGTCTCCTGGTGCTTCCTGTCGTAAAATGAGGGCGATGGGGAATGTCGAGAAGAGGGCCCACTGAGCCTGAGCCAGCAGGGCAGGGAGCGGGTCGATCAGTGCTCATTAACCTGCTTATCGTCAGGGAGGCAATGAACCCTGGAAGGATCCGCCCAGCCTTCGCCGTCGCAGATGCGATGTTTTTATTTCCAGAGGAGCGGGACGCGCGGAGGAGAAATAAAGGAGGGTGCGTGCGGAGCAGGACGCGCCGCTGTGGCAGGAAGCTCGTTCGGCTGATTTATGCTTCTGATTGCCAAGCCGCACTTCAACTCAATTCATGCAAGCTAACCACAAGCCTTGGAGAAACAGAGCCGCCTGCGCTCGCCTCGACGCTTGAGGCTGCCTAGAGCCCGGACACCTGGATGCTCAAAAGAAGAAAGCCAAGGACAATTACTGCGTATAGCGCTTTCCATGACAGGTCAAAGTGAGACGAGACAGGCTAAGTGTCTCGGCGACACATTAAACCAAGATTTGAAGTCACTGGCCAATTTTAGTTCCGCTGTTGACTCACAATGTGACCCTGAACAAACCTCTCATCCTGCCCAGGCTTAGATTCAAAGAATTTTCTGTTCATACGAGTTACTTATGAACGCTCTGAAATCAGTTCATTTTATTGTCCAAGCCCCATACATAATGTATCTTTCGACTCGTGTTGATGTTTATCTATGCATGATGTCGAGCTTTTTGGGGTCCTCCTCCCTAAAATTGGCCATCTAGACCCAAAAAAACCTTCATTTTTAGCTCTTTTGGACCATATTTTCCACAAGAAATTACACTCTCATAATAAAGAATAAACCATCGGGTGTCTTCAGCAAAAAGGATCAGAGGGACTTGAAGTTGTGAATGCCACATCAAATGATGCTGTTGGGGTTTCAACCCCCTAATGGAATACCAGGGAGTAAAGCTACTCCTTTTTATGAAACTTCGAAAAAATGGGGATTCGAAGCATAGGAATACAAAGTGTCATTTTATGCTATTTTGATGTTTCTGATCAGGTATATGATAATAGTTTTGGTATTTGATCCTTTAGCCCTCTAAGAGTTAAGGTTAAAAGGTTAAAAATGACAGATTTCAAACATAAGCATGTTGGGGATCATTTTATACTATTTTAAGGTCAGTGATTTCAGATATGGTATTATTTTGGATTTTTAATCCCAGCAAAGTGCTACAGCCAGCAGGAGTCTATCCTGGTAGTAGCAGGTACAAGGCAGAGTATGGAAACACATACTACTTGATCTTCAGAATAAGTAATCCATCTGAAGTTAAGTATATTTGGACTCGCCCAGATGGGAGACCAACCAGGAAAGCTTGATTGCTGCTGGCAAGGCTGTCAGGGTAAACTTACCCTATGATCTATGTGTGGATCCCAATGCCCGACTGCAGTGACATGGATACTGTACTGTAAAATTGGCACCATCCTTTAGGTGAAATGTAAAACCAAGGTCCTGATGAAAACCGGCTATAAATGATCCCTGGGTATCTTTTGAAATGATCACAGTGTTTCCCAATGTCTCGGCTACATTGTCCATCTCACCCTTATCAATTCTAGCTCCCTAATCATCCCCAATCCCTTGTTAAATCACTATCTCTCTCACCCCTTCACCACTTGATAGGTAATATGTGGTGAGTGAACTAGTAAAAGAATGGCTGCTGTCACGTCATCCATGTAGATACTACACATTGGTGGTGGTTGAGGTGGTTCTACATTGTCTATGAGTATCTACAAAAGTACTATATAAATGTAATTCATTATGCTTTATTAGTAAAATTGCAATAGGCCCTTCACCATGCAGTTGGCATAACAGGATGTCAATGGACTGTGGGAGGAAACCAATGCTAACAAAGAGAGAGCATCCAAACTCCACACAGAAGGCACCTCAGATAGACACTGAAATAGGATCCAAGTGGTGAGGCATTACTGAAGAAACCTCCACATCACCAACACTTCAGGCCAGAATCCATATATGGAAGTATTATTGTAAACCCTGCTCTGGTTATGTTACACTAACATCTTGTAGCCACCATTGTTAAAAAAACTCTCATGTTGAATAGTGTTTTTAACATTTATGTTGTATAAAAAACCTTGTGTGGGTGTTTTTTGTGAAAGATGCTATATAGAAGGAAGGCTGAAACTAATCAGATTTGAATGAGCTTTACAGAGTTTGGAGTGAAGCGTCTGATTTAGCTTTTTACCTGAGCCTAACACACAATCATTATGTAGATATACTTGATTTGCAGAGCTTTGTAATGACCAATACAAAACAAAGATCGATTAATCAATGAATTAGCTTAAATTACTATAGGAGGGTATTAATATTTAAAAACTGCATTTCACATTCAGTACCAAGTCAGGAAGTTCCATACCTGATGGCTGAACCTCAGACTTTGCATGCCTCCCAGTTTTTGTACAAAATTCCAGTATTTTGATGGAATATGTCTTGCTCGTCTATGTGACATTGTATAGTTCTCTTCTCTCTGATTCATCTGTCTCAAAGCTACTACCCATTGATACCCCTGAATGTTCTAGCTCTAAAGTCAGATTTTAGGAGCTGTTGCTTAAACCCAATGGTACGTTCACTGTCACCATGACCGCAGTCTCCTTTATTATATCATAGTAGGCCAGATTAGATGTGATGCTGGTACTGCCTCGATTCCAGCAGGGTGCACCCCCAGGAATACTTGGCAGTGTGGTGCATCATGATGTAAGCTCCAGAAGAAGATGATACCAGAGACAGGTTTACTGACCTGTAAAGGCGTTTCTTAAAACAATTTACTTTTTATACATCACTCTCCAAGAAGACTGTCTCAGAGCTCAGTAGAGACCACAAAGCACAAATATACTAATCAGTTTTAAAAAAGACCACTCCTTCTGCTGAGTTGTGCCCACAGAAATTAATGACTGGTATCCCATACAGGGCAAGTCCTGCCAGATTACTCTACGTTTTGAGGTGGTTGCAACCAGGTTAGCTGGGTTAGAAAATTGATACATTGGCTGTATACTCTATATAAATGAATTGAATGTCAATGGAAATGTCTAGACAAATGAGTCATGTTAGACTGTTTTTATCTAGCAGTCGCACAGTACATTGACAGCATTATTGTGTGCCAGGAGATCATACAGAGCAATGTATATAATGTACATTATAATCGCCATAATGCAGAAAGAAGCCTGAAGTGGGAGCTTTTAATTTACAACACGGCCTTCTTGAACCTGAACTTGATATTGTTCTGTTGCAGACGAGTACAATGTGCCCCATTGTTGAAAGCCTCAAGTAGGGATACTCCACAAAATATAAGGTCTAGAAATTGACACATGTTTCAAGCATGTGTGCCTGGGGACCTCCTTCCTGGCTGTGGTGAGGTAAGCAGTCCCACCCAGGGACATGAGGGGTAGAGATCTTTACTTTTCCAGTTGCATTGAAAGGCTTTCTAAGGACAATGTGTAGTCTCTCCCAGAAGGATCCAAGTAGACTTTTTCTCTTCCAGTACCAATGATACAAAAAAAACAGACACCAGTCCCACATTTAAAAGACCTTTTACTTCACAAGACCTTTACAGATTCACCTCCACAATAAGCACAATACTTTCTCTTTTTCATTTACTCCTTCCAGCTAATTTCTGTCCACCTCTTCCCAGATTATGATGAGGTGGCTTCTTGCTGGACATGGGAATACTTTCAGTGCCAGAACATTTCGCCCAAGAGGCACTTCTGGGTCAGGTAGAACCGCCATAAAACAATGGAATATTCTCCCAGCAGCACCCCCTGGTGTCAACTACGGGACCTAACAGGGCTGCCCTTCAGAAGTATTCTTTCTGTGGGGTTTCCAAACAGGAGCCATGGCCGGCAGTCTCCTCCAGTCTATCCATTATATCCTCCTACTAAGTGGAAAAAGATATAACATCCCTCCCCGAATGTGCATCCATCCATATTGTCCTTCCATAATGGCCTCCCCGCCAGGTAAGGGATAACTCTGTTACTGTTGGGATGCCAATCCATCGATTATGAACATGGAAAGAAAGTGTAGTCTCCACACAAAAGTGACATGCGTGAGATCTGAACCCGGTACACTGCAACCGGTTAAGCCCCACCCCAGGCTGATGTATTAATAGGAATTCAACTGGGGTGGGTTACCATTACCAAGGAATTGAAAACACACCGCAGTGTGGTGCGTTATGACAAATTGTATGAGGTTCTCGTTTTTACTACACGCATCCATTGACAAGGGAAATTCATTTGACGGTGGCATACTTAATTTCATGGTAGCATCAATGGCTAAGAAGCAGCTCCATATTTTAGAGCAGCTTCTTGTCAAATATGGAGCCCTGCAGCGCCCCTACCCTGTTCCACTTATCGCTCCTCAGCCCCGATTACCTGCCGAGGCTCAGATCGCTGGCGGCCGCTGCACACGTCTCTGAAGCGAGATCGTGTTTCGCCCCTCTCACGGCTCTCCTGAATGCCGCCGCTCAATATATCTGCTTCACCTTTCACCCTGCCATCAGAGCTCTCCGAGGGGATCGTCTCGGCCCCAGGAACTGGCGCAGCGCTTTTAAGACGAAGGCGTGTTTGTTTGCCGACCGAGAAACTGATCTGTAGGGCACATTCTTGTAGGCTGGTGTCAGCCGCGAAAAGATGGCACCTCCGCGAAACGGAATCGGTCTCCTCCCGTGTCACCTCTCTGGTGGGAAGAAGACATCCACCTCGAGGACACGGAGACCTTCCGGGCTGTTGAGCGCGGTTAGTCAAGGCAGCGCATTTAATCTGTCAGCCGGAGGAGCGCCGCTCACCGCCTGCCACGCTCTGTAGGTGCTCACTCACAGATCTGCGATTTGCACGCCAGGAATGATGAGGTGGCAGCACTGGGGACATGCAAAAAAAAAAAAAAAAAAAAAAAAAAATGCCGGAGCCATTATAATCTATCAAAGTCTGTGCACTTGGAAGACAGCCGTCGAAAGCGGAGCAGCGCTCTGCGGGGGAGAAGGGAGGGGGGCGGCCCGGCTGCCAGTTGGCAAAGAGGTGAGAAGTGCAGCTGAGAAGTGACTGGCGTCATTACGGCCCCTTTCGCAACTGACAGGAAGAAAAGACAGCGAGCGTGTGCGTGCGTGCAGACGGATGTCATTCTCGAGAATGCTCCGTGTCCCCGGTGAGGCCACCTACTCGCGGATCTCCAGCCTCAGTTAAAACACTCTTTTTTTTGTTCTGGAACACGAGCGATACCTCAACAATTCTGTGACAGGTTTCTCAAAATTCGACACTCACTATCATCCATTCGTTCTGAGCGGTCTCATATATCCTGTTCTCACTTCTAATTAAATTAGATCTTAATTGAACTGTTATCCACTTAAGCATAAAACACCGGTCGTGCTAAAGACGTCAGACCAGGCTCCTGCTCCTGTTCCTCTTGAGTGGAGTGGGTAAAAAGCAACAAAACCTCAGATAAATGAGGTTGCCGAGTGGCTGCTCAGCTTACCCCCACCTCTTCTCAATAACCTAGAGCCGATCACCTTCATCATCTGCGCTTGGAACAAACTGCCCAGTGGTGCCGCTGAAGCGGATAACTTGCAGTCTTTCAAGAAACAGCTGGAGGGGAAAAAAGCCATGGATCTGCTCAATACCAGCTAAGCAAACGCCAGATGGCTTGAAAGTTAAAGTTCACGGCTTGTTTCCTCAGTCAATCAATGCTAATATGTGTCAATCAATTAATCCTCCGAATATATAGCGCCTTCGTCAGTACGACCTTTGCATTGGGAGAACCCGCGAGTGAACTAATTAAGCCTACATTCTCAAGTCTTTTTTAACAAGCGTGGGCAGTCGATTTCCGCATTACGATGCGACTCCGCGAGAATATTTAGAACAATTTTCGCGTTAATTGCTGAGGGCTACGTTTGGGTTCCAGGGTGGCAGCTCCGTAGCGCTTGTGCGTTGCCCCGGCGTTTCTCTCTACAAACTAATGTCCAAACACTTATGACGCGTGGGTCGGTGGCTCTACGTCTACCCCTGTGCGTTTATTTCATCCAACAAGTCACCGTTCTCCTAACCCTGTTATTGAAATGCGCGGGTGCACAAATAATCAATCAATACTTATCGTATACAGAGTCATCGCAAAGAAATCCATTTATAATCAGAATAACGCGTGTAGATAGGGTAGACTGTAAAACTGAGAGAAAGATGGGATTAGATAAAAGGCTCCCTTAGTGATCATTAGATAAAGTAGAATGACTTGCCTTGGCATCCCGACCAGAGATGGTTCCTCCCTTGCGCAAGATGATGGCGATTAAGGCGTCCGTTTCCTGTGGCAATTGATAGGATTAAACCGGTTCGAAAAAGAACAAAATAATGTGAGAAAAAAAAATCGGGATGGTGGGGGGTTCGGCAGCAGCCTCTGTAAAGCAAGAGCCAACCTGCACCAGGCGCCGCTTCATGGCGGGTCACATGCATTCATAGCAGAGTAATTCAGAATCACAGAGACTCTCTTGTCTAGATGACTGCTGACTGCAAATTGACCCCAAGTGTGTGTTTGTGTCAGTGTGCCCGAGGAGGAACTGATGATTGGCTCTTGTCTTGTTCGCGAAGAATGGTATTATGGAATTAGTGGTAATCATGTGTGTTACTGATATGTAAGGTGTGCACAGGCCTTGATTCAGTGGGTCATTTAGCGGGATGAACCCACCCCCATATATCCTGTCAAAACCCCTGACCCACGCTGTTACTTCTTGTATTTTATCATAACATGTCCCACGTAGTATTTCAGACGCCCATCTTAGTTTTTAGCCGGGGCTGGGTATAAATATCAAGGGATGTCGCTGTGTACAATAAAGAGTGATAGATTGTCCGTTAATTGTGTTCACCCGTGGATTTCAGTTACGGAGTAGGAGAACCATGACGTCTTGGTGAGGGTTGAAGTGGTTACACTCCGACTATGTAAATCGCTTTGAGTAGCGAGAAAAGCGCTACATAAATGTACTTAATTATTAATCATTATTATTGGATGCGACAGAAGCAAAGTGAAAATGTGGGACCACCGACCCTTGCCCGATTATATGGATTTGTTCAGGGTTACTCGGCGCAGACGCAGAAATGGTCTTTTCAAGTCCAACATATTACGGGAATTTCTGTAGTGTATGTATGAATAGCAATAATAATAATAATTACTAATAAAATACTATCTAAACTACTATTGAAAATTGTAATGATATTGATTAATGCTGCTTCAACAGAACCTCTCCTAAAAATAAATGTGCCGAAGTGGCTCCTCAGAGTGATGACAAAGGGAAGCCATTTTTGGTTCACACGTGAAGGTTCCAGAAAGAACCTTTAGATTCATAACAGGGTCCATAAATAATCATGATTAGATAGCAATAGATTTGTACAATTCAAACGGGCTCGTGATTTTAAAACAACAATAACACAGGCTAAGATCTGTTTTTCTTGATCTGTCAGTATCCGGCCAGGTAGCCTACGCTAAAGATTTCTGTTGTGTCCAGATATGAATCTTTCAAAAAGCCCAGGGATGTAATATCTTTGAATTCTTCCTAGAATTAAGTGGCTCTTCGTCACGTAATGATTCAACTATGAACCATGCAACTTGATAAAGTGCCGTCAAAGTGCCAGTATTTTTAAGATTGCACGGGACTTCGCCCTGCGGTGGGCTGGCGCCCTTCCCGGGGTTTGTTTCCTGCCTTACGCCCTGTGTTGGCTGGGATTGGCTCCAGCAGACCCCCGTGACCCTGTAGTTAGAATATAGCGGGTTGGATAATGGCTGGATGGATGCACGGGACCTAGATTCGAGTCCAGGTTCAGCAAATTTCTTCGGTTTGATATGGTACCCTCATCCTCCCCCCTTTCCAAACCTGATGCCATGGGTATTCAGGCTTCTTTCCATATGCCAAAGGCACACGTGTTAGGTCACCTGGGATGTGGGTACATGCCAGAGTGTGAGCTGCGATGAACTGGCGCACGTCCAGTATCGGTTCTCGGCTTCAGTCCGCGATAGGCGCCGACCTTCCGCGACCTTAGAATTGGTTGAATAATGAGTTTTAAGTAAATGGGTTAAAAACAATCAGAGGATCGCGCAGTGGTTAACGTTATGTCTTCATTGCTCCGGGGAAATTCTCCTCCCGGCGAAGTTTCCTCTGTGTGTGTGTGAATAGGTTTACTCTCGTTTCCTCCCCATAACCTAAATACGTTTACAATAAGATGGTTTGTGCCCAAGACGTTTATATTAAGATTGTTTGTGCCTCCATTACAAGGCGTATATCGGCTCTCTGAAATAGATAATCGTGTTAGAAGGTGGATAGATTGGGTTTAACAAAAATAGATTTGAAATAAAACAAAACTCGGGTAACTGTAACAGTCATACAGTGTAGCTACCACTCAGAAACCACCTTTCACATTTTCTGTAGTAAATCCGAAAAACAAATCATAAAACCCCCTCCTTTAAATTCTATCCGGAGCACATCGGTTGTGAAGGGGGGCTGTCCCTGACACAGGGACTCTCAAAGGTGACAACTGCTACTGAGAGTCAGTTGGGGGATGAGTCACTTTAGAGCCGAGGAGCATTCTTTATTAAAAAAAAAAGCAGAAGAAGAAGAGGGAGCGTCCGACAGCACAGTTCTGTGTACGTGAATGATAGTGTGCGAGTGTGACAATGATTAATGTGGCATCAATAACGTACCAGTGCCTCTGAACTAACTACACACACATGCAAACTCGCGAAAGGGAAGGAGAAAGGACACAGCGATGACTGACGGCTCAGAAAGCCGCGGCTTGTCAAATAACTGCCCTGAGGGCCGTTATTTTTCGTACGTCATGACAGGACCAGTGCTCCCCACTCCCCGATTGGGCGTCTTTTCCGTGAGAATACACGCTAGGGTGTTTTACAGTCTGTTAGTTTTGTCAATGTTGAGCCATTTTTATGGTTAAAAAGAAAATGCCCTAGTTAGTCTGGCCCCGCCCCTTTCCACAGATAGCACGGTTGACCCTTTTATCCCCCTCCCCCATACAACGAACGAGCGAAGGATTAAAGACAGTGAAAAGAGTTCAAGACGCTTTAATCGGACCCTCCACTGCGCCTCTGTTATGTTAGTTTTGTATGAGGTTTAGAAGGGCTTTAGGTTATTCAAACCCGGACATTCGGGGGCACCGGGTGTCGCAGTATCTAGCGCCGTTGCTCTTGAGGCTTTTGAGTACTTATTTAAAAATTATTTCAGATCTCGTGGGTTTTTTTATGAGGGCATTTCAGCTTTCTTACGTGTGCATACCTCGAGGAAAGAAGCTGGTTGAATAAATGGATGGATATCTGAAAGCCCGCTAGTGCACGTAAAAGGTTCATCGTGCAACAGCAAACCTTGAGTGCAGTTGTTTTTCCTGTTGTTGGTAATAATATTGTGTAGTACTAAAACCGGAACACTCGCAGTTTAAAATCAGATCTGTCCTTCAAAAGCCGAGAGCCGGTCATCTAATGGTGGTGGTAACCGTGTATAAGTAAAGTGTGAGTGATGGTGAATTGGTGGGAATTTTACTAAGTATCGTACACCACCAACGCAAGTGTGCGGTTCTCGTCTGCTCGGGGTCACGGTCTTTAAGGTCAGCATGCTAAAAGGGTTTCCTCTGTCCCGCCAAGCCCACTTTGTGGTACTGATTTAGAGAGTTCTAGAACGCTCTAACACCTGGCAATCCAGTAGTTAATGATTGAGCGTAAGTAGACCGTTGTGTTTTTTTTTTTTAAAGAAACGTTCGTCTTTGTGCAAGCCCCCGCACCGTCGTGTAATTTTGGGCGGGTTCAGTGTGCAATCTACCTTGAGGGGACTCGACTTGGCTTCTGCTAATTGTTTGCACAGATGTTGGGTGGAGGAGATTGGGGGTGACAGGTGCTGCCCCATTTCTCTCAGCCCACACGTAGCTCTGGGTGCTTTCTGATCCTTCGTATGTTTTCGCCACAAGGGTCTGGAGAGCGAGGCGTTTGAATGATGAAAGAGTCTCTGCCGCCCGGCTTTTTGCTATTTTTTTTTTTGGATTAAGTCCCAGCGTTTGGGGCCTCGCTCGCACGCAGAAGGCTCACTTAGTGAAGGAAGGCATTGAACGTGGGTTCCGTCTTTGAAGTCCTGTCGGTGTTCCCCTCCCACAGGAGCGGAGGAGTCCACGAGGATGACGCCAGACTTGACAGGTGCTGCCCCGGGGGAGGGAGGGGGTCACTGACTGCGCGACAGCAGTTCCCGCGCCGGCTCAGGCAGCCGTGTCTGCGGAGCGGAAAAAAAAAAAAAAAACTTGAGCAGCAGATGGTGGCGACTGGCCGACTCTGCCAGTGGAGGAGCACAAGAGGTCACTGAGCAAGAAATGTACATTTTACATGTTAAATGGCAAAGGGAGAACAGGAAAACGTGTGTCAGCCGACTCCTGTCTTTTTTTTAAATGTGCTGGAGAGTTGGCTTCCTACTGCGCGACCTGCCTCCACTGAGGGTTGGGGAGGGGGCGAAATCTCATTTCCTTTTGTGCCGCTGATCGGCGGTGGAAATCTGATCACCTGAGGTGAAGCCGTACAGCACGGTGTCTCTTTTCAGCGGCTGGCGATTTTCATTTGGGAGATATCCTCTTTAATATCCGGCGCAAGGGGGCTCGCCTCCCGCTGGCGGCTTAGCGACATCGCCGCCTCCTCCGCGTGACATTTCTCAGTGACGGAGGCTGTGCCAAGAGCGGCCAAACTGGCACTTCAGCGAGCGAAGCTCTGCCAGTCGCATACTGATCTGCTGCAGCGGGGGGTTGGTGGGGAGGTGGGTGGGTTAGAATATTAACCCCCTACGTGCCTCTGCTGCCACTACGCAGAGAGCTGGGATTTGAGCAGCGCGATGCTCCGATACAGCAGCTGTGCTTGTGCCGCGTAACTCGGGCGGTTGCGAAAGCAGAAGTCGGCATCCTGACTTCAGATTGCCTCTTTATTCCGCAGAATGGCAAATAAAAACGGTTTCCTCAAGGCAGGGGCACATGTTTGGTTTTAAATTGTTAACATGAGGTCGTGTTTATAGTTCCTGAAGAACCTACAGTTTTGACGATCAGTCCTGTTTCCATAAGGCCATTTTTGAGAGAAAAGAGAGCGTGATTTTCTTCTCCGGCGAAAAGCGCTATGTTTCATTGTGGGGGTGGGGGACACAGGGACTCTATTTTTATAATAGCTAGAATTTGCGGTACTTTCCCGACGTAACGGTGATGATGAACACTTGTCAATGCTGGACAATTAGATGTAGCTCGAAATTACCTACCATTGTATGCCATCTCTTTAATTTTGGCTGTAGTACACCCCTTAGGCTATTAAAAGGTTACTGCTGAGTGCTGCCTCCACAATTCACTAAAGTACTGTGCCAGTAGCATGGTGGCACAGTGCTTAGCAGTCCTGCTTTACAGCATCACATTTCCTTCTGTTTTGCCATAGTTTTATTGTGTTTTTCACAGGGTACAAAAATATGCTTTCCACCTCCCAAAGTCTCATATGTTAAATTATACCACCTGCACATCAAAACAGGTAATGTACCTGAAGTTAAGCTTATTTTGGCCTGGCCTGTACATGAGTAGGAGACCCTCTAGGAAAAGCTTGTTTTGCTGCTTAAAGAGGTGTTGGTGAGGCCATCTGGTAGTGCTAACGCCATGGTCTGTGTGTGGATCCCAATGGCCCAGTGCAGTGACAGGCACACTGTGCTGCAAAAATTGGCATCGTCCTTGGGAGGAAATGAACATGTTAGACCCTAACTCTCTCTGGTCATAAAAGATTCCTGGGCATCTTCCCTGGGGGAGACATTCCCAATGTCCTGGCTAAATTTCCTATCATTGCCTGAACATTCTGCACCCCAGTCATCCGATGTCCCTTATTGGCCAGCTATCTCCTCTCACCCCTCACCACTATTAGCTAATGTGCAGCGAGCATAATGGTGCAAAAATGGCTGCCATCGCATTATCCTGCTAAGTAATCAATTCATTGTCTCTAGATGGACTCCAGTATTCGTGAATTGTTTTCTGTATGGATAATGGATGGATGGATGGATGGATGGATGGATGGATGGATGAGTTTCCCCAGTGACTGGCAAGAGCCCTGTTACAGGTTCCAAATTAGGCTGAACCCGTTTAGGATAATTATTCAAATAAAACAAATGGGTCAAACATGCAGTGTATGGAAAAAAAAAATGAGCCAATGGTATCTGCTCAGAGGGTACCTCCCTTTTAAGTAACATCATGTTTTCAAATGATGGTATAATGTTTTGTTTCTCTTTCTTTAATCCAATATGAAGAAACTCCACTAAGAGGCACAATAGATAATGAAAAAGATGGGACAGGGATGACCAGCACCATCAGCTTCACTAGTCTGCTAGAAAAGCCCTGTTTATTGCACCCAAGGTCCAGAGAACATGTGGGATTGAGCTGTGGAAGTCACAAGACAACTGATTCTATGGGGTGACTACCTTAAGAGTCTGAAGTAGCAGAACACAACTTGCTCTGTCTCCTTGTACCCTGTAAGATCACCAGTGCGGGAATGGTTTAGAGCCACCAAGGGGCAGAAGCAGTGAAAGACTTGTTTGGGATAATCTTTTGAAAATTGCAGTTTAACAGCAGGAAAAAGACTACTGGCTGGTAGGACCACCAGCTGCACAAAAAGCCAAGAAGTGAAAAGGGTGTTTATCTGTGAAATGCTACTGCATGCAGGTGCTGTATGGGGGCACTTCATTTATTTTGTGGTTAATCTATTTTTTCTGTTCTTATTTCACATTCTTGTTTTATTTCTTGAGCTGATCATGGGTGCACACTTAAAATCTTCAAAACTCAGTAGCTAGGGTGGCTATGTACGGTATTAAGTAAAGCCTGACAATATCCAGTAGAAGCCAGTCTGATGGAAATGTCCTTCTGTTTATCCTCAGTCTACATCCACCTTCTTGGATGCTTAAGCAGAAGGTTCCTTAAGCTGGATGGGTTTAAATGTGACTAGCAGACACCAGTCTTCCCCCACTTTTTGTTATATTAAGGGTCATAAGGGGACCAGTCTGAGTTCAATGCAGCGTTGGCCTGTTCACTTCAATTAACCCATGACCTTAGACATGTGTCCCTAGGTAGAAGATAGAGAACAGGGCACACTCAGAGCTTGGAGTTCAATAGTGTAGCAAGATACTTGCCAGTAGGATTGAGGTGGGCCACAATGAAGAAAGAGAAGCCCAGAAGGACTGTTCAGATGCACCTCCTAGTGAGATGGGCATCTTTAAAGTAACTTGGCTGTGTTTGTTTCCTTCCCCTGTGTGTGTGTGTGTGTGTGTTTGTGACACGCAGAATTTCAAATGCTCTGGCGTCACTGAGTCTGTGTTGGTTCTGGCAGGCACAGAGGGTGTGCCCTAAGCCGGAAAGTGTATTAGATTATTATTTTATATATATACAGTATATATATATATATATATATATATATATATATATATATATATATAT
>JANRMT010062831.1:30493728-30508299 GCA_026402145.1 Polypterus bichir lapradei
TATATATATATATATATATATATATATATATATATATATATATATATGGCTCCTGTTTAGTTCACAAGTGTGCAGACCAGCCAAGACAGCTCTGAGGTGGCATTGAGGACTTTTACTGTTCTTCCTGCACGATGTTATGGCTGACAGCCAAGCGTTTGAAGTCTAAACCAGGGCAGAGCCCTTATACGGTGATTGATATGAGAGCTCTCTGTTGCTTCAGAGATGGAGATTACCACTTCAAGTTTGTCTTTTTTTTTTTTTAATAGAATATTTCACATTGCCTGCTACTGACACTTGAGACATACAGCACAGTTCATTGTGTCTCAGCTTTCTGTTGTCAGCAGTTTTATCACCTTGTAGCCTTCGCTGCTAAGCAAGGTCAAGTCTGGACAGAAGTTAGGCGGCTGCGAGGAGCAGGGCTGAGGGCTCTCTAGAGAGCACTCGCCTCTAATCGAAATATCAGGCCCGCGTTCACGCTAGAAGCATCCGTCTGCATCTGTTAGAGGTGCCTTCCTGTGAATGAAGCATTAAATCGATGCCCCACCTGCTCTTCCTGGGAGGATGTTAAATATCCTGATGGACTTTTTGCAGTAGCTCCACGTATTTGGCTTTCCAGATTCATCAGAATCACACGGGATGTCAACAGTGAGAGCTGACATCAGCGAATCCAGAACGGCTGCAACGAGCTGTTAAGAAGCCGAAAGTGATGTGGAGCTGCATAATTGCCAGCTCCATTCCTTTTCGCCCCCCCTCACCCCACTTTGCTGTGAAATTCCAAAATAGGAAATTAGGAAGGGCTTCAGGGCAATGCTGGAAGCAGCCCTGGTAATGAGACAAGGCCACAGTGAGGGAAGCTTGAGCCCAGACTCCTAAACAAACTGAGAGCCAAAGCCTGCGTGACTGGGGTGTTGGAGGGATTCATTTATTTACAATGACACCCATAGGGCAAGAGGAAAGTTAACAAGGTCTTATCAGGCCGTGTACCAACCTCGGCTGGTCCAGTTAATGAACAGAGC
This sequence comes from Polypterus bichir lapradei, assembly GCA_026402145.1. NCBI lineage: Eukaryota > Metazoa > Chordata > Cladistia > Polypteriformes > Polypteridae > Polypterus > Polypterus bichir. Next base: position 30,494,745 of record JANRMT010062831.1, read on the forward strand.
AGTAATCAAAGGAAAAAGTCTCTGTATATCATTTTGCTTATTTTCTATAAATAGTTGAACCTATACTGAAGAAAAGAAGGGGCTTGGAACACGGATGGATTTACATTGTTTACGAGGGTTACAGAGTTAATATGCAAGGAGTACAAGAACTCTATTTTTGTATACTGCCTATATTTTGTTTACTCTAAGGCACTAATGCCGATGGCACTAAATAGAGAAGGGTGGGATTAGTGACTGCAAATGCAGCCTTCACAGTTTTAATTAAGCTGTCAGGGCCGGACCTTCATTAGGCCGCCGTCCTGTCCTTGGGAGCCACCAGTCTACAGATTTTAATGAAGGTCTTTTTAATGGATTTCCGCGTACAGTCGTATGAAACCCAAAAGGCGGTAATAGCGCTTGAGCAGGGACGTGTTAATGAGGACTGAGAGAATACATGAGGTGCGAAAAAGGAAGATTAAGTGCAGAAATTTCTCAAAGACCAAGCAAGAAGTGCAACACCATTTAGCGATGGAGTGTTTTTTTTTTTTTTTTTTTTTTTTGTTTCTGTCTACGACAAGCCACGAACGCTTCAGGGGCGGGCATATGCTAGTGGGGGAGGGCGCAAATCAGTTACTCCTGTTACAGTGCCGTCTCGCAGCAGGAGGCTCGTGATTAAAAGGCTTCCTGGTTTAGACAATAAATCCCAAAGTGGCACCTTTTACCTGATGAATAAAACGCGTCGGGTGAGTATAGGAAGACGAGGATCTGAGAGCATCTAGAAGTCCCGGAGAGATCTTTCCTGCACACTTTCATTTTAAACTCTTCAAGAAAAATAAATGAGAAGGCGAAAAGCCCTGACACCCCAAAGATCGTTCGGGTCTCTGGCTCTTGGCACAGGCACACGAAATCCTCACGCGGAATCGTGCAGTGCGGCATCAGTTGTGAACTACGTTGGCAAGCAGCTCACGCATTCACATGACATATTGTAACGTACCTCTCGCTGGCGGATTCATTCGCGTTCATACGAGGAGCCTTTTTCTCACACAGCAAGAAAAGAGCGTCGTGCAGTTTAAGATAGTTTTTATCTTTGTCATAAGCGAAACCCCCTCCCCCCCAACTGCCACTTCACGCCCCAGCTTCTGTACAAGCAGATTGATAAGCGATAAGCCACGTCTACCTCTGCTGACGCCAATGGTTGCCCTGCCGACCTCAGACTTCGGGAATAAGGGGCCCTTTGTGTTACTCTGGTACACACACAGTGATAGGCCTGACAAAGCCCGAGCCAGGGCCTTCGCTCAGCAGTCGCCCTGTAGAGGAACAATTGAGGTCGTTTCTTTCGCTGCATGCGCGCTGTCAGTTCTATCTGGATTTGCTTTATCGTGAAATGCTTGGTTTCTGCCGCTGCCTTTAAGCCGTTAATATACAACGGATCTCCGAGAGCAACTGCCTTTGCGGTGTCGAGGTAGTCGATTTAGAAAAATAACCGTCACCCCAATCATGTATTCATTCACTTTCAAAAGTTTATAGTCCAGTTAAAGGGTCACTTGGGGCCAGAGAATTTAGAACTTGAAATAGGACCTTTCATGAGGCAGGGTACTAATTCTTCACAGGGCCCACCCACACTTGACTCACATGTCTCTGGGGAAACAGAAAAAAAGTTGTCCAGTCAGACACAATAGAAGCTTACAAACTCAATACAGGCAGTGAGCAGGCTGGCTTGAAGATGTGAGCCAAAAGTGGCCATTATTAATCTATTTATGCCCAGCTTTCATTGTGGGAGGCTTGGTGGAACAGCGGTTGGTGCCGCTGCCTTGCTGTTCCAGAGTCACGTGTTCTACTACCATATCAGCCAGCAGTTGTACCACCTGCAGTTCACAACAAGTATTTCACCTAAAGCTAAGCATGTTTGCGCCTGGGCAGTACTTGGATGAAAGACCATCTAGGAAAAGGTTTGGCTACTGCTGGTGAGACCATCAGGCGGTGCTTTCCCTGTGGTTTGTGTGTGGATCCCCAAGTTCCATTGAGTTATAAAAGTGGCACCATCCTTTAGATGAGACTAATAACTCAGGTCCTGACTCTCTGTGGTCATAAAAGATCCCTGAGCATGTTTCAAAAAGAGTATTATGTTCCCCGATGTCTTCACTAATGGCCTGGTCATTCTAGCCCCATTAATCATCCGTTGTCTCTAATTGGCTTTCTCTCTCACCCCTTCACCACCTAATAGCTAATGTGGTGAATGTACTGGCACAAAAATGGCTGCTGTCACATCATCCAGGTGGATGTTACACATTGACGGTGGTTGAAGTGGTTTCCCACTGTCTATGTAAAGCCGGTTGCAAAAGCGCTATATAAATGTAATTAATTGATTTGCTCTAGGTAGCTCTAGTATTTGTGAGATATGTCTGAATGTATGAGATTCCCCAGTGACTGGCAAGTGCAATGCTCCATGTTAGTTGTTGCTCTATTCTATGTTTTCCAAAGTTTGGCTTTAACCCTTTAGCAGGATTACTTAAATGAAATTCAACGGGTCAAACATAAAGGGTTTGGGAAAGAAATGCATCAATGGTATCTACTCAAAGGGTATCAATTATGGGTATATTACTGTGCTTACATTTCTGTGTTTCAGAACGAAAGTCCTGCACTAAGAAGCACAATAGATAATGGTAAAGAAGGAGCAGGGATGACTAGCGCCGTCAGCATCTTTAGTTACCTAGAAAAGCCCTATTTATTACAGCTGGGGCCCACAGAACATGATGCATTGTGCTCTGGAACTCATGGCACAACTGATTCCATAGGATGGCAACCTTATGTGTCTAAGATAGCAGGACACCACACTCTTAAAAATAAAGCTGCCAGAGTGGTTCTTCATAGCAATGTCATAGGGAAACTATTCTTGGTTCCCAAAACACCCATCCCCATGAAGATCCCAGGAAGAGATTTTATTTATTTAGAACCATAGTAGGTGCCAAACAATAAAAAAAAATGAAAAGATGTCAATGAATTTGTAAAATACCAATGGGTCATGATTTTAAAAGGTTTCTTAGTGCATACAATAACACAAGGAAAGTCCAGATTTTCTTTATCTATTAGTGTCTTGCTTGGTAGCCTACCATGCACTAAAGATTTTAGCTCTTTTCTTTAAGATGTTTTTTCTAAACACAAAGAACAAACTACATATGCAAAGAACCTTTTCCAGAATGAAATGGTGCTGGTTAAGCAACTGACCTATGAGGAACCACACCAACTAATGAAGAACCATAAAGTGTTATTAAAGAACCATTATTTTTAAAAGTACTCTTGACTTGTGTCATTGTCCCCTGTAAGAGCCATCAAGGGGCAGAAGCTACACATTGATAGTGGTTGAAGTGTTTCCCCACTGTCGATGTAAAGCAATTTGCATAGATTAAAAATACACTATCCATCCATCCATTATCCAACCCACTATATCCTAACTACAGGGTAACGGGGGTCTGCTGGAGCCAATCCCAGCCAACACAGGGCGCAAGGCAGGAAACAAACCCCGGGCAGGGCACCAGCCCACCACAGAAAATACACTATATAAATGTAATTAATTTTTTATTATTATTATATCATCTGCATGCTCCCCCATCCCACAAAAAAAAAAAAAAACTAGGAAAGCCTATGAGGCAGCAAAGAAAGAAAATAACACACTAGGTAGCCTGACCACACAACCATTCCTGCCAAAAGCATGACTTATTTTTCAAAAGCATTGTGTCTTGATTGCTACCTGCAGATGTGAGGTGGGTAGAAAACAATGTGGCAGGACATTCCATGGCAGTGGGATACACTGTCTATATTATTACTAATTTGAAACTTGCAATTTCCACTTATTTTCATTTGCTACCTGGATGAATTTAGACATAAGACAGTAATGTGTATGTGCACATCCCTGTTTCCATTAACATCATAAAACTGTGTCCTCAGACAACTCTCTTAGTTGGAATCTCAAGTTTTAATTCTTTGGCAGGAGAGCAGTAAAATCGTATATTGTAGCAAGTGAGTCAAATGTATTTCTTTTAGTTTTTGTTTTAATGGACACACATTCAGATTTTTGTTGTTAGCTGAAAGTGACTTGGGGGGGTTTGTGCACAGATGAGAAATATTCCACTGTGTTTAAATGTCAGTTGCATATATTTCTAGCCATTCCCAACAGGCAGGCTACTTCATATTTTGGAATTCCTACACCCTAGTAGTAGTGAGGGACTATAAACACACATAGATTCACACTTGTGCACTCTGACTGAGTAAGATGTCTTACCACACATCTTACTGACTGAAGCACCCCATGAGTGAATCACATCTCCTTGTGACCATCAGGGTAGGGTAAATGCAGAACCTTCATGGATTCAAACAATCAAGGCTTTTACCAGTCTGCAGCTGCACTAATCCTAAAAATGTCCATGACTTTGATCTTATGAATAAAATAGTAGAGAAGGACCAAAGGTAGACTGCAACACCCCCCCCCCTTCCCCCTACCATCTATCTTTCTATCAATCTCTCTCTCCTCAATGTCCAGCGTGATATCTGAGGCGTTCCTTTTGCAGATACATCACTTTCATTTCTCTGCCTCCTGCACTTCCCGTGATTAATTGTCATTTGTTTTTTCTGGTGTCCTGACAGCCTTCTGGACAAACCATTCAGACAGAAAAGTGGGTCGGCAAGAAGCTGATAGGGCCACATTAACAAAGGCTGATTGGTTCCATTTTAAATTATGATTCAATGCTTTGTTCAGATTTGCTTTCTCATACCTTTTTTCTTGTCTGCTGTTTTGGAGTCTCAATAGTAAAATGTTGCTTGTAAGTTGCACTTTACTTTATCTCATAAAAAATTGCTTTAATTGCCTATTAAATTTATTATTCTGGCTTATACAGCATCCTTTGAACAATTCTGCAAGCTGTCTAAAGTACTTTCTCCCTTTATTTTCATTCCTCACCTCTTTGAATTTAAGCATTCAACCATCTTACTTTAGGTATCCCAGAATAGGTTGTAATAAATAATTTTGATCATATATTAAACATTTTTCATTTTACACTATGCAACGTGAATATGTAGTATATGTGTGAAAAATGAAGCTGTAAAAGCATTCCATTAAACAATCATTCATATTTGTCTTTGTTCATTTAATAATATGACAGGTATTTAACTACTTTTTGAAAATCTGGGGAGCAGGTGCCTATACCAGCAGCAAAACATGAAATAAATGAAACAGTTCGGAACAAAAAGGGAAATCAGCCCATCTCTGGGTTCACTTTCTCAAACACCCACATATGGTCAATTAAAAGCTATTCTAATGCCATGTCTTCAGACACTGGGACAAAACATACATAAACACAGGATAAATATGTAAGCTATACAGTACATAGAAGAAACCAAGAATCAAACCAAGGTCCACTGTCCCCACACACACATTTGCAATGAGAGTATTACTTTTATGTTATAATATTGACTGGCCCCTGTATACGCTACACCCACATGTTTTCCTTGTGTATGTTTTTATTGTTCTGTACCTTCTAATTTTGCTCTCACATCCCAAATAACGTGCAGATTAAGTTAATTTTTGACTCCAAACAGGCCTAGTGCAAGTGTCTATGCCCTCTAATGAACTGTAACCCCGCACATGCCTTGTGACCAGTGCTGATAGTAAGGGTTTGACCCCCCCAAAAAACGTGAATTCAATTAAGCGGGTTTAAAAATAGATTTTTAGAGTTGTAAATCTTTGGGAGAACTATACATAAAATATGAGTATGTTTAAGTTCAGTTACATTCTACTGATAGGCACAATGCCAAAGGGGCTGTCTGTGATGGTCCAAGTTGACTCCACACTACCTGCTTGCTTCCGGGAGCCTCTTGAACCCAGAGCTATTGATAATGAGGATGAACCAGCAAACTGACATACACAGTCAGTAAGGGGTTGGTGCAAAGTGCTTTTATTAAAACAGCAAACAGAGAAAGTATCCAAAAAGTGCTGTATGTCAATAAATAATCCATAAAGTCCCAAGGATCTTGTGAAAAATTAAAACAAAATCCAGACAAAACAGTTGTTCAGTTCCAGGTAAAGCCATATTTGCCGTAAGCTCCTTCTCAGCCAGCCTAGTGGGTCTTCCACCACATGTCTACCTCTCCTACTACAGTCCAGTCTATCTCGACTGGCATCTTCTGGGACATACACAGCCAGACCTCTGTCATCCCATATACCAGCACAGCACTACCTGGATGCTTGGGAAGTTCGTTCGCCACCCCCACTCCTGCCACGGATCAACAGGGGCGCCCCACGATGTATCAATTGCTCTGCTTGCTGGGCCTGGTCGCTCTGTCTCCCCTGATACACTGATGCTGCTGTTGCCATCTGATTTACTCCTGACAGTTCACCTCTCTAGTTATCCTCTGGGCCGTCTTTTTTTTCCCCTTCTTTTCCAATGGTCTCCCATCTCTGCTGTGCAGGCCCCCTTTATAACCCTGATTGGGTGCAGATGCTGTCCTCCACCAGCTCTGAGGTGTGAATGAAGCACCTAAGTGACCCGCTCACATTTGCACATGAATGCATGATCAGCCAAACACCCCAATCAACCTCAGAGCAGCGAGTGCACATTTACACGTGCACCCATTCAGAGCCTGCACGCTCTGGGATTCAAGACAATTTATTTACAATTAAGTTTCATCACAGACCTTTTATCACAATGTCCTCCTACAACAGGTACATTTCAGCAACATAAGCCATGTCCTCTTGCAGACTAAAGAGTTAACTTCGAATGAATTCTGCACCCCCAATACTGGTAAAAGAAAATACACCCGCATTAACTAATGTATCAATATTGTGACTGCCAGGGAAAAACAAAACAAAAAACAGATACTGGAATGTAAAATGTAAATGTTATTAGTGCCATTTTTTGTTTAAAACATATATTGTGATTGAAATCGTGAGTGACAAACACAGCAAAACAGTTGTGTAGTCTCCTAAAAAGACCATAAAGGTAAGGCCTTAACTTAACCAGCCTGCCCAAGGAGAAACACCCAAAATCCAGCTATCCTCAAAACTGCTAACTGGAGGCTTCCATGCATAGCAGACTCCAAAAATGGGAAGTTGGCAAAATAATTAGAAATGTTCCAAAATATAGCAAAAGCCCCGCCAGAAGAAGGATAACTGAAAGTCTTCAACTTGTATGAAAAGGGCAGCAAGGAATCTTCATAAATAAAGGGAAAAAAATAGAAAAATCAGGCAAAATGCTCAAAAGAGCAAAAGTAGGCAAAAAGGAGCTGCTAAAAGGCAATCCTACACCAACACAGCAAAAACAAAGAAATTGCAGTACTCACAAAACTCCTTCACCCCCAGAATGTTCTCCTGATTCAGCTTCCTCATCTCTTGCCTTAAATAGTGGGCTCCACCCACATAACACAAGGAACATACTTAAATTGAAAGACATAGTGAATATGTAACCAAATAACAGAAAAAAAATATACATAAGAGAAATGATCATTCATAATTAACAAAAAACAACAATAAAACACATATATACCCATTAAAATATAATAATATGTATTGTCTAAAGGAAGAAACTGTCTCCGCATTGTGTCCTGATGTTACAATGTCCAGTTCCTTCAAGCCATAGGAAGAGTTTAGTCACTCTCCTGCCCAAGTAGAATTCTAGCTTAGGTTTTTGTCTCAGCTTATATACAGTATTAAGGAGTGGAAGGTGAACTCAGAAATCCTCCCGATTTGGTTGCTCAGACATTCCTGACAGATGCATCCACACTTTAACAAAAACATTCCATAAAATCTGAGAAAAGTAAGTGTACAAACAGGGCCACAGAAAAATAGTTAGAGGATATTCGTAAACATTAAGGTAGATATTAAGGCATATTCAACATTCATTTGCATTCATAAAAATACAGTAGGAAATAAATGTACTTTTCCGCCTTTAGTTTGTGCATTATTGAAATTGTCTGAAACAAAAGAGTGCTAAGAAGAGCTTGTGAGGTTGTGAACACAAAACAGCACTAGCCTCATCCTTAGTGAGAGGTTTATTAGTAGAAAATCAGATCAATCCATGCATTGAAACAGAAAAACTATACTTCAAGAACAAAACCATCACCACTTATAATATTTGTCAGCTTTTCCAGGGCAGTCCTGACTGCTGACAGCAGGCAAAGTGTGAGAAGATACTGTCCTTCTATATATGTACATAATGTCATGCCTTACTTCATCCTGGTAGTCAAGACTGCACTAGTATACCACAGTATATTGTCATACCTTGTTTCATATTGTTTTCTTTCCTATTCTATGTGATGTTTTTGGCTGTGTGCCTCTTCAGAAGGTAGAATATTTTGGTATGAGGGTTTGTGGCTCTAAACATGTATTGAATCAGGTTTTCATTGCAAAACCTTACACTATGGATGTGATAAGCTCTGCTTTTGGTTCATTGCCTCTACAGACAACCTTTTCCCAGTAACTTTAATTTATATGAATACAAGAAGATTGCAAATCAACAAATAGTAAAATCTCATACAAAGTTTGCACTCATTTATTTGTTTCTCAATAACATATGGAAACAACCAAATCATTTTCAATTGTGAGTTATTAATGGACAAAAGGAACAACTACAGTGTATATGCACATTATATGGAACATCAACAAAACAAAGGTCACATTGCCTTTTGGTCCACTCACTGACCCATTGTCCAACAACCCAACACCTATCAAACTTGTTGTAGTTAAAGCCTTTCAATCATTACACCCCTACTCAGTCAGCATAAAAAACAAAATTTTACAAAACACTGCTGGCCTGGTACCACAACCCTCTCCAAAGACTGTTACATTGTTTCTGAAATGGAACCCCAACAGTGTCTAACTTCATTCTCCTTATGTACACTGCATCATTAGGGAGGTCTTGAGGTTTAATATATTATTCCTAAACCCTGAGAAGGACCCAAGGTGTTACCATATGGTGCTGGAAACAAGTATACAGACATGTGTAAGGTAGAAGAGGGAATGTCATGTAACCACTATGAGCCCGTCAGTATTATCCACTAACTCCTGATCAATGTGCTATGTGCTGTATAGAAAGAGAGAAACATTTAAGGTGAACAGGTGCATTTTTATGTAGATAATAAAATTTAGAGACTTAAGTGTTACACATATGGAATAGTGCAGTAGAACTTGAAATCTAGAATGTCCTTAACATATCTGAGCTGAGTGAAGTCTGCAAAAACCAAATGACTATTTTTTAATAATATTTGAAAACCGGAATAGGATTGAATGCATTATAGTGCAACTGTTTGACGTACCGTAAATCACAATTTGCACAGTAAAATAAACACATTTGCACTGACTGAAATTAGCAATAATGGATAAGTGTCATTAAAGTGATTAATCTGCTCACTTGACCTGAGAGAGTACTCCCAGTAGAGAAAAAGTTTGAAGAACAAGCAAAGTGTGAGGTAAAAGGAATGTTTTGTTCCCCAAATTGGTAGTCATTCTGCCAATGTTTCCTTCTGTGTGCAAAAAAGACTTAAGAATTACATTCTTCTTAGAGATTTTACAGTGAAAAAGGGGAGATTGGGAGTATTAGTGAGAGTCCCAATACTGTCAAATTGAATACTTATGGCTGTATTGTGACAACTGCATTTGATGTGATCCATGCAAGTTTAAGACTGGTGGCAATCAATCCACACACAGTGCTGCAGTTGATCAGAAAGATGACAGGAGTGGACCTAAGTGTGTTCGTTATCATTTGTACACCATGAGAGGCTAGCTTTCTGTTCAATTCCTTGTTTAAAAATAATATTACGTATGTACAAAATAAAACAGGGCAAAAAGAATGACTAAAATTGGTTGTAGCTACTGTAGATAGTTTCAATACTACGTCACAGTGTCCTCCACCAGTTTTTAAAAGGCTATGTTCAAAATTTCTACAGATTTTATTACAGTGCTGCCATCTTAAAGAGGGCACACAACCTTCAGGCTACTTTTTGGGTACTTTTTAAGGAGCTATCCAGTGCAACGAAAAAAGGTAAAACATTTTTAAAGGACATGTCTCTCATCATCATTCACAATTTATTTTGAACTCCTCCAATACATTTTGTTGTCATGTGGGAATTGTCCGTAGTCTCTCTTTTGGTTATCACCCAGAGACTAATAGCCTAACTCAATGTGTTAATTGGACCTGCAGAGTTACCTTCAGTGCCTCCTGTCTTCTAATTCAAAGACAACTGGGGTAAATTACAGCCTTGGGTACAATTTTCAAAGGACTCTCTGAAAGAATTCATCTACAGTACTGGCGTTTCTCCAACTCAGTGTGTTTTTGATAGGAAGATACTGCTGTCAAATCGAATTCTTTCTGAGAGACCAATGCAAATATTTTTGGTTTTTTGGCATTTGAGAATTATTTGGATAACAGTACATTTTAATCATATAACTGTTGTGACCTATTATAAGAACAAGACTGAATTGGAATATTTAAGTTCCTCTCATTATTGTATTGAGTTGTCTGCCAGAAATCTTCACATTCAGATGCCTTTGGCCAAATGAACTCATTTCTAGCTTTTTTGCATACGCCTTTGGTTTATTGTTCTTTTTCATCTTGTGGACATGCGCCATCATTTTTTCTTTTAAAGGATTAACCTTAGTACAAAGTTCAGAAAATATTTAATTTCCACCAGTCCAGTGGCTGTGTTCAATATATTGTTTACCAGAAAGGCTTTGGGTCTAAAGAACGATTATGGAGCACAATGTTTACCTTAGGGTGGCATAGCAGCTCAATGGTAGCACTGACTTCCCCATTTCCACATGGGTTTCCTCTCACATTTATTTGTTTCTCAATAACATATGGAAACAACCAAATCATATTCACTTTTGAATTATTAATGGACGCAAGGAACAACTACAGGGTATATGTATATAATAAGGAACATCAACAAAACGTGCAGGTTAGTTGAACTGATCATGCTAAATTGGTCCCCAATGTCTGTGTATGTTCACCCTACAACAGGCTGGCACTCTTTCCAGGGATTACTCCTGCTTTTCTTTTGATGCTTGCTGGGATAGGCTCCAGCTTTTTTGTAGTCCTGCTTTGGATATATGGGTTTTGAAAATTGGAGAAATAGATAGATGTTGACCTTCATACACTTGGCGTCTTGTACATTTGTATTGTTTTTTTTCCCTGATAATCCCAATGGGTGAGATCAGGCCTTGTAAGTCATTGCTATAGTACTTTGGCAACTTTGTCACCTTCTTTGCTGGACATAGGTCCCCTGTAACATGATTTCTAGTTCTGATAAAGCACTTTGCATAAGGAGATAACATTACTTTGAAGCTCTGTTTGATATCATAAACACCAGATCTTTATATTTTCAGCTTTGATGTTGGTATTGATCTTAATTCTAGTCAGTTAACTACAACTCATTCTTTGTTTCAAGTTACATTTTTGATATCAATTTCAGCACTTCTTACTGCTACAAGTAGTTAGTTGTACTGGTGCATGTACAATTAATGTAAGTTGAGGAGAAAATCCTCAACACAAAGTGCTCAATCTGAAGTGTGGATTGCTACGAGGAAGACACACACCAATATATTATACAGATGAATATTTTTAAGATATAAATTCAAGTTACTGCTTCAATGCTAGTATTTATCAAAAACTGAGGTCAACCTGCCTATCTCAACTAAAGTGAGGAAAGTCATCAGCAATCTGGATGATTATAGGGAGGTGACATAAAGACTAAGAGAGAGAGTGTCTGTAACTGTGCAATGTGACATGCTTCCTGCTGCAGATTAGGAGTCATACCCCTTTTTGTTTAGTTGGGAGAAGTGATGTTTCCCCTTAGCTCAGGTATGGAGGCTCTACCTTCATGACTGGATAATCCAAGAGGAGAACAGAAATTGGTGGGGTGTATGAGATCCTGAGCAATTTCTTTCTGGAAACAACTATGAATCTACATACAGACTTGAACATGACAAAAGATGGATAAGTGCCTCCTTTGCTTTTGTGTGGCATTACAACAATGGACTGCATTGAAATGATGAAACCTCAAGTCAATGAGCTAACAATTTTGCCAATTTTATCCTTATGGAAATTCCTTGTCAAATACATGAAAAACCCTAAAGCATGGCCCAACTCTATTTCCACCAGTCCATCAATAAAAAGCCTTCAAAAGATGATGGTGCTTGAAGATCCATGAGGTAATATGACAGACTCCTTGAGAGGGAGAAAGAAAGAAAATACAAGAAACAATCACATACTACAATGGGAATATTGATTGTGCTTTAGTAACTACTAACATTGCACAATTATGCTCTCATATCTTCTTGCTTTGTTTTCTTCAGTAAAAAGATGGAGATCCTTGGTTAGGTCCTCAATTTCTTATTTTCTGTTATAGCTGCTTTTTAACACACATATCATGTTGTTCACATTCATGTTGCTTATGCAGAAAGTTGGTGTACAGTATAACACTTGGTTTGCTTCAGCTAACCATTAGCAGTAACATAATGAAGGAAATATTTCAATGGATAAAAAGAGCTATAAAAACAATATTGGTTCAAAGGAAACAAATAAAAAATTCTGAATTTTTAGATAAGTAATTGTGTAAGGAATAGGAAGTATTGCAGGTAATAGGTAACACAGTATTGTCAGTATTGTTTAAAGAAAGTTGTGGAAGTACACTAAGCAGTCTGAAATCAAGGCTGGATATTAGCTCTTCTGAATAATTTAGGAAAAACAAAAAAAGGATGGTGAGAAGACTAAGGAAATTCACTGTACATATGAAAAAAGAAGTGAAATAAACATTTTAGTATTATTTATTAGTGTTTCTGATATGTACTTTTCCACAGTTTACTTTAAAATATTTCAGATAGATAGATAGATAAGGAATGACTAATTATAGATAGATAGATAGATAGATAGATAGATAGATAGATAGATAGATAGATAGATAGATAGATAGATAGATACACAGCAGACAGGGTTGAATGGGCTTCCTAAATGGTAGGAATGGGCCTTTATATGCCTAATACACTCTTATAATGGAAGGACAGAGGAAGACTGCTTATCGGGTCTACTGACTCCCCCAGGCAATGGTGTCCCTTTGTTAGATCGCTCATGCGCATATCTAAAGGACAACCTGAAAATTGTAGTCCTGTTGCACAGCCCTGTGGAGTGCCATGAGTGTCATCTGAAGGATTTGCAGAGAAGAATTATCCCTACTTTGAGAAGCTTCCACCTGACCCAGAAGTGGTTCTTCCATGCAATGTTGTAGCATCAGAAGTAAGCCTGGTCCAAAATAAAAGTAGCTGTCTCTACTCACTCAGGGAGTCAGAGTCGGGTGAAAGTTGACAAAGCTCACCTGGGAGAAACAGAGGAAGAAAACAGACAACAAATTGTGTTTGTACATATTTTTGAAGGGGAAGCCTGTAAGAAAGACTTTTTGTTTAATAAAAATATTTATTTGATACTGGGACTTGTGTGGATGAAGGTGTATCCGGAGTTTGAGGCTCTGTTGACCCCCCTACAGGCCAAATAGATAGATAGATAGATAGATAGATAGATAGATAGATAGATAGATA
>JANRMT010062831.1:30508309-30533227 GCA_026402145.1 Polypterus bichir lapradei
ATAGATAGATAGATAGATAGATAGATAGATAGATAGATAGATAGATAAACTCTTCATAGCAGTATATGCAGACAGCTTCAGGTTATTTCAACATGTGGTTTGCCAATAAATCAATCAAGATGGAAAGATTAAACATGATTAAACATGTCACTGACCCCCTAAAAGAAAAGTATCTCCTAGTCTACTGGGGCAAATTTCAAGGATGCTCTGAGCACCAAAATGAATAATGCAAAGTCCAACTTTGCAGGGGTCCAAGGTATCAGGTGGAGCTGGAGGTGACTAGCTGGCAAGCAGGGAGCATACAGAGAGAATGCAGCTGGTGATGTTATTGTCATTGCTTCTGTTGGCAAGCTGTTTTCAGATGTCTGGCCTGCAGCTGGCAAACTGCTAAATTAGCTGCTCTTGAGTGAACAAGAGGTGGAGAGCAAGCTGTTGGTAATGGGATGTAATTGAGAGGTGTGTTCTTGGGAAGATGAGGGACTATGACAAACATCAAGGTGGATCTGATTGAGCTCAGTCATACTTTGAATCATGATTTTAGCCGTGACTGAAACTGATGGTTACCCATGATCCACCAAGTGTCTGACTCTCCGTCCATTCTCTGGAAGCACTGGAGTATTACTCTGGATAATACAAGTAACACTTGATGTGAGTATAACAGAAATAAATTATATGAATATTCCATTCACAATGTTAAAAACAAACATTTTTCATTGCTTTGTTGAAAAGTCTTAGCCCAAAAACGATCACCTTCAGCAATGTTTAGCTTAAGATAAGGCAACTGTCATTGCTTTTACCTGGATTCAGGCAGAGTTAATGTGCTTCATTTTGTCATTATGTGCCTATCAGCAGTCAAATAGAATGACCTGCCTTTCTCTTTCTCCTTTCTGTAATTTCAAATGGCTCAATCTAGTATCTGTTTATTTGAACTTCTCCATTACCGCCTTCTAGTTTCAGAATATTCAAACCTCACTGCACAATTCTCACTATTTAGCAGGTCATGCACCAGGTAAATGCAAAAAGATCTGACAAGCTTTCTTTTGGTTAAATTGTGTATTAGCACCAGTTTGCATGATAAAACCTATATAACATGACAAAACTTTAATATTTTTTTCTTTATCATATTCTGTGAAAATCTGTATAAATACATATTTGAGTCAGATCATGACTATATTTGTACGGTGGTCACATGTCCTTCTAAATGTTTCAGAAGGGTAAAACCTTGTTAAACATTCTTTTCATAGATAATTTTGGATAACTGCAACCAATTACCTATCCTCATCACAAACTCTCATCAAATCACAAGTGAAAACAAGGCTTTATTTTTGTATCTTTATTAGAAGTTTAAGCCATACAGGTTTTCTTTTTCTTTGCTCTCTGGGTTTCCTATTGAGCTCTTTCAACTCCATGCAGATTTCTATTCAGATGTTCAATTATCTGTATATATGAATATTTACCTAATGCTGATAAAGACAGCCTGGTGGAAATTCTTATTTCAATAACTTGTCAACCCTGGCAATTTACCAAATGGCCACCTCTCTTCTTGTTCACTCTACAAAAACAAGAAAAAATCATCTTACATGTATACAACAATTAAGTTAATTGCAAACAAAAATACAAGTGCTGGAAAACTTACCTATGACAAATCGGTGGTATTATACAAAACCTTAACAGCATCATACTGTGCTATGAAGATTAAAAAGCACTAATCCAAACACAACACATTTTCCAGTTTATGAAGCCCATTTATGTATAATTGCCTACTACATGTGAGCTTTCAGTGAGTACATCTGCTGGGTGGTCAGATAACACAACCAAAATAAACTAATAATATATGACCAGCATTTGAATATGCATTACTCAAAATACATATGGAGACTAAACTTGTACATTGTTAATCTAACGTATAATGAAACTCTAAGGTCTGTATGACCAGTCCCCCAAAGCAATCTGACTGGTCAGTTTGGCTTTGGTGATTCAAAGAAAGAGACACATGAGGAGGAGTAAAAGGTGTAACAGCCATGCTGACAGAGTTGCATTCAAAGACAGGAAGTATAAAACTGGACGGAAAGCGAGGAAGGCACCTCAAAAACAAATGACAGGGTCTGAGAAGCAACATTTATGGGAATACGCTCGAGAAAGGGAGCACTAGTGAAGAGTTTCAGGCACACACAAATAAAGAGGAAAGACGCTGAAAGTAGATGTAGGGCAAGAGATAGCAAACATTATTATTCTATTACCTGTTTTGGACAGGTACTGTAGCTAGTAATTTTATAAAAAAAGTTGCACAACTGTAAAGTTTAATCAGAAAAAAATAAAGTATAACTATACTAGCAGTATAGCAATTGGGCAGAGTGGTGGTTCTGAGGCTAGGGATTTGCACTGGCAATCGGAAGGTTGCCGGTTTGAATCTCATAAATGCCAAAAGTGACTCTACTTCGTTGGGCCCTTGAGCAAGGCCCTTAACCTGCAATTGCTCCATCCTAGGTATGACATTAATCAGCATCCAGCCCTGCACGTAGGCAATCCAACCTGCAGAATTGGTACTCCAGCCACCATAAAAAAACTCACACTGTTCCACTCCATCTGAACTAGTGTGGTGCTGAGGTGTCACCCATTGCATGGCTGCACTCGGGTCCTAATCTGGGATCCTGAGTTGGTTTGTCTTCTGTTGGGTGTGACAATGTGCTGTATCAGCATGTGCTCATAACCTCTCTCTCTCTCTATACAGGCAGGTGAGGTACACATAGTCCCAAATAAAATATCTGAACACTTTAATGTTCCAAAAAAAATTATCTTCACATTGCAAAAAACAAACCACCCATTATGGTATCTAATGGCCTGGTGTATTTAATCCAATTTAAACTCCTTATATGTCTAAAACACAAACATAAATCATACATCATTTCATAAAACAAACTTCAAACATAAATTGTCTTACAGAAAGAATCCACATTTCACAAACAAGAAAGAGAAGATACCTTCCAAACTCTAACTGCCACACTCTACGTAAGGAAAGATTGCAATAGATTCACGATGTACTTAACATTCTCACAAAAGATCACTTCAGTTTAGAGTGGCATTAGGTCAGATTTTATCAAAGCAGCATCAGGTAAATGCCAGAAACCCACTCTAGATTGGATGGAGGCCTACTGCACGGCCAACTCTTGCACACACCCACACTTACATTAGTCCAAATAAGAAAGACCAATTAAAATGTCTGTTTTGAGCACCTGGTAACAGACATTTAGACACAAGAGGAGCCTATAAATTAACATAGCAACTAGATTTCAAAAAATCACAATAACAAAAAATACTTTGTATTTACCTTGTAAAAAATGTTCTGTTAAGTATATGTCTTGAGATCTCGACATCAGAAATGTAACAATATTAAATTATTTCTTTTCTTAAGTTGCATGGGTTCTGGCCTATATTGGTTGCCAATTTCTAGGTTATCTCAATTTTTGCCTAGTGATTCAACATTCTAACTTCAGTAAGTATGAAGGAATAAGTCCAGGGCTTAAAGCTGCAAGCATTGTTGCTTAGGAGAACTTGTTAAAAGGCTTATATTGCCCTCTGTGATCTTGTCCAGATAAGCAAAAGAGTCTTAGAAAAGAAACTACCCTCCAGTTAATTCTAGAGTTAATTCTAAATTATTTCTTAATTTTAATTTAAATAAAAATCTATCCAGCTTTAAATTTTGGTTACATATTAAGAAAAGTGTATTCAAGTACCATTCTGGTAATCAGAAATGGTTAAACATGCATAGTAGGTGAAAATCTGGCATGCATCATAAAATGTTTTTTTTTCTACTGCACAAACAGCATTTGCCAATGCAGACTTTTAAAAATATAAACAAAAGCCATCAAAACACTGTAAAACAAAATTGCTTTTTGGTAGGGCCTGTAGAAAGGTGTTCAGTCCATAATCCATTGAAATATGACGGATATATTATTCAGTTTGAGGGACGTTACTTTAAACTGCTAAAGCCCATACCCAATTAAGAAATCTGTCTTGGGGCAAGTCTCTGGAGCCATTTTGACCAGCAGGTAGCCAATGTTTTAATCCAGGGAGTTGAAGCAAAGTGAGCATTTAATGTATTCCAATGCCTTATCGATGAGTGCAAGAGAATGAGAATCTTCTACGGGTCACCGCATTCAATTTCCTTTATTCTGCACAAAAGTGAGGCCACCATTCTTCTTCTGCATCAGCACAGCCAGGACAGTTCAAGGTCCATTAATGGGCCTCACCAGCCTGGCTACAGCAATCTGTTTAATGATGCTTTGGCAGACTAATGGTGCACTGACAGTAATAAGTAATAATCATTGCACACCACAAACATTGGTCCAAAGACATTTAGTAGTTACAGTTAACTGTATTTTTAAGGAGACTGAAATAGATCTTATATCATCATTACTATCAAGGAATACAGCAGAAGTGTAAGCATGGGAGGTATGGTGGGAAAGTGGCTGGTGCTACAGCCCACAGGTCCCGATAGAATGGGTTCAATGTCAGCTTGACAGCTGCTTGTGTGTTTTTTTTCTCACACATTACAACAATGTGTGTATATGTTAGGTGAACATCAGCTTGAAACTGACTGGGCTTCAGTGTGTTAGTGACTGAGGCTGATGCTACATTCAATTGTGGTCTTTCTTACTTTTGATAATTTTAGGATAGGATTTGTGTCCAAAATTCTAAATATTTATTACAAAAGTTCAGAAAGTGAATGGATGGATCCCCAGTTACTTAGAAGTAACAAATTATAATTGTGCTGTGATACTGCTATGCAAGTTACCTAACATACAATACAATACAATTCATTTTTGTATAGCCCAAAATCACAAAAGAAGTGCCGCAATGGGCTTTAACAGGCCCTGCCTCTTGACAGCCCCCGAGCCTTGACTCTCAAAGAAGACAAGGAAGAACTCACAAAAAAACCCTTGTAGGGAAAAAATGGAAGAAACCGTGGAAAAGGCAGTTCAAAAAGAGACCCCTTTCCAGGTAGGTTGGGCATGCAGTGGGTGTCAAAAAGAAGGGGGTCAATACAATACAATACAAAGATCAGAACAAATCCTCAATACAGTATAAAAATAAAAATTTTACAAGCACGGACCAGAATTTAGCAGTAGATGATATCACATTATATGATTTGGATTGGTTTAGAGTCCTGGAGACCTCATCCATCAAGCTGCCTCCCCCAATTGGCCATTCCACAGCTGAAACATTGCTTGCCAGTTTCATATCCTTGCAAGCCGATGAAAGGACCCTTCTAACCCCATGATTCCTGCGATCCTCCATCAGGGATAACTTTACCTTAGGCAGGAAAAACAACTTGGCAGGTGGGATGTGGCACAGAGTGCCACATTTGAGTACAAAGAAGAGAAACAGAACAGGTGAGGGTTAGTAACAAATTATAACTATCATGTTACTTATGTTTTAGTGCTAATGACTAACAACAGAGATGCAGTCTGTACAGTTAATCAGCAGCTCTAGTCAGGATATGCTAAACTGAAGTAATGAGTCTTCAGCCGGGATTTAAAAGCTGAGACTGAAGGGGCATCTCTTATAGTAGCAGGCAGACCATTCCACAGTTTAGGGGCCCTGTAACTAAAAGCTCGACCTCCCACTGTTATTTTATTAATCTTTGGAATCTTAAACAGACTGGCTTCTTGAGATCTTAATGTGCTCTCTGGTTGGTAAATCATGATAAGTTCAGACAAGTAAGCCAGACCTTGGCCATTTAATGCGTTATATGTTAAAAGGAGGATTTTAAAATCTGCCCTAAACTTAACCGGGAGCCAGTGTAAGGATTTAAGAACTGGAGTTATATGTTCATACTTTCTTGTTCTTGTAATAATTGTTGCAGCAACATTTTGGATTAACTGGAAGCTGTATAAAGAACAGTTTGAACATCCAGTTAACACCGCATTGCAGTAATCAAACTTACTAGAAATAAATGCTTGAATTAATTTCTCAGAATTCTGTTTATTTAGAAAGCGCCTTAATTTCCCAACATTTTTAAGATGGAAGAAACATGATTTGGACAACTTTGTAATATGTGCTTTAAATTACATGCTAGAGACAAAGATAACTCCTAGATTGCGGGCTGATTCAGTAAAATTAATGGCGATTCCAACTGAGACATCCTGAAGCTCAGGAATAACAAAACTATAAATTTCTTATATACATACTCTCACTGGGGATGTGATACTCTCATAACCAATAATCCCATGTTCCTCATCTAGGGTGCTGTTAGTTTAAAAGGCATGACAAGGGTACATATATTATTTGGTTTCAATTCTGTGAGTAGCACCACCACACATTAAAGAATTGTGTAGTAATAAACATCTACAGTTTCATATCCTGTCAGGCAAACTGCAGTTTGTGAGACTCAAAGACTGCGTTTCTGATATGGATGTGAGCAACACTGGAACACCACGTAGAACAGTCAGGTCTCCTTTCCTCTTTACTCTGTACACCTCAGATGTAGATGTAGCACCAGATTATGTCACTTGCAGAAATGTTTAGATAATTCAGCACTAATGGGGTGTATGGACAAGAGGATAGGAGACAGATGGAGAAATTTGTTCAGTGGTGGAAAAAATTGTTAGCAACTTAACATCAACAAAACCAAGGAACTGGTCATTGACTTTTATTACACTAAAGAGCTTCTATGTCTGGTCAGTGGATACAGATGTGGTGCACTGCTACAAGTACTTGAGAGTCCACGTCAATGACAGGCTGGCCTACGTTAATAATAAAGAGAAACTACTGTATACATGAAGGGGCAGAGAAGTATGTTTTTTAGGGGGCTGTATTCCTTTAATGTCAGCAGTGACATCTTCTGCATTTTTTAGAACTCTGTGATGGCTAGTGTGATTTTTTACACTGTGGTGTGCTGGGCTGCTAACATCACTTCAAAAGAGGCCCACTGAATCAACAAGCTAATTAAACTGGCAGGTCCAGTTATGGGGTACATGTTGGACCCCTTGAGGGTAGCAGCAAAGAAGAGAATTAAAACAAAACTGAGTGCCATTATGAACAATGTTGCACATTCTCTCTCTGACACACTAACACTGAGAACTTTCAGTTCATGGATTATTCAGCAGAAGTATGTGAAGAAACACTTTTGGGGCTCCTTTATACCTTTGGCCATATGCCTGCATAATATCTCACTGCGATTGTGACAGCTCTTTTTATCTTTAACCAAGTCAGGAGTTTTCCTTTCTTTTTAGTATTTCTGGTATGTATTTAAGGGATGTTGTTGTTTATTATATTTATTTATTCATTCATTTATTATGAAATTGAACCACTGTAAAAGCTAAATATCTCACTAGGGAAAAATAAAGTTCTGTCTATCTATATCTCCTCATTTGAAAGAAATGTAAAAGAGAGTTTGAAGCTAAAAGCCTAAAGTAAGCTATGTAGGCTTTCATTTTATTACTGACACAATTTGTGGCCTTCAAGAAGTCACTAATTATATATCTTGTTTGACCATCAAAGGTGGAAATACCAAAATGATGCAATCATAATAGGGCAATATGGCACTACTGATCACCAGACCTGCTCGTATGCAACATGCATTTGGAATGCTGTAAGGGAGATGTGGCAGAATTCTTCCATGAGAAAGCTGGCCCACTCATACATTTTTGAGAGAGGCAGGAAACACTGTTTTGTCTCAAAACCTCCCAAAAATGCTTATTTAGGCTCCGGTCTAATAACTGAAGAGGCCATAGCTTCATGAGAGCTGTACTGCCATGCTCATCTACCAATGGACGATGTTCTCACATCAGTCCTTCCACAGCAACTAATAGAACTAAACCGGATCAGGCAAATACAACTACTGCCTTTACTGGAGAGCCAGAACCATTCACTAATACAGTCATGCTCTCTGGCTTCCTTTGGCATGTGCCAATTCACCCCTTGTCTTGCCAGTTTTTGTCTTAATAATACCCCCTCCCTCCCCTCAGGCTGATTTCAATATCAGAACCACCTTTCACAAAGTTCTTCATGAAATATCATCAGGTGAACCATTTTCCTCACTGAAATTCCTGCCAAGGATGCTAATAACTATCCTTCTTTTAAAGTCACAACAGTCTTGTCATTGTCCAAGCAGCCCATTTAAGCTACAAAGCCTGCCCAGCATTTCGATGTAGCTTTGAGGCATTGTCTTATCTTGGGGACTGAAGTTACCGTGGAAGCATCCATTTTCATTAAACTCTATCAACATCCATCCAAATGTTTCCACTGTTTTGGCCACTACATCTGTGCTGAGGGATACAAGGTACAATTTGATGAATGATCTTCACTATGGAATATTTACAGAGGGGGGAAAAAAAAAAGAGATTGAGTGGGCTGGCCAGTGTTTTACCATCAATAAACCTTTGGTTTCACATTCCACTTCAGGCAAAGTAAACCTGTCTGAAAGTTTAAATCTAAAAATGTTCCTGCTCATATTGAAAACAAAGGTGTGAATAAAAAAAAAAGTTTCGTTAGACAAAGCAGGTCACCCTTAACTTCTGAACCTCTGATGAACCACCATAAATTGAACTTTACCAATATTCAATATTTTTGAACTTGTGTCCATGGTCGGCTCAACCTTCCTAGGATCATTCCTCACTATCCAGGCCAGACATACCACTCCTTCACAATCTTTGAAGTTGTCACTATGGCCTTACGTGCAGAGTATATGGAGATCTGTGCTGGGTTTCCAACTTGCTTCCCAACATTCTATAGGCAATTTTCAGTGTGTTTGGCTGATCAATGATATACCTGTATAAAGAAAGATGAGCAAAAGACTGGGAGGTCAGCCAATGTCATCATAGCGCTTTCAAAGTAAGAAGTCCACTAAGTTTAAATGTACTCTTAAAAGTATTATGCAACACAAGTTCGGGTTCTGTATAGCTTGAATCCTCCTTGCTTAACAAACCTGCCTCAGCTTTATTCATCTAACTGAAAATATGAAACAAAGCACAAACTGCTTATCAGGTAAGTCTAAAGTAAATCTGACATTTGGAAATATACTCTACTTAACATTTACCAGTGGTATAATCACAATTTATAAGCAATAGTTGGTGACAAAAGATTTGCAGCTTTGTTCATAACCAACCCAGTTGGTAATAACCTAAATCTGAAATTCAAAAATTCACAGGATATCCCTGCAGCAATAGAACAATGCAGGGACCCACTCGGTGTCCAACACCAGTCTACTGCAAGGCACACACTAACACAGTTAAGCCTGGACAATTTACAGTTATCCATTGAGTTGTAAGAAGGTTTTTGTGGTGTGGGTGTAAACCAGAGTGCCTAGAATGAACACCCAATGAAAATAAGAGGATTTAAAAGGTGCAATAACTAGGGTTTAGTTTGCACTACACAGATAAATTTCAAAACACCTTTTTCATTTCAAGCATTGTGTTTTCAGACTATCACTGAAATAGTAAAAAAAAACCATTAATCTTTGGTATTGGGCATGAGCAGTTTGTCAGCCAATATCAATATCTGTGTTTATGTAGCAAATGCAAAATAAATCAAGATGTCAAAAGCGTGAGGAAAACAAAGGACACCTGAAGAAAACACCAACCCAGACCTCTCTCTCTGGCCAGACAAGGCATAACTGATTTTAAAGGATACAAACATACATCACATAGCCAACAGAATGAAGAAAAAAAAAAAAAAACAGACTGGGAGTTCTGATAACATATATATGGGGAAATATTGGAGTGTTTTAAAGCACAATACATGGTGGCTGATGCAAAGACATTAGTAAATGACTACCCCCACAGTAAAGATGAGATCACAAACGGCATTATCACAAAAAAAAAAAAAATGGAGTGAATGCATAGAGTAACTATACATCAGATTTTTCAAAAAGCTACAT
Source organism: Polypterus bichir lapradei (assembly GCA_026402145.1). Taxonomy (NCBI): domain Eukaryota; kingdom Metazoa; phylum Chordata; class Cladistia; order Polypteriformes; family Polypteridae; genus Polypterus; species Polypterus bichir. The sequence goes on from JANRMT010062831.1 coordinate 30,518,190, forward strand.
TTTCTTCATCCACACTGCTGCATAAGACCCGGTGTTTTACCCAATTTATACACTTTGGAGTTTATTTTCCAAATGAGTTCTTCTCAGGTTGTCGTGGTGGATAGAAGGACAAAATGAATTTTCAAATTTAACCATGTTACTGTGGACTATGCTTTAGATTCAAACACTATGAAGATCTCAGCACCACCTGTTATCAATTTTTATCTGAGAAATTAAAATAATACCAGATTGGTTTGCAATAACATCACAATACTTCAGTTTTATGTGGAAAGTGCTGCCAACTTTTAAACTCTCAGGGTCTCGTTTGTAAAACTTTGCATTGAATCAAGTGTTAAAGTATAAGAACACCAAAAAAAAACAGGATTGCATGCCAAAAAAATGTTAATTTATAAAACCTTACTTTTGTAAATCCCATTCATCTTGTAAAATAGCATACATGAATAAATCTGAAACCATGTCCAGTTGCTATCCTGATACATATGTAGATCATGGTGATCAATCTGTTTTATATACAGTCATGATTCTGCTGGCATTCTTTGACTGGTTGAGCAGCCTCCTACCTGGTGCATCCAGCCATAATGTACAGCACCATCAGCAAGCAAATGTTACTTTGCCTCAAAATAAATAAATGATGGGTTGACCCACTGAGCCACGTGTGTTAGTCTCATTTTAGCATCACAGATGACTTGTATGTTAATCGAACGATAATACTGCTTATGGTTAACAACAGCAGCTTCATTCTTGGCAAGTGTCCTTATTTCAATACCAGTACCGCCAATTGCCAAGGTGATGTTAGGAAAAACAGACATTGCTGCAGATTGCCTGTTTATGTTGGCCTGTACAACCAAATCACACAGAAAATGAATGTAGCGCCTCGTCACTCAGATTATGGCTTCCGGCACAGCAGGCACGATGGAGATGAACCTTGGCTGAGATATTCCTGACCTGTCTGCCAGTTCCCTCTGTCATGTGTCTGTTGCCAGAAAGCCAACCATTATTAAAACCTGAATATGAACAGGTGTAGCCCGATTTTGGGCAGTCTGCCTTTCTAATGTTGGGCCAACTAGACACAAAGTTCCCAGACAACGCCTCCTGGAAGCCGAAATCAGCACATAAGCCAGTCATCACCAGGGGCAAAAAAAAAAAAATCTTGCCAGTTCCTCAGAAATTATTCCCATCACACACGACCACTTGGACAGTCTTGAAGCAGCGCCAAACAGGCCATGTCGTGTCAAACCATTAGGCTATAGGGCAGGAGTTTTATAGCTTTTGTACACAGGGAGTGAATCAGACCTGGGTTTTTACTTAATGCAATTATTGACAACAAGCGATTGCACTGGTTTATAATCCTGAGATCTGACAACATAAACTAAAGAAAAAAACAAAAACAGTTCTTCAGTGCAAGATTTGCAGCACTGGCATTCTTAACAGGGAACCAAAATACAGTCTATACATCATATTCATTACTTTAGAGGTTTAAGATGTTTGGTCACATTAATGCACATTATAAGAACTGCTTGGTGATATGAATTATTATATGCATGAGTCGTTAATTAGCTGGTTTGGCTGCATTTCCCTATTTGATCAAGGGTGTTTTCATTTCCCACTTTCTTCAGAATGTGCTGCACAGATGAATCAGAGTTGCCATAAATATACACAAACTTTTCCCATCATGTTTTCTTTTATAAATCCTGACTTTTGCAAGGAAAGTAGCGAATGCACGTTTCAGGCATCTTTGTGTGCATATGGAACTTTTGTAAATCTAATGCCTGGAACTTACCTAAATTTCCAGCCCCGTTTGTGAAATTTCCATTTGCATTTCCTCACACAGTCCAACAAAATAATGTGTTGACAAACTGCTGACTGAATTAACAAACCAGTATGTGTATGGAATGTCATCCCCGCCAGAGTGGACTTCCATCTTGTGTCAGCATCTTCTGTAAGAAGTATTAATATAGTATAGTTAAAGCATGCTCAGAAAATGAGTCTGTTTACATGCACAAAAAAAACTGGGAAAAGGTGAGTAACCTGGTTAAGGAAAAAAACCTGGTTTCTTAAAAACCCCGAATTTCATTTGGCATTCTCCTTTGGCAAATTCCTCTGATGTCAAACGAGGAGGAGGGTCACACTTACTACACAATAAACCACCCGGATAACTGTGCTAAAAAAACTGAACACCATCAATGGCCACAATGAACCTGAAAACAAGTATGTAAACTACCAAGATTTTCCTGCCGAGATCAACATAAATTCAACAATTTCTAAAATAATGAGACACGTGTCAACCAGAAGAATAATGTGATTGCCCAAGCATTTATTTCAGGAAATTTACCTTTGTGAACACTTCCACTGTTTACAGTATACATTTGTCTCCTTGAAGTGTGTGTGGAGAAAAGACCTGCACGGGCTAACAGAGTGCAACGGACATGCGCAGACTATGAAATCACTAACCACAACCCAGTTAAGGGTTTATAAGACCACATACCTGAATTTCTCCTCAAAAAAATCTGTGTGTTAACCCAGCTTATCAAAGACCAATATCCCACTTTCTCCAACGGGAATAATGGCACACATGGCATTTTTGAAATGGAATTTCTGCGATTAACTGGATTATTAAAGCACATGTAAACACACTCAATTGGGAAAAGCAGTAAATACAGGTAGAAGAGAAAGGCCAAATGGTTACAATGAAACATACATTAGAAAAAGGTTTAATGTAATGAAATGCCAGACAAGAAAATCAAGTGCGACATAGTAAAGGATGAAGAAACAGTAGCTACTAAAATTTAGCATGCCCATCTATAACTTCACTGCTTTCCCAGAGCAACAGCTCACAGGGTGTCGACTGTCCATCACATTTCTTTACAAGGGAGTCTGCTGCCTCCAGGGCGTCAGTGGTGCAGCGGTTTTGTGCTGTTAAACCAGACAAAAAAAAAACAGGTTATGGTAACAGTGCCAGATGAAGCCAAGAAAAGGCTTGCCGGATGAGAACACACAGCAAAAATGGGAACTAATTGCAGGTGGTAGAGACAGGGTGGGGCATTAAATCCTATGACCTGTTAGTGACCCCACCCAAAAAAAAACAGGCTCGATAACATCAGCTCGGCGATCCATGCAAACCCTCCCGTTGATGGTGGTTTCTTTGAAATGTTGGTTTTGACACGGGTGTGTTTATTCGATCCCCCAGCAACCCCCCTCCCCTCCTTTGGGCCGTCTCCAATCGAGTGTGCCCTTGGCTTTTATCCGCCCTGCAGTTTACACCAAACAGTGCGCCGTCTGAATGGCGATCACGGTAAACAAAGTGCTTTTTTTGTTTTAGACTGTAAAGGTTTGCTTTGGCCTCCGTCCAAACTTCCCTGGCCAGAGGAGGGAAAAAAAAAGTCTTGAGTTGGCTCGAACCATCCGCCCGACTAAGCGTGAACCGCGGGCAGGCAGCTTCGTCTGCCTTTCTGATCGCGTCACGGGGCGCTATTGAGCGACCGGCTGCCCAGCGCCCGGAGTCGGATCGGCCCGGGGTCTCGCCTTCCACCATTCCCATTCAAGCGCACGCTCCACAACAAAGCGCGTCCTCCCGGAAAGCGCAGGCTTATTTGTTTAAACAAATAAAAGAAGGAAGCAGCGACTGTAGTGCGTCGCACCCAGTTTTGCATTGCGGATTTCAGTAAATGCTGTTGTTAAATAGAAAACCTAAACGAATATTAACCCTTTAGCATTATTAGCGCCATGTCGTCACAGCTCATTTGCAGCTCACCAGCCGCTGCTCAAGTGCGTGCTTGCTTGATGAAAGGTTAAGCAACCACACTGTAAGGCCTATGCCTCATTACCCGAGGGGCCCTGGAAAGGCTCCAGCCACACAATCTGAGGGCTCGCGTGTGTGCGTAAACGAAACCCAAAGCCCGCTCGCTTCGCGGAAGAAGAACGAACAGAACGCATTTGTCTGATTCGCGCGGCACACTCGCTCTTTGGAAATGGCCTGCCCAACTTCTTTTGAGCGCTAGCCAGCTTCGTGATTAGATAAATGGAGCCGATCCGTCTCGCCTTTTTTTAATCTGTTGTACGGGCGCCTTTGGAGGAGAGGTGGGCGTGTCCCTTGTGACCCCCCCGGTCTCGTGATATGCCAATCCGCACAATTGAAGCTGAAAACTCATGCTAATTAATAAAAGACCATCAGTGTTTGCAATTAATAAGCAGGACCATTTTTATTTTTAAAATTATTTTTAAAGATCTTAGAACAAACCAGGGAGCTGTGTTCTGTTTAAACTTGAGCCAAAAAAATTATTGAAACTTTATATTCATTTGCTGTTTTCAAAACTCCGTAAAGGTACCTGGGACTTAAATCAACAAAGAACAGATTTTCATTGCGTTTTTATGGTCATTATAGGGTCTTTATTGTCACATGTGCATATGTAAAAATCTTATTTTCACGTGCTGATAAACTAGCAACACGTCACCACTTATCAGTAACACCATACGAGGAGAATGAGTAGTTTATGAAGCAGAATTTCTTAACATGTTAATCCTGGGCACAAACTTTTGCCAAATTTACTTCTTAGATGTTAATTCCATGGGACATTTGGATGTCAGTTCAGCGGCACTATAACATTGCAACAACCCAGGGGCGTGAAAGACAGAGAAATTGAATTAACCTCTTTACTCCGATTGCTGGTCAGTGGCACTTGAAAAGGACCGTTGGTTAGTTCACCGCGCATTCACCGCGCCTCCCTTATTTTATGCGGCGACACACACGCTGCCCGACGTCGCCTCACTCACTCACTCACTCACTCACTGGGGGTCAGAGGCAGCCCGTATGCCACACTAATCCTAAATTTGAGCCGACCAAAGCCCAGAGTCCAAATCCAAGTCTCGCCGGCCACTGGGCATTGAGGCCGATGGACTTTAGCTGTCGGGAGATGCGATTGAAATGCTCGGCAAGTTATGTGGCTGCACACACCTTCTACTCGTGTGGCTGCTTTACAGCTGGCTTCTCCAGTTATTCCTGGCCTTCAGATGAGTTGGTCCCTGTCAAGTCGGGACGCTGCGAACGCTGCAATATTTAGGAACTTGGCAAAAAAAAAAGTTTGTCCTAATTCATGATTATTTCAGATTATCATAAAATACCCCCTCTACTGTGCATATACTTCATTTTCCTAACATATCACATCTTAAGACAAACACGCAAATAACGGAATGTCCATCTGCACTCTTAAAAGTGTTACAGTGGTTCTTCAGAGCAATGCCATAAAGGAACCAATTTTGGTTTCCTAAAGAACCATCCACACGAAGATTCCCGAAATAATTTTTATTTATTCAAATCCATAACAGGTTCCAATAGCATTTTTTTAATGAAAAAAGAGTAATGGAAAATCCATACTCCACTTGAGATGGCTATATAAATAGAAATATAATAAAAAAATCAGCAGATAAACTGGCACACACACCCTATGCAGGAGCATTTGGTGAAGAATGGAAAAAAAGAATAAGGAAATCTGGACAGGAGGAACTGCCTCACAGAGTAACCCCAACCACTTCTTTACCAACTGAACACCTTGAAGTCAGTTGTGGATATTAGAGCTGGTAGAGTTGTTGGTCTGAGATCAAGAACAGTAAAACTGTAAAATGAAGACTTTCAGATTGCAGGTGATTTCCTTCAAGAGCCTAAAATCAACTTAGCTGCAGTGCTTGCAGTCATTTAATGTCTCTGTTGGGAGAGAGAAAAGGAAAATGAGGAAAGGGAACAAATATCCTGGAGAAGAAGAAATGGAGGGGGTAAGGTAATGGGGAGGGAAAAATTATGGTGAGGGATTCAGCTACATTGCACCAGAGAGCCGCAGCCAGATGACATTCCCAGAACATGTGGAGGAAGGTGCCAGGGACTTCAAGAGGGAAAAGATAACATAGGGGATCTAGTTCTAATGTCACCAGGGGTAGGGTACAGTCGGTGGGCAAATTTAAATTGTGAGTGCTAGTGAGCAATTTGTGATATTTAGGAAGATTTTTTGCCAAAACAACGCAGAGGGTGGGGAAAGGTCTGTTAGTCGATCACCATAACCATGATTCTGAGAGTTTTGAGATGCAGAGGAGGTAGTAGGGACTACACTCTGGTTTGGATGTAGGAAAAAGGGTTGATGCAAATGTGTGCAGGGGGTAAATTGGAAGTGGAGGAGTGCATGTGTTCCACAAGTCCTCAGCTGCAAATTGAAAAAGTAGGAAGTGGCAAACATAGGATGCCTAGACTGATGAGAAAGAAACATTTCCAGTGTTAACTCATTAAATGTGTCTCCTAGCACAGATATAGCAGACTGACACCCAGGGGAGGAGTAATATTGGACAGCCTCTGATATTTAGGGCAGAACTGTAGAATAAAGGAGTGTGGAAGTGTCATCTTGGCAGCAGACCCATCAATTTTTCAGCACTTCTCCACATCTGAAGGGACTAAGCTACAATGACATAAACAGTAGGAGAAAGGGATTGTATTTTATTAGAAATAAATGGAAATTAAGTTGAGTATTTGGGGAAAAATATATTTTGTTTTTATCGGAAACCAGGAAGGAGAATGGTAGAGAAGGCAGATCCAGCTCCAGACTGGCCTTAGAATAAACGCAAGGTGGTATAAATCTGGGAGGAGGACACCTCCATTCAACCTGTCACAAATGAAGGGATGAAGACACCAGAGACTTAACATATTGCCAGAACTTACGCAGTGGAGAAAGAGGAAATAATGAGCTTACAAAGTTAATTCTAGGGAGGAAATTCATTTTAATAATTGCCAGTCTGGACTGGAATGAAAGAAGAAGGTATGACTAAGAGAAAATGGAGTCTCTGAAACCCTTCATAATGAGGTTAAAGTTGTCATCTACAAGCTCCTGAACTGTGGCATAGGTCTACACATCCAGGTTTCTGCAAACTTCATTCCAAGGAATGAAGAAGAGAAATGTAAAGAAATGACAGAAATAATTCACAGGGAACCAATCAGATTTACAGCAGTTAATCTTATTACCATATAAGGCTTCAAAGATGTTTAACAGGTCAAGGACATGGAGATGATCAGTAGGGGCATTACCAAAGGAGAGTAAAACATCATCAATATACAATGAAAGTTTTTGGATATATTTTTAATCCATATGGAACTGATATTGTCCAAGTTGTGGAGAGTTACTTCCAGGGACTCTAATGAGAGAATAACAAAAAGCGGGGAAGGAGGACAGCCCTATCTGACTCCTTTAAAAACATTAAAAGGGGCAGGGGGAATGTTGGGATTAGTAAGAAGGATAAAAGTAAAGGAAGAATAAGGCTAAATGAATATATAAAGACAGATTTGTAAAATACCAGTGGGTTCCTGATTTTAAAAGGATTCTTGCTGTATACAATAACACAGGCTAAGTCGAGTCTTTCTTAATCTGTTAGTATTCTGTTATTTAGCCTAGTATGCACGAAATATTTTTTTACCCACATATTAGAAACCTTATCAAAGCCCCCAAAAAAAATTTCACATTGTGGCAGATGGCCTGGACCCATGCCCGGTCGGGACACCCCTTTGACACTGGATCCGGGGTAGCAGTCATGGGATGCACACTACGTCCCCCGGAACACTTGTTGGAAGCCCCCCTGGGTTGCATCGGGGCCAATAGTTTGGAACACCAAAGCTCATTCCCGTTGGGCTCCGTGGCCACCGCCAGGGGGAGATGCACGGCCTAACAAGCCCCTCTGGGCGGGAATGCAGCCACACCCAGAGGTGCAGCCGGAAATAGGTCAACGAGCACCTGCAACACTTCCAGGTGGGCTATAAAAGGGGCTGACAGTCACCACTCCGCGCACCAGAGTCAGCGGGATGAGGATGAGGATGAGGATGAGGATGAGGAAGAGGAAAAAAGCTGCTTTGGAAGAGTGGAGGAGCAAGAAGAGTGTTTTGTGGTGTGGTTTTTCTTTTCTTTGGGGACTGTGTTGTGCCTGTGAGGCACATCTTCCCCATGAAGAAAATAAATCTTTTTGTTTATTTTTAAACGTACCTCTGTTGTCAGTCTGTGTCGGGTCGACACCTATATAGCTCCTTTGCCACAATATGTATAGAAGTTTCCCAGAATGCAATGGTTCTTTCTCAACAAATGGTTCAATGAGGAACCACTAAACCCAGTAGTACCATTTTAGAACCATTATTTTTAAGATTGTAGTTCCTATGGACCTGGGACCTTAACAATAAGTGTTCACATCATAGCACAACACTATGACTTAAATGCTATGCATAAACACATTGCTTAACATACCTTTTTTTCCATTTCTTACAACAAAAAAGGCATGCACCCTTAAAGGGAGAAAAGGGGCAATTGGGCTAATGAAGGAAAAGGTCTCTGTTGCATTTGAAACTGTATTCTGCTAATCTGTAGCCATAACCCATAGCTGTGTCAAATCTCATAACAAAGTAATAATATTTCCCATTTACAGTGGACTAGTGGACTATTGAAATAACGTATAGGCAAAGTTTAAACACATCTATATACAGTATATATACTGTACATGATACAGCTGACTTATTGTATGCTTTTATGTACTTTTATATATTTTTTCTAGCATCATTTTAAACAAGGCTGTACATATCTTCATGAATTCTGGAGATAAACTCTGGTACAATCCAGCTTGCAATTGGGGGGGGGGAGGGGGGTGGATAGTAATTTGCTCAGGTTTCTCTTGTCGAATATTAAGTCCCTCCTTTAAAATTTTATAGTTTAACTTGAAATTTGAATGGCTGAAGGGGAATGGCATTGTGACTGAGGAAGTTGGAGGAGAAAAAGACTCACCTCAATCTTAACTGGAAGGAAAATAGGAGACCACCTTTTTGGCTCTGATGAGGTAAGCCATAACTCCTCAGGGTGCAGTCTCTAACAATGTCTTCTCTTTTACCCCAGTCTAGATCCAAAGTACAAAGAGATTACCTAACACCTTTGCTTTGCATAGAGTGTCCATGCTCCTTTAGGCTAGATGGCATAAAGACAGACAAGACCCAAAGGATCTGGACCTTGCATCACCGTGGGCAAAGCTGTCAAAGAAACATTATTTTTGTGATTTCAGAGTTGGGCTTATAAGAGCCCTTTTCCTTTGTGCCCTCAGCACTGTTCTCATTATAATTTAAGAACTTATTAAAAGGGGTGACCCAGTTGGCATCTCAACATTTGTTTTTTTCACTGTGGGTCTCTATATCTGTCTCAATATCTATTAAACGAAACCTGATTTTTCCAATACACAATAGAATGTGGGTAAGAGCCTATACTGGCAGAATCAAAGAAAAGGCAGAAAATAGCTCTAGTCACCCCACCAGTCTGTCACAGGTTATGTTTATGCACATACAGACCAATGTCTAGTGACCAGTTAACAAATCTGCACATGTTATGTCTGTAGGAGAATAACTGATACAGACTAATGGGGAGAAAAAGCAAACTACAGATTTAAACTGAGATGTAAACCCACTCTCCTATAGTTGTGAGCCAGCACTGATACTCTCTTAGACACCTCTCTGTTTGAATGTTGATTTTGTATTTCTTAAAAAAAAATTGCCTAACTTGTGTTTTTGTCAACTGATTTCAAAAGCAAGATAGAAATTGTGTTTTTGTTTTGCTCAATTGATTTTTGGAGCGAAACAGAAATGTCCTTTTTTCTGCTTATACTTGTATTCCCATGTTATACAGGTTTGCCAGAATTAAAATGGGTTTTCAGCCGAAAATAAAACAAATTGTTACCTAATATTGTCCAAATGTTCATCATCCTAGCGAAACACTAACAGATATTTTTAGTAGTGTTATACAGTGGTATTTATCTAAATTGTTTCCCATCGGAAGTCTTGAAACATATTATAATGAAGCAGTGTAGCCTAGCCAGTTAAAACTATGCTTGAATATGAATGGTTCATGCATTGTGATATGTAAATGGCAACAGTATTTAAAATACTAAACCCAATTTCTTATCTATTTACTGGCAAGATAACCTTTGCTTCATCATTGTGGCTTCTCTGAATAGGCAAACATTTTTTCTAAGAGCATTTTGCATGGTGAAATGTCCAATACGTTCCAGCACATGCAAGATATTTCAAGGAAAAAGGCTGTTTTCTTGTAGACCGAGACCTACTTAGTGAGGATTTGAACAATATCACAGAGATAGAATATGAATGGACAACAGTGGTTAGGCTAGTCCACTACCTTCCTACTACACTACAGAGAGTTAGAATATGAATATAAGTAAAGTCAAGTTGGGGAGCATGCACTGGTACAGTGCGTTGCCACACCCACTATACGACGAAACAACTTGTGATCCTGGTTGGCAACCCCCCAGGCAGACATGCGGTCCAGTCCCACCTTCCAGAAATGACCCTCTATCTGCTGCAGCCAGGTGTTACATGGGCGACCCCTTGGCCTTGTCCAGCCACTAGGGTCCCCAACAATGAGGATCTTACAAGCTGGATCACCCTCGGGGAAACGTGCCACATGGCTGTAAATGCCGTAACTGACGCTTCCTCACAATGACTCCATTACACAAAGTCAAACCAACGGTACCCAAGGATTTTCCGGAGAGACACAGTGCCAAAGCAGTCCAGTCTTTGTCTCAGGTCCCTGGATAGCGTCCATGTCTCACAACCATATAGCAAGACAGGAAGCACCAGGACTCTAAAGACTTGGACCTTCGTCATTTTGCATAGATATCAGGAGTGCCACACACCCCTTTCCAGTGACCTCATGACCCCCCATGCTCTCCCAATCTGTCTACTGACTTCAAAGGAAGAGTCATCAGAGACATAAATGTCACTGCCAAGGTAAGTAAACCTCTCAACTAGGTCATCACTCTCTTCGCAGACAGACACATTGCTGATGGCTGTGCCCAATAGGTCATTAAAGGCCTGGATCTTGGTTTTTATCCAGGACACTCGCAAGCCCAGACACTCAGACTCCTCGCTCAGTCTCTCTAGCGCCCCAATCAGAGCCTCCATTGACTCTGCAAAGATCACATCATCTTCAGCAAAGTCATGATCCGTGAATCTTTCTTCATTAACAGATGCCCCACAGCTGCTGGACCCCATGACCTTGCCCAACACCCAGTCCATACAAGCATTGAACAGAGTAGGAGCAAGAACACACCCCTGATGAACCCCAGAATCAACTGGGAAAAACACAGAGGTTCTGCCTGCACTCGGCACACCACTCACAGTACCAGTGTATAGGTCGGCCATGATATCCAGCAACCTCGAGGGGATCCCACGAACCCTCAGGATGTCCCACAAGGCAGTTTGATCAACTGAGTCGAACACTTTACGAAAATCGACAAAGGCTGCAAAGAAACTCTGCCAATATTCGCGTTTGTGCTCTATAAGAATCCTCAGTGCCAGGATGCGGTTGATGGTAGACTTCTTAGGCGTAAAACCAGACTGTTCTGGTCGCTGGTAGGTGAGCAAGTGATCATGGATCCTATTGAGGAAGACCCTAGCAAGGATCTTAACCGGCACTGAGAGCAGTGTTATTCCCATGTAGTTGGGGAAATCCAGGCGATCAGCCTTCCCTTTCCAGATAGGGACAAGAAGTCCTGTTTTCCAGTCAGTTGGGATGATGCCAGTCTCCCCAATAGAAGCAAAGATTGTTTGCAATGTCAGGAGGATAGCCTTACCACCAGCCTGGAGAAGTTCACCCCGGATACTACAGATCCCTGCAGCCTTTCCTTTCCTCAGCTGGTTCACCACCTGTGCAGTCTCAGTGAGATTGGGTGGTTCACAGCTAGTTGGAGGATCAGCTTCAAGAACCGTGGACCCAGAGATATCCAATGTCCTAGCTGGAGGATCAGCTTTAAGCAGCTGCTCAAGGTAGTTGTTCATGAATATAAGGGAAACAAAAAACTTGAAACAGTAAGCTGTGTTTGACAACCAGCAGCAATCTCTAACCATACATCAAAAAGAGAAAACATTTCAGTGAAATAGATGATAGATACTGTGTAACAGATGTAAAACTAAAATGTTACTCCTTTGCATTGAAAACAAACACAGCAAGTAATATTCCACAGGAGTGGGCAGCTTTGGTGGTGTCAGTCTTTTAATCACTTTATTCAAGTTTTTATATAATGGTTGTTGTGGACAAGGTCAACACTGGAATTGTACAGAACTGTCAGGATCCTACATGATACCACCCAAGAAGAAAGAGAGAGAGAAATCAGGAAATCAGGAGCTATGAGGGGGTGACAGAACCTGAAACAATTTAGACAGAGAGAGCCAGAAAGAGCAGCCCATCATGAAGTGTCACATGTCATGTAGCTTAAGGATACCTGGTTGGAGGCAAGGTATCAGGTGCCCTGGCATGCATCTAGATGGCCTGAGAAGGAGGAGATGAAGGAAGGGGATGGAGAGAATGTGGCCAAATAGAGCAGTCAAAAGGCCACTAGACTTCCTGGCCTACAATTGATAGTATGTGCCCTTTAGCTGGGGAAGATTAGTAATGTTGCCCATTCAAAGGTAAGCTCAGAAAAGGGTTAACAGGAGGCTATTACTGTTGTGTTTAACCATTTGGATATATCACACAGTCCTATGTTAAAGAAGAAGGACTTTGTTCCAGCTATTTAGGGTATAGATAGGGACATTACCTTGGAGACTAGCACCTTTAATTACAACTGAGTTATTCAGGATGCAGGGGCACTAGGGGTCACAATGTGCAGATCCAGCCTTGCATCCTTGTAGCATCAACAGGGAGGCCCTGAACCTGAAGATGACATTGGCAGAGAGTTAAAAGTCTCCTTAAGGCAGAACATCTTTAGAAAACCTGCTGAAACCAAGAGGAGAGCTTTTGGTAATGACATACTGGTGGGAGGAGGTGATGATTATAAGACTGAGAAGGAGAGAGAGCTGGGGGATGAGAAAGAGAGTACTTTAAAGGTGGGAGGCAGATAAGTTGATCCACCAGGTAAAAGGTAAACACCTGTTTAGGAAGCTTTAGAATGACAGAATTATTTTCTCTTTTCTGTTAGTTTGTATTTTTTTTTTAGTTTTTGTTTTCCATCCATCCCTTTTGTATCATTTCTTTTACATGCCTTGTGTCATTTATATTTGATTAATACATCATTTATGACAGATTTGGTCTCCTAAGTGGAGACCAAACAATCAGAGGCTTGTTACATTAATGCATCTCCTATTATTATTATTATTATTATTATTATTATCATTTGCAATATGACTTCTTTTAACATATTCATTCATTTATTCATTAATTCATTAATTCTTCAGGAAAAGCAATACAATTTTGTTTTATAGAAAGCAGAAAAGAAAAAAAAAACACGCTATCTTCTACTTTTGAATGTAAAAATAAACAGACAAGAATCCTAGAGTTGACTTTGGGACTACAATGACCATTAAGAAAGTGATGTCAATTAATCTGTACAGCTATGGAAGTCTGCCAGAACCAAAGCTGTCCATTATACAGCATTTCTGTTGGTTTTGAAACGGGATTCTCTAATGGAAAGGTGAAGCAAGTATACAGCAAACACTTTGCGAATCCTTCACGACCGTACAGACTAGCTTGGGAGCGGAAGTCTGACTTCCTTATATTGTTGTAATGCCTGACCCAGTGTCCTTTCTGTGGGCCTTGCTTCACAGCTGAACACTTATTGCTTTTGTTTTTGCATTTGATTTTGTTTTGATTTTTGTGATCTGCTTACAGAGGTCCCAGTAGGCTCCCTTTGATCTAGAACGGAATAAGTGTTTTTGAAGTTTTGTTGATAGATATCTGTGCGTTTTAGTTGGAAAGCCTTTTTTATCTGCTTACAGGGTACAGCTCAGCCTTCCAATGTCCCCAGGGTTCCTCAGTGACCAAAATGATTAGGCATCTGGCCCCACAACCATACACATGGAAATATTTCCAGTTTTCATTTTGCTGTTTGTATCAGCTTTTAAAACAGTGCTGGCACTTGTTAGGTCCTGAACATCAAAATCCAGCTTGCTCTGCTTTGTCACAATGCTGTCTCTCTCTGTGTTCATTTGAGCACCTCCAAAGGGATACTTTGTAATAATGACTCCTTCGATGCTGTCCCCATCAGGATGCTGTTTAAAAGAGCCTTTTAAAATATCAGCTTTTTGTGGAAAGTGCACAAATACTTTCAGAAAGGTTCCAACGGTAGTTGTGTTTCCATGGTGACAGACTTCTTACTTCCGACTACCATAGTTCCTCAGAAAAACGTGTTTGTATGATTACTATCCTTATTTCTCCTTGTGCCCGTTTGTGGAAAGGGCACTTCTCAATTATACATGAATTAGCAAGGGTGTACGTCCCAGATATTACAAAAAATAGTCATATTATGAAAATTCCAATTTTTGGTTCCAGTATATTATGTGTCAGTGACACATAACCTTTTTTTAAACTTGATATCAGGATATGCATGAATTATTTAAAAAAGGCAAAGTGTATAATTTTATTTTTTTCTATTTTATCTTTAATTATTACTAACTAATTAAAACATGTTAAATGCATTAAATCAAACAAAGCAGATGCTAGCAGTTCCATGGTATATACAGTATTCTGTGAAAGATACATGTTGTGAAATCATTGAACTACTTGGATTTTTTAGGAGCCTTATACTGTATATGAAAAAATAAATATGAACTCTTGGCCAATTATAAATATGAATTACTGACCATCTATTTTTAAACTTGACCCTAATGGACCATTATTTATATAGCAGTTGAAGTTAAAATGTTCATGATAAATAGCATATAATTTGTAAAGTGCAAACAAGTTGGGTTGTGTCTTTCTTAAGTTTTCATCCACCTATCCATCCATTCATCCATCCATCCATCCATCTATTTTCTTAACCCACGGGATCACAGGGAAGCTGGAGCCTATCCTAGAAAGCATAGGGCGCAAGGCCATTAGAGGGTGAACACACTTATACACACACACACACACACACGCATACAAGCACACACACTCACATGTGATATCTTATCTGTATGTGAACTTAGATAGATAGATAGATAGATAGATAGATAGATAGATAGATAGATAGATAGATAGATAGATAGATAGATA
>JANRMT010062831.1:30549416-30609830 GCA_026402145.1 Polypterus bichir lapradei
GAGCTCCCAGACGGCGAGCTGAGCTGGATGGAAGGGTGGCAACGCGTCTGGGAGTGATGGATTGTGATTATTGATTTATTATTGTGGTTATTGATGAGTATAGTGGAGAGGAGGGTGCTTTGTGCACAGTTGCATATGAATAAAGTCATCTTTTGGACTTTTATCTGGTGTCTGGCGTCTTGGACAAGGGTTCAAGGGAGCGATAGTGCCCCCTATCTGTCACAATATATATATATACTAGCAAAATACCCGCGCTTCGCAGCGGCGAAGTACTGCATTAAAATTTTTATTAAGAAGAAAATTAAACCTTTTTTAAACTGAGGGAAAATATGGCAATAATTATTTGTTAAGGATCTCTTTGTATACCACATTGTCAGTTCTGCCCTCCGGTTGCAATATGACCAAGCTGTGCGCTGAGCTTACTCTTGAACATGCAACGTACAGTTGGCCATCTGAACAGTAATCTTGCTTCAAATCTCACAGCTTGGATTGCTGCTGTCATAATCAGTTTGAGTTTCATGATTTGTTTCAGTTAAGACAGTATTTGCAGGACTTGTGTTGAAGTGACATTCGGCATCTGTCAAGCGTTGTAAGCATACAACCAGTTTCATCGATAACTTCACATCCAGCTTTTGAGAGTTTAAACATTCATAAACATCAAGAGTCCATTACTGAAATCATCACCTGTGAATCTAAGATGTTTAAGAGGCATTGGCGGTTGTCCAAAGGTGTAAAATATTTGGCCATTTCGGTACACTTGAAAGCAACAACCGAACAATTCAGCGGCAGCCATCAACTCACATGCAGAACCATAGGTGAAGGGCTTAAGCATTTCACTCTTATAGTGCTCCTGTGTAGTATAATTATCTCCTGTACCGTCATCAGTCCACACCTTCATCCTGTCCCAGTCATTCAATACATAAGACACAATGTTCTTCTGGATATCAAGAGTGAGCCTGATATGGCCGTGCAATATGTAACAAAGAGAATGGAAAACGTAGCTGCCATCTCTGGGCATGGAAACCACTCAGTAAGTGACAGTTCTTTGATCGATGGTGATCACCTTGATAGACATGGTAATGGGGGTACGGTTGGAATGATAAAGGAAATGGGTACCTGAGCAATGTAAAGTAAGTCTAAAATACCTACACAATAACTATGATCATAATAAATGAACAATAAAACAGCGGAGAAGCCGTGGATTAAATAAAAAGGCTGTAGTTATCAGCAGGGAGATGTGAATCCCGTGGTGAAGCAAGGAAGAGAATGTAGAGACCGGAGCAACAGATGGCCTTATATAGGCAGGCAGCCAACAACATGGGAGGCGCTGGGATGGGGGACCCAACGCCGCCTCACACGGTGACCGAGCTGCAGGCTATGGACGTATATATCTACGTAAGTAGGATTCAGTTAGCGTTGGGAACCCGTGTACCAAATTTCTTGAAGATGGGCCCATAAGTAACAAAGACTGTTGAAAAGTTCAATATGGCGGCTGACAGTGGCATCATACCACCGAAATAAGTACGTACATTGGTTTCGGTTAGCGCAGGGAAGCCGCCTACCAAATTTCGTGAAGATGGGGCCATAAATAAGAAAGTTCAACATGGCAGGCGTTGTCGACCGTTATGACCGTTACGCGTAGAATTTCGAAATAAAACCTGCTTAACTTTTGTAAGTAAGCTGTAAGGAATGAGCCTGCCAAATTTCAGCCTTCTACCTACACGGGAAGTTGGAAAATTAGTGACGTTGGAAAGTTCAATATGGCGGCCGACAGTGGCGTCATACCATCGAAATAAGTACGTACATCGGTTTCGGTTAGCGCAGGCAAGCCGCCTACCAAATTTTGTGAAGATGGGGCCATAAATAAGAAAGTTCAACATGGCGGACGTTGTCGACCATTATCGACCGTTATGACCGTTACGTGTAGAATAACTTTTGTAAGTAAGCTGTAAGGAATAAGCCTGCCAAATTTCAGCCTTCTACCTACACGGGAAGTAGGAGTGAGTCAGTGAGGGCTTTGCCTTTTATATATATATATATATATATATATATATATATATATATATATATATAAAACAGGCCAAAAGATGACCAGCTAACTCCAGGGTCTTAGATTCCATTTCTGGAAAGACACCATTTCACACAACAAGTTTCTTAATTAGAATTTAATGCTTACTGTTAATGGATCAGTCAGTCAGTCAGTTATTGTCCAACTCGCTATATCCTAACACAGGGTCATGGGGGCCTGGTTTGTGTAATGCTATGGCTCCTTAGTACTCTACTTCTATCACTACATTTTCAAAACAATTTATTTTATTTTTATCTATCCATCCATCCATCCATTATCCAACCGGTTATATCCTAACCACAGGGTCACTGGGTCTGCAGGAGCCAGTCCCAGCCAACACAGGGCGCTGCCCACTGCAGGGCGTATTTTTATCCATTTTTCAAACCTTCACCTTGTACTTTTTAAATATTTTATAGAAACATATATTATATGATGGACATACAGGTGAAAAAAGATCAAGTCATCTATTGGCTCACTGTGCATCTCATTATTGTTTGACTGCTGGTTAAAGAAAAAAAGGTAGTAAAGAGGAGTTCTGGGTTTTGAAAGCAATTTAACTTAACATTAGGGACACTCTATTGTGCTATATACCATTAACTGCTTACTAACGAGTAGCTGGAACGAAAACCTGCAGCTACTGCAGCCGTTCCCTGAATTCGAGTATTCCCGGTATGACACAGCGACTGTATACAAATAAATAAATCAATCAAAGACTCAAGTGAATGGCCGAGTTGTCATCCCGAGCCCTGGGGTGCAGGGGAGGTTGACTGCGAATAATAAGACCGAGCAATCCGAAGGGTATCCAAGGGAGCCTTGATGTCGAGCGTAACGGCTCTTTAAAATGCCTCTTCACCGATTCCGACCTTTTTTCGGCGCGAGACAACGTGCTGCCAGCGCTCAATTGGAAGCGCCGTAGACGCGGGACCTGAAATGCGGATAATGAAGTAGCTGTCAACCCTGGCGTGCGTGTGAGTAAGCCGTGCAGCAGGAGAGAGCCACAATGAAATCAATCTGAATTTTCGTGCTCCTTTTATTCCCCTTACGCTGGCTAGAATTCCCCGACCTCTGCATTCAGCACTTTGCTCTGATTAGGCCTGCCTTTTCTGATTGTGTTTGTGTCAGACGCGCTGTCTCAGCCGTATCTCATGGTTGCTGTCTTTACCTCCCCAAGTATTCTCCGGGGCGATAATCTTTTGGAGTTGCTAATCCCCGCTGTTTGACGGATTGCTGCAGATTCCCGATCTTGAACCCAGACCCGTTTTGTCGGCGCTTCTGTGCATTCATTTGCAACGTACTGCTTTTTTCTGTGTGTCTCTCTCCTTCTCTGTCTCTCTAGAGATACACCTAACAAGCTAGATCGAAATTCCGCCTCATTTTTTTTTCTCTCAAGGTAAACTAATCTCCGCGGCGAATCTGTATCCCATTAAGCCCAGATGCTGCGATGAGCATTATCCGGCTAAATATCAATCTCCTGAGCCGACTGTTCTCCAGTAGCAGGAGCGCAATGGGAAGTCACGTCTGGAGCGGGCGGAGGTGTTCTGCAAATCAAACCCTGGCGCATTTCCGACGTGCGAGAGCGGCGCTTCGCACTTGTTTACACAGATTTTCCTTCTTTGATTCTCGATTTTGGGGGAGAGCAATGCAGACTGCGATAATCCTGGCCTTTTCGATAAATTATCGTTTATTACACTGCTCACGTTGCGTTTCACAAGGCAAGCAAACGCACCGTGATTTATAGATACCGACTCTTAACAGTTGAGAAAACCACGAAACTTTTTGTGTCTAAACTAGAAAGGCCTCTTTACCCAACGTACATACAGAAGTAGATCTATAAATTAATGACCCAATAAAAGGAATTACCCTGAAAGGATGCAGTGGACATATGAAAATGGAGAATAAACAAAGATAAATAGGCAGCTCCTCATGTGCTTTCAGTGAAGAATCTTTAACGAAACGATCAGAGTAAAAGGCAAATGAACAAGGCTGCGAACTGAACAGAAATTACAAGGCTTCCAAGTACCAGTGCTGGGTGAAATACATCTCAGTAAGGATCGCGCTCGAACAAATACGAGGTTCTAAATTTAGAACGCATAATACAGAGCTAGGAATCTGCGCAATCAGTCATCTGTTTCTTTTACTAACTTGTTTTGTCAATTACTTGGTGACGTGGATGTCTAGTACAATGCAAGAACGAGTCCTGGATGGGATGACAACTGATTATTGGGTTCGCACACCCGGGCACTTTTATAAAGCAGAAAGTAAAAAGTCAGTACGAATGTGAAGACTCTACCCAGACAATTACCAGGCTGCAAATCGAGATCGGGTTCCTAGGTTGTCAGGTAGCAGTACTGAAAAACAAGCCACCCTGTTTAAAAGCTAACGAAGGCTTTTTAATTGCGCACTTTGGATTTGATGGCTAATAATTTGCTCCATTACTATAGTGTGCGATTTAGTGTATAAACACAGAAAGCGTTATATTCTGTCTTTGAGTACTGCAGTACTTTCTCTATTTCTTTATTTTCTTATTGATAGTTTCCTTATTACAATGCTAAAAGGTCGCAGAATTACAGACATTAGTTAAAAAATATCAAAGCATCCTAACAAGAAACGACCAAATCAGTGTCATTTGTACTGGTACGAGCTGAACAAGCATCTGCTGCTTTTCAAAATATATAACTTTAGGGAAACTGTAAATTTCGGTAATTGCAGGCAAGAAGTTGTAAAATTCCTTATATATGCCCTGCAGATTGAAATACAACAGTAACCTATGCGTCAGAAAATGAAAATATTTTTCGGAACAATAGCCCAGTGGCCACTACATACCATAATTAAGATATTTTACTTTATCACTTTGAAGACCACCTGCAGACCACCACGTATAAATGGCAGATAGAAATATATATATATTGAACGTTAAAAACCAACGTCTTTAAAGTGGCTACTTGTTTGTGTTCGGTTTTCATATTAATATTTTACCTTAAGGTTATACGCAATACCAGAGGTAATTTTACACTACTTCTAATTGCAGGGGATTTTCAGATGCGGGGGTTTTGGGGACTTAAGAGGCTTAATTCCCTGACATATTGAGCAAAGTCACTAGTCTGAACAATATATGAATATCAGAGAACCCGAAACCCCAAAGAGGACAAATCCCCATTTGCATTTATTTTAACCACTGTTGAAGAACCAAGTCAAGTTGGGGAGCATGCACTGCTACAGTGCGTTGCAGCACTCACTACACAACGAAACAACTCGGGATCCTGGTTGGCAACCCCCCAGGCAGACACGTGGTCCAGTTCACTCTCCGGAAATGACCCTCTATCTGCCGCAGCCAGGTGTTACATGGGTGACCCCTTGGCCTGGTCCAGCCACTCAGGTCCCCAACAATGAGGATCTTACAAGCCGGATCACCCTCGGGAAACGCGCCACATGGCCGTAAGTTCCGTAACTGACGCTCCCTTACAATGCAGGTAATGTGCCCATTCGGGACTCCATGAGCAACCGGTCATTCGACACAAAGTCAAAACAACAGTACCCGAGGATTTTCCGGAGAGACACAGTACCATAGGAGTCCAGTCTTCGTCTCAGGTCACTGGATAGTGTCCATGTATCGTAACCATATAGCAAGACAGGAAGCACCAGGACCATAAAGACTTGAACCTTGATCCTTTTGCATAGATATCGGGAGCGCCACACACCCCTTTCCAGCGACCTCATGACCCCCCATGCTCTCCCAGTCTGTCTACTGACTTCATAGGAAGAGTAACCAGAGATATGAATATCACTGCCAAGATAAGTAAACCTCTTGACAAGGTGGACACTCTCTCCGTAAACAGACACACTGCTGATGGCTGTGTCCAAGAGGTCATTAAAGGCCTGGATCTTGGTTTTCATCCAGGACACTCGCAAGCCCAGACACTCAGACTCCTCACTCAGTCTCTCGAGTGTCCTGATCAGAGCCTCCCTTGACTGAACAAAGATCACAGTGTCGTCAGCAAAGTCCAAATCCGTGAATTTTTCTTCGCCAACACAGATGCCCCACAGCTGCTGGACCCCATGACCTTGCCCAACACCCAGTCCATACAAGCATTGAACAGAGAGCAAGAACACACCCCTGACGAACCCCAGAATCAACTGGGAAAAATGCAGAAGGCCTGCCTGCACTCTGCACACCACTCACAGTACCAGTGTATAGGTCGGTCATGATATCCAGCAACCTCCAGGGGATCCTGCGAACTCTCAGGATGTCCCACAGGGCAGCTTGATCAACTGAGTCGAACGTTTGCGAAATCAACAAAGGCTACAAAGAAACTCTGCCGATATTCACGTTTGCACTCCATGAGAACCCTCAGTGCCAGGATGCGGTTGATGGTAGACTTCTTAGGCAAAAAAACCAGACTGTTCTGGTCACTGGTAGGTGAGCAAGTGATTACGGATCCTATTGAAGACGACCCTAGCAAGGACCTTACCTGGCACAGACAGCAGTGTTATCCCCCTGTAGTTGCTGCAATCCAGGCAATCACCCTTCCCTTTCCAGATAGGGACAACAAGTCCCATTTTCCAGTCAGTTGGGATAACGCCAGTCTCCCAAATGGAAGCAAAGATTGCTTGCAATGCCAGGAGGACAGCCTTACCACCAGCCTGGAGAAATTCACCCCCAGATTCCCCAGATCCCTGATCCTGGAGGATCAGCCTCAAGAACTGTGAACCCAGAGATATCCAACATCCTAGCTGGAGGATCAGCTTTGAACAACTGCTCAAAGTAGCCAGCCCAGCGGGTCACAACTGCAGTGTCATCCGTAAGGACCGTTCCATCAGCCGCCCTGACTGAGACTCTCCAAGGAACAGATTCAGATGTGCATAATGCTTTGATTCCTCTGTAAGGAGGACGTGGGTCGCTAGACCACAAATGGTGTGTCACTTGCTCACAGATTCCTCTGACAAACACCTCTTTATCTGCACTCAGAGCCCTTGCAGCCGTCCCTCTCAGTTCCCGGTACAGACCAGAGTTGCCATTGAGCCGTGTACTGCGATTCCTTTCAATGATATCCAGGGTGCCCTGCGAGATGAAACACCTCCTTAGAATGTCCGTCTGCAGTCTATACCCTATTACTTTCCTTTGTCAATTTTTTCTTGATTCAAAAGACATACCACAGACAAGTGTCTCTTCTGTTTGAGAGATCCAAAACACGTCTTCCTTCTTTCCCTGGAATGGCATTCAATACATTGTACCTCAGTGCTCCTTGGTTGTCAGCAGATGCACACACACAAGCTGGCTCAGCTGTATCCTATACTGTTTTTGACTGGTGTATCCTCTGCAGATTGGACGTGTTTCTTTGCTGGACTGCTGAATCCAGGGAGTCATGCACATGCTCAAAGTTGTGACTGTGCGCCTCGACAATGCAATGCGTGCAAGAAAACGTTGCCCACACTGACTGTGCGAAGCGAAAACTTTAATTCATGAAGATCCGAATCCATCATTAAGATTCTGCATCTGAAATGTCTGCTGGTACATTATGGCCAAAGGTTTACGTCAGTCCTACCAACAATTTACCAATCAAAAAGCACAGCAGTCGTTAGAACCTGCTCTCTCAGCTTTGGCGAGTAAAAGGACAGTTTTAATTTCAGGGCTAACTTCATGTTGCATGCGGTGTCACTGAAGTAAATAACTGCATAAATAATTCAAATGAAAAGGCAAGTCAGAAAATATTTAGGAAAACATTCAGTTATTTGTACTCATGTTTCGTGTTGCTTTTATTTATTGTCACATTTCACAATGATTTTATTTGTGTATATATTTTATTTATTTTGTTTAATTCATTCAGTACTGTTGTAATTCACGAACCAGCGCTACACAATGTCAGACATCACGCTAGTCGCGACCCACAGCTGCAGTCTTTGCAATGTAAAAATATTGTATCGAGTAATGGATAAAGATATAACGGTAATTTTCATCAGCAGGAATAGTGGAAATCTGCACTCGGTTTAGGATGTTAAAACTTGAAATGATCAACGTTCCCGAGTGATCTCACGTTCACCAATTTATTAATGGATACATCAAATTGTCATTCATTTTAAAGACATGCTTATGCCAAACCAGGTTGTCGAGAAGTCGGAGACTAACCCTGTATCATAGGGCAGAAAACTTAGCTAACTCTGGGCAGTGCGTCGCAGTGCACACTCGCGCATCCATTTGTGATCTGCTTAAATGCAGCCCCTATACGTAGCCGAGCGTGCGGAGAATTCCCGAAGATCAATCAGTCTAATAAGAGCCGTTAGTTATTAATTGGCTGCGCTTTAAATAGGCAAAACACGTGCTCCTCATTAGCAGCATACGACAGCGCGGTCTAGCATAGGAGCTAATATTGTAAAGCTCAGAATCAATTATGGGAAAGAGCAGATGGACAATAATAATTTAAAATGCCAAATATCAAACTGTGTACGATTGCGCTATATACTCATACGTGGGAGGGTCTGTCTTTTAAAAATGATCTTACTCTTGGAGATGTAATAGCTGTGAGAAAAACGAAAGCGCTGCCGTCCGTCTAAGAAAAGAAGAAGCAAAATTAAACGATGGCTGATTTTATATGTGTTATAAAGGTAATTGATAGCGCTAAGAAAAATGCCTAGAACAAACCATAAAGCGCCACTGTACTGGTTTGGGGACTAATCGGCTCTGAAAGAGCCCCGAGGGAGGAGGGAGCACTGTCTTTTCAGAGAGAAAAACAAGGTTAATTTTCGGACACTGTAATCCCAGTCTTTCTGCGTGTTCGTCAGCGCGCTGAACCAAATCTGGCAGCTGTCGTGTCCAGTCAGTCCCTTCGGCAGGCTCGACGTGCCGGGGACAGCGTGCAGCCTCTTATCCTCCGATCGCGAGGGCCCATTTGCAAACGCTACAATATTACGAATCGTATCGCAAACAGCATGGACTCATTTAAAGTGTGCCTGGAAGGCGGTTCAAGAGAATAAAGAAACCCTATGCCCCCTGAGGGTCTTGAACTTCAGGGCCACCGACGGCTTTCGAATAATTTAATTGATTGTGTGTTTGTCCGCATTTAATCATTTTTGTGGACTTTTAACGGATGATCATTTGGCACCACGTTTGATGAAATGAACCGTGCAGAGCCATGCGCGAAGTACTTTGCGTAAACGCTAAACGCATGTAATTTATCAAATCATTTGGTTAATTAAAACAGTGGGCTTTACTTATATGACGAAGAAGAAACACATAGTTTTTCTTGCGTCCAACACCCTTAACCTGTGTATTGAACCTCAAATGAGGCAAAATTTGAGGTCAATGCAGCTAAGTACTTTACCTGTATTCTCTTCCCGTTTCCACCCTACAGCAGTGTGTGTCTTTTTGTAGTCTGTATAAAAATAATTCTTAAATCTAGTTTAACATGGATGTGGTTGGCTTTTGGAAGGAGAGTTCCTGGTTAGGTCAAATGTGATCAGTGCCCATTTAAAACAGCATCGAACCAGTCCTGAGCAGGATGTCCACATGAGCACGCTGTGCCAAACGCTCAAACTTAATACAGAAGAAAGAAGGCATGTTACCAGAACAGAATAGTGAAGGGGAGAACGTGTAAACTTCACATAGGCAGGGATCTGAAACCATATCTTCTTAAACTCCTTAAACATTCTCCACTCCTTCTTCTCTAATAAATAATAAAGAATATATACATCAAAGTCATAACGATGATAGAGAATCTTCAGTTTCTTAGATTTTCATTCTGATGGTGTTGACTGAAAACAGGAGCAGTAAAGCAAGAGGCCTAACTGAACAAGGTGTTCCGTTATAACCAGTAATTAATCCTCAATTAGGAATGTGAAAGCTGGTAGTCGTGTGTCCTCATCCACTGTTCACAGTACTACGTGTGATGTTTGGTATTTATACAATCAAGTGAAGTGTTTCCAAGTGTTTTTTTTTTTTGTCTTCATGTTCTTCCTCTGATTACTTTTACTTTACATCTGATTGTAAGGACTACAGTTAATTCTCTGATTTGCCTTTTGAAACCGTGGGAGGAAAAAATAATATGCCGAGAATTTTGCTTTCCCCCTGTGCTACAAAGTCAAAGAATCACGCTTTGGAGATTAATTTTTACTCTCCCCTAATAGCTTGCTCAGCTTTGCATTTAACTATTGAGTGCTATGAAAAGTGCAATGCAATGGTGTCCTCTGCAACAGAATCTACACTCTTAAATATAAAGATGCTAACACGGTTCTTCAGAACTATGCCATTTTTGGTTCAAAAAAGAATCATCCACATGCAGGTCCCAGGAAGAACCTTTATTTATTTAGATCCATCCCAAACACCATAAATAACAAAGAAGTGATTATAACAGGTTTGTGAAATTCCAGTGAATTAATCATTTAAAAGGACTGCTACATACAATAACACAGGCTACATTCAGGTTTTCTTGATCTGTTGTATCCTGCTTGGTGGTCTACTATACATTAAAGACTTCTGATTTGTCCACATACTGTATTAGAGATCTAATGCAGCTGCATCTCCTTGGGGTGCGTTCAGCCCCCCTCTTCACAACGCAGAGATGTGAAGTGGCTGGTGCATAGCTCAGGCTTGGGGGGTGTTGGGGGTGTTGGCAAGCAAAGCGAGCAGGTGGTAAACCCCCTAGTATAATAATATATAATAATAATTGAATAAACAATTTAGTCACTTTTATAGCAGTGTTCTAACCTACTCAAAGTGTTTTACATAAACTGTGGGGAACAACTTCAACTGGCACAAATACATAACATCCACGTGGCTGTATCAACAGCAGTCATTTATGAATCATTACACTCAACACATATTAGCTATTAGGTAGAGAAAAGGTGAGTTAGGTAGTTAACCAGTAATGGACAAAGAATGTCTAAGGGCCATGGTGGAGAATTTAGTTAGGACATTGGAAATCACTCTGTGCTTTTCAGTAGATTCCCAGTGATCTTTTATGACCACAGAGAGTTAGGAACTCAGTTTTAGGTTTCATCCAAAAGATGATGTGATCTTTTACAGCACAATGCACCATCACTGTTCTGGGGCTTTGAAATCTACACACAGACCATGAGGTAAGTGTCTCCTGATGGCCACAAAAACACCTCTTACAGATACCTTATCACAAAAAAATAACAAAATTGGAAAAATCTACTGCACTAACCTGGGTATTTAAATATGGGTAAAATATAATGAGGAATATACAACATATTAGATTATACAACAAAGCAGTGTTTTCATATGTCCTGTTTATTCTTTTCATTTCTGTTACATCGACTCTACTTGTACTGTCCCATATGTTGCAAAGTGCGTGGTCACACTGGGTAGTCCTGCTGTTGTCTTTCATTCCCCCAATACAGATGGAAATCCAACTGAGCTTGTGAGAGAAGAGCATCGCATCCAAACTGCTCTCCCAATATTTTTTTTGAATATATTTCTCCTGCATTTACTTAAATTTTGGGTTGTATTACTAGACATTTGTAACATACCAGAAGTCTCTACTAATGTCTCTGGACCTTCAGTGATTACAGCATATCTGTTAATGAACATTGCCATAAAGCACCTTGTCTAGCTCTACCTGTTTACACATGTACAGATTTGGTACATATGTATTATATTATAGTTTGGGAAAAATTCCACCTGTTTGTTTAATTATTTCAAATTTTAACAATTTCTTAATAAGCTTTTAAAAAGCATAAAATATTTAATGTACAGGTAAATTAAGTCATAAAGCTATGTTATACAGCTTTTTGAAGGAGATGAAGCACTTTATCAACCATTTAAATACAGAACTAAGAAATCTAATGAGGCAAAAAGTTATTTAAGGTGAAAAATGGCTTCATTTTAATAATGTGGCTGGATGCTGAGCTTGTGGTCATCTAGGAGAAGACCTACAGACCCTTGCTTCAAACTATTCATGCACTGTACAAGACAATTTAAATAATATGTGATGTACATAATAACTGACCTAGACATTGAAAGTCATTGGGACAAGGCTTCAAAGACATTAACTCAGTTGATTTATTGCTCTACACTCTCACCTAGTTGTGAATATCCTGACTTTCCTCTGAAATGTGTGGTTTCTTCTCCTCTCAGTCCTAAGACTTGAGGCATGTGAGAGACAACACTATTCTGTGCAAATTCCTCAACTACTTCTGTCAACACAGCATGGCAGGGTTGCAAGGATCTTCACTGCATGGGCACATAAGTAATGCTGTGAGGGTGGTCTGGGCCTCTTGAATCATTTCTGTCTTTTTATAGATCTCCACTTCCTCCTCCCCTTCCTCAAGTACATGCCATAATTGTAAAGACATTATGTATGTAATCTTAAAATTGAACATGTAATGCAGACGATTATTGTTTTGAAGTATTTGCTTTGTAAAGAAAAGATGTGAAGATAATTGATCAGAAAGATGCAATAAAAATGGAAGGCTAGCACAGGATTGAATTTTTGCACATATTCTTTTAAAGAGAAGTCAGTTCTTCTTAATGGTATAATATATTTGTTAGTGTTTTACAGGGATGTAACCTTTAAAACTCTTTTCGAAGTTAGTGTTTGTTATCTTGCATACTTTCTAAACAAAACTATTAAAAAAAGAAAAGCTATGAAGCCATACTCAATTGTGTCACAGTAGCAATCATTCTCAAATTTCCCCTGCACCCCTCCTGCAAAGGTGTCTTAGCTCCAATTATCATGGCTAGAAAACATGAAACTCTAAATTTGAACCACTTAGGTCTTCCAGAGTTTCATCAATGGTATTAACATACTCAGCATAATGCAAAAGCAACTCCTGTGAAATATAATCAGACAACAAAAAGGCACCTATAAGTTTCTCAGCATCCTTTAACAAATTTAAATGTATTTTATTAAATGTTGCACACATACAGTAACTTTATACAGTTTGCCCCAGGGTTGTGAGAAGGCGGAGGCTATCATAAAAACATCATGTGCAAGGCAGGAACCAAGCCCCACTAGGACACCACTCCACTGTATCTCCTTGAATTCCTAAGCATCTCAATTTATAAATGTATTTTCTTAAAACCTACCTTTATCCAAGCAGTTGTGCATGAATGCCATGTAACATTGATAATTCAATTAGACTGAAAAAAAAACTAATATAGAACAACTGTTTGCAAAATATAAAAGCAATCCAATACAAAACTCAAATGGAGAGCTTATTAGGAATCCTCAGTGTGAATTGTTGCACAAAATGCCCGATTTAACAGTTCAGGAAGACACTGGCAGCAATGAAAACCTTTCCCTAATATTGCACTCTATGGACCAAGTTGAACAGGCAAGATCTAGACAATATGCATCACGCTGAAATTACTCTGTAAGTGCTAGTTAATAAGCTATAACACCACAGAAACAAATTATCTGTGATATCCACAGCTAAGATTTTGTGGCACTTGTTCCATTTTACCAGCAGGCAGGCAACAGGGTTGTTACAGTCAGTAGATTGTTTACAGGCAGGCCTGCAAGTGACTCCCAAACTTGGACTTGGATTCAAGGGGCATTCATCCAAATAAGCCCAGGAATATTTTATGAACTTGAACAAGTCCTAATGTTTACAAGGTTGACTGTAACTCAGGTTCATTCTATTCCTTGTCATACCTACACAATGACAATACTACTACTAGTCACTGAGGCCGATGTTCTAAAACATTTAGCAGACTTCCAATGACAAAACATTTGTTTTCCAGGAAAGCCCAAGTTCCAAGAACCAAATTAATAAGTTTCCTAATCTAATGATGTCCAATCATCCATCTATCCTTTATCTTATCTGCTGTATTGAGTTTAGTGTGGTAGTGACATGATAGGAACCAGCCGTAGATTAGGAACAGGGTCATTGCGTACCACACACACACACACACACACTCGCACACAAACTCATTCTTATCTGCACACAACCAAAATCGAGTCAACAATTTAATTCATGTCTATTTTTGGGATTGGGATGAAAAACTAGAAAGTCTATAGGAAAAACAGCATTGACACCAAGAGAACATGCAAAATCCATTCTGGAAATGCTAGTGCCAATATTCAAGATATTGTGAGACGTGGGTCAGCAGTATCAATACACCAACCCATACTAAAAACATTACTATCTTAAAATACACTATCAAGCAATTTAATTTGTTACCAGAATTTATTAATGCCCTCAAGTTTATTGGCTTTAGAATAAAAATAGATTAGTTCTTTTGATTCTTAATAGATTTGGGGTTGGGTTTTGGGGGGGAGGCTAGGGGAGTCGGCGGGGTTTGCATATGATATAACAGGATGAGTGCAGGTTCCGAAACTACCATTGTCTTAAGGAAGAATTGAGAGTATGTTAATATATCCATCTAATTTTTTCAACTTTTTTAAGCATTGAAAACAATGTCCTGTACAATGTTTTCAAAATACTTTAGGGTGGGCTGATCACCACCATATTATACTAAGATTGTTTCTTCTTGGTTCTGCCTACCAAGAATGTAGGTAATGCTGATGGACCTGAATGGGAACATGCTAAACTGGTTTTAAGTAAATGAGGGATTGACCTCTGTCTTTCACCTGAAATTTTTACCTCTGCATCAAAAAGTGCCCTGCATATTCAGTTAACATTTAAAAAAACAGCATAACACCAACCCTCAAAAGGTAAAGAAAAATGAATGCATCATTTCCTTACAGATGTGCATCTGCTATGAATAATCTGGAGCCTATAAATCACACAGGCTTTACGTAGAGAAGACAGGAGTTTCTACCAAGGCATCCTCCTGCTAAAGCTAATGATAAAATATCAAACCGAATTACTGCCATCCAGATAATGGACATAATAATGTTGTTTAGCTCCTCGTCTTTTTTATCTTGTGTAGGCTCTTTCAACTCTAGTTACCTGCAGCCTTTCACACACGTGCAATTCTCTCATCTTCACTATTTCATTCTGTTATTGCAACCACCAGGAAAATCCATCCACCAAAAACTGTGAAGGAACAAATGGATGCTTCCTCAGCAGTAGACTGCCAATGCAATTACCTGTGGCTTGCTCTTTGACCCAGGCTGGCGTGAGTAATGGTTTCACAGGGACAGGCTATACCCCTCCCCCATCCACTTTTAATTTAAGAAACATGCTCTCGTTTCTTTTTTGCCTTCTCATTTAAACCAATTCTTCATTTAAATTGTTTCAACAAGATGTCATTTTTGACAGGATTAACATCTTGTTTTCCGTTTTTTCAATATATGCTGAAGCAACTTATTATGTAGACAGGCAATAGTGGTAGATGGGCTGGAATGGGACGATTTCCATTTGGCAGACATGAGATTCACATAAATCTCTATGGTTAACATTATGCTTTGGCAAAATATTTCTCCAATAGGTGTGAAATTATGCCTTTTTGGGTCCTTTGGATGCTACCTTGACCCCTTAATTTTGCTATAAGTTCAGTGTCTGCAGTGAAGATGGCAATGAATGTAAAAAAATTAATGAAAGCACAGGTCCCTGTACATGGACACACTGTCCAGAACCAATGCACTAGTTTGCCATGATACACATTGTCTCTTGCCAGGCATTTTCTTTGCTTCTTAATCATTATAATGCAATACACTGTCCTCTTGGGCTGAGATCAGAGCAGTGCAAAATATTTCTCACCAGACAAAATGCTAGAACATACATGCAAAAAATAAAAATAAATAACAATAAAGCACCCTTAAAAATAGTAATCTTTATTGTATATAACTCCATTCTAAACAGACTGTACAGTGGCACAGTGGTTAATGCTTGACTTGTCTATGTGAAATTTGCTTGCATCTTCCATTCACCAGCTACTTTGATGCCCTTCTCACATCATAAAAACATTAAGGTTTAGATTTATTGGTGAATCTAAATTGGTATGATATTTAAGCATTATTTTCTACCTTTCACTCGATTGCTTTTGGTTTAGACTGTTGTTCTCCACAACTCTGAACTGGATAAGCTGATTCAGTAAACATTTGAATGGATGGTCTGTATAAAGTGAGCATCATTCAAATGGGATATCCCATCTGAGCTAATTCCATTGGAGCCTAAACACATCCTTTACAGTTTTATTGACTAGACAGATGGCCTCAGGCACAATCAAGGACCTGTGCCTATTAGTTATTCAGGTGACATCCAACTGGGAGCAGCTGGAACCTGGGATAAAGCGCATTAGTTTTTCCTTCTTGTGCTTATAAATGTCTAGTCTCATTCAGTTTCCCTGTGCTTGGTATCCATATTTCCTTTTTTTCCTGCCTTCATTTTAAGTAATGTCAGGTTAAAAATATGACTGGCTTAAGGAACAATAATTGAACAAAACTGAACATGAAGAGTAAGATCAAACCAGGTATATGGAGATGTAATAGAATGTTGGATCCTGTACCAGGGTGCCATCAAAAGGTTCACGGCACTATCTAGCTTACTTTGCCCACAATAATTATGAGACTGTGAAGATATGCAACAATCTATCTTTATTTTACATGCTGTCTTATGTTGATCAAACATTTGTCCATTTTTGAAGTTGCTTAAGGGTGCAAGTCCATCATCACTGGGAGCACTCATTCATATAATGCCAATTTGAAGTTGCTATTTAATTAACATACACATTTTTGGGAAGAAATTAGGAACAGAACTGAATGCTTCACCACCATGACACCCCAAAACAAATGGGTAGTCAAATAAAATTAGCAGAAGTAGCAGAACACAGATGGGATGAGTGGGATTTGAATAATCCATTAGCATCTAGTTTCGACTCAATAGGCACCAGGCCATGGTCATTGCAAGGATTGCTTGTATAGCTGTGCTGATCAACTGTGCCAGCACTGGACTATGAATGCTGCATATTACTGACTGAGCGTGGGTGGAGGAGGTTCATGAAAATGTCACAAGGTTCCACTCTTTATGGAAAGCCTTTTCTCTTGAGTCTTTTGAATGCTGCAACTGAAGTATGTTTCAGACGCTTCAAGAGTGGTGTTGATAATTGGGCACAGCTGCTTTTATGCATTGCCAAGTAAGTGGATGGAAGAGAACAGGTTGCAGAAATGATCAGTTCTCATGGGTATAATGCCTTGTGAAGGGTTCACCCTATTGAGTAATGTCATGAGGTGTCTAAGTCTGCTGACTTGAAGTTTAAGTTTGTGTATTGTTTCTGAGAAAATCACTTATCCAAGCTGGATTGCCACAGAGAATCTCTGAATTCTGTGATAATCTTTTTTAAGAAGAATTCTTAAGTGCACTGCAGTTACAAATAACAAATGTTTGTAATTTCAGCTTGTCAAACATTTTAGCCAACATCTTAGGCAATTGGGAGGCAATCTATAGCTGCTACTTAATGAGAAAAGAGATATGAAATCAATGCACTTTATATTAAAAGCAAAAAGTGTTATTGGCTGCAGACCATTAAAAAAAACCCTCACAAAATAGAGAATGAGAAGGCAGCATAATTTAAAAAAGTCTTTCCAAAAGAAAACTAGCCCAATGGCGCCCCAGCTTAGCACTTTTACCTCATATCATTTTCGCACTCTGTGTGCACATTGCATGTTCTCCTTTGTATTTCACGGACTTTCTTTCATGCACTCCAGTTCGCTCCCTCATTTCAAAGATGTATGTGTTTGGTTATTTAGCATCTTCAAGCTATGCCTGTATTGACTGGTGTTACAGCAACAAGTGCTGCTTTATACCTTGCCTTTCTTCTAAAACTCAAAGGTTGCATTCTATATTCCCTCTAAACTGCGCAGTCGCATGGATTTTCTCTGGGTGCCAATTTTGAACTGCTGCGCAGCTGCTAACCGCCCCACCCAAGCAGCAGTTTGAAAGCAGCCACCACTCCTGAAATTCCATGGGGGACCCAAAGGGTCATCATTCTTGTGCTGGTGATTCATGAGGCTCAGTATTCCATGGGGTTCATAGCTTGTTGTTCATGTGTTAGTGATTTGCAACACTCAGTGTTCCATGAAGAAATCCCCAAGGATGCTTTGCTCTGCTGTACAGTCAGTACCAGTTTGTATATTATTCACATCCAGTCTTCAGCAAATAAAATTAGAGGAAACACTGGTTACATTACTTTATAATTTTTTGTTATAAACATGATATTTTACATGAATATAAAATGTGTGTATGGTCATCTAATGGTCCATTCAATCAGTTAACCAGTTCCACCACTTGCCCTGTAGCATCCTACCGCCACATCTTCTAGATATCCCTTGATCATAGTGTCATTTCTTTTTAAATGTTTTGATATCTAGGCCTATTTTTCCTCACAGCACCATAACATGTATTGCAGCTTTTGGAGATCTGTCACAACACATACATTTCTCTTTAAAAAAAAAAAATTTAAATTAATATCCATCCATTATCCAACCCGCTACATCCCAACTACAGGACCACGGGGGTCCGCTAGAGCCAATCCCAGCCAACACTGGGCGCAAGGCAGGAACAAACCCCGGGCAGGGCGCCAGCCCATTCCATGGGGCGCGCACAGACACACACACACAAACACCAAGCACACACTAGGGACAATTTAGAATCACCAACCCACTTAACCTGCATGTCTTTGGACTGTGGGAGGAAACCGGAGTACCCAGAGGAAACCCACGCAGACACGGGGAGAACATGCAAACTCCACACAGGGAGGACTCGGGAAGTGAACCCGGGTCTCCTAACTGCAAGGCAGAAGCGCTAACCACTGCACCACCGTGCCACCCTTAAATTAATATATATAGTCAAAATAACATGGAGAAAAGCTAAGGACTTCTTATTCACATCGAAAGACACCATGTGTACTGGGGATTTTTTAGTCATTTGCTAAACAGACTTAATTCCAGGACAAACTTTATAAAAGTAACTCATACAAGAAAGTTGTACAGAGAAATGGGAATTTTATCAGTTGATTCTAGTTTGGAAGCCACTAATATGTAATTTCTGTTCATGCACCAATCAAAGCAACATGAAATAGTAAGGAAAACATCTTTTGCCACTTTGTGCTCTTTCATTTCAATTGGTGCTATAATTTCCACAATGAACTCGCTGCCATGGGCAACTCTTCCAGAGACCTGATGTCAGCACTAGTGCTGTCAATTAAATATTCAAGCCACACCATGAACATTAAGCACATGGAGAAAATATAAAATTCAACCTATCAAACACAAAAACAGAACATTTGTATTACAATAATCAAGATTACACATGCAGCAGGAAATAAAATTAGGGAGCACAAATAAATAAAAAGTCCATAATAGAGTAAGCTGTCCTAAGTTAGGGGTGTTCATAAAAATGTAATGATTTACTTAATGAGACCGAATTACATAATAAGCAAGAAAAGTTGTTTCACTAGGTTGTAAGTGGTCCATAGAGGCCTGGATCCCAAGTAAAACATCAGAAATCAGAAATACCATCATACTGGCAATCATTGACCTTAAAATAATCTAAAACAATACCCCACATGTTTATGTTTAAAATTTGTCTTTTTTGACTTCTGGGAGTAGCTCTTAGAAGGCTAGGACTACTGGTAAAGAATCAAATATCAAAAATATAAATACATAAAATACGTAATTCTTACGAACACAATTGACAAATTTAAGAAATCCTTATATTTCTCACTTTGTAAAGATTTTTCTCAAATTAAGGATTTTTTTAATAAAATACAAATATGGTTAAATTATCTTTGTGCAGAAGAGTTTGCAGGTGTGGATTGCTCTCTTGTAGATGTTTATAAAATGTTTTCAACTCAGATAGTACCAATATTGTTAGCAAAGTTTATAGAAGCAAATAGTAAGGAAGCTATCTTTCGTCTCGCGGTCTATACAATATAAGCCAATTTCTGTCCATCTGGCAGCTACAATTACAGGATGCTCACTTGCAGGTGAATGCAGTTCATTGTTTTTCAGAAATTCAAGGAAAAGACCTTTCACATTAATACTCTTAATGCATTGTTGAGTATATTTAAACAGTCAATGATGTACAATAAGAACAAAAAGATATGTAAAAGTACTGCTGAGAGAGTTAACGAAGCTGAAGAACATGAATCGCCAAAAAGGAGTGAAAAGCAAGTTTAAAAAGAAAAGCTGCAGCAAACCATACAAGGAGAACAAATGTAAGTGATGAAGAAGCATGGAGCAAAGTGAAAGTGAAACAGCAGCATAAATTACGATCCAAATGAAAATGATGATTGCAGTATGTCTTAATAACCAGAATTGATTTGTCACCTTCTGATATAGATCTACCTTCCAGATTAAGATGCAGACTGTTTCCTGTGAAACCTATATTTTCCACGATTATGAACAAGACACAAGGACATACCTTATAAAAGCTGGCTTTTTGCCAGCTTCCATGCTTGGACATGTTAAACTGCATGTAGGCTTCTCATGAGTCAGATGGGCATATGATATGGAAAATAATGTACCACAGGTGCCTTAAAAAAATAAATGTCAAAATCCAGCACTTTGGCATATTACATTGCACACTTTCTTACAAACCCACAGTCATTCTCAATGGGTTAGAGTCGCCAAATCACCTAATAGCACTTTTTTAGCATATGGGTTAAAAATCTATACATACGCAAAAAGATTGTCTCCAAGAATAAAATGAACAGGCTGTTAGTATAAACATTAAGCATTGCACCAACAAGATACCCTTTAATAACAATTAACAATTAAATGGTTTAAACAAGAAATCTGGGGGAAAGAATGCAACGATGAATCTTACCCAAGCATTCTAGATTTTACTGTGATTCAAATTTGCTCCAAATGCTCAGTTATATTGACTGAATACTTTGAATGCTAGGGGAAAACAACCAGTCCTATTAACCTGACAGCCTACATTCTTTCAATAAGCAAAGTAATAAGATCTAAGATTGCACAGATCAAAGATCCCTTGCTTGTTGGCTACCTCGAACAGTTAGCAACATTCCCCCTTCCATTAAGGAATGTTTCTAAAGATGCAAAGGTAAATCAATTAAGAAAAAAGACCCCCTTAGATTAAAAAGCCAAAAGCAATCATGCTTTCAGATATCTGGACAAGCACTTGGTAAATCCGCCCTCCTGATAGCTAACATGTTGTTATCTGGGACATGTTTAGTCTGACCTTTCAGAGGTCAAGTGGAGGTCATAGTGCTGCTGGTCCAATTAGCTTCTTCATTAACACAACTTCTTAAAAGTGTGAAAGAGCTTACATCAGGCACTAATTATACAGAATAAATGGAGTTATTTAACTAATTCAACTTTGAAAATGTTTTTTAACAAATTCTAAGAGAATGGGCTCTGCAAAGGTCAAGTCACCAAAATGCAAAGCATCTCACTACTGAACAGTTAAAAAATGCAGTGTGCTGGCTCCCTACCTATAGCTCCCCAAAAACCACTCATAGCAGTTATCCCATATATAATTATACTTCAAGTGGCCATTACTTGTTTAGTATGCAGGTCTGCCATCTAAGGTTTTCTGAGTGACATATCAAATAGAGCAGCGGTTTCTATCATGACTCAAGTTCTTCCATAATTATACAGGAATAGACATCTAGAAACAAAACTTTGACTATTGCTAACCCTAAAAAGTTTAGACTATTCATGGTTAGATGGCAAGGTGTTTCAGTTATCCAATCAACATGACTGATAACCTCTCAGCTGGGGTAGTAAATTTCCTTGTGCCAAGTGGCTAACCTGCACTAGGGTGTCCCTCAATTCATCACCAATGGGAGGAAGCTATAATGAGCAAAAGAACAGATGGAAACTGGGTTGGGTGCCGGAGTAGGTCCCTAATATTCAAGACTGGAATAGTGATGAAGGATGTCTAAAAATGAATCCACTGACCAAATGTGTATTAATAGAGGGAAGCCAAACTTTGAAGGATGCATCTGCATACAGGACTTCATGGCCAATCAAATCCACAACAGCTACAATACACTACGGAAATGTGTAGCACAGAAGATTTTTAGCCTCCTCTCCTGAGCAAAATGTATAATGATCCCTGCTCAAAAAGGATAATAAGATGTGTTTTAATGCCTGAGGCCTTTTCAGCTGTACTTAGCCCATCTTAACCACAAAGCTGCATTTCCCACAATAGTTTTTTTTGATCAGAGACTAAGATAAATGCATTGGAGAAACAAGAAGAACACAAGATGAGCAGGAGGTTACAGTCATAACAAAAAGAGACTGCCCAGCTGCTAGTGAAGTCAAATGACCCAGTGCAAAGAGGATTGCAGATATGTTGGCTAATTATGCTGAAGTGCCACAGTGATCCATAATCCTTAGTAAGTCCTGTGGTGAGGTGCCGTTTTTTTTCTCTTATGATCTAAACAACTATGATAAAGACAAATGCAGTCAAATAACAATTATGATGGAACATGTATAAATGTAAATTTATAGCATCTTTCAAAATGAACTCCATCCCATGGTTCTTTACAGTATGCACCAGCTAACATTAACACAGCTACTTATGTTTAAAATGTACTTTTTTTAACCTTCTGGGAGTGGCTCTTAGAAGGCTAGGACTACTGGTAAAAAACTGAAGTATCAAAAATATAAACACCTGTATATAAAATAAGTAACTCTTGTGAACACAAATGACAAAACTTCTAAAGTGCTACACTTAGGTAAGTGAAATGACTTGCCAGGGTCACACAGTAGTTGAGTCATGGAGACTGAACCTGTGACAGTCTAGTTTGCAGTTACTCTGCTGGTAAGATATTCTTTGGTATCCTTGACCTTTGAAGACCAATTAACACAGCACGCATGCACACAATGGGAATACCAAGTTCCAGATCTCTGCCACATCCTCCAGGTGTGGCTTGGCAGGTTTAATCTGCCAACAACTATTAACACATTTTTATATACCAGGTGTCAATCTGACATTGCTACTAAAAGGTCACAGTAAAATTATGGGTTTGAGATAAAGCACCTGGAATTTTCAGTAGTCACCATAAAGACTATGATAACTAAAGTCTACCTGTCCAGTCCGGTAACATGTTCCTTACTCCAGTGCATCAACTTCAAACATGCTTGCCACCACTCCTGCACACTCTGCCCATCTCAATCTATTCTCAGAAGCACACAAAAGCAACTTACTCTTCTGTTTAGAAAAGTGGACAACTCTTCAGTTTATGAAACTCTTTGGTTGGTAATGTTTCTTCCATCCATTTGCATACCTTGAAATGGCAAAACCAGGCTTTCCTTTTCACTTCATGAGGATCTTAGAACCACACCTGAAATTTGACTGAGCATTTGCACCCTTTCACAAGTCCCGTTCAAATCCCAGTTACTGGTTAGCGTTTACTCCTGTCATGTGAAGACAAGATTGACAAAGTTACCTAGATGATTCACAAGTTGGGAATGATAGGATTCAACTAGATTTGAAGACTCAGATCCATGAGTATGTAATGCAAAAAAAAAAAAAGCACCAAAATTATTTCCTCTATATAGCCCATTTGACAAATGAAACTTGGCAAATCGTCTTGGGAAATGAGGCAACCTTCATGCCATGTGATACCTAAACAGCAGAAAAATGGGAAGTAACTGTTACTTGATTTCTTTCACACTAAACATTGAAATTTTCTGCTCAAATGGAATCCTTAGGCAATGCCTCTCACTACCAGTATTCACAGATACTGTTAATGTCGTACACATAAAACGGTGACTTTGGTCCTAATGAGAGTTACTTGATAAGGCTAATGAATATTTGTGGAATCTATGACATCATGGTACAAGCCTATACACAATGAGCTACTACCTCAACTGTTAGTAAATCGCTAATTTTATGAATTTAGTAGCGTCACTTTAGCCACTATTGCTGGGTCTGTGGTTTTTTTCCACTCACATAGGATATTTTTGATTGGTTTCCTCAGGGAAAAATTGGTTTTTGTGAGATGCAATTTTTTGGGCTGAAGAAACACAGGCTTTTTTTGGCTATTTTTAAAAGAAAACATAACATCTGTACAATTGTGCTAAACTAAGTTTTTACATAGTTTTAGACCAGTAAATGCAAAAGAAGAACACATCTGCTACAAAGGCACATACAGTTCCAGAACATGGTGGTAAATAGTTGTGCATTTATCCCTAGCCACATCCATCTCTCTTGAAACAAGAGTTAAACACAACTGCTCCTTGCTTCGATGTTATGTCCATGTATTGGACTAGATTCTATAGGGAATTTTTGCAGGCCTGGCTACCCTGCCTTTGGTCCACCAATTGTGCTATCACAAGAAATGGTTGATAAATGTACAACACCCTGACTTATATCTTCCACAGAAAGTAAATGCAGCAACAGTATACATTTTTTTTTTTGTAATTTATATGTGATGCTGTAAATATGACAGTTTCTGTATAAATAGAATGGAAAAGGTCTTTTATCCGACCAACCATTTCATTTTGGAAACTCTGGAACAGCTCATTGCTTGTGCACAACCGTGGAAGAAATTCCACTTTTACAAAAAAACACACACAAGGTACTCTGAAACATTCCTGTTAGCAATTCTTAGAATGTCTTATTAAAAAAAAAAAAAACAAATGTTTAAGAAATTGCTCAACCTACGTGGTTGGTATGTCATCCACAAACACTGCCAACAGTCAGGGCCTAGCCTGACCCTGAAGGCACTGTTCAACCATAACTACAGCTCGTCTTCCATCCCACCCATTATGGAGGGGCCAGAGGATATATGGCAGGGTATGTAGTGCAAGCACTAATTTAGTAAATGCTTCCAGTGCCAGGTAGGTCTTGACTTAAGCAGGGCCACTGGGGAATAGGCTGTGAAATGGCGTCATTGTATGATTTGGCTAATAAGGCCCGTGTGGTCCCACTGTCAGCAATGCAGCTCAGGGGACTCCGTGGAGTTGAGTTGTTTCCGCCGTTTTGGCGGCTTGCAGGCTCGGGGGTTTCTTTAGGAATGTTCAGGCAAAACAGAATTTAGCGGCTGATCATATCTTGTATGGTCCAAATAAGGATAATATGCGTCAAGAACGCCTCAGACGAAACTGCAGCGTTTTCAAGTCGCTTGCAGCCTGTGCGTCAGAGCTTGGAAACTGCTACCAGCAATCCGAAATTGTCCAAGCTTCCTTTTTTTTCTTTCGCCAGATTACTTGAGGTCAGTATGGCAGACGGCAGCATAAAATCCTCCCAGCTGTGCCCCGGCCTAACCATCTGGGCGAGACAGAACTTGAGATCGCACACGAAAAGTAGGAGGGAAAAAAACAGAACGAGTTGCATATGGGAATGAGAGCATCGGTGCGGGCTGGTTGAATACGGGCTAGCAATTTGGAGGTTCCGATTTCAAGGCCACTTAGACAGCGTTCTCACATTTTCACCCTCGGCGAGGGGGAGTCTAAGGTATTAGGTGACAGAAATACGAAGAGACTTGCCAGCCGAAACGCCTGCATTGATTTATCGTTTGCTACATGTGAAGGACAACAGAAGCCCGTTTCTCTTTACCAAACCAGCAAGATCACGAGACGGTCGGCTCCAGCGCGTACGCGCCTCTTATTTAAGGTGATACCTGTAACACGTGTGTCTGAACGCCTTAGCCACACTTGACTGCATGTCGCACGTGTAAGCTGATTAGCGCTTGCCGGCAGATGATCCTCGTTCTGCACGTGTGTGCTGTTTAGTTCGCGCGTCTGCGCCGACTGGGACTTCTCACGTGTGTGCACTTAAGACGCTTTTATTTGCTTTAGTCCCTGGGACTTGAGACTGCGCTCTGCTTATCTTCAACGGGGGGGTGGTTGGGGGGAGGTTAAAAAAATGAGTGTTTCCAGACAGATGTGTCTGCCTCCTGGTTTGGATCCCATATAGCAAAGCATCTTACAAAATACACTTTAGTCATCATATAATTGTGAATGATGGCATTTAGTCACCTGCCCTTGGCGCAAAAGTGTCTTGTGAATGAGCTTCTTCAAGCAGGTACTTTTCCTCAATTTACTTACTTTTACTTAGAATTGGTAAACGACTGGTGCCTTTAGAGTTGGTTCCTGCCATGCTCCAGACCTTTCCTGAACTGTATTATACAGATTTGTGAATGTTACATTTGAATCGTCTTGTGTTCTGAAGTAGTTCAGTGGGCTGGCATCTTGTTCCGGAAGAGAGGTCAGGACATTCTACTTAAGGAGTAGAAGCATTAAGACAGAAATGAGCTGGGTATCTACAAGGACAAAAAAGGACTTTAGTCAAGACTGACCCCAGTGCTGGTACTTTGACACCCTAGACCAAGCTTATTAGTGTGCCAGCTGACTCCTTGGTAGCTAATCCATGTAGCTGGTCAAGCCCCCCAACTTATGATCTGCACCCTAAGCGAATTCCTAATTCTCCTTAATGGAGGTGCTGACCCTGACTGGCCCACCAAAATTGGCTGGCATCTAATCATCCTTGCACATTACCATATGTTCATTATCCTGAGCGACGCAAAGCTCAGGGTGTGAAGATTCCAGAAGAAGAATGAAAGGTTTACGCAACAGACAACATGGTTTCAGATGGGGAGGTCATGTTTTACAAACATGCTGGGATTCTTTCAATAAAGGGATAGAATAGGGGTGGTGCTTATGATATAATTTATCTTAATTTCCAGAAAGCATTTCATAAGATCCTAAAGAGGTTAGGCATTAAACTAAAAGAATTGGGACTTCAGTGTATAGAATGCAGGTGGATGTGAAATTAGCTAAAACACAGGAAGCAAAGGGTGATGGTGCACTTATCAGAATTGGGTGATGTAAAGAGTTTTGTCCCTCAGGGACTAGTGCTAGGGGTTGATGTTAGCTTTAAATTTGTAAATGATTTGGATAGGCATATAAACAACAAGCTGGTTAAGTCTGCATATGATATTAACTGGCAGATATGCTAACCTCCATTGATTCATTACAGTGGTAGTTGGACAGCATACAAGTTTGTGGCAGATGTAATTTAATCTAAGTAAATGTAAGTTATTACATGTAGGAAATAAAAATGTTAGATTTATCTACACAATGATCGGTCTGAAAATTGAAAAGCATACCTTTATGAGAAGGTTTTAGGAGTCATAGTGGACTCCTTGCTATCAACTTCCAGATGGTGTTCAGAGAACGTTAGGTTATACAATGTGTTGAGCACAACTCTTTGGATGTACTTAAGGTTCATAATGCACTAGTTTGGCTGCATCTGGAGTGCTGTGTTCAGTTTTGGTCTAGGAGCTACAAAAAAGACATAGCAGTGCTAGAAAAAGTCCAGGGAAGAGCAAGTAGGCTGATTCCAGGACTACAGGGGATGAGTTGTGCGGAAAGATGAAAAGAGCTGGGGCCTCATGTATAACGGCGTGCGTAGAATTCGCACTATAACGTGACATAAGCACAAAAGCCGAAATGTGCTTACGCACAGAAAATTCCAGATGCAGGCATCTGTGCGTACTCCAACTTCCGCGTTCTTCTGCTCCATAAATCCCGATCAGCGTGAAAACTAACGCACATGCACGTGCTTTCTGTCCCACCCCGTCTCCTCCCAGAATTACGCCTCTTTGAATATGCAAATAAATATAAATAGACATTAAGCTCAGCGTTCTGTGAAAAGGCAATGGCAAAAGCAAGCGGGAAAATATAAGAATTTCAGCGAATACCAAGTGGAGGCAAAGAAAAACATACTATTTGTTGGTTTATACAGTAGTATAATTAACAAAAGGAAGTTGATCGAGTGACATAGCGTGTTGGAGAAACAAGCTCAAGTTCACAAAGTCGCACAGTGCCAGACATAAAAAAGAAGTTGTCACATATCAAAGTTGCCGTGAAAAGGCGAGATGTAGCCCACCGTCTGAGTGTCATATGACAGCTTATTAGGGTACAGTGAGAAAAAAAGGCACAGAGTAGGAAAAAAGCACGAAATGTTAACTTCAATCTTGAAATATCCAATTTAATCATGTAGTTTATTTTGTCATTAAATTAGAACATAAACTTCATCTTAAAATCGTTAATTTACTAGTTTCTCAAATCCCATCATAACTAAAGTAGCACGTTAAATGCTTTGTTTTGTATTTGATCTTCAATGTGCTGTATGTGTGTGAATCACTACATGCTTCCGTTCTTTCTCTTTCTCCGACAGGACACAGAATCCATTACATTCGTGATATTACAGCTCTCTGAATAATTAAAATACTGAGATGTATACGTGATATCATTTTCATGATGATTGGAATGAAAGCATGTTAATAAGAACACGATGGTGCAGTGATTGTTCATGTCTCACACAAGATGCTGCTGTGCCATGCGCAACCTTTGATGAAATAATTTATTGTAGTAGTACTGTCTCTTTCAAACGTACTAACCTTCAATTCTTGTCCTTACTTTTCTTTCCCCAAATACCCAATCGCCCCACAATCAGCTCTGTAACAGACGTTAAGCCATCTGTAAGCTTACACCAACGATTCTTCAAAACTTTTAGGGAACATTGAAATATCTTCATAGTACGTGTTTAATTATTCTATCCATCTATCCTTCCAGTATCGCGCCAGTCTCAGCAAATATACAGCGCGAGGTAGGAACAATATGTGAACATGCAAGCACTGCGGCACCGTGTCCTCACATGTTTAATTATTAACAATACAGATTATTTAAATGAAGTTAAAGTTTTATCTGTATAATATAATCAACATATTTTGCTGCATTTCATCTTACAAATGATACCGTCATCATATGTAAGTATGCGCTTTATAAAGTGGTGCAGGTTGTGCAATATTATAACTGTAGTGCAAGTTTACAGAGGGGTAATTGTACTTATAAGTACAAACAGTTCTACAAGGAGCAATTGATGAGTGCGTTTATAGTTCTTGGGATGAAACTGTTTCTGAACCGCGAGGTCCGTACAGGAAAGTCTTTGAAATGTTTTGCCGTGGCTGAGGCAGCGTGGGCTTGATGCTGTATACCAATAATTCTCTTTCCGATCAGCTGCTGC
The DNA here is from genome assembly GCA_026402145.1 of Polypterus bichir lapradei. NCBI lineage: Eukaryota > Metazoa > Chordata > Cladistia > Polypteriformes > Polypteridae > Polypterus > Polypterus bichir. The sequence goes on from JANRMT010062831.1 coordinate 30,578,359, forward strand.
TGTGATTCCCCACTCAGATACAGTCATATAAATACTCCGAGTGGCGCAGTGAGAGTAATATGGAAAAAGATGATCCGCTGTGGCAACCCTTAAAGGGAGCAGCTCAAAGAAGAAAAAGAAAAAAAAGAAGAAGGAGCAGTGAGAGTAACAACGCTAAAACAGTTATGGTATTTGGAATACTATGGCTATTCCCTGGACCATTATATTGTTACAAGTTAATTACAATCAAATGCATTACACTAATCTATACTAATAAAAGGCAAAGCCCTCACTGACTCACTGACTGACTCACTGACTGACTGACTCACTCATCACTAATTCTCCAACTTCCCGTGTAGGTAGAAGGCTGAAATTTGGCAGGCTCATTCCTTACAGGTTACTTACAAAAGTTAAGCAGGTTTCATTTTGAAATTCTACACGTAACGGTCATAACGGTAGACAACGTCCGCCATGTTAAACTTTCTTATTTATGGCCCCATCTTCACGAAATTTGGTAGGCGGCTTCCCTGCACTAACTGAAACCGATGTACGTACTTATTTCAGTGGTATGATGCCACTGTTGGCCGCCATATTGAACTTTCCAACGGTCTTTGTTGTCCTCACTGACTCACTCATCACTAATTCTCCAACTTCCCGTGTAGGTAGAAGGCTGAAATTTGGCAGGCTCATTCCTTACAGCTTACTTACAAAAGTTAAGCAGGTTTCATTTAGAAATTCTATGCGTAACGGTCATAACAGTTGACAACGTCCGCCATGTTAAACTTTCTTATTTATGGCCCCATCTTCACGAAATTTGGTAGGTGGCTTCCCTGTGCTAAAACGAAACCGATGTACGTATTTATTTCGGTGGTATGACGCCACTGTCGGCCGCCATTTTGAACTTTCCAATGGTCTTTGTTACCTATGGGCCCATCTTCAAGAAATTTGGTACGCGGGTTCCCAATGCTAACTGAATCCTACTTACGCACATATATACGTTCATAGCCTGCAGCTCAGTCTCCGTGTGAGGCGGCGTTGGGTCCCCCATCCCCACGCCTCCCACTTTGTTGGCTGCCTGCCTATATAAGGCTGTTCGTCGCTCCAGTCTCTTCATTCCCTTCCTTGCTTCGCCATGGTATTCACGTCTCCCTGCTGATAATTGCAGTCTTTCTATTTAATCCACGGCTTCTCCGCTGTTTTATTGTTCGTTTATTATGATTATAGTTATTGTATAGGTATTTTAGACTTACATTGTTTACATTGTTCAGGTACCCATTTCCTTTATCATTCCAGCCATACCCCCATTAACATGTCTATCGAAGTGATCACCATCGATCAAAGAACTGTCACATACCGAGTGTTTTCCATGCCCGGAGATGGCGCCTGCCTTTTCCATTCTCTGTGTTACATATTGCATGACCATATCAGGCTCACTCTTGATATCCGGAGGAACATTGTGTCTTATGTATTGAATGTATGGGACAGGTTCAAGGTGTGGACTGATGACGGTACAGGAGATAATTATTCTACACAGGAGCACTATAAGAGTGAAATGCTTAAGCCCTTCACCTATGGTTCTGCATGTGAGTTGATGGCTACTGCTGAATTGTTCGGTTGGTGCTTTCAAGTGTACTGAAATGGCCAAATATTTTACACCTTTGGACAACCGCCAATGCCTCTTAAACATCTTAGATTCACAGGTGACGATTTGAGTAGTGGACACTTTGATGTTTATGAATGTTTCAACTCTCAAAACCTGGATGCGAAGTTATTGATGAAACCGGTTGTATGCTTACAAAGCTTGACAGATGCCGAATGTCACTTCAACACAACAAGTCCTGCAAATACTTACATAATTGAAACAAACCATGAAACTTAAACCAATTATGACAGCAGCAATCCGGGCTGTGAGATTTGAGGCAAGATTGCTTTTCACATGGCCAGCTGTACGTTGCATGATCAAGAGTAAGCTCAGCACACAGCTTGGTCATATTACAACCAGAGGGCCGAACTGACAACGTGGCATACAGAGAGATCCTTAACAAATAATTATTGGTATATTTTCCCTCAGTTTAAAAAGGTTTACTTTTCTTCTTAATAAAAATTTTAAGGCAGTACTTCGCCGCTGCAAAGTGCGGGTATTTTGCTAGTAAACTATATGCGGTTAGTTTCAGTATATTTATAAAGACGCGTCAGGAAAATAAAGAGTAACCACACAGGAACAGTAGCATTGCTTTGACGCTGGGTGCCACCAGTTTGCAAAACCGAGCGGAGAACTTGCGTACGACAGGGTATGAGGTACCGTGGAAATGTGCGTGGCTTTACGCCAAGTGTAGGTTTTATGCATCGCGATTTGAACGTGGAAAAGTGCTTACGCACCTTTCATACATGAGGCCCCTGAGCTGTTTCAGTTTAATTCAAAGATTAAGAGGTGACATTACTGAAATGATTATAAAAAAGAAGTTATGCCCAGTAGATCAAGTCTGTTATTTTAAAATGAGTTCAACAAGAACAGGAATGACACAGTTTGAAACATGTGCAGGGTAGATTTCACACAAACATTAGGACGTTTTTCTTCACACAGAAAACCATAGACACAAGGAATAAATTACCACGTAGTGTGGTAGACAGTAGGACTTCAGACCTTCAAAGCTCGACTTGATGTTATTTTGGAGGAATTAGGTGGATAGGATTGGCAAGTTTTCTTAGGCTGATGGCCTTTTTTTGTCAATTTTTCTAATATTTTTAATGTTAAACTTTGTTATGTATTGAGATTGTTATGTGTATTTTGTTTTTGCTCATTTTGTGTTATTTTTCATGTCTATATTTGTATTGACTTCATATGTGATTATGTATTGGTATAATGTTTCTTTAAATGTGAGTATGTTCCATGATTTACGTTTGTGGAACCCCAAGAGGTGGGGCCATCTGTCCATCTGCCCTTTAAATGCTGCAGAGACAGGCAGGTCAATGGGAATCATTCATTGGACTTGTATTACTGTTTGTTGGTGATTTTCTTCAGTTCTGATTACTTTTGCTTTGTGTAAGTATTGTGATTACTGGATTGCATTTTTTGGGTCTTGTTCATGGTGGGTTTGTATGTGACTCCTTTTATGCCTCTCTTTGCTCTGTGGAACTTTTTTGATGCATGTTTAGAGTATTTTGAAAATAAATCCTTTTTTTATTAAGATTCTTTAGTTTGCCCACCTGTGCACACTCCAAATTGTATGTTTACCCTACTCTTGTATCTAGTGAGGGTGAGGTCTATTTCAGGCAGGCAATAAAGGCCTGGCCTGGTCGGTGAAGCCTTTGTGTAGCATTGTTGGGAACTCACACCATTTTGCTTCAGAGGCTCCAAATCATAACACAAATTTCTCATGACTCTCTAAACCTCCTGAATGTCTGTTGTCGTCCTGTCTCTCACAAGCTGTGTGCTGCTGATCCTGCACAGAACTGAACTTTGACACAAAATTAAGAATATGCGAGGGCCTAAAACAGTTGCAAACTTAGGTTGTAACCATAAGTAAACCTATGTTTGTGGATGGTTAATTTTTACTCAAATTCATATGTACTTAAAAACTGACATATTGTAAAATATCGATCCATCCATTTTCCAACCCGCTGAATCCAAACACAGGGTCACAGGGGTCTGCTGGAGCCAATCCCAGCCAACACAGGGCACAAGGCAGAAACCAATTCAGAGTAGGGAGCCAACCCACTGCAGGACATACACACACTCGCACACCAAGCACACACACTAGGGACATTTTAGAATCGCCAATCCACCTAACTTGCATGTCTTTGGACTGTGTGAGGAAGCCGGAGCACCCGGAGGAAACCCACGCAGACACGGGGAGAACATGCAAACTCCACGCAGGGAAGCGATCCTAGGTCTCCTTACTGCGAGGCAGCAGCGCTACCACTGAAAAAACTGAGAATATTGCCTATTTTCAATTAAAATCACAGAGAAGTTTGTCAACTATGACATTGTCTTATTAAACCGTGGATGTTAACACCATGTTCCTAAAGTTTTACCTCACTCTACACCAGTGCATTTGCTGCTGCTGAATAAATCATTTAAAACTTGTGTTTCATGTTTTGATTCACTGTCTTTTCTTCCGCTCCATTGTAACCAGTCACAGTAAAGTTGCTGCCCCTTTACCCATATCTGTTACCTACACCATGAATTGCCTTTATACCTAGGATAGCTTTGACCTCATGGTTCTGTAATGGATGACACTACTTAAAAAAAATAAAAAAAAATGAGAAGAAAAATAGTAATATAAAAAACAATTATCTAGTTAGTTGGCGTTCAATTTTGTCCAATATTTTTATACTCCCTTTACGTTCAATTATGTCCTGGCATTTGATGTTGTTGGCTTTAGGTAAGGTTAAGCAGTTTTGAAGATGGATAGATAAGTTTTGTGTTACTAAAAATAGCAGAAAACACTGGCTTAAAAATATGTGCACTGGCAGTTCTTGAATTGCAACGGTGTTATTCATTTTTAGGATTGTCTTTATTTTGGTGTGTTTTGTTTACTGTAAAACCATATTATTCCCAGCTTCCTTACTGGTTCTCTGTTCATGGTTTTTTGCATTTGTAATTTCCCCCCATATTCTCGTCCTATTCATTTATAATTATGCATATTTATTCCACGTGACTGTCTCCAGTCTTTGCTGAGGAAATAGTTTTTCTTTGCTGTTTTTGTTTGATTACACTTTTGTGCTTCCCTCCTTTTCCCACTGATTTTGGAGTTTGGTTGGCCCATTTTGTGTAAAAGGTTTTGTGGTTCCTCTATTTCTTTCTGGGATTTTGTAGTTTTTTGCAAAGATGAGGGCTTCTGGAACAACGTGCTCTGAACAGTCAAGGCCTAGATAGACTTGTTTGGCTGTAATACCAAAAGATGTGTTTGGGGAAAACCAAAGATAGCATTTGATCAGAAGATACTGATACCCACTGTAAAGCATGATGGTAAAAATGTTATGATTTGGGGCTGTTTTGCTCCATCAGGGCCTTGGCAGCTCACCATCATAGAATCCACTGTGAATTCTACATCGAACAAGAGAGCTTTCTGAGAAAAATCTAACTTTTTTTACACTCAAAATCAGACTGCTTTAAATTACAGGAATTTTTAATCCAATTTGCAGAGTCATCCTCAAGCAAATTTCTTAATTTGGATGGAATAACTTGGTATTACAACAAAAACTAGCAGAGGCTTGCAGGGATGCTTGTATGCTTTAGAAGATTTTTTCCATCTTGTACTGTCACATATACTGTATTGTCGCTATGGAAAATGAGACTGAAAATAATGACTAGAATAAATTGGGTTTAAGGTCATTCTTTAGCAGGTAAATACAATTTAACCAACTGCTGACCCTTATGTGACAAAGAATATTTGAAAACCTCCTCAGCTTAGGCAATAAATTTGTATTTGTATTAGGACTCCTGCTACATTTTTGTAAATGACCAGTTAAGCAGTTTTATAATTTATCATAAAAAGTGCACTACACAACAGTATGGGAAAAGAAGTAAGTATGCCAGCAGGTAATTGGTAATAGCCTTTATTCCATGCAGTTGTCAGGTCAGTTTCCACCACTGACTAGTGGTGTGTGCCTGATCAATTGCATCATAGACATATGCTTTGGTTTAAAATTGAAATACTGTACTCCTAGGCAATGTTAGGGTTGTTTTGACTCATGAAAAGACACTATTTAACAGTTTGAGTATTTAATTCAGGATAAACTGATGGGTTCACACTCAAATAAAATAGAATACACAGGCTTGTACACTAGACCCTTCTACATTTCTTTTATGATTGTTTGTGGTTAAAGGATGGGAATGAAATGTGTTTTATAAAGACAACATTCAAAACAGCCCTTTAATGAAATATACTTTGTGTAGTGTTTGAATCAATACTCAGATAAAATGGTAATCTCATTTCTCATTATGTTGTGCCACCATTGCTGGGATATACTGGAAGAACAACTTGCAGAGATACACTGGCGCCAGGAAGATAAACTTTCTGTTAAAGTCCGCAAAAGCAAGGAGAAGGTCATATTAATTAAGAAATACAGGTGCCGGTCATAAAATTAGAATATCATAACAAAGTTGATTTATTTCAGTAATTCCATTCAAAAAGTGAAACTTGTATATTAGATTCATTCATTACACACAGACTGATGTATTTCAAATGTTTATTTCTTTTAATTTTGATGATTATAACTGACAACTAATTAAAATCCCAAATTCAGTATCTCGGAAAATTAGAATATCATTTAAGACCAATGCAAAAAAAGGATTTTTAGAAATGTTGACCAACTGAAAGGTATGAACATGAAAAGTATGAGCATGTACAGCACTAAATATTTAGTTGGGGCTCCTTTGGCCTGGATTACTGCAGCAATGCGGCGTGGCATGGAGTCGATCAGTCTGTGGCACTGCTCAGGTGTTATGAGAGCCCATGTTGATCTGATAGTGGCCTTCAGCTCTTCTGAATTGTTGGGTCTGGCGTATTGCATCTTCCTCTTCACAATACCCCATAGATTTTCTATGGGGTTAAGGTCAGGCGAGTTTGCTGGCCAATCAAGAACATGGATACCATGGTCCTTAAACCAGGTACTGGTAGCTTTGGCACTGTGTACAGGTGCCAGGTCCTGTTGGAAAATGAAATCTGCATCTCCATAAAGTTCTTCAGCAGCAGGAAGCATGAAGTGCTCTAAAACTTCCTGGTAGACGGCTGCGTTGACCTTGGACCTCAGAAAACACAATGGACCAACACCAGCAGATGACATGGCACCCCAAACCATCACTGACTGTGGAAACTTTACACTGGACCTCAAGCAACGTGGATTCTGTGCCTCTCCTCTCTTCCTCCAGACTCTGGGACCTTGATTTCCAAAGGAAATGCAAAGTTTACTTTCATTAGAGAACATAACTTTGGACCACTCAGCAGCAGTTTTGTCTTTAGCCCAGGCGAGACGCTTCTGACGCTGTCTCTTGTTTAAGTGTGGCTTGACACAAGGAATGCGACAGCTGAAACCCATGTCTTGCATACGTCTGTGCGTGGTGGTTCTTGAAGCCCTGACTCCAGCTGCAGTCCACTCTTTGTGAATCTCCTCCACAGTTTTGAATGGGTTTTGTTTCACAATCCTCTCCAGGGTGCGGTTATCCCTATTGCTTGTACACTTTTTTCTACCACATCTTGTCCTTCCCTTCGCCTCTCTATTAATGTGCTTGGACACAGAGCTCTGTAAACAGCCAGCCTCTTTAGCAATGACCTTTTGTGTCTTGCCCTCCTTGTGCAAGGTGTCAATGGTTGTCTTTTGGACAACTGTCAAATCAGCAGTCTTCCCCATGATTCTGTAGCCTACAGAACTAGACTGAGAGACCATTTAAAGGCTTTTGCAGGTGTTTTGAGTTAATTAGCTGATTAGAGTGTTGCACCAGGTGTCTTCAATATTGAACCTTTTCACAATATTGTAATTTTCCGAGATACTGAATTTGGGACTTTCATTAGTTGTCAGTTATAATCATCAAAATTAAAAGAAATAAGCATTTGAAATACATCAGTCTGTGTGTAATGAATGAATCTAATATACAAGTTTCACTTTTTGAATGGAATTACTAAAATAAATCAACTTTGTCATGATATTCTAATTTTATGACCGGCACCTGTAGCACTTACACCACCCTACCATCTTCAGAAGAGGATAATGTGTTGAGTGGGCCAGGAGCTTTAACTTTCTTGGAGTGTCCATCACTGATGACCTAAATGAACAAATCTCCTCTTAGCTGAAGTCAAGAACGCTCACCAATACCATTCTTTCTTTAAATGCTGGAGTGAAGCCTGGATATCTCCATTTATGTTCAAAGAAGTGTACTGTTTCTTCTTTGTGTGTATATATTTTACATATGATGTTGTTGTCTTTTGTGCATTGATGGTACTGTTCTATCACCACTAGTAATTTAGAGATATGAATTTAAGAATTGTTACTGTACTAAGTGCACATGAAAAATTTTAATTTGCCCCAAAAAATGAAGAGACAAACAGTGATGTGCAGCTAAAGAATGTCGTTCATATTACACTATTAACTAAATCTCCATGTGCTAATCCATTAGTTTTCTGCTTCATTAGAGAAAGACACCGCATTGACAAGCATTAACTGATGATAGCTAACGGCCAAGAAAGCTGTTCAAATCAGCACCAGAACAGGCATGGTAACAGAAGTAGGCATCATAATGGACTTCCATGTTTAGAAGTCATCGGTCCATGTCTCAGGGATTTCCTGGCATTCTATAGCAGGTACCAACAGTGTCATAGATGGAACATATTTGCATTGGGCCTGCCACAGCCTTTTGCATAATTCATTAGTCATCCTATCAAAATGTTCTTTGGTGTGTTCCAGAACCGCTCTAGCAAGCCTGACAAACTTCCTGTAGCCATTATTGCTAGCATCATATCATTGCTGTATCTACAGTATACAAGCAGTATAATCTGTGATACAGCAGACAGCCTTGTAAAGATCAACCATTTATCCTATCTGATATTTAGTTGTTCACATGGAAGACAAAAACCTTATTATGGCATTCTTGATGTGCTATCAGAGCAGTATAATCCTTCCAAGGTCACCACAGTCCAGTACTGTGCAGATATCATTATTAGACAGTTGATCAGATATGCTAATGGCTGATATTAAAGAGATGCATAGATGACCACTGCAATCTCCTATGCTAGTTTTCATGCAAATGGCAGCACAATTTTACATCACACATAAAAGCAGTATTACTACACATTCATCAGAGGGAATGTCTAAAAGAGAGTAGGCCTTCTTTTAATAGGTTAAAGACATACAGTACATCTTATTCATTTGGACATATCATGAGTGATATAACGTGGGGTCACTGGATGTTTTGAGCCTTTTAGCATCAGACAATGTGTCCTAGATCTTGTGTTCAAGTTCACAGCTGATTCATTGACTTATCTTCTGTGTATCCTATAATAGCAAGAAAATCACGGACGTGTAGGGAGCTATTGCAAAGACAGTGGCCTGAGAAACTGCTGTAGCCAACCTGATTGGTACACACCATGCATGTCATTCCTGTCTATAATACACATGGACCACATAGTCCCTTTTTTTTTTCTCTTGTGGCCTTCTCCATTGATTCTCCTCAGGTAAAAGTCAACTTGAGCATGATCCACTGCATTGATGTCTCAGGTTCCATAGGAGGGAGGTCTCAACAGCAGTATCTGGAAACGTGAAGGTTGACAAAAGGATTTAGCTCAGCTGCCAGTCTGTTGCTGCCCCAAGAACTCCTCCTAACTGGGGTATGGGCTGGAACTTCTTCCCCATTCTGATGAAAACAACTCTTTGTCTTCCTGCATGGATGTGCCTGCTAACATTTTCAGCACCGGTTTAAGGTGTCAGTAGTAGCATTCCTCCATTGAGGCATGATGGGTCAGCCTCATTTTAACAGAAAACAGTTTGTGGATTTTGGTGAATGTTATATACTTAACCATATCATGAAATTATGAGGTCTGGCCTACCAGAGATCAGGCCATGACATTTAAATGAACATAGCCTATTCTCATCCCATCCATGCACCCAGTTGCTGCATTTGTAACATCTTACTGATGCACTCCTCCTCTTCTCTCCCTGATCATACCCCATCTCTCATAGTATATCGTTCTGAAACTGCCAAGATGTGCCTATCCTGGTACCACAGTGATTCCTCAGCTTGCATCTCACTCCTATTCTTTCTTTCAGTATCAGACTGTGAGAAATTTGGATGTTTGAAATCTCTTTTCAGCAAGAAGGATGAATCCATATAATGCTGAACTCATTTATGTAATTAGTCTGGAGCTTTGGCCTGTTGCTCACCCATTAAAAAAACAATGTACAAGGGGGAGTCAAGTTGAAGTTGGAAAATGGGATTTATTAGAAAATGGAACAAACCTTAATAAAACTGATAATGTAATTTCTCAATGTTGTCTCCTCCCTTCTCAATGCACTTGTGCCACCTGCCTGGAAGTGCCTGGATTTCAGCAGAATAAAAGGTTCCATTTTCTAACTTTCAGCTTGACTCCCCCTCATAGTTTAAACTTTGTGGTAAGCCCTGCCCTGTGTATAAATGATGAATAATCTTTTTCACCAAAGTCTCAGCAGTGGACCAAGAAGCTTCACAGACCAATATGGGACATACATTTGTGGCAGAATGCCATGCTGGTTAATCCAGGTTTGGGATTTTCATGGCAGCCCAGACTTTATACACTAATTCAAACCCATAACTTCTAAAATAATGGATGCTGCATCTTTTAGGGTATTAATCAAAGGGTACAGAGGCTTTTGTCGGTTGCTTTGTGAAGCCAAGAATCAGTGTCCCTACAAGGGAGAAACCTCTTCTCAACACATGGGACTTGGATTGAGATGGCCTGAAGCAAATCCTTTCTCAGGTCATAAAGAGTCTCAACAATGCTGAAATATCACCATATAGCCAACAATGGAAGCTTTAATGGAGTGATTGGATACAAGACTTGGTGAGAGGACAAAGTTGCCTCTGCAGGTTTGATCAATGTATTCACAGTAAACAAAATTACTACTGAAATGGTATTTGCGGTGATGACACAAAGATGAGGTTGTTCTAGAGGGAAGTCTCAGACTGAAAAGATGGCAATAGTTCAATCTGAGGTCCCAGGATCTTGTGAGTGATATGGCACAGATCCCAAGCCATTTTCACCAACTTGGGGATTTGATGGGAATTAAATGAAAATTTGCACCAGCTGATGTAGATTTTAGACATAAGACAGATTTAACATAGTATGGCATTACCGAAGTCTGGACCCAGAGCCTGACTAACACAAGTCTCTATCCTCTTGCACTGACCTATAGATAGTTGCAAGTCCAATTCAGTCTTAAATTTTTTTTTTTTTTTACTATTATTACTTCCTGTTAGACACTGAAACACAAACTAGTGCATGCACAGCTTGCATGGCTGAACAATTAATGGCCTGAAGTACGAGACTGCCTAAGCTTGTCAGAGTGCACAGCAATTCGGAAATGAAAGACTTTTCTCTAACAAGTGAATTCACTTCTAATTTCTTAATGATGCCTGTAGGCTGTTTAAGTCATAAAAGAATGAAAAATTGTTGCAGCAATAAACAAACAATGTTTGAAAGGCAAGGCTTCTACCAACACATTTTTCTGAAGATTTATATAGGGATGTTACCCTTCAGGAAACTTTTTAGTATGTGACCACTACAATTCAACACAATGTTACACTGTTGAATATCTAAAGGAATATATACTCTGGAAAAAGTTAGTGCTCAGTGTTTTTATGCAAAATAAATTTTTCTGTGCTAATCTACCTTTAAAAAAAAAAAAATCTGCCTGAACTCTTGTTAAAATGCTTTCAACAGTATTTGAGCAAATGTAATAGAAAATGTTTCTCTCTTTAGAGCTAACTCAATATTAAGTTTAAAAAGTTTTTACAAGTCACTATACAATGCATCATAAAACACCAATTTACATTTGAAGATAATAAAAATATGATTTCAATTAATGAGTTTTAACAAAGTGAAATACAAGTCTTCCAATACCGTTTGAAATTCTCTTTACATGTTTTATTGCCATTTTAATTTTTAAAGGAAATTTTTTGTAAAATATAAATACAAATGAAGGGGGATTTTTTTTAATTACAAAGTCTGATCACATTTTCAAAAACAAGACACACACTAGTCAGAAACATTTAATGTAATTACCTTCCTGTGTTTTGTTTTTCTATTTACAAACTGAAGCAAGTTTTTTTCAGTATAACTGCTTTCATTAGTAATCCTTTTTTTAAAACTTTTAATATCTTACAAAAAAAACACATGAAAAAATATTTAAAATTTTCATCTTTAAATAAGAGTTAAAGTAAAAACAAATTCTAAAACACAGGTATAAAAGAATTATTTTGAAGGCAGAGTTTTGAGTGACAAACAAAAATAAAACAGCAAAACAAAAAAGGGAGGGTAATTTGGTTAGTATGGAAAATAACTCCATTCATATTAAAAATATTCTGATTTCAAGCTGCCTAAAAGGCAGGTAAGTCTGTAAACAAACACAGTAAAGCACACACCACAGAACAGTGAACTAAGATCACACAACCTTTGTGGGCACCACCTTTGAAAATTAGTGCCTATTTTGTGTTTTTCCTTTTTAAATAAAATTTTAAAAGTTCATAAAACTCTCCCCAGATAGTGTAGATTTTTAAAGGAAAAAAAGATTATGAAATACCCAGTAGAAAAGAAATAAATCTATAAACAGATTAAAAAAAATAACACCAAAAATAAAATGAAATGTCATTTCTAATATCATCTCAATTGTCCAAATAGCAGGATTTTATCTAAGTCATTTTTCTCCAATATGTAACATTTATATACACTATGTGCAATCTTTATAACAATAAAAGCTCCATTTTCTTTGATGAGTTCATGTCAATAAGTCTCTTAAAGGTCACGACCGTTTCACCCGCATACACTCCCATTTATTGTCCAAACACTCCAGTGTTGATCCAAGCAGTCCACTGAGCTCAGATGAAAATTCCACCAAATCTAAAAGTTCTTTGCTGTCAGGCACAAATGGATCCAGATCCTCCGTACAAGAGAAAAGCTGACTGAGAGAAGCTTGTTTGTAGAATTCTGCTTCTGAAATTGTTGCCACCTCAATATGTGAGAAACTTGAGCGGAATGCACGTGGAGTCATCTTAAGCCGCTTCAAAACATCTGACAGCAGCAACCAGTTCCGGGGCCTGTAAAAGGAAAACAAAAATACATATAAGAATGATAACTTCTGGAATTCTGTACATAAGAACATTTTTCCTTCCTATCACTAAGGATTTTCTTTTTCCTATCTGTTTATTCTCCAGCTACAGCCATTCTGAAATGTCCCCATTATTACAAAAATATGATCCTAATCCTGTGAGAAACTTCAACCTATTGCTAAAATCATCATAATATAGAAGTATACATCACATTTTGTAAATCTGCCATTTTGCATTTGAGTAACTTATTCATATATCTATAATGTGACGTAGCTAACAATTTGTGCGCAAAAGTGCTATCACCTCCCACTGTACCAAATTTCTTTATATGGAAATTTTATTGTTTTGCATTTATGGTTATGCTTATCTTGGCAAAAGAGAGATTTACATCTATGAAAGGATTCGAGAAAGCAATGTGCACATTCAGTATGCAAAACTAAAACAATGAAACTAGAAAGGAATGTCTAGTTCATTACTGTCCAAAACAAGGTAGTTAGAAGCAAGCATAATCCTGCACAGCCCACAACAGGCTGAGATTTAAACTTTTCACATACACTTCAGTAATAACAAGTGTCTTCCTCTTGTCTTAAGTTACTTCACTCATGTCGACAATAGTACCTGCCATCAATGTCTAAATGAGCACTGCCACTAAGCAATGACAGTTAGCCAAGCAATATGACACTTCAACTCTGCATAGTAGGCAGCGCTATGCCTTAGCAGCATGGTGAAAATGATGGAAATGGAAGCATGGCATTTTGGTGATAAATGGCTCAAGTCTTGCTGGTCAAAAAAGCAATACCTTTGAGAGCATGGCAAAAGCTGAGCTGGATTGTTATTCACTATGGTTTGTGTTACCAGACACATATTGACCAATGCAAACACATGTGCAATACAAATGAATAATTACATATATTTGAAGATATGCTAGGCAAAAAACAAAAAGAGCAAAGTTCATGAATTTTTATACAGAATAGATTTATGAGGTATATGCCCAAAAACAACACTTTCCTTGTATTTTGAAGTCCTCATTGCTTGTCTCACATTGTTCTAAAAAGCAAAACTTCTAGCTTCTATTCCCACTATGAACTGCATATACCGTCAGCTCCCTTGGGATGTCAACTCTGTAAAGTTAAGGAGTAGAAACAGAGTTGGCATCCTTCTATCTCCACCCTCCAATAAAAATTAAGTAAAGCAAAACATACTTTATATTCATTAAAAAAGGGCCTAGTAAACAAATGTAACTTTAGAAAACAGATCCATAATGAGGGTGAAATGTTAACTTTTGTCGTCTTCTTTGATGGGATTATCTGATTATTACTCAAAGGGGTAATTTGTCAAACCAACAATCAAATTCAATGTATATTGTGAACCAGTTGCATTCTTCAGTGCTTTTCATTGCTTCTTGCATATCCTACACTTTTATAACTCTCAACACAAACTCTATGATGCAAAAAAGTGTATTTCTTACAGAAGATTCAATCAAAAGTCAAATTCTACAAAAAATACTGCAGCTATTACCTAAATAATTTACAATTTATATAATCTGTCTAGATGGTAGTATACACATTTTAGAGTAATGGGTTGATTTCCTTTTTAAACCTATAATATGTATTTACAAATGGCCGCACCATCTGGGGTGACAGCAAGGACTGTTATTATGAGGCAGTTGTCATTTTTGTACAGTTAGATGAAATATAAAAAGAGCATCTTACCCTTGTGAAAGGGACACCTGGATGTTGTAGCATGGCAAAAGTGGCCGATCTGAAAACTCAAATTCAAAGACATCTTTTAAGTTGTCTTCATCATCACTGGGGCCTGGTGGGTCAGCCAAAATATCAAAAGCAGAAGCATCATCAGATGGCTCTGTAAAAAGAAAAAAAAATCTCTTATTCTAGATCCTAAAATGAACTCTCGTGTCAAACACAGCTAGTTATTTATGCAGTTTGCTGTTCAGATAAACTCCATCTTCTAGTGACACTCTACTGGAAAAACACAACTAATTTATGAAAACATTTATTACCATTAGAAAACATGGCAGTGCAATCCCTTTCTCATAATATGATAAAATACCTTATTCTTAATATACTAATATCTTCATTTATTGTTTATGCCCGCAGCAGAAACTGTATGTGCCTATCCCTAAAAACATTTATTCTAACAAAGCTCACAGTAGAAATGAAAATGGTTTATTACATGTCCATAGAATGAGATCTAGGTATTCCCATATCTATTGTTACACTAGTTACTACAGATTTTATGCAACTAGTGCACATTTCAAAAACATTCCTCCTCTATTCAGCACATACAGTGGCTTACTATGAATTAATAAAGGGAATGCAACCATATAGACATTTGAGTACCAAAACTGTAAAACTGCCTTTCAAATATATCCAAGAATATTAAGTTATGTATACATCATCCACTAAAGAAACAGCCTTTTCTTTAACATTTGAAAATATTTTCCTCAAGGAAGGAATCCTTTTTTGCTTTGTCAGAGTCTATCAAATTAAAGAAACATGGTCTCTAATAAATCTGAATCATTAGAGAGAACTTTTTTTTTTTACTTATTTATTTAACCCCATCCCTCTCCTGCACTGGACAGCTTTCAATGTTTTGATATAGTGTATTTTATCTAATGGACAGGGGCTTGATCCTGTCTTGTGCGTTATGCTTTTTGGAATAGTCTCCTGCCCCCACAACCTTGCTCAGGATGAAGTGGGCTTAGAAAACGGCATGGTACAATTCTTAAGCATGAGATATCTTTAACAGTTCAATTTTGAATAATTCTAGATGTCATTGTGGAAAAACTACTCATGTGTCTGTTGAAAACATTCAGAATTTGAAGAATAACGCCCTTTTCCATAAAGTTTTCAATGAAAATACCCCCAAGCAATAGTTCAACAAGATATTTTATAGAAAAATTTGAAAAAAGAAAAAAAACCACACACACAGATTGGTTGAGCACAGTTGTTTAGAATTGTTTACTAAAAGTTTGCAAGCCTCACTCACCACAAACGCAGCTGCCATAGAAATCCCAGTATAGACCTGGATCATCATCAGAACGGCCCTGCAAGTCAGCAAAGTACTCTGCAAAAAATGAACAAGAAAAACAGAAGGTAAAGTCTCTTTGTAAACCTTCACATCAAGGTTTGGTTCCCAAATTAATGTTTCAGTGGAAAATGATTGAAGGATACTCTTCATAATTCATGATATGCACTCAGCAAAAATTGAGAAAACAAATTCTGAGCACCTTATTAAAAATGTGCAACAATGTTGGTTCAAAAGGCCAAACTTATAAGATATAAATGCAGAATGTAGGATTACACAATAGTTAAATCAAATGCTAGAAATCTTCACTAAGCTTATTGAGGCAATGGTCCTGGAGGAGAATAGTATTTATTTAATCTTGCTACAGATGTTACAGACAAATAACTTGTATTCTTCTTCAAAATATCTTTCCATATATGCTAACATGTACACAAACTTTTTTTTTTTTTTTTTTTTTTTTTAATATATACATATAAAAAGATCTAGACATCATTCAACTTTCAATGTACAGTACTGTTAACTGCTGCTTTGTAGAGGGATTGGAACTAATATCCACTATGGATGATAACATAACATTCTGAAGCCTACTAATTCCAGTTCAGGATCATGGGACCTAGTAATGAGTAAAAATGCCAAGACTGGTTTTGAGCGCAGTTTTGCAAAATTGTCCCTAAAATGCGAAAATCACTAGAACATTTTGTCTTCATTTTTTGCAATAGAAAGCAAGGAATATTGTTTCTGGAAGGTTATTCTGTTGCCAGAATCACTATCTACTTAGCTTCCCTCTAATGCTGCTGCTGCTACCACCACTGCCACCTCCGTCTGCCAGGGCTCCTTCCCCGTGACTAATCGGTTACATGGACTGCCAGCCTGCCTGCATATTCATGTAGTCAGTTCCACCTCACAGAGCTTACTTTGGGTCTAAGGTAACAACATTGATACTCAAGTTCCCCCAACTTCTGCAAGCCAATGCAAGTGTGGACTCTTCCTTTGACTTGGTGGAGATGGCCAATGACCCATGCCAAATGGATTTTAGCAGTGAAGAAACATGTTCAAAGTGCTTGAATGTTAAGTAAGTAAGGGATGTCTAGCTGTGCTATTCTTTCCACACTCTGTAACAGAATAAAATGGTTTTCCCATGCCTTTGGAAGGTTGCAGATGACATAAAATGTACAGAAATTTCATATGTTGCAAACCACAATTAGTTTTGCTGCAAATTCAATGCTGTGCAAACTGTTTTGCTCATTGCTAGCCAGTGCATATCTAACCATCCTTGAACTCAAGCACACAAACATACACTCAGTCACAAGATGCTATATCAAATATATAGTTGGTAAATAAGTCGCAAATAGGGTAAACATGTATGATAGAATAGGTTTTGCAATTTGTATTTAAGCAAAATGACTGTTTCATTTAAATTGGAGACCACTACAGTGCTTCCATACAACACACACTCGCAGGTCCACATACATATATAAACAAAATACACCATGTTTGAAAACCACATGCAAATTCATAAAGTACAGGGTCTAGATATATAACCAGTGAACAGACCAGGAAACAGCAGGACCATAGAGAATAGATAAACACAAAGAGAATATTGATAAAGCAGTTCAGATGAAAAGAGGAGAAGAAGAATGCAATGTACATAGGAAAAAAGTGTATACACAAAACAGAAGGAACAAAAGACGAGCAATCAACCTTTGCAGTGGGATGGAAGCTGGCCAAGTAAAGGTGCAAAGGTAGGACATACTGTGAGCTTAGGCGAAAGCATGCAGAGAGGACACTGGGAGAAAGCTTCCAATATGGAAACAATGCTTTCAAAAAAGCAGATGCAAAAGCGTTCATAACCACTCTCAAGAAAGATATAAATGAGGAACACCACAGAGTTCAAGCTCACAGTGGGGAGCTGACTAATTAACACAGAAGCAGAAGGCAGCGTAATGGCTGTTATTAGGGTGCTTCAGAAAAGGTAGTTGAGAGCTATATAATATTGTGAACTTTTCTTCTCATGTATTAAATACGTTCACAGAAAGAGCAAAGTTGAAGAATACATATTATGCATAGCATAAAGCAAGGGAAGTGTAAAACAATGATTCTCTGTGGTGCAATAAGGAAATTCCCCTATCTTTTAGTTTTCATGTAGATTATGCAGAAATGGGCTACACTCATCTAATCAGACAACAAAAAACAGTCTGTTTTCATGTTTCCCTATGACTCTGTATTGGAATATGAAGGTTTGGAAAATGAATGAATGAATTTTTCCTCCAGTACTGTGACATTGGGCCTTATCTATAGCACTGCATAATCACAGTTGCTGGACAGCAGTTTCGAACAGCATCAAAGAAACTGACAATTAATTTAGGAATGCCTCAATGTGGATTCTATGTACTCCTAAGCTGGGTTTTAAAGAACTAATGCATGCTGCACATATAGATCAAATTAGATATTACTTAATATAAATGTAGAATAAACATCACTTTCATGCCTCATATAAAGGTGAAAAAACTGAGTACTAGGTCCGTATAGTGAATGAACACCTAAAATGCACAGCTTTAAAGTCATTTGTGTTTGTATATAGGCAGCATTACAGATTATAACATTAACAACAGTACCCTGAAGAGTCCTGAATTGGAGTCCCATATGAAAGGCCATCATGAAAAACAATGGGCATTATATGAAGTTTAAAAACCAGCTCTGGAATATGAAAGTCAACAACACGAATAGCAAAACACTAAAATTCCTATACCAAAACGAATACACTCAGTTTCAAAAACAAAAACCTAAACTATTGAATGAATTTAAAATGTATGAAAAACTATACAGATAAAGGATTCATTTCTTCAACTTTGTATAACTGTTTATTCACACATTCTCCAGATGCTGCTTATTCTTTTCTCAATTTACAAAGTATATTAATTTTTTAACGTATGTTGCCTGATTCAAACTATGAAAAATAATGATGTTCCCTGGCAGTAGTGTAGTAAAGAAAAAAAGAAAGCGAGGGGGGGAAGCGCCACACGCGTATCCTGTTGTTCTCTGTTACTAAGGCAACCAGAGAGCAGGAAGCTAGCATTTTAAATGCTAAATAGCAAATAATGATTAAGGAATGAATGGCACGAGGGGCCTAATTGTAGACGCAGGGAATGGGCTCTCATGGTGCCAAACGTTAGCACTTTGCTGCCTGCTCTCTTGCTGCCTGAACATGATTGCTTGCTTTCTCATTATCTAATGTAGGTCACGCAAGCAAGTCAGCGATCTTTTCGGCAGGCACACACAAATGTCATTTTAGCAGCACGATGTTAGCCTTGGAGCACCAGAGACCGTGATCCTGTCAGGCGCTTTTGTGTCACAAGGTCTGTCTTGCTCTCTCTTTAGGCCACTTTTATTAGATGGAAGGAAGAAACAGGAAGCTCTTCTGAAGAGAGTTAAGTTTTTGTTTCACACACTACCAGCAGCAGAAAAGGGGATATAGTTCTGAATACTTTTATACTTCCAAATTTTAGTAAGCAAAAACAATAGAGATGAACAGTTAAGTGATGTTCTAAGAGGACAGAATGATCATTTTTAACAGCCTGAATTTAGCATGCAATTATCAAAATGATGTTTATACTCTAATCAGTGTTTTTGGGATAGCAGTTAACATAACGAAGAACGTAGTTCAAGAGAAACTAAAAAGTTATTTCCAGATGGCCAAATTTCCAATGCTAGAAGTGCCCATAACTTTTAAAAAGACAACAGTGTAACTCTTAAGAGGCTACATAATTTAAACACTACTGCATACTGAAATGCAAGTTGCTCGTAGGACTAATCACATTCAAAGCTGTGAAAGAGACAGCAGTGTAAGTATCTGCTTGTGAAATAAGTACACAGCTGACACTACTTGTGACTAAACCAGTTGTAGATTCTGTCCAAGGATCAAGACATTTAGGCTAATGGCCTGCCTATTTTTATAGAAATAACAGAGAGCTACTTGTTGAGACATGAGGAGATGGAAGCTACTGACAGCATTAGCTCAATGAAGCGTATCCTGATTAAGACACAAAAGAGCTGGTTGAGGGGAAAAGCACAGCAAGGTCAACTCCTGTCTCTAGAAGCATACATACTAAGTCACATCCAGTCTTATGCCTTGCCAACCATGGCTGCCAATTCTGCTCACATTTTTTATACTTTATTAGACTAGAGCAGGACTACAGTTTAAAACAGACAATAACTAGCGAACTAGTCAAACAGCTTTAACTCCTGAATGGGCAAATTCAAAGTAAACTGTAGTGAAATTTTGAAGATTTTCAAAAATCATGTATCTCCTGTTTTACTAAGTAACAACACAATAGGCCAAACATTGGATTTCTAAGATTAAAAAAAAAAATACAATAATCTGTCAAAAAGGAAAACGTTACTCCTCCAAATATCATGAAAGTTGGCTAAGCTACAGAAAAAGCCTAAAGCACATTAAATGCTCATCTAAAGAGTTTAAAGTAGACAATCTTAAGCAACGACCGCTTCTATCACCATTCAATGTGGAACAATGCTAAACTGATGTTAAGAAGAATTGAAAATACAAAAGAAAATTTCAGTGAGATTCTTACCTGTAAGAAACTTTTCCATTAGCTCACTGTGAGTCATCTTTAAGATACTACGTCCAGAGTAGGTTGCAAGTGTGGGATCAGCCCCATAGGATAGCAGTAGACGAACAATGTCTAAATGATCATTTTCCACAGCATCATGCAGAGGTCTGAATATAAAAAGAGGAAGGGGAAAATAAGGTGGATGCGGATTCTTGACAAAGCAGAGCTTTCAGGTGATACATGGAAAATCATACCATCTTTAGGCTCTTAAAAATTACAGATGTGACTTTCTAACTGAATCAAAAGCTCTCCTATAGATTTAGGCCAGCTTTGACAGCCTACTATGGCTGGGCCCTTGGATCCATTTTAGCTTCCATATATTGCATAAGGACTGATATTAACTAAATGTCAAGTTGACCAGATAGATCTTTAAGAAATTCTCTAAATCAGAATTATCGAGGCACTTTTTGAGATATTCCACTCAAAAATCCATCTGCCTTGCGTTTCTACATTTAACTTATGATATTTTCAAATGTGTAAATACATTGCACACTAAAGGTGTTTGTCTTATTGCCAGATGCAAGTAACCAACACATTTTCCGTTTTTTTTCCTTTCACTTCTTGAAACATGTCTGCGCAATGCTCTTTTTGAGAAATTGCCATAAAGTGAGTGCCCATAGGTTGTTGAATTACAGGACTTAGCTGGAGTGAAAAATGAACTAATAGAGGATGCATTTCCTTTCTTCCTCACAGAGAGATTCTGATTCCTGATTGCTATGCCTGAGGCCTTATTTTTCTCTGTGTGCTTTAGAGAAGATTTAACCCTTTATTATTTATTTATTTAATCTTCCAAAGCCTTTGTTCAGGCTCTGTAGTTTTGTGTCATTGGGCGTACAAGATGCATTTTTTAATATCAACATTCAGCTAAAGACTATAAAGTGTCAAAAACAAAAATTACAAAACCCTTTACTCCTGATGTGATGCTTTCAGCAGATGTTGGGAACAAATTTACATTTTCCAAGGAGTACATTATTAAGCAGCTATTAATATACAGTAATACCACACTAGCATAATCGTTTAAATTAAATTATACAAATGTTCTATAGATCATAATTATAATTAATTGCGAATTTAACTTCATTATGTTTATAACCTTATTCAAATTTTGTTCTTAAAAGTTCATCTGAGTATACAAAACTTGAGAGGAAGGACTCCTTAATCTTTATGTATCAGTATTAAAAGCTACAGCTTAAATCAGCAAAGGATCCTTTTTACAAAGATCATTTCAGTTTACGATTTAGTCTAACATTTTGTCTTATTGTTTTGTACAATGGAAGTGTATTGTATGAATAAGTTTTCATTATTCAACACCATGTCACACACTTTGGGAATTTGTGCAACTATGGAAACATGATGTTATTACTGGATTACAAAGCAGTACAAAATAATTTTACCTGGTCCCATCCTGTGCACTGCAGTTCACATCAGCCCCATACTCCAGTAGGTGCTGTGCAATTGTCAGCCAGCCCCTGGCACAAGCCTCATGGAGGGCACAGTATCCAGCATTGTCTCGGTGATTTACATCACAAACCTTGTTCTCTAAACAGTACAAGACAACTTCCTAGAAAAGAACAAAAAGACAGAAATGGATCATTAATATTAAGTGTCATAAATAACGACACACCTGACTCAACTAAAATCAGTGTGAAATGCAATTCCCTGACTCAAAATAATAATTTCAACTAAATGTTAATAATTGTGTGTTTCATTTCATAGTTAAACAAAAAACAAAAGGTCAGTACTTGCTGCCACCTTCTTTTTTTTAATAAATGGATGGTAAAAACCTAAGATACTATGACAAACTCACTTACAATGAAAAATTTAATGAATTCAATAGGTCACAGTTTATGATGGGCACCGTACAAATGATCACCCCAGATACCATATTTGACAGACTACAGAACAACTCCTCACTTAATGGGTTTGAGTATTGCTTTCTCTTCAGGCACCTAATACTAAGAACAACCTAATCTTGACTAAATGAAAATTCCTTGTGTATTAATTTTTAAAATGTTCAAAAAGCTGTATAACATATATAGCCGAATGTTCAGTTATGACCCATTTAAAAATTTTACATTCTTAACATATCAAACACATATGTTTGATGTAATTTAAACATCTCAGTGTAGCTTATTAAATCTTTTCAGTTTCCTCTTAAGTGCCTTGTATCCAGATAAACAATGTCTAATTATTCATATTTGCAAAGCGCAGAAGATGAGAAAAGACAGAAAATAGAAGGAACCAACTGTGCAGGAATGCCAGTACTTCATGGAGCACTGACACAAACACTGGGGATCAACCTGACAGTAAACAAGAAAAATGAGGGCACACAAAAAGAAACCCAGTAGATTTGCTGCAGCCGTCAAACAGTCATACCATGGCACCAGTCTCATCCTGGCTAATGATTATAAAAAATAAGGTCTTGAATTAAAAAACGAAAACTGAAAGTATGAGCTTTTCTCAGAATGCTGATACATTTATATAAGAAAGAAAGAAAGGCTTTCTTAAAGTCAAGAACTTCATGTTCACCATTCAAATAAACTAAAACAATGGCAAAACTACTGAGTAAACTATAATTACAATGTATAAAAAAATTTTCATAGCATTAATAGATACCTTAAAATATACTTTACAATCATTTATTTGAAAGTAAGTGGCACCTGTTTATTTATATAATTCAAAGAAGCATGTACTGGAGGCTTCTTTTTCAATTGCTATTCTTGGTCTTTTGTCATTGTTTGTGAGTTTAAATTATAACAGCAATTAAAATATGACAAAAATACAAAACACATCTTATTTTTACATATAGGGGTTTTTGTCTTCTCATAAATTACAGTTCATCCAAGACTTTCCCTTCCCAAACCAGTTAATCTCTTGAGGTTTATAAGTAATTTATCCATAAGCACTTTACTATTCTACTTCTTGTTGATACTTGTCTCTGTATGCACCCCCTCCCCCCTTAACACTTCACTAACAAGAGACGTGTTTTGTCCTCATGCTAGTACTTGGTTAACAAAAGAATATAGCATCATCCTCCCACTTGAAACTACACATGTGTACTCCCATTTGTAAATTCAACTATCCAGCTTTGTAGAGTTTGCAAAAAGTAATTTTCAGCTTATCACAGAATGTGCCCACCGCCCCCCTGTAGTTCAACACACTATGCTAATGAACAGCCATGAAATGGACAGGCTGAAGACCAGCACTTTCTTCCAATAGATTTGAAAGAAGAGGGTGAGCATGTGATTTTCACTGACAGTTTTAGTGAAAACCTCGATTTGTACAGATTTCATTTTCTATAAAACCATTTATATCTGGCTGGTAAGTATCTGGATAGACTGCATGATGCCTATAAACTGGCCATGTGTTTATAATGCATATGCAACAGCATATAATGGTATGCTATAGTGTGTGCATCACAAAAAAAAAAAAAAACAACAAGTGAACCTTTATTCAAAGATATTTGGAAATATGATATTGTATACCAAGTTTTACACATAAACCTATTCTGCCAGTTTTACGGTTAGAAATACTAGAAACCTGAATTGTACTACTTTTGTGTTAATAAAATGGAATTCTGAACTTTGCATTCCTTACACAACACAAGTGAAAATTTTATGTTCTGTCTACTTGCTTGTCAGTTTCTACTTATTTTTAAGTCAGAAGATGCCTATATCTGAAGAATTGTCCCATCTGCCTATACAACCAACTTGTAAATTATGACTTTGTCAATTTTTATATACATTTTTTGAGACAACTATTAAACCTTCTAATTAGATGGTTTAGTATAATTCAGCAGTCTTTGCACTAGCTTTGAACAAACACAAAGTTCTAGGGTCAGATTCATTCTCTCCTTTGACTTAGCAGTAACAGAAATACTGAGCAGGGCTACATTAAAGACACTGGAGCCAAAAACATCTCATTTTGAACTTCCACAATCCTTTAAAATTCCCATTTCTATGCAAATTTACCAGTCTCGACCTGAGCTTTCATAATTTCTTTCCTTCTTTGCAGATTGGCAACCCTAGAATAGCTCATCCCATCTGTCCACAACAGTTTTATTAATTCCTTGGACATTCAGAAAGAAAATCCTTTTCCACTTTAATAGGTAATACAGCCGGCATTTCCTCTAAATTATTTTTGAAAGTTTTCAATGGACATTGTATTTGTGCATCATCTGTTTCCACATAGCATTGCTAGGCTTGGGGGTTGAGGAAATAAAAGTGGTACACATTTTATGTAGAAGAATATTATTTTAAAAAGCACACTTCAGACCAGTTGTCCCCCTAAATGAGGCTAAATTTACAAAGTATGCAAATTCTATTGAGACAACTTTGTCTAGAATTATTGATTTAAACACTCATCAAGTAGTTTTTACATTTTATACCATAGGCAATGGATGACCTGATGGATATCTATTTTAGAATGTGTGGCACAGACCAAGGACAAGGCTCCAAAAGACCCTAGTAGAGAAGAGAAAACATTCTAACAGAATGACGATGTACCAGTGGGGGAGAAAAGAGACCACCAAAAGGGCAGTAATCCATTTAACTGCAGAAGATGACCTGAGAAAGTGTCAGGCAGAAACACCAGGGAAATGGAGAAGATGATACAGGCCTGGGTAGAAGTGTGTAATTTTCCCGCAATATGTTAGAGAGATGGCAGACCAAAATAAGCTATGAATGCTTGCCCTCTTACAGAGAGAGACAGAGAGGGAATATGGATAGCTTGACAGAGATTAAAAGACTTTCATTCACACAAAGACCTGCACGCAGTCCCAGAATAAATGTTTACA
Organism: Polypterus bichir lapradei; assembly: GCA_026402145.1. Taxonomy (NCBI): domain Eukaryota; kingdom Metazoa; phylum Chordata; class Cladistia; order Polypteriformes; family Polypteridae; genus Polypterus; species Polypterus bichir. The sequence goes on from JANRMT010062831.1 coordinate 30,603,608, forward strand.
AGAGGAGAGGTCTTTCCAGCGACATGGCCTTTTTAAAAAAGTACTGAAGGCAATCAAAAAGCATGCAGCTTAGGTGTTAGACGCTAGTCTATTGTTTACCATATACATTAAACCAACACCTAAAAACTTGCTGAAATATATAAAATCATCTATGGAGAATAAAGAGAAGTTAATTAATGCATTATTTGTAGTAGAATGGACTACATTTACATTTAACTGATTTGCCTGATGCCTTTATCCAAGGTAGCTTACAACATCTGAGATACAATTGTTTGCATTTCTTTTGTTTCCAAATTGGAGCTTAGGCAGGTGAAGTGACTTGCTCTTGGTCAGTGTCAGTAGCAGGATTTCAACCCATAACGTCAGGGTTTGAAGTCCAGGGTCTTAACCACTATGCTATGCAACCCTACACTACTCTCATGTGTTATTCAAAGCCTGTTCAAATTATTCTATTTATAGCCTTTGGTTAATTTAGAGTGTTGCTGTAAAAATCATTACTAGAACTAAGTAGTATCAGACCATGTCACTGGGGATGTCAAGCAACACGACTGTCTGTCATGGAAGTGTAACACAGCCTCCTCCGACTTGCCAAGATTATGTAGATCAAGTCTGACTGAAAATCACTCTAAAAATCGTGTAATGTCACAGAGCTTTTTGACTCATCAAAATGCAGTGCAAGTCCATCGCAAAAAAAGGATGCATCTAAATGTTTTGAAGTCAACCCAAGGACCAGATAATAGCAACTATACACCATGTTGACTTAGAGTGTTTTCCTATTAAGCAACTAACACTCTGTAACTTTATTTCCAGTTATCTCAAACAAACATACCAAATGTAGGGCATTTTCAAAGGAAAAAATCATTTGCATACAGTAAGAACAAATAATTTTCCTTTACACCTGCAAGGTCACAAGAGTTTAAATGAGAAGCAAGACACATTTTAGTTACTATTTAAAATACCAAGCGTTCATGATTTGCAGCACTGAGACTACGTAACATTCTGTTGCTATGAGAGTCCAACCAGTTTCTTTGCAGAAAATGCATCAAATTATTATTTTGCAGAACTGTAAAAAAAAAAAAGACGCAAATGTCTGAACCTCTGAAAAAAAATTATTTTCCTGAACTGGAGTCCTCTAGGGCAATATCATGATCTTGAGGATAATGTTATATGAATAACAGAAAAATAAGAAGTTTCACCTAACTCTGAATATGAAACCACAAATATAAAAGCATAGTGACTGGTAGAAATAAAAAGGTATCTGTACATATTTACCTGAAGCAAAACTGGTAAGTAAAATTAATTTTGGCACATGTGCATTTAGGTTTTATTAGTAACAATACCTTAGATCTAATCAATGTTTTTTTTTTGGGGTGGGGAGGGGCACTTATGGCATGTGACAGGAAGCAGAGTCTGAATTTTAAGGCACCTTGTCCTTCAAGTTCAAAGTGCAACCTCACATTTGAGATGCCTGCTTCTTCCCTTTTCACGGACTCACAGTTTGGTCTCTAGGATACAGCATGAAGCTGCTTTGTTACTATGCATGCACTAACCAGGCTAGCGTGGAGAGCAGCTGAAGGTAATGAGATGTCTGTCCAAGACATGAAAATAACCTGAGCCACATGACCGCAAGGATCATGTGTACGACACAACAGCCACTTAATGCTTGTTGACAGGAGAGTGTGCAAGTGGATTGGAGGGGGACAACTGGGCACAACACAGATCAAGGGTGGTTAAGTGTGGAGCCTGGCCATCTTTTTTTTTTTTTTTGTTTAAACAATTAATTTATGTAACTATTAACTGCATTCTTAATGTTTTTGTCACCGGGATTAGACACATAGAAATTCATATTAATGTAAAAAAGTTAACAAATCATTTCTAAACTAGCTAACAGTTAAAAATAAATAAATAAATAATAATGAAGTAATACCAACGCAACATTTTCAAACTTAATTAAGGGCCACAGGCAGGCAGAACTAATCCAAACATCATTAGGTGCAAGACAAAAAACTAACCCTGGACAGAGTATTAGGCAGCCCCAGTTAAGCAAACATGTTTCCATAAATTATTAATTTTTAACGTCAGGTTATACATTTTAAATACTGATTGACTAACTTTGCATGTTCAAAAATCGATGAATTTTTTCTAGATGTTAGGGAACTACAGAAATCAGTACTCTTGTCCTAGCAAACGTACGGCAAACAACGAGATAAAGGGAATGTGCAAATGTAGTTAGATGTGCTTTGGGCATATCTGTCTTTTGACCTTACTGTCCAAAATAAATATGTATACTGCTAATTTCCCTGAAATCTGAAGATGTGTGGCAGCACTACCACCAATGGCACCACTAAGTGGTGGCAAAGGGCAGTCATAGCCACCATACAAAAACTACTGGCTACCCCACTAACCACTACTGTTTGTACTCTTTAAAATATCTGATAAACTGACTGAGGCAGAACTTCAGGCATTGGCCGCAGTATCACAGGTTACATTTCTTTTGCCATGTGCTTACCTCCACTGCTCAATCCAGGAGTATTTCTTGAACTTTGGGTTGTGGACTTATTTGTGATGGGTGTCCACATGAGTGTGTAAAAAAAAAAAAACCACCACCCTCTGTTTAGAGTACTATTTACTGCAGTTGTATGCAATCCGAGACTTAGTCTATACAGTATCGTGACACATAACAGTGAGCTTCATTTCTATGCAAACAACATCTAATTAATATTCCCTATGACAACACCACCATTCACACAACCCATGTAACAATCAAACTGAGAATGCACATAAAAGACAAAAGGAGACAGACATGTGAGAGAACTGAAGGCATCATGGCACTAGTTTCAAATGTCAAAATGAAATAATGGATGCAGCACAAGAATATGATGATTTTGGAGGTGTTGTGGGGGTGAGTCAGACTGGGGATTATATAGTGCCATGCCAGCACTGCATGCTAAATGCAGTTTTAGTGGTCACAGTCAACTGTGCCACAGTGCATGTTTGCCTTTACATCACACGATTTTTTTGGAATAGCCACATGACTCAACTTTTGTTCTCCATCACAAAATAACAGGGATATGCTGAACAATCTTTGAACTCATTTAAAGAATGTTTCTCATTTGAAAGCATTATTAAAAAAAAAAAAAAAAAAAAATCTTATTTAAGACAAGGTAAGTATTTTTTAGTGCTTATTCTGAACTTGGCACCATGGGTCAAATGATTAAGTAAAAGTGGCCATTCATATTAATCTTTCAAAAATAATATCCTCATATCATACCACCTGTTATAAAGACTATTTCTACCTGGTTTACTAAAGTTTACTCATAGCTTTTATACAGACAGTAATACACCTTCAGAATCCATTGAGTTTTGAATTAGTATTATTTTATTATCAATATATTTGCTTTCCACCTTACTCTATTATCTGTGTGAGAAATATTCTTGAATGTAAACAAAACCGTATACTTTATTATATGGTCATTGTTTTTGTCTGTGGATGAATATGCTGTCATTACAATAATAAAGCTCTTCTTGGGAACCAGTGTAGTGCGGACATGCTCGTTTGGGTCCTCAGTATCAAAACGTTTAAGAACCTTTGCGCTTCACACATAGGGACTACTGTGGACGACTCCTCCAGATTGGAATTGGTTATTTAATAGGCCAATGAATGATTTGATTTCTGCTTTTAAATATCATATTTCTTTTACGTAATCTTATTATAACAACAACAACACCTTGTAATTTGCCTGTGCTGTAGAACTTGTGTGCCACTCTCAATATTCACGAGCCCTATATGGCTACTGCTCTAAAAATCTTCCGGAGGCGCCCCTGACTACCATTGGGCTTGTATAAATAAGCCGAGAAGCAGAGGAGGCGGCATCGACTGCTGCCTCTGGTGTTGTTGCTGCTCCAGGGCGCTGGCGCTCCCTGGGAGGAGCAGCCAAGCCGCCTCTATCTGGGGGGTGTTTGCGCGACAACACGCGAAGCTGTGCACGGAGCTGCCAAGACGCTGCTTGCTGTCTGATCGAATGTCAGGCGATGGCAAAGCGCGTGTGTGCGAGCGAGAGAGAGAGAGAGAGCGCGAGCGAGAGCAGTCAAAGACTTATTGGTTTGGCAGCTCATGCGCTTCTGGATTATTAACACGGCTGCCAGTAACCACAGCAGGTAACATTGAAACCAGACGCTTACCGTGAAATCGGCATTCCCGACTTGGTTCTTTATCATTTCGGCTAAGCATCGACCTTTTCAAACGAACATTGTGAACGATAGTGAAAAATAACATAACGGTTGTGGAAAGGCATCTGAATTTGTAGCGTGCAAAGTGCGCTGTCGGCCTTGAAAACCTAAGAAGGCTCCAATACGGGCGAAAAGCTTTTCGTCTAATCACTCTAATACCTGTATGGTTTGAAATTCGTAGAATTATTCTTTATAATAAACCAAGCCTTCAAACAAAGTCGGCTTTTTAATCAAATAGAATCCGTTACTTCCGAAAATCCCTTGATAAATTAGAAGCATAGACACTACCTCCCATCCTCCCACCCGAGAGCGCCGCTAAAAGATCCTCTGAAAAGCAGAGGCTCAGCCGATTATAAAAGGCCATACGCTTGGTCTGTAATATAAAGCAGGATCAGCAGAAGGCAAAAGGTTCCCCACGTAAAGGCTCCTGACAGACTCTGCGAGGATATATCGACCAACGCTCAGGTCTTTTGGGATCCTGCCAGAAATGCGTTATTAATTCCGGCTCGGCAGCGGCTGCCAATTGCGCGCCTTGCAACAACTCCACCAGACATACTTGCCGCCAGCCCAGCCTAACAGGGGCGAATCATTTGCTATTTATTTTGCAATAAAAGGTGAAGAAATCGATACAAACGTGGAGTTTGAAACCTGCGTAAAATGACGAGGAAAGTAAAGTTGATCAGCTTTTTGAGGCGACCATGGATGGATGCATAGACATTTGAAGAGGTCCATAAATGTTAGAAAAGGGCTGTTGCCACCGTCTAAGGATGCATTTTCAAAAGTTCTCAGACTGAACTTTGCACCTGTTGTTTCTTATTACTCAGACCCATTTATGTAATGCGTAATACAGCATTTGAGATACAATTGGTTACTTTTTTTTTTTTTTGTTTTCAGTTAGAGCAGAGGCAGGTGAAGCAACTTGCTCATGGTCACACAATGTCAATAGCCTGCTTGAATCTACAATCTCAGGGTTTAAAGTCCAAAGCCTTAAACACACCAACACACTGCCCTCTACTAAAACTGGATGCCATGCAACTGTTTATTGTAATAACCTAGGGAGCAAATGGGCAAAGGAAAAACTGACCTACCAGCAAATTGAATGTGAACTGTGTTTTGTTTTGTTAGCCCAGATTTCACCCACCTAATGTCACAGCATTAGGAGTCTTCAATTAAGAAAGGCTTCTCCCTGCATTTAATTTTTTATCTTCATAAAAGAGCACCTGATTAGAAAGGTCTTTCACATTATATGCAAAGCTGCTGTACAACACCTTAAATAACACATTCATGTCTGTAATCTTTTTTAATTACGCAAGTTATCCAGTTGAGCCATGAGGAAATGGGCATAATTATAAGACAAATTTAGAACCTCAAAATTCATCGGAATACATTACATTGAATACATGTCACCTACATGTTTCAACATTTTCAGCACAAGCAAAGCCGATACCCAAAACCTTTTCTACCCACTATATCTCAACAGTAGTTGCATTTTGTGTGTCTGAACTTATTTCTGAATTAACATAACAGGAAGCTTAAAAATAAAGTTTTCTATTTGCTAACACATTCTTAAAAGGGATAGTCTAATATTGACTAGCAAACTGCATAATAAAAACAGCACACCACCTACCATAATTACAATATTTCCATTGACTTAAAGATACGATGATGCAAGGAGAGCTTCATTAAAGGTCTTAAAGACTTTTGAAAATGCAACAGCACAAGTATAAGACATTCTGCTAAAATGAGTTAGTCAAATGATGAACAAACTCCCTGTTGTTTACACACTTGCATCTAAAAGTGTAAAATCCCCTGATCATTCAGACACTCCACATTTAAATTAGCAGAATAGTCCCGGCAACAGAAACTGGGGATGTGTTGAAAAAAGGAAATTTAAACTTGTTTAGGCAGAATCGCTAAATGGAGGGGGGGGGGGGGGGGTGGGGGGGGGGGGGGGTGGTGGAAAAAACAAAAATTTTTTTGTGTGTTTTTTTTT
>JANRMT010062831.1:30609930-30658593 GCA_026402145.1 Polypterus bichir lapradei
CGGGGGGTTGCTGGATATCACTCAAAGGTTTGTCTTTGGTTATTGTGTCTTTCATCTAATGCTTTAAAGTGTTTTTTAAATAGAAAAGTTAATGCAAGATCACACCTTTCCACCAATCTATGCTCATTAATGTTTTCTATTTGGAATGACTTTAAATGTTAAGTCAAAATGTAATATACAATGGTGGATATAGGAGTCTGTTAGAGACCCTTTGTATACAAATAATGAGCAATTTCTTTTTCTTTCTTTCTTTTTTTTTTTTTTTAAATAAAATATACACAAACAATCCAATTGGTGCTTTCGGGGTCAGGATAAAAAAAAAAAAAAAAACCCATTTGGAAACCTTTTTTCATCCAGCATGGAAGTCCAATTAGGACTGTCTGACTAAGACGGACAGAGATGGAGGGAGAGGGAAAGTGAAGTAAAGACAGAAAGAAAGAAAGAAAAGGAATCCCAGGAGATGCAGGCAGTTAATGGTCTAAAAGAGCACCTATTTAGCACCTTTCACACAAAGCACTGTCGCCAAGAGGATTAATTAAACCCTGGATGCAGGAGTGCACTTCTCAGATAACTGATTGAGCTTTAATGGCATAAAGCAACGTCACACATTGAAATCACAGAACCATAGCTCTATAAATTAAACCCTGAATAGAGTTACACTGGACCATTTATTCGTTATTTAAACGGCTGTGTGATGTGTGCTATTAAAAAGCGAGTATGGTAAGAGTATGGAATGCCTTTTGAGTTGAAGTTTCAAGGGTTAATTTTAAAAAATCACTCTTTGTCGCAAAAAGCGGTGTGTGCTAATGAGCCAAGTCAGTTGCAGTCAGGAGGGCGGGGAGAAGGGCGTTCATTTTCTATGTGATGGAGAGCGCGGTCTTGTTTCGTCTTTTCTTCAAACCGCGCCCCCCCCCCCCCCACAAAAAAAAAAAACAGACCCGAAGGCGAAATTTTTATATATTTACTTACTTACACGGAAAAATGGTCTAATGTAGAGGCTACCGAAACAGGCAGATGGATGTCTATCTGTTTTGTTAGCTGAGAAAGAGAAAACCCTGCTGTACGAGCAGAATGCCCAGAAAGTTGATGGACAGCAGCTGCTTGGGTGCCCGGCAGTAGCAGCTGTCCATAGCATGGGTGTTGAGTGGTCATATCTCAAAATAGGGATGACCCCAAAAAAGAAAAAAAGTACAACTCTATGCCATTTCAAACCCCTTCTATAATTTCATTGATAATGCCAATTATAATATATTACATACATACTTATGCACTTGAACAAGTATTGGCACAAGAAGTGCATGGCTAATCAGTTTCGGTTGGGCATTAGGGGTGTGATTGCTCTTTACACGGAAAAGTTATAAATGGGATTACGAAAAAGGGAAACATGACAGTTATACATGTCATTACACATCAAATCAAAAGGAAAAACAACGGAAATCTTTAGATGTTTTTGAAATTCTGCAATATCTTTGAATTTCTTGTTGTTAGGACATAACTTTGCACTGTGCTTAATGAAACATTCTGAATGCAAGTGTTTTTTTTTGTTTTGTTTTTTGTTTACTAAGGGCAACAGTATAAAATAGCAACCCTCCACCCCCAACCACGTTTAAAACCGCACAAAAGAACCGCGTGACTGACCGACCGCTCTCGCCTTCGTCGCCACGTCACCGCCAGATAAAAAGAAGTGCGAGGTGGGGGGTGTACTTATATAAATGAGGCGGTCACCTTTTAACCGAAAGCCACGCTTGCTGTGCATGCTTGACTATGGCTCGTTTGAGTCTTGATCTGAAAACGGATGTCTTGTCTCGTTCTGTGTACGACCGAAAAAGATCGTTTCACACCAGAAGCACCACTCAGCCACCCCCGCCGACTCGGCTCCCTGGAGTCGCGGTTTCGTCCTGAGCGGCGCCGAGCTGTCACCATCTGACACATACGAAGTGTGAGGGAGTGCGCAGCGGCATCATCTCCGAGAAAGAAGGGAAGTGGGTGCGACCTATGGCAGGGCTGAGTCACAAAGAAACAGGAAGCGCAGATGTGTGTGTGTGTGTGTGAGAGAGAGAGAGAGAGAGAGAGAGAGAGAGCGCGAGCGAGAAAAAGAGAGAGACGGGCGGGGGAGTTAGTGCGGGAGAGAGAGAGAGAGAGAGACAGAAAAGCTGCTTACCTCGTAACCCAGACGGGCGGCCCTTTGCAGCAGCGTCTCGCCTGCATTTTTATTTACAATCAGCCTCCGCGCTTCAGGTGGCATAGGGCGGCTGGTGGGGGTCTCCATTGGGGGGTTTCCGACGGGCGGAAAGGTCGGCAATGACGGGGCCGGTGTTATGGGACTGGGAGGCTCGGGCAGGTTCTCACTGGGTTTAGGGCTGCAAGGCTTAGACGGTGGGGAGTCCGAAACAGAGGCTGAGCGCTTCCTGGATGATCTCTTTGGTGTGATCTGTCAGAAGAAACAAATGGGATTTGTTGCATTAGCGGACAGTTGCGCTCGATTCTCATCCCACCCACACGAAGAAAGTTACTAAAAACAAGAATCGTCAATATGGGTTTTTTTTAAAAAGTGCCATCAAGAAATAACTTCACACTTAAGTTTAAGGAAGCGATCGCAAGGTTTGGGGCACACCCTCACTCCTCTCTCCCCATACCGCACTGCTGCCCCTAAAACCAACAGGTTTTTTCTTTCAGACGGACAACTATCGCTTTCCCAGAACTGTATTTGCACAGGGCGGTACTTTAAAAGCTTCGCGTGTTTTATCATCACAGTAAAACAAACAAATAACAGTTCTTTTTGCGTCACAGTTTTCTGGGATGATCCGACTTATGGAAAGGAAAAAAAGGCGACAGGAATATTAGGTTGCTGCCCGCTAAATTATTAATGAAACCTGATGCATTAGCGGTAGCAGTCACGCGTCGCCGCGTCTTTCTGCGAAGGAAAGGAACGAGAACGCGCCCGCGTGAAAGAGAGCAGGAACTAAAGGCGCTCACAGCGCAGTGTGGAAATGGCTAAAGCATGTGTGCCTTGTCAACTGAATAGGGCCTTGTGCGAGTAGAAAACGAGCATTAATAATACCCTACATACACTGCCCCAACCCCCAGGACGCTAGCTCTTCGTGCACGTTTTAAACAATCCCTTTAATTGTGTCGTACTTCTGTATATTCAGCCATTACTTCATAAACATGCCTAAGGCCCACCACCTGACACTGCCAGGCCCTCGCTCTCTCCAAAGGCTTTTGCATACAGACAATGCCTCTTCCCAGTTTTAATTTGGCCGTGCGTCAGCCTTCCTGACACGTGTCTACAAGCCCTTAACCATAGGAGGAGGCAGCTACACTGGAGAAACAGTTCTCTCTCTTTTTTGGCTCCGTGTTCTTCTTAAATTCCATTTTGAATGGGCAAAGTCGAGTTCAACACATGTCCGTTCTCTCAGTCCACTCAGCATGATGGCATAAACGTGACTGTCTACTCGCACATAATACAGTTGATGAAATAAGTAAAACAAAGTTCACACCTTGTCCTCAGAATTTTCCACATCTGTGCTTTCGTCACCAGTCAGGGAGGCTCTCCTGTGTTCCCTGAGGCAAATGTGTTTGGTTTTACATTGTCGTTTGCCTTTTGGCTTCTCCAAATCAATGTATTTACGAAGGCGGGGTGTTTCTCCCTCTTTACGCACTTCTTTGAGTCTTTGTCGCTTATCATGGGACTGAGATGTAGGATAGGCAGATTTCTTCTCTGCCCTTAATGGCACTGGCATTGAAGGAGGAGGAGGAGAAACATCTGGAATGAGATGGAAAGAGGAAAAAAAACAAAAAAAACACACACTTTACTACACATCAGGACTGGCTGCTTTTTAAAGGTTAATGGCAGGAACACCAACCTACATGTCAGAATAAAGAAGAGTTTAAAAATAGAGTTCCAAAAACATCTTTCAAAAGGCAGTAATGTAGCCTGGCACAAATGAAGTAACTGTGGGACCATACTTTTTTAGGCAAATAATCATTAGTTGTCTTTTAAGATAACTTACTTTGAACCTATTTTCCATTCTTGGGATGTTGCATTATCAAATACTGTATTGCTTGAATGCGAGTATGTGAAAATGGAACCCACTTTGTGATATTGAGCTTTTATATTTCGTGGTTTCCGTTTAACTTGCAAATGTAATGGAGATTCTAAAGTCGGTGATAGGGTTACAATACAAAATAAAAATTCAACTTTTAGAATTAACAAGCAGACAAATTAAGCCCTACATGATTTAAAACACTGGTAGATGTTGGGAGAAGACAGGAGCACAGTGGATTTTTAGTGTTGTCTTATGGTTGCAGTCCACTGGGTCCATTTAGTTCCTAGAAGCTTGCAAATTCTGTTTCGCTCGGTTTCCCCTCTCATTTTAGATATCTGCATATTAGGTTAACTGGTGACTCCTAATCTGCCTGATAGCAGTGCATGCATTGGTATGTTTCCTGCCTTGTGCACAGTGCTGTGTTGGATGGATTCCAGTCTTCCTGCAACTCTAAAATGGAAAACTTTGAAATTATGTGAATGACAAATATTAAATGCATGTTCACCAGAAACTGTCAATCATTAAATGCTTGACAATGTCCAAACAATATTGGCAAAAAAAAAAAAAAAAAAAATTGAAATAAAGCAGCTGGAGATGTTTGAGGCAGACACTGATGCACACAGAATGGAGAAGTATTGTTGGAAGTCCAATAAAAACTGCTACCCACAGAGTGGAAAGGCAGGCCACAACAGCTGGATACAAGTACACCAATATTTTTTCTAAGAAAACTAAAGTATATACAAATACAGAACTCAGTGAAAGAAGCAGATATTAGTCCCAAAAGAAAACTGCCATTAACATACCATTATCAGACACACAACTAATTCAGTGAGACAGAATGACTGATTAACTGATTGGCTGATCCAAGGTGAAATTTAGCTCGGTTTTGTTTGTTATTTTCAAGCTTTACAATATTTAACAAATAAAGTTTACAAAACAGACACTTCCTTTAGTGACTTTTGCCTATGATTTGTGATAGCACTTACCAAGTCATTTAAATCAAGACTGGTGTACACTATGTGCACTGGTCATTTCATCCTCAATGCAAAACAGGAACTGCCAATCTGTAGTATAGTCCAATAAATCACATTTCTGCCATTTTAATTTCTTAATTAACAATTTTGAGTACACCAAAGCATCTCCTTGCTGTTCTTAAAGAGGGCCCAATAGTCAACGAGCACATCAAAGCGATATGTTTGATGCTATTTAAAGCTTTTCCAACACTTAGCTTCCCAGACATCAGCCTGTCACATTTGATGCTTTTGGGAGTGTGAGTGTGTTCATGCTTGCATGTATGTGCAAGTGCTTCTTTTTCCTCAGTGTACAGTTTGAGTCGGAGACATACCATATAATGTACAACATGACTACAAATCTTCAGTCGGTTACTTACTATATTACTCATTTTCATGAAAACCACCACAAAAAGATGGCATGGGCAATGCAGGTAGAATAATACAGTGACAAGTCAAAGTTCCAAATGCCACTGCAACCGCCAAAAATGTTTATTTATCTGACAGGAAGGAAACAAATGGATAGTATTTTCCCATTTTCCCTTATAAACAAAGTCATCAGCTCAAAATAAAATTAGTTTTTTCTTTCTGATCCAGCCTGTTCATGTTAGATATGTACTAGCCTAAAGAGGAAAAACTTCACTTTTTGTTGTTAGTGACTACACAGCAGCAAATGAGACTGTGCAGTGCAGCCATTTCTCAACATTTACAAAACACTATACATCAAAGGCAGACTGAACCAGGGCAGGCTCACAATTGTTTAGATTTAAGCTTAGTCTTAACTGCCATTCAGGCAGTTGTTACACCGGAATATTTTTTAGCCTGACCTGCTTGATTCTAAAACTTTTTGTGCCAGCTGTTATATCATTGTAGCTGCCAACTGTCTATATGCCAACCATACTTTTATGCTGGTTAATAAATTTCTCTGCAGTCATACCTACACAGAATTTCAAAAATTCCACAAGTAATTACATAGTCTCGCAATACAGATCTGGACTCAATTACTTATTTGAAAGCCATTTCAGGGACGACAAAAGCTGTTCACATTGCAACCAACTGGTTGCCACACAGTTACTTCTCTTGTATACTGAAATTCCTTCTTTCTGTTCAATTTAGAGAAAAGCAACTCTAGCAAAACCTTCATTGGACTTTATACTCTAAGATAAAAGAATTTACAACTTTTACCTCACCAGTAGTGGCCATAGCTAGCATACCTTGTTCAATGTTACTTCTACAGAGATTCTCTTCTGACCAGCTTCTACTGTCTTTGCCCTCTGACCTTTTTCTGGTGGGTCTTTCCTCTACCAGGTCTCTTTTGACCTCTCTCTCATTCTCTGTAACATCTGATAGGCAAGGCTTGGCCTGATGCTTCCTGCTGTGAGATGTGGGTGAAGGTGATGGTGTTGTGTTTGCTTGGGAAGTAGCCAGTCTTTCAGAGGGCAGATCCCTGAGATTTTGCAGGTGTCGCTGCTTGTGGGGGTGAAGCCCTGCTAGCTCAATGCACACTTTCAGGTTTTTCACTTCATTACAACGGGACTCTTCTAAAAGGTGATCTGAGGAATGCGTGGTAAGCTCCCTCTCAGGCCAGATATCTAGAGAGATAACTAAAATTAATCAAAAGCAGACCTTACAATTGAGATACTTCCACAATACCCTAGGTCCTGAACATTTCCTTTCTTAACTCATGTATGTTTAAGAATATGGAAAATTACATACTTCATGTTGTTTTATGAAAGCATTTAGCTCTGTCTATTGACCATCACTAAATGACAACACCCAAGATCATGTATCTTAAGGAGGAGAAAACCTCTCCAGCTTTGCTTGCTGTGTGGCTACTAAGTGAGCGAAGTTTAATATCACAACACACTCTTTAGCACATTTATTCAAACTCCAGCATGGTATGTCCTTGGTACCAGTCCAAATACAGTTTATAGAATGTGATTAGCCATACAACAGGCATCATGAAGCCTTTTAATTCTGGAGCCATATAAATCCAAATCAAGGTATAGACACAGCCAGTGAACAGTCTGATGAATAAAAATGAAAAATCATCTCCAAAACAAAAGAGTGGGGCAAGATAAAGTACCAGGAAAATATTTTAAGCGGGCTCACACACTCTAGAAATTGCCTAGAATAAGACTTAACTATTTTGTCACTTAAAACAGTTAAGTAAAAATAAATGCAGATTCCGTAAGATGAGACAAAAGCCATCAAAAAACTAAACAAATCTGGACATGGAATGATATGACCGTAGAAATCAATTTGTAATTTTTTGCTATATTAAGATTATTTTCTACATTTTAATACAAGTAATAGAAGAAATAACTATGAAAAATGCACCTCTGATGGATTTTATAAAAAGGACAAGAAGATACCAGGCCATAGCCAACACATTTGTGTTTTAAACAACTGGATGAAGACATAATGTTTTGGGCTAGCATCTCTTGAACAGGTTCGTTATAATAACTTAGATTAATACACAAACAAAATAATTAGAAACAAATCAATTTCCTATATGTGCCAAAGTGCACAATATTTACTGTACATCAGCTTTTGATGATTACATTTTCTGATTATCATCAGTATAGCATATTGCATGTATCATTTCTCAATTAAATCAAAGAATAGTAAAGTGAATCTGAAAGGCAGTGTGGTATCAGAAGGTACAAATTAAACATTGATTATATTTCTTACCCGCCAGAAGCCTCTTCTTTTTTCCCTTGAAAACATCCCCACCCTCCCTTGTCTCCTCTGGGGCAGTGTCACAAGAGCTCTCTTCATCCTGCTGGAGCCTTTCTTTGCTGTGTTTGCGCTTCCTGGCCAGTGTTGGTGGAACACACAGACTGACATCCTCCCTCAGCTGGTTCTGTTGCCTTTCGGTTGGAGTGCATGCTAGCTGCTCCTGCAAATTTGCCTCCCTTGTAGGACATACGAAACCCACAGATTCCTGATCCCCAGAGACTAACAATGCATCTAGATGAGAAATCAAATAAAACAAATTAAGTATTCTCCTAAATTCTGGTCAGCTGCCAAAAAAATTACATATGTATATATTAATTTATAAAGTTGGTGTTGTAAATTAAATGTTTTGCTAACTATTCACAAATTATAAGTGTTATACTAAAAGCAGAGTATACTACGACATGTCTGGACAATACTAAAATGCACAATATCATAATTTGTAGCTACATTAATAATCTCACACCTGAGTCAATAATGACGTCCCCTGCCTTAGTTACGTGTTCATATACATTTTCTAGCATTGAACTATTTTGACAATTTGTAGCCATGTAATTTCTTGTGAAGGAGGAAATTCCTAAGCCAACAAATCAAATTACTGTAGTTCAAGTTTGTATTTAGAAATGAAGAAAAATAAATGCCAACTTGCCAAAAACTAAAATCTGTTTTTTAATCTAAATCTCAATCTAATTAATTGTAGAAGATAACAGAAAACCTATGGCACAGACAGTCTGCTACAGTGAACTGACAAATCAACTTTCAGAACATCTCTTTGCCACAACAACAGGCAATTTGTTGTTTTAGAATGACTAGTAGTAAACAATCAGTATACAGTAACCTGCCAGTGTTCATAGTTACTTTAGGCAAATATGGAAACAATACATTGTTTTTGTGGAATTTGGAAATAAAGTAACTAAAATTAAAATGTTCTACACTTGATTTGTGTGCTATATATACACAGGAAGAATTACACAGATTAAAACCAACTACAACAGGAGATAGTTAAACACCTAGTTCTCAGGCTTGGGTCATCATGTTGTCCCATAGAAATGGAGAAGAATCATTGCCAAGGCCATGTATTCTTTGGTCTGGAAAACCAATATGACTCATTATATAGTGTGTGTGATATATATATTTTGTGATGGACGGCCAGTGTTTCAGTCTGGCCAGGACTTCCCTCAACTGAAAGAAAGTGGAAGAATAGCCTTTTCAGGGCACTACATCCCCCTGATGGAAATGGTTCCCCGCATTCCCGCAGGGCAGCATGGGACATGGAGTCCATTTCTTCAGCCCCGTTGGGTGCCGTGGGTGCCACCAGGGGGAGATCACCAAAAACCTGGGGACTATTACTGTTACGCCAACCCAGAACTACTTCAGAGTCACGAGGATGGAAGCCCACAGTACCTCTGGGATACTTGAGAAGGACGATGTGGCGTTTGACCCGGAGAAGGAGTGCTTCCGGGTCATGGACTATAAAAAAGACTGTGGGAAACCCAGCAGGTCGAGCCGGAGTTGGGGAGTGTGACAGAGCTGCTGGGAGTGGAGGATTGGTTATTGTAATTATTGTTGATTGAAGAATTGTGGAGTTATGGTGCTTTGTGCACTTATTTTGAAGATTATTATTAAAGAATCTTCTTGGTGCTTTTATACGTGTGTCCTGGACGTCTGTCTGGTGGGGTCAACAGTGCCTCTAGCATCCACTAATATATAAATAAATTATATAGATAGAGATAGATAGAGATAGAGATAGAGATAGATAGAGATAGAGATAGATAGAGATATAGATAGATAGAGATATAGATAGATAGAGATATAGATAGATAGAGAGAGAGAGAGAATGTGCAATGGTGACTGTTAAAGCTAATCTGGCCATTTTCCCCATAACAATTTAGCAATTAACGAATCATTGACGAGTATTCAATTGGTATGTCCTATGCTTGTAGGCTAACAAGAGGTGAAATTTGAGATCTCACCTCATGAAATATCTCTGGACAGATGATAGACATACCTTCACCAATTTTGTCCTGGATCCCATTATCTTCGGTCTTAGACAACTTCAGCATTTTAACTTTCTGCTCTCCCCATCTCTCTTCAGTCTGCTGGATGTCCACAGAATCTCGTACAGCTGTGCCAAGGACTTCTTTCTCCTTAAGTTCAAGTTCAGAGAAGCGTATCATAGCACGCTAAAAAATACATATATATACACATAGAAAAGCCATGAAAAACATAGTACATACCTCACCCCTACTAAAACAGAATTTCAGAATGCATTATTAAGGGAGACAAATATAAATAAGAAAATGTCAATCTTTTTTCTATCATGGAATTTATGCCAACTACCATTAATTTCAACAACTTCAAAACTTTCCAATTTCAAGAGGTTTAGAGACCAAAACTAGTGGGAAGAATATCATTTAAACAAGTCCTTTTCTTTTAGACAACAAAATACAGTAATAGGCAAGTAGAAAGCTGGCAAATTTCAAGTAAACCAAAATCCAAAAAAATGACAGAAATGACCAATAGAGTGTTGGTGTACTGGGCATGCCAACACATACAGAATATCCTGTGTGTGGATAGACATTTTCACAAGCACATCTTAAAAAATAAGTCTGAGATTAAGTAAATCTGGGGAATTATGGCAAAGGATGCTACAATGTCTGATACGCTCCAATTTACTTTTCACATCAGACTTCAAACTGAAACTGAAAACTTCAGTATTCCACTGTTCTTCTAATTAAGAATACTTTCTAAAATTAGGGTTCTCTAACGCACATTCAAAAAGGAACCGTTTTAACACAGTTACAGAACTAATCTTTGTTGATAGTTTTATTAGTACAAACAATCTTTTATATTTTAAAAACATGTTTAGGTCTGCTATATAATGCAATTAAATGAAAAAGGGTTTGGAGAGAAAAAAACCCCACTATATTTATTCAGTATGTACTTACTACTTTTCTAAAGGGAAACTACCACCCCTTGAGAACCCTCAAGGAATACAGCACCACAGCATAACTTTGGGTTGTATGCCAACTCCCACAATAAAGGCCCATAGGACTATGGCAGACAGATGCTCAACATACACTGCTAAACTACTTAAGCAGACACAGAGCCTGTGGAGCTTTACAACTTCCCTCTCATTTCTGCTATATGCACTTAAAACCACCGGCCTATGTATACAAAGATAAATGAATATTCCTCATTCTACATCATATCACTGAGGAAACCTAGTATTCCAATTTCAGGGTTTCCAAGCTAAATACTTCCTATATACAAATTATATTAAAATGTGTGTTTACTGTGACTAGATCAAAAAATCACTGGTACATTACGCAGACCCTTTCATAGTTTGTTTCTTAGTGGTTTTCACTGATATACTATTATATGTACAGACTTCTACAATATTTATCTACAGTATTTAAACAATGCATACTCTGTCAATATGTTAACTTAAATTGTACTTCTAAAATACATGCACACACAATATTCTGTTACAAAACAAATAAGTTATTTCTGTTGTTTCAGGGTGATGGTTTGAAGTGTTAAGAATGAAAAACAAAGAAAAAGCAGGAAAGTTGAAGTGAAGTCTTCTAGAAAGTGTCACCCCAAGAACACTCACCTGTAATGCTCTCTGCTCTCGGCTCAATTTGCTGGAGTCTGCATAAAGTTCAGTGGTAACACATTTGAAGCGGTCACCAACATAACCTGCAGAGTTGGCGATTCTCTTTGCCAGTTTTGACTTCCTAGGTCTAGAAAAATTGGGATCATCATCATGTCCATCACCATCATCTAGGCTTTCCTTGTCAATATCCTGGTGTTGCCGCAGTTTTCGGTCTTCAGATCCCCGTTCACCAGATGTCCGTGCACACTGGGAGGTCTGGTCTTCTGAATAGTCATTGATCATGACATTCTGTGCTACACATTCCTGTGCTTGGTTTGGTTGCTGGGGAATAAATGTTTCTTTACACTGGAGTGGAGTGGTGCAGCTCTGCTCCTGATATTTAGAGGGGCTAGAAATAACACCTGGCTTCTCAGGTCCAGGCAATATCAGTGAACTGTTCTTATAGCCCACTAGTTCTGACTCTTTCCTCTCAGCGCTGCTTGGCTTGGGAATCTCTGTTTTCTTTTCCTGAGGGCTTTTATGTTTAGCCATTTGACTTTCTCGCTCTCGATCATCTTGGCCAAGACTGGAGGGTACAGACTTTGTTTTTTCTTGGGACATTTTAGCATCTTGAGAATGTGCCTTATCAATATGAGGTTCATTTTCAGGCCTGAGCAATAATTCAAATGTATCTACTGGAGGTCGGTTTTTTGGAGCAGGTTCCTCATTATGTCTAGATCGGTCTTGTGATCGTGATCTTCTCTCCAGTCTTTCACTGGGTTTGGTATCAAGTGTCAAATGGGGAGACATCAAAGGATGAACCATTTCTTGAGTGTCCTGGTAAGTCAAAAATTCCCTGCTGCTGGGTAGTCCATAAGGTAGGCCCTGCTTTGGAGGAAAGCGAGCTTGAAAGAGGTTACTGCTGCCTAACATAATTGGATGAGGATACACTGGGCCTTTTCCTAAGTGAGTCAGGGGTAAGGTTTCTGGAACAGGGTAGTGTAAGAATCTATTGGCATATGCCAAAGCAGGAGGGAGAAAGGGCTCACTCTGTGGCAAGAAAAGGGAGCTTGGTGCAAGTCCATTTTCAAGATGTTGTTGTGGTGGTTGTTTGGTGGGTCTATGACTAGACTCTTGACTCTCGCTCCTTTTTGAGGTTTTGTTTTGCTTAACTGAGGGTGCTTGGTTACTGTTGTTACTGACTGAGCAAACCTTTTCTGGTGCACCAGCATTAGGTGAAGGTGAGGCTGAAGCTGGTCGGCCTAACCCAGATACCACACTAGGAGCTGGATTAACAGTTGGGCTACAGTTGGATTCTCCAATTCTGGGGCAGGAAGAACTGCGTTGCTGAGGCATTACACGCTCTAGTGTTTTGTTTTTAAGCACTACTGGACTTTTGGTGTGGGAACCCTCAGATAGTGGTGGACTTGGACCTGGCACAACCCAGGAGGAGTGTAAGGAGCTAATCATCTCAGGCTTGTCTGGTACACTGGTTGATCCCCCACTCACAACAGATGAAGGAGACAAGGTGTCCCCAAGAAGTTCTCGAGGAGACAGTCCATAGCGAGTGGCTAGTGATTGCTCTACTTTGGCACTGCTCTCTGACTTAATTGAGTACCCATTTGGTGTGCCTCCATATCCCACTATTTTGGCTGACAAATCCAAGGGTTTGTCTGCTGGATCTTTGGTAGGGGTCTTCTGTTCCTGCTGGTTTTTTTCGATTACTCCTACAGATGATGGAGATTTATTGGACTTTCTTTCTTGTCCATTACTTCGAGGTTCAGCTGTTGAGGCTTCTCGATTTTTTGGTTTATGACTAGGTCGAGCAGGAGAAGGATTCTCAGAAACCAAGGTGCTTATGTAGGGAAAAGGAAGAGACAATGAAGGAGAAGAAGCAGCTGGCCCCCTGGGAAGAGGCTTTTGAAAGTCTGAAGCACTATCACCAAGTGTTGGAGGTGGAGGTGGAACAGACGGTTGATGGATGTGTGGGGCTGCACATGGAGCTGGCATCAGTAAAACATTTGAGTCCACAGGCAGACTGCTACTGTTACTTGTAGTTCCTTTACTTGAAGGAGTTCGACTCTGCTTACTACTATGTTGTCTTTCACTGTGTGGCTGCTGATGCAACTGCTGCTGATGATGCCCAAATGCAGAAGGTTCATGGTGCATTCTTGGACCAATACCTGTCAGACCTTTCTCTTGACAATGAACTAATGGAGAAAGAGTAGGTGCAGTGGTGGCAGTAGGAATCCTTATAGGAGAAGCCAATGAAGACGGAATAGGTGCTGGTGGGTAGGGAGGTAGGTACAGAAAGCGTTCACTCCCAGCCGCACCTCCACTGCCAGCACAGACAGGAGAATAAGCCAAGGGCTGAGGCAAATAGTGGGAATGCTGTGATAAGAAAGATGCTTTGTACATATTAAGTGCATATTTGTTTGCAGAGTCTAAGAAAGGGTACACTCCAGTCTCAATATAAGGACTAACCCAAGGGAGACGAAGGTAGCTACCAGTTGTACCATTTAGGCCAAGTTCAGATGGTTTTTCAGAAGCCACTCTTCTGTCTAAAACTAGTCCATCACCTCCACCATTGGGAACTATTACTGGTTTCTGTAGTCCTGGTGGAGAGCTTTTGTACAGTCCTCCAAACCCATTTGGAGGTTTTGTATTGTCCAGTGATGACTCTGGAGGCACTGAAGGTGGTTTATAGCATAGTTCTGATATGCGATCACCTACGTAACCCAATGGAATACTGCTCTCATCTCTGCCTTTGTCTTCTGCAGTCGAAAGTGGCTGAATGCCTGGATAAACCATTCCACTTTGGATGCGCAGCCCTTCCCTCATTAGACTGCTCCTATCCATGCTAAGTGCTGCCAGGGTATTCATTCTGCGAACTGCATTAGCATCAACCTGGAACAAGGTGAATCAGAAAAGTGAAAGGATCTGTTAAGTTTCTGGCACAAAAATTGCATATGGCTAGTTTGAGAATGAAGTAATTTATGCATTGATATAATTAATGCTTTGTTTACAGGATCAAATCCTGTTTATTTTGAAAATACAGCAAAAGGTTAATTTATTTTGCCACATGAATTAAATTACCTAATATTTTCTAACTCTGCTAAGAAGTCTTTTGTGACTATATAAGGTCAAAACAGTGAAAATGTGGCAAAAGCTATTAGTGCAAAGGTCTCCTTAATAAAGTATATGATCAAAAAAACAAAACATAAAAGAACAAAGACACACTGTTTAACATGAAATTAGAATTCTCTGTAGCTTGCCATAACTTGTGAACCCCACTACCCCCACCAAAGCAAAAACAGCCAAAAATGTACAGTAAAAGATTAACTTTTTGAAATTTGCAAACCAACAGCACAAATCAAGATTTTTCTTAAACATAATTAAGGATTTTGCCTAGTTAACTGTACAATTTTAATTTTAATGCCAATAATTAAACAACTGTGTCTATCAGAAATATGCAGCTTGCACGTCATATTTGCATTTGAAATCGTCTGTAAAGAAAGAAAATAAAATCTTACCACGCTTGGAATGAGGTGAGCATCTTCTCTTAACTCCAGTCTATTTTTCTGTGATTCACCATCCGTTGTCGGGATTTTTCTGTTAAAAAAAATATATATATTTTTTATTATTATACCTAAATTAACTGATTTACAGTATATTAAATATAAGATAAGGTTGCATTGATGAGCTATTCAATGTCCTGACACAGCAGTTCCTAAAGGTACAATATTACAGAATTGCATGCAATTTTAGCAAAGCAGATTAATTACATCTGCCAGAAGATAGTAAATTAATAACATTTAACCTCTTTGATGCTTTAAGATAAAAAGAAGAGACACCTATCAATTTTCAAAGCATCAAATTTAAAAATACATGTTCCTTAAACCAAACATTTCCTAAGAACAATAAGAAAACAGTACATATTTTTGAAGAAGTGCCAAAAAAAAACAAAAAAACAACAACAACAAAAACACTTTAGTAAGCAGCATATCCCAACAAGACTATGTGCACATTCTTTACAGGTACAGTACTACACACCTTCAACATTTAGACACAGAAACAAGAAGCCTGCTGTCCAGCATGTACCACTAACCAGTGATAAATGGCTGCAACTCAAACAGTCCATAAAATAACCAGGTATTGACTTTAATAAATCTGAACTTGGGCATGGAAATGATCCTTGGGCAAGAAATGCTAAAGCTTTATACATATCAACAGCAAAATGGAAGAACAGATTTTGCAATCTGAATTAAATGTTGTACTGTTTGCAGGATGAACTTGCTTCCCAAATATTAAAATATTTTTTTTATATTGCTGCCCAAGTAGTGTTCATATTTTATTTATTTATTGTTTAAGAAGCAACTTGGCAGCTGCTTTCTAAAACTGATCATTACACAAGCACTGGCTGGTAGCTAAATTCTGGTGCGGAAACGTCACATTTGCAGTGCCAGGCTCTAAGACCTGCTATCGCACAGCAAATGTGCTGATAAGAAATAGCTCAGTGGCAGATCTCATAATCCTAAGGCTAAAAGGGCTGTCATCTGCCAGAAGGAAATTTTCATCATTACACGAGCCAGATGAAATCACCTAGCACTTCCTTCCAAAGTCACAGCTGGGAAATGACATAATTGAAACTGTCATTGGGCTCCTATACAATACTCATTTTAATCCCCCTCATGCCCCATCATTGACATGTTTACAGTTCTCGATATCACTAATGCAGTCAAAGCTTTATAAATTCACATGGTAGCTAACCCATTGAGGAACAATGCTTGAAAGAAACATTAAAGTCACTGGGCAATGTCACTTCCTCATACCTGCAAACTACTTAGGTAATGAATGTGGTTAACCTGTCTTAAGATATCATTTTACTCCTCTACAAATTACTCTCCTTCCACCTATCCAAATGGGTCAACTTTTCAGGAATATGCACCAGATTTTATTGCAACATTCTCAAATGCACATCAAGTATAAATATACCATTATTTCAATGTTAGACCAGAGTTAGAACTTAAACATTTGGGGAAATTTCAGTCTTTATATTCACTCACAATATGATTCAATGAATTGGCTGCCTTAAGCAATAATTCTATACAAAGAAAATGTGTGAAAGCTGCAAATTATTAAAATATCTACTAGAGAATGAAAAGCAAATACAGGTGGCCCATGTGTATGCCAAGTTACAAACAGGCTGATCCTGTCATAAAAGACAGCAATTCCTATGACAAAGTACTTAATAGTTATGACAGAGTTAGAAAGCACCGTCAGGTAACTCACTTAAGAAAACAAAAAACAGATGGCACAAAAAATGCTAAAATTTGAAGTTTTGCATATTTGTATGTTACTAGGAAAGGAAATTAAATTTTCAAATTTGGGAATCAGTTGTAAAAACAAGTGAAAAGTACAAACCATGGTGTGTGGATGTTAAAGGTGTTATTAAAACCCTCACCATTATGGAGGATTAAACTAAATACCAAAGCAGGACTAATTGCATCATATTAGTAGTAGAGTCAAACATCATAAATCTGACTGAGACAAGGAAAAGAACTTTAAAAACATGCAACATTAACATTTCAATTTTGTTCTGTCATATACGAAAGACAGTCTATGACTTCGCTGATTGCACTTATAAATTTATGTAAATAACTTGAGCAGTGTAAAACTCAAAGCTAAAACCCAAAAAATGTAATAGTGTGCAATTGATTTTTCGGGGGAAAGAGACAAGTGGGTGCTTTATGAAAATGTAAAACTGTAGTTGGAGGTCTTCAAAGCTCAGTTATTTTAACAGTACAATGGATAAAAAGCACAATATGAAAAGGAGAATACTTAAATTCTCACTTAATATTTTCAGTGACAAAAGGTTCATCTTACTATTTCCAGGATTTCACCTGAAAGGAAACAGAATGTTTTAAATCTAAAATGACTGAAGGTGACAATATATTCAGATATATAACCACTTTATTTACAAAATGAATCTAAGCTGAAACTTAGTTTTGTCAAGTTTGACTTGCTTGTATGGAATGTTACTTGCTTTTAAATAAGCCTCTCAATGAGGCAGCACCACAGAAGTGGATTAGCAGCCACTCTGAAGTACCATCCTTACTCCAAAGGCGGGCTCCATCACCTGCATCATATGTTAGACATCTCAGACAGAAGAAAAGTTTTTCATTGTTCTAGACATAACACTGTTGAAAAATTTTGGTTGAAGATTCTGTTCTGTGAAATTGAATTTATAGGGTGGTCCAGATCTAATTATGCAATTTTCATTACGCTATAACTTGAGTTTATTACATAGAAAATCACCAGAAAAATCCCGGACCATCGAGAAGTGTGCAAACTGACGACATGAAGAATGGTCTTTGTGCCGAACTGGAATCGTCCCCACATAAATCCAAGTCATCCAGACGATCTGGATCTGCATAATTAGAACTGGACCTCCCTGTATTTCTGTGACACAGCACTCTCTGCAAATGATAGTTCCCTAGTTGTGACCAGTTTATGTACAATGAAAGCATTTACTTTATGCTTGTTAGAGAGGTTACAAACAAATGGGATTCCTCCAGACTGTATCGGTAATGTATATAATACATATCCATCCCCCTAAACAAAAGTAACAGATGACTTTTCTTTCAAATGACCAGTTTCTTACTATAGGTAACATAAGTTGCAAATGCAGTCTGCAATCCTCTGAGAGATAACATAACAAGCACCACTGACGACATCTCAAATAAACTGTTCACCTATTTTCTGATCTTTTTCATCCTGTTGCAGAACTTTACTGGTGCAATGCACCACTTTGTGATGTGTAAAAATGTGACACACTCAAAAGTTTAAGATTTAATACTATGCTCATCAATATTTGAATCACTATGCCGCAAACAGCTAACCTTGACAACTGTACTGTGTGCTACATTTCATTCTAATTTAAGTTCTCAATTAAAACTAATTGATCTAATTATGTTTTCCACTGCCTGATTCTCAACATTCATCCTTTTCTCTTCAAAATCACAGCAAATCTATTTTAAAATAGTCTAAACATTAACTATAACACAAAGCTTCATTTAAGAAAATTTAAAATTTTGCTTACTATGCTTCCTCTTAAACTTTCAATTACCAAGCACAGCATATATACTTAAGTCACTTTATTTAAAAAAAATAAAAAAAGTATTATATAGTGGTAAAACATAAGTGACTTTTGTAAACCAACAATATTAATCATGAAAACTAATACCAAATAAATTCATAAGGAGGCAAAACTATGAATATATCATAAAATGGAGGTGCAAAAATAGTGGTCATATGTTAAATTGTTTGCAATTAACTGTGAGAATCAAGTTGTTGGTCTTTTAAAGAGCTAGTGGTTTGAATGGAAATCTATATCTTGTCATTCCAAATGAATAACCACATTCAAACATGAAAGCGTGGATGGATGGATGAATGTTTTTCCTGTCACTGACTTAGGAATGGTTTGTACATTTGTAGAGAGTTAGTATTTTGATATATTACAGTGAAATTCTTACTTGAATGTGCTAATCAATTTACAACACACTCAGATACCATGATCAGGAGCCACTTTGAACTTAAGTAAATTGTAGCTCTTGGGAAAAATGTTGATTGTAAAGATTAAGTGTTGTAAGAAATAATTGTTGACACATATTTGCACTAAAATATCTTGCTATCATAACAAACTGTATGTTAATAAAGAATGAACTACAGAGAGAAATACCACTGTTCCAGTGTTTCTCTCTTCTAGGCACTAATCTATTAACATGAAACATAAAACTTTACTTTTAATTAGTGTTATAGAAAGCTCACACAAGAGTAGACTCAACCAAATTCACTTTCATTTCACAATTACAAATTAAGGTGTTTTAGCTTGACCAGACTTTTCTAGTAAACCATTATAAAGCACATAATTGCATATTTTAATGTTCTTACTGCACAGTTAACTTATGATGGAAATGCCTTTCATCAAAGTCTGACACAGCACAATGAGCACAGAGTTACAGCAACACAAGTACTGTGCTGAACGGACAATCTTTGATAAGACTTCCACTGTCAGAAAGAGGAGATTCCAGAGGGTTAAATGGTTAAGTCAGTGCCACATGTTGTTGACCCAGGAGGCACAAAGAAGAGGCAGCTGTTGCCGACTGGATGCCCTGCTGGGCGCCAGCTTTGGCTGCCAGCACAGTGCAGAAATGTACTTTGTGAATCCAGGCATTTCCTCCACTTCATATCAGGCAGCCAGCCATGGCTCAGACATTTCTTAAGCAAATTTGGAGTGAAAGGAAGTATTGCCTTAAATGTACACAGCAATAAGCCTTATAGGGACTAAATATTGCCTATATATTAATAATCAAAGTGTGAAATTTAGAAAGGATTCCTGTTACATACATTTGCAAGCATAGCCACAAAAAAAAAAAAAAAACACACTACAGCCAGAGACAAATGTATGTTTTTGGCTCTCTGTCCACTAGTATTCCTAATTGTATTGGAAGTATACGTGTACATGTAGCTGGGGATAATAAAAATCTCTGTTATATGGATTTCAAATAAGAAACAATATTTTGAACTCTCATCTATCTTTCTACACTTGCCCACTTATTTCACTGTTCTGGAAAGTGTGAAAACGATATTGCCGTGATTTATCAATCAACAGCACTCATAAGAATAAGATCAATTTAAAATTCCAGGCAGGTTCCCTTTTTATATATATATATATATAAATAAAAATCTCTGAGGAATATAGCTTTCCTGAAATAAGTCCTTCCTTGGACCTCCACAGTTCTCTTATATATGTCATACTAGACAAACTAAAAGATTCTGAATCCAACAAGAGGGTCATAAAAGCTTGTGACAAGTCCAGAAACCACTCATTAAAACAACTAAACTCTTAATTGCAAAAATAAGCAAAAGGTTAATTATATTCTGCTAAATACTCTAACATTTCACCTGAAAAATTGAACTACTTATATCATATGCTTTTTTGAGCCATTTATGCTGGAAAGTCAGATAAAAGGTAAATCTCTCAATGCTCAATTCCATCAAAAGAAATAAATATTAAACTTTAAGTGTGATACTATTAGTTTTAATAAGGCACATATAGCATTGACTCAAAGCTGAAAATCTCAATTCTCTAACACAACCCAGTAGTACGTCCATCTTCACATCTGGAGGGACGAAAGTGTAAAATAAGATACCATCACCAGAGTATGTTTTTTAGACCTTTCCTTGGCTCAGATACAAAATAGCTCGTAATAAATGAAGTGTCATGAACCCAAAAAAAGTTTTATAAATAAAAATGTACCACCATGACATAATAGCAAAAACATGATAAAAGCAGGCCTTACCTATCGTCGCTAATCCCACACATGCGCACACGCTCATTGTTCATCCAGCTGTGAACCGTGCCGTACAGCGGTGTTGCGGAGAGCATGACTGCGATTTCTTCTGAAGCAAAATCTTCGGTACGCTGGCAACTCCTGAACAATCAGAATAAAATACAAAATGTTGAAATGAATATTTACAACAGCATAAGTGTGATCACAGTAGTCATGTGAATATTTGAAAGTCAATTGTAATAATTGTCGTTTGGCACAGCACAGGCGTCTCATTCTGCTTATGTGTAAACGCTTGAGTCGAACGGCAGTGAATTAAAAAATTTACAGGCCACGTGAGCCGATCTAATCAAGCCCCCGCCCCCTCACCCTTTGGGCAAGCTAGCACAATTAAGTTTATTTTGCCACAGATCAAGTGGTCACCTGGTTGGCAAAACGTGTGCGAAACATAATCTGCCTGATCGTGTATTTCTTCTTTGAATTAAAATCCTGAGAGGAACCGAGCGCGAGAAAGTCGCCGTGACTCTGATTAGCATAATCACTTGCAAGCGAAGCCTTTCGCGAAGCTCTGATGCGTTGTGCAAAACAGTTAAAAATTCAACAAAGAAATTACAAACTGGAAATAGAAATATTACTTAAGACAACATCGGCTTCGTAAAGTTAAGTGTAAACGAACGTTCTTTATTTGACACCAAGGATAAAAAAATCCACTAAGTGAAGGTCTTTAAATAACCCTCTAAACAAACAGATACGATGGAAAAAGAAAAGAAAGGCATCAATGACAGTTAAATCTTGATAGCCTATAACAAATTATTGTCAATTAAATGCAGCACATAAACAAGATAAGCAGACAAGTTTTTGAAAGAGTTGAGGAAGAGGGAATGCTGGAGCTGGGCAGGGCATAGCTGCCTGAATGTGATTTTAATTTAAACGTGCAGCCTTTTGTCGCGGTCGAAGTCAAGCACATTCTGGTTCCCAGCGCCGTATTCACTAATAGCTGTGGGAGCTTTTGAATGATTAACACGGTCGAAGGCAGCAATAGATGTGGAGTCGCTGAGGTGAAGCTATCTACAGGGCAAATTGGACAGCGAAATGCAATCTGCCTGCCACTCCGCAGACGTCTTTGGTTTATCAGAGCAGAAAGACGCGGACGCCCGCATCGAGCGTCTCAGCGACAGAGCGGCACCTCCGGCACATCAATCCTCCTGACAGGCAGATCGCTCACCTACAAGACGCAGCGGCCAATTCCCTTCCCATGGCGATATTACCTCCCTGCTGCCGGGGATCAACAGCCATTCTTGAACTGAGGGTGGAGATTTCCCATTATCCTGCCCTGACTACCAGCGGGCGGGGGACTTTAAACTGAACAAAAACAGCGTCACCTGCTCATATGCGATTAAACTGCAAATCTTTTCTAGTTTGCATGATAGCCAGTTTTGAAAGAAGAACACACTTCGATTAATTTCACTTGCATGAAAATTCAGCTGCATATACGGCAAGTCACACCTGACTTTGGTTTCGTGTTTCTCACTTTCATTACACGTTTTATACATGTTAGCTCAACGATTTTCAAAAACGATGCCATGGAAAAGGGCAGCCCATCCAAAAAATGTTGACCACCATCAATAAAACAATGACATAAACGGAACGTTGAATGGATGGCATATAAGTGCGCTTCATAAAATACATACAATAACCAAGACATGCATAGCGTCAAACCTCAATAGCTGTACCAAGTCGCGACAAAACGAACGGAGTTTCTAATCCACATTCCGAGCGACCTGTTTCACATATGGATCGTGAAGCTCATATTGCCCAGAGCATAAACCTGTGTGTTGCCAGAATTCGATTAAACCGTTGCACACCCACGTACTTTTAAAAGGCATCTTTACATTAATTCTGGTGATTCAACTTTTTTCCTTTATAGTACAGTGCAGATCCGGCAATAAAATACTAAATAACATCTACATGTTTTGCCCAAACGTACAGTTTGGGAAGGGGGCGTATATTGCCCCAATTTTACCCGACTTCAAACCCTTGAACTATTGTTTTTTTTTTTTTTTGCACTGGCTTGACAACATTTTCAAACCCCTCACTTCTGCTCATGGGCCTAACTCAAACTTTAAAATAGCCCCACTGCGGGCACACCCGTTCAGGAACGGATAGACCAAACGCAACAGACGGGACTCGAACCACAAACAGGTCTAGAACCACAAACTTGACAGGTCTAGCAACCAGTTTTCTCCAGCAGTTGCCAGCAAGAAACACAGAAATTAGTCAAATGAATTCCTCCTAAGAAGAGCGTACTCAGCTGACGGGTTGGGGTAAGGAGTTAAAGTCTACGCCCAGCCTGTTAAAACCACTCTGCACAACAAACAAAATAAATGGTTCTCCATCACGCAAGTTTTGGCACAGCTTGTACAGTAAGTAGGTAGCGATGCTAGCGCCTGGTTTGACACGCTACATTGTTTGGGTGAAATGGAACTGCAGCCTATAATTATCTACATTCAACTAAACAGCGTAGTCTGGTTTTAGAACTGCGAAAGGTTTTTCGTTTGCGAACACGTATCGGACTGTGCACACTGCCAGATAGTTGTAACCTATATGAGAGACGTTTTGGACTGAATGTTTTCTGGTTTCATCTCCAACACTACCTCAATAGACGTCTCGGAGCAAATAACTTCCACAACAATGTCCCAGTTATTGTGAAAAAGTGCGACCAGTTCAGGTAGTGCCAGTTCTTAATCATTCGTGTAAACGCGATATTTGCAGAACTTATAAATAAAAGTTAATTTTTTGACTTAACGGATGCGTTTCTGTTCTAGTTTGAGAAAAACATTAAGTATTACATTGCACGTGGCTCAGTACAGTATTAACTGTTGCCGGTAATTTAATTATCTAAATGACGATTATTGATACATTTAAATTTGCATTATTTTTTTAATAACGTACAAGAATGCACATTTACTTATAAGTTCCAGCACACCGTATCCCCTTTCGGGAACACTTAGGTATCTGGACCTCACAGCTTGCTCGCTGAAACCCAATTCTACATCTAGATCGCTAACTTGGTCGGCTGTTTATCGCCCAGATGAACTTCATCTGAACTGTTTCAAAGCAGAGGTCTGCAGTACAAACAGCGGCGCCAGCGATAATTTCCCTGTAACAAGCAGCCGACGTTAACTCGCTGACCTCTATGTATCTATCTTTCTTTGCCGGTCGGCAGCGACGAAGATTACTAAAAGTCTTTGTAGAAGGACAAGTCGAAGAAAACAAATGCATGAGCGCGGATTTTTTTAATTCATTAATTGGGTTCTTAATGAACAAAAACACACGGCGGTGAATAAAAAGCGCCAGGCATGCGTGTAAAGACGCATAACAGGAAACCTGACTCCGCGGAGGGAGGCAGGCAGGCAAACTAAGAGCTTCCTCGCACAGCTTTCGCTGTGGTCTCTGGGGATGACGGGACCAAGAGACAACGTGAACAGGGCAGGGCAGGGCAGGGCAGGGTAGGATAGGGGGTGGATCAGAATCCTAGTAAACGACAGACTTCGCAATTCACATAAGTCTAGGGCTTAACCCGTTCATGTTTTGAAACATACTGTGCACAGTGTTATTTATGAAAGCGTTCATGTCAACAGGAAGTGGTGGGCTAAACATACCCATACTGTGCGATTTACACAGAATAACCTCAAATTGACGTTTAATACCTGTAAACGTATTTGTTGGATCGACTGTGGCCTTTCCTTCAAAAATGTTAAAATTTGTATTTCTAATTAAAACAGTAATGAAACTGTTGCTTGGTTTAATTATAGTGAATACTGTACGACTATGGTCAACCAGCTCAGTTTCTTTAAAAAAAAAAAAAAAAAAGGTCAGCGAATGGTATTAAGAGTAAAGGAGGAATTATGGAATGTGTACATTCCTTTATCTCTCTCATTTATAAAACCGGGAAAAGCGTCAAGGTGTAGACCGCAAGCCACAGAGGAGGGTCATTAAGGCTTTGGACAAGGACCCTCAATTCAACGGATTCTTTTGTTACTAATGGAAGTTTCATCCTATGCGCTAACATTTTCCTCGGTTGTTTAAGAATGTCTTTATGTACCACTGAACATATTTTTGAAAGAGACTTATACAGAATACATAGACGAAGTCATTGTTACCGTGTCATGTATGGAAATTAAGTCAATAAAAACAAATCACAAATAGTTAAGATGGGGTTGAGGAGAGGGGTATGCTCTTAAACGTTTATTATGTCCGCTAGAGTTAGCACTGAATCTACATATCTCCAAGTCAGATTCAATTCATAACAACGCATTAGTAGCCGGGTGATACATTGATTATCTCGAATAACGTATTCCTTCTATCACTCGCTCGCCTTCTTAAAGAGTTAACATTACACTTGGCTGCAGCTGCTTCGTATGCAAGGTCAATGCACCACGAGGGAGATTTAAGGACCTGGGGGCGATGCGGTAATAGCGCAACCCATTTTTATCATTTAAATTCATTATACATGGGCTGTTGTCTTGGAGTCCAGAAGTAAAATGACAAGCTTGTAAACAACGGTAATCAGCGCTGCTCTCCAAAGGTGTGGGACTTGGCAACGAGACCTTATAATGTTGGATCTACGAAGAGAGCGAAAAGGGCAGAGAGAAAGAGAGAGAGAGAGATAAATCAGCGGTATCAGCGCAGGAGCTCCGCTTTGGCGCCCTCTCGCTTTCAGCGTCTGGCCTCTGGCCAGCGCTATCTACCGCGGGATCTTTTAAAGGTGCAGGGCACCTACAAAATCCATTCCTACCGGGTTGATTATTACAGTTCTTTCTGTTCTTAAACCAATACAAAAACAAAGCCTAAACTAAGAATCCCCCGTCGCTATTCCGCTGTGCTCACATGAATTCAACTATATATCCAGGGTAATAATGGCAACGCTCTGGTTAGAAAATGTCCGGATTGCGCTTTTAAGAGACAAGGTATGGTGTACTTTTGGTGTATTATTCTATTGACACTTTGATCCAATTTGAAGGTCACCACAACAACAAAGTGCTCGAAAAGCAAGAATTATAGCGCCTTTCTACAAGAAACCTCAATCCAGTGTCTTAAAACATCTACATACCCTCTACTTTATGTATACAGAGCTATAATTGTGTATTCTATATCTAGTTCGTCGTGGCTAACTGATCTGGATAAACAGAATACAAGATAGATATATAATTAAAAGCAAAGAAGAGATGACTAAGCTAGCAACTAGGGTGTTCTCAGTCCATTATTCTATCTACTAGGCCACATTTAATCCCTGATATGTTTAGGTGTCGAGACCGTGACCTGGATTTACAGTTAAATTAGCAGTCAATGTCATGTGCAAGAAAATACAAATAGGCCCATTCTTCACTAAAGGGATTCTTATCTGCAGTTTGGGAATACTGTTGTGTAGCTGTATCCAAAGGGTTAAGTGGAAGCAGTTGATACAATGGCAGCTCAGTTTCTTATGTAGAGTCTTATTTTAGTACACGTGATGTCAAAAAGCGATTCGTCCGTTAAGTCTACTATTTCTGTTATAACAATCGATTTTCAAACCCGGTGCGTCGAATAAGGAAGGTTTTTAAAACCTAGACAAAATTCGAGCGTATATAGAAGCGCCACGGTGACAATACCATTAATAACCTTAACCGCGTGGCGTTTGAACCTACTTCATCTGTCTACTTGGGGTTTTCTTCCATACCTCAAAACCAAAGATGTTCCGTTATTTACCGAATCTAAATCGATAGCTGGAGTGTGCTTGTAAGTGGGTCTAATGATGAACCGGCGCTTGTGTATGGGATTTGTTCCGCTCTTGCGCCCCACGTTTCCAGGGTAAGATTACTTGTAGAAGGTATTTGATAAGAAATAGGAACAATTGCAGTTGTTTGATGACAAACTGTTTTGCTACGTGTTTATGATATTGGCTTGCGATGTGCAGAATTACTTCTTATACGTGTGTTCGCTTTATAAACTTCTACACGGTCGTACTGGTTTATAATTCAGTAAACCAAACACTCATTTTGGTAACTGGTTAGTTGTTGCGATATTTCTTCGCTTTAACCAAATAAGTAAAAACATCACGGACTGACAGTGCGTTGCCTTGCTCAGTCATCTGACTGCTGGGTTCAAGCAAGTTTCTTTGTGGAGTGCATCTGGAGAGGTTTACTTCCAATCCCAAATATGTGCACGATATTCTAATTAGTGGCTGTATACTGGCCGCGTACCAGCTAGAGTACCTGGGCGTGTTATCACCACACCGTCCTATTTATGACATATTCAGTCTTTGTTGATTTAAAAAGGGTGAAAGTAAACTCATCACAAATTGATAAGGTCATATTTTAACCACCTTAAAAAAGTGAATGGTGTGTGTATATATATATATATATATATATATATAATTTTAGAAGGTTTGCTATATCCTTCCATTTTTGAACCCGCTCACGATAATAGATACCATGCAGGAGGCAATTACGAAAACACTGGTCCAAAGAGAGGCAGTAACTCTGATCCAGTGTGGCAAGGATACTCGATTGACTTTTGAAGAAAGTAGAAAAGACACAGGCGTACAAGATGCTCGGGCAATGCTATCTTTAAGTTTTCTTCGAAAAAAAAAAAAAAAAAAAAAAACGATTTATCCAGTAATTGAAAGACGTTACGAGATCCCCATCAGTAATATCAACACATAATTCCTCCGACAGAAAAAAAAACAAAAAAAACAAACGCACGTTTAACATCTAGTTGCGTATGACTTGGCAGCACACAATTAATTATCTAGGGATATACATTAATCGGTTAAAATGTTGCGGAGGGTGCGAGTGTGGAAAGTACGTCATTATGATCTTTAAAATATAGAAAAATCAACTTCATGAACTGCAGGGTAAATAGACTAAAAGTAGGATGGTACGGGCGAAAGGAATATTCTATGAGTGTTTTAACTGCACCTTGTTTCCTTTAAGCGTGTTTTCATTACCGGGTTCTATTCTGCAAACCACCGCAAGGATCGCGCACCTCGTTACTCCATTGATTCATGCCTAGTCTTAATGATTGCAATAAATCAAAATTAAAAACCAATTTACTTCAGACGAATTCTAGGGTTAATGACACCAGATGGGTAAAATGATGGTCAGGAATTCCCCTTGAATCATCTTGCACACTTTCGTGAGCACGTCGATTAAGCTTTAAAGCGGGTCTTGCATTCCGCAATTTTGGCTCGTAGCACTTCCGCAAGGAGGCAGTTGCTTGCAGAACTCGTCGGCTTTTGCCGATTTCCCCATTACATATTCGCTAAAATGGGACACATTTCGAAGCATTCCTGAAGCAAAGAGCGATTACAGCTAAAAATGCTTTCTACTTATAGGAAGTCACCCCGGTGACAGAAGACTCGGAGTTACCCTTTCGCAATAAAGCTTACAGCGTGTACATTTTGCGAGTCGCCTATTAAAGGAAGGAGGAAGAATCTGAAAGTACTGCTTCCAGCGTTCTTCTTTCTGCTGCATTTGAGAAACTCTTCGCCCATTTTCATCTTTTACAACAGTGTTCTCCACTTCGGATTCAAGACGACAAGGCAACGAATTAAACTGCTTATGAATGGTGCGTTTTAAAGTTGCTTATTTTATTATAGACCAGAAGGAATCCTGAGCTCATTATCAAAGTCGGTTAAAAATGGTAGATGTAGCTTTATGCCCTGTCAAAATACAAAGCTAAAATGAGCGAATAGAAGCATCAGACTTCACTATCCACCCCCTTCCCCGTAAATAAAGTAAATACCATCTGGAAAACATCCCGGACACATCGGGGGTATGGTGGGGGGGTGGGGTGGGTTGGGATGTCGCCGGATTGCCAGGGTCCGCGCAGCTTATCTCAGACGTAGCGCCTCCGCACATTAACGTGCGGTTAACAAGAAAAGTTCCAGGTTTTCACATCTCTTGTCTGTTTTGAAGACATATTCAAGTTGGTTCATTTGTTTATATGCATTTTATTCTTGAAGTACCGAATACATTCTCTTAATGTTTTTAAAAAGTTGCATTTGATAGCCATCAAGAGACTGCATGTGTACCTTTACGTTTTCCCAGCGCACATCTCATTAAAACGCAAGGGTCTAACTGTGATAAGGTGGTCGACTTATAAGCAAAGGAGGAGAGGCAAATGCCAGTAAACAATTGTCATCTAAAGCGGAGAGAGACGGGACTATTCAGAAAGGACGTTAGTAGATATCGATCGCAGAAGAGTTGACTTTGCATAATTGTGGCTGACAGGGACTGTGTTTCCCACATTGACGGCGCAACAGCTTTGAGGGGGTTGATCGATTTGCTGGCAGCGCTGAGCCCTCCCCCTCTCCTTTCAATTTCACTTCGTACAGTACCTGAATGGAAGCGACCCCCGGGGAGCCCACAGCAGCGCTCATTAGAAAGCAAATGGACGCACTGCAACGGTGGTTCTAACCCAGCAACACCCCCACCACCGACACACACACACACACTCTCTCTCTCTCTCAACCACACACAACAAGGCAGCGTCCTGGGCTTTGCCGTAGTAAGCATTGTTATTTCCTATAGGGTATATACGTGTGAACGATCCTAATCGTAATGCGTTTTCAAATACAAAAAGATTGTAAAAGGCGGGGTAACGGGGTATTCTGGAGGTTTTTAAAAACACAGCTAATGCATTTTGAGGGTTTAGGACCACTATCCAGATTTGAAATCTTGAGAATTAACTAAGAATCAGACTCCGTTATGAATCCAGCCTGCACGTACCATCTCAAATCCCGCATGTTTGCTTTATGTTGGCCATATTAAATTACTGGGGATAATTCTTCGGCATTTCTGAGCAGTAGATAAAAACATTAATCTCTGTGCTTCCCTAGCTCTTGCAATTTTAGCGTCTTAAAAAAAACAAAAAAAAAAAAAACAAAACAAAAAAAAAAAAACAACCCCTGGGATTTATATGAATTACGGTGCAACGCAATGAAAGTAACTTAATTCTGAGTAAATTTAATCGCTCGATACTCCGTTCTGAAGATCTGGGGTGAAGCACGATGCAATTTTGCAAAGGCACTCGGATCCACTAAAGAGATATGAACAGTTGGGCAGCTGGAAAACAAAAATAAATAAAATTTGGCATGTGTCGCCTACACTCGTGGCTTGAAAATCCTTCCGTGACCACAATGGCAGATGACTGCGCTATTTTATTAAAGACCCTGCTTAGAATTTAGACCACATATGTGCGACTGATGTACAGTATGATTATTAAAAAGACGAGCACATGCGGCATCCACAGCGTTTTTCTATTTTTTGGAAGAGGGGGCTCGGTGTATAGCTGACGTTCCTTTTTGCCGCAAATTAAACGAAGCCAAGACGGCGTCCTGTCAAGGTTACCGCCTTTGCCTAAGGCGAAATACAATAAGCTTACTGAAAAGAGGACACGTGCATATGCAACAGATAGCACACACTTAAAACCAGGTAACCGTCTATCTTTTTACATGTCCTGCTTTTATGGTTATTTCCCAGTGAATCAATCGTTTTGTGCATCAAAAATGATAATTCCATAGGAAAAAGAACTTCGATGAAACCGAACTCTAGTGGACGACGAGATCGTCTGGCTCGCAACTCGACGACGGTGGGTTTGAGTTCTGGGCCAGACACTGTCGAGGAGTGGATTCTCCGCTGCCGTTCAACTTTGGAATGTTGATGGGAACTTAACAAAAAAAACTTGTTATATGTCTCTGGAGTCACGTCCTGATGTTGCAGTAATGGAGAACACAAAAGCAGTAGATGGATGGGAGGATAGATATGTGCCGATACGTCACTATGAACAAATGAATACACTTTCACCGCTGAATGGATGCGTACTCTACAGAACTATGGAAGGAACGACTGGGGAAGGCGTGAAGAAATGTATAGTCGGCATAAAGGAAAAACACGCTTTCGCTTTGAAATATACCTGGGATAAAAAAAAAATAAGGAGAATAAACTATAGAAGTTGCTGTCCGCTTAATTGTATACTAATCCTTTTTTGCGATCTTTAAACTTGCTGTCTAGGGTTTTTATAAAGGGGAGTCCAACTAGAGACATTACCTGATATAAAAAGACCCACATCCTACTGTCACAAAAAATAAGTATTTAAATTTCCGTTTTAAAATAGGCCTTTAATTAGACAATGTCCCGTTTTATCTCCCCAAAAAAAAAACAAAAAAAAAAACCATATCGTTAGTAGTTTCGCATTCAACTAAGACAGAGATGTGAGAAAGAGTCCCCTTCTTGTGAAAACAGATAAACTGTCGCATCGCCAAAAAAATACCCGATTCAAGTTTTTCACTAGAAAGATCGACTGGCTGCGCAGCGACTGGAGCATGCTGCGTCTAAAAATGAAAAGGAAGAAAATCAATTCAAATTAACACTGGGAGTGCTGTCTGTGCCTCGTGCCCTATAGGTGAAGAGGCAGCCCTATAATGAGAGCTTTGTGCAGCCAGAGAGAGGGAGGGGAACGAGGGCGCCGCAGACAGCCCTGCTCCCCAACAGCTGTCGCATTATTTGCGCTGCCTGTAAACAGGCCTCACATTCTCCTATCACCACCCAACGCAGCGGAGATGGGCGAACAATCTTGAAGGACGAAAACCCATGACCAACAACAGTAGTATTGTGAGACAGATCTACTAATGCAGCTGGGCTCGCGGGAGGAGTTCCAAATCCGAAAAGAAACGCAACAAAATAAAAGATGTCCCTCAAAATGAGTGGCCAGCTCTTACGCGAATGAAAAGTTCTTTAAAACTAAAGAGGTATCCAATCCGTATATAAGGCACGTT
Source organism: Polypterus bichir lapradei (assembly GCA_026402145.1). Taxonomy (NCBI): domain Eukaryota; kingdom Metazoa; phylum Chordata; class Cladistia; order Polypteriformes; family Polypteridae; genus Polypterus; species Polypterus bichir. Next base: position 30,641,499 of record JANRMT010062831.1, read on the forward strand.
TTCCCAGTAGTTTAAACGGCCACACTTATATAGCCTCTTGCTATTTCGGGTTAATGCAATCTATTTATGCACCTAATCGGAACTGAAAAGGCCAGAGAGGCTAAACATAATTTCCCTTTGTCACCTTTAAAACTTTTAACGTTTAACGATATTAACGATACGTTTGTGAAGAGGGGAAATATCCACAAACGTACAGTGATTCAAATTAAGTGTTTATTTTGTACACACACATCCTATTAATTCCAGTTCCCTGCTATTGCTCCAGTTGCTTGCCACATGAATGGAAACAAACCAACTTCGTAAAATTAAGAGTACAACCAACGATTACAGGCGTCTGCAAATAGACGTTATCTGGACACACACACTGCCAAAAACAAGTCCCCACAGAGTATAATGCAATACCTTTGTATAGACACGTTAAGAGCAAAACTGTTTCCTACTTTCCTTTTGAAATGGGCAAAAAAAAAAAAAAAAAATAGTCTGTTATGACAATCTTGGCCAGATCCCGACTCCAAATGAAAGGCGGACTATTTTACATCCAATGGATTTAACTCGAAGTTATAATAAAGACCACCTAAAGAAGAAATTGCTTACTGACAGACATTTTGAATACGACTTTACATCTGACAAAATCACCGATTATCACATATTTCATAGCCTAATTAGCGTTTAGGTATCCGGAATAAAGATCTGATATATTGACAAGTGTTTGTTATTTATTTTGAAAGTATTAATTTCTTTCAAAAGTACTCCACTGCCTGTAAGGTGCTTAGTCGACTATTAATATAGCGCACATTTACACCTTAAAACCCCGTTGCCTGTTTGGTTAAAGCGTTCGTGCCGTAGCCAACTTTACAAAAGTACTAGAACTTAACGGCACACCCGTTTGGTTGCCGTTAAAATGAGCATCAATTACTGAGACCGGCTAGATTAACTTTCAAAGTTCGCCCTTTACGTTTTCCTAAATATTCTGTCATTCTCTATGAAGCACAGAATATACTTGTATGATTGAAAACACGTCTTCAAGTAGGGCCTAACCCAGAATCTTTTGGATAGAAGTGCAACTGTCCTATTTCACCTCAATAGGAGTACAGTTTTTATATATAAAAAAAAAAAAAAAAAAACACGCGATTCGTCACATGCAGTAAACGGTAAAAGCAATCACATAACACAATTTGATAACGGAGTGAAATGTATATGTAAACTTGCAGACGATTATGCTGAATTGAAATCTTTGGGAATACAGAATGCTAAAATCTAGGAATTTTAGCCTTAAATTATCATTCTAGGATTGAAATACACATCTTCATGTGTACCGCTTGTTAAATCATTGCAACATAATGTTGCTTTGGTTTTCACTAATGCCATCGAGTTATGAGTCAGTTATTTAAAAATGCTGAACTTTCAATAAAGCTGCCCTGCAGAGTTGTGCAAAGACGACATGAAGACAAAACAATATGGCCCGTTTGGGACAGGAACATGCCTGTAACCGAAATGTACTCTAGATATAAACAAATAAATAAATACGAGACATCACCCTCTGCTAAAAGAAACAGTAGAAGCATAATCTCAGATTGTTGTAGGAGAGCAGCGATCCATGCCCTTTCCGAAAATCGGCTGCACAAAAGATTCTGCAACCAAAAACAGGGCATGAAAAGAGCTCTCCTGTTTCAGGGGCAGCAATCCATCCCCTGGGGGCCGAGACAGAGTGCAACTTCAATCGAGCCATGACTTCACTTATGGGAGCCAACTGTGAAACACGATCTGGCCAGCTAACCGCCATACGTTCAGTTTTAGGATACAGGCTTAGAAATCTGTACTTCAACTACACATCTATAGGTTTAACACCTAATCTGCAGCCGTCAACCTTGTTTTGATCTTTACGAAAATGCAAGCACATACTGTCCATACACACAAAGCGTCCTTGTATTTCTCATTTTAGACATTTATCCGTCCCATTCTGCCAACTTTAATTAGTTCATAGTAGTGTCTATTTACAAAAGAATATCATATTTTGGCATAAACGTCCAGTACATGGTTTTTACATTTGATTTAGGAAGGCAGAGTGAATGGCTCTGGCAACGTTGAAATATATCAAAGATAAAGAGAGATATGTATTAATGAAACTCTGGAGTCAGGAGGCTGCAGCGTTACCCTCTACGTCAATCAATCTTATATTAGGCGCAAGTCCGTAATTGGGCCAATTTAGAATTGCCCATTACCCTAGGTCAGCTTTGGTACATGGGAGGAAACCTCGACTTCCCAGAGGGGAAGAAGAAAAAAAAAACAAAAAAAAAAAAAACACACAAATGGAAAAAGGGTTCAGACTCCACTCTGTTAAAGACCGGATGTCACTAAATTAAAAAAAAATCCTCTCAGCTACAGAGCAAGTTTGGGTAGATTCTTGCAGTTTGTGCATTTTGAAGCATCTACGCACATATGTTATCCACCAAAAATATCTTTCCTTCCACATCCCCAAAACAGTGCATATCAGATTGATTGATTGACTGTCCTTATGTGGTCCTGTAATGGCGAAGGGGTGTATGAGCAAGTGTGCTCGGCGGAGTCCTGACTTGCACCATAATTCTGCCCACCCATATCCAGTATGTCACAAGAGTGATCTCTCCGTCAGTGACTGAGGTACAGAATAGGTAAAAACACTTATGTGCAACCTTATTATTTTTTTCACACGAACCAGGTGGACTCTTCGATTAAAGGAACAATTATCCTTAAATGTAAACACGTGCTCTCGTGGTCGTAGAGTTGGGGACGACTAGTTCCTTGGTATATGTTATGTTCAACCAAAACCAAAGAGCAATCGATTAAAGTTTTTTTGCCAAGTCCTAATCATTGAATCACCTTGAATATACTACATATTTGACGGTAGTCCCACTACCTCACAAACAAAATAATTAGTTTACTTTAACAGAACCACCAAGAAATAAAAGAAAGTGATTCATGGAAAGTTATTCGAAAATTAAAGTTATCAGAAAACAATTAAAAACAAACAGCCAGACTTGTACTAGACATCCCTCTTGTCTGCAGTTACACTATTTATAACTTAATGATGTTAAATACACTCAAGTAGAAAGAAAAACAAAGCTCTTTAATTGAACGAATCTGTAATGCAAGCATTGGATATAACCTAGCCATGACGAATTACTTGCTTCTATTTAACTGCTCTAAGGTGACCTTGATAAGGGGTCTCGAGGACCATGACCTGAAAACCTTGAAACCTAACATACAAATAATCTGACAGCAGCACACTCAAAAGGTAGTGTACCTAATGTGCTCATGAACAAAAGTCCCATGCTTTCAACCATCTCGTGACAACTGAGGTAGCTAAACAGTGCACCTTCTGCTTAAGGATCTGCAAACGCTCTCCGAAAACCGTTCATTCACGAAAAAACAAAATCACAGAACTATTGGCAAACAAAACCATTTAAAACTCATAGCACAGAAACGTGCACATGTACTAGTACTTCTTCTGTGTTTCAGTTTTTCATTTTTATCACTTTTTTATTTATAATGGATACAACAAGACGACAGCAAGACGAATTGAGACCCGTATTGAACGTATAGCTCTTCAAATCTTAAGATCATTTGCTGTGAACATATTGAGCTTTAAACTTCAAAAGTGCAACAGGATTTGTCAACAAATGCGGCACTCCATCCATCCACGCAGGGGCTAATTAGTGCACCTTTCTTTACTAGAGATTAAATGTGCAGCAAATGCCACGTGCAGTCATTTTATATCGATTATATTCCGATTCTGAACTCATGTACTTATATTTAAACTTCGTGTTTGTTATACATGATCACATGGTTATATTAACATTAACGAGATGTTTTCCGATACAACTCTTATTTTGATAATGTAGCCGGCGCCACTCCTTTGTGCGGACTGTAAGCAACGCCCGTCCAGGCTAATCAGGTGTAAGGTAACTGTCATATTAAAAGTTTGACACGTATTAATTGACACGGCACATATATTAATATATGGGGTTTTAGGGAAGAATTTTCACAGACAGCGTTCGGAGCGTGTATCCGCATACATCGCCCTGAGTATTCTTACTGACTTTGCATAACTGGTGAAAAGGCACTATATGATGTAGATTGAAAGTACAGAGATAAGGGCACATATATTTAGGTAATAAAATTACATTTCCTCAATACTGAATACATAAATAATTATGAAAAAACTAACAAATATCCATTGTCATGGATGGGTGACACCTGTTAGTGAATAAGTAGCACAACATTCTGCACAAAATTTACCCTGCATTATGGTCTTGAGACTGCATTATACATGAACAGAAGTCCTCTGAAAACGTTCTTAATACCTCAAGGCATACTCTGTGTAACTACAGTCATGCCTGATAGGTTCGCGCTTCGTAGCGGGTAATATGAAAGGTTCAAAACAGTATAAACGACATGCATATTTTAAACACAGCAGTAAAGTCAATGCCAGGCAGGTGATGAATTCTTAATACCCCACTGTTCAATAATGAAAACGAACTGCCAGCAGCCCTATTAACTGCTGCTGAGAAACTTTCAAAGCACACACCCATTATCGAGATTTTTTTTTTCCTTTTCAGTGCTAGCTGCATCTTTTTGAACGTTAATTCGGTTTGGGGGACAGGAGTTACCATGCATCGAAAACTTTGACTTCTGTAAACTGAAAGAAAAGAAAGCGGCTAGATTCAAATATTGCTATTACCGAACAGGTTAATGGTACCGCCTGGCAGAAAAATAGACGACTGCAGTCTCACTAAATCCTACTGGATTGCCCTGCTCTTGTTAGCCTAACGTATTCGCTAAAAAGATCGCCTCAGAGTTCTGAACAATTTCAGGCTTGCACTTCGACTGAGAGCAGTCCTTAAATTGTCTGGATATCTACGTGCGGGAGAGCTTTTTCTCGAGACTGTCTAATTTACCGGTTACACACTACTTCTCTCGTCATTGTGCTGGAGGAAAAAGCATTCACAAAATAGATAGTGTCCCGAAGGGTTAAAAATGGATATCACAGTCTACAGTAATACCCCCTTTCCCACCAGCCCCCGAGTTACCGTCACTTTGTTATTTCAGGTAATTTCCAAACTGGTTTCTCAGGTTATTACAGCATTAAATAAGAATTATAAACACTGACCAATTAAATAATTTGCATTTCATATCACTTTCAAATAAACAAACAATGAAACATTTAATTGGTATATACAATAAAAAGTTGTACATTCATTAAGAAAATATGCAAAATTTGAAAAGCCCAAAGGCAAAGTGGTCAGTTCTGACTAGCTTACAAGAGCAAGCTTATCTCCCAGAAAGAAACTCGCCCTTTTCAAATGAAATGGTGCACTTTAACCGCTGAAAACGTTCGATTTACTGAGCAAGTGACAAAAATTGAGCAACTGTTCTAAAAATTAACCAGCCGCTAAGCTGCTTGTGCACTAGGTGGTCTGGAAAAAAAAGTTAATTTGGCCACACCAAACCCCAGGGAGCAAGAGTGCCATTCCTTCATGTACGTAGACGAAAAGTCCCACCACCTCATCTCCTTTGCCCGCCTTCAAATAAATCAGTGTTCGGCGTAGCTGCAGATTTTCGACAGAACATTGCACCCTGCCTGAAAGTATCTCTTGAGACAAGAGACAGACAGCACTAAACGTATTAATTGACACGGCTCCAGCACTTCTGTTCAAGCATATCTGCCAGTGTCACTTTCGTGGCGCGCACACTCGAGGCTCCAGAGACAAAGACTCCGCGAAACACTAGGGATTAGACTCGAGCCGCGTCTGTTTAATCATGAACACTGAAATACGTTGCCCACGTACACACTGCTAAACAGAAACAAATACAAATGCATTTAAGAAGAAATCTTAAGAAAACTACATGTTGATCGTAGATTCCTAATATTTACATATAATGCTCAAAAAACAAATACCCCCGATTGCAGGAACTATTTTTTTTTTTTTAAATACAGTACATCTGTTCTCGTAGTGGTCATCTCTCTCTAAAAGTACAAACACAGTTTAATGACTTTCAACCCATTTGCCTTAAATGGGTTAAAATGCGTCTTCAGTCGCTACCGACGCTAAGCAATGCGTATACTTTGAACTATCTGTGGCAGCTCTGACAGGACTGACGAGCGCGAGCACACGCGCACGCGCACCCACACACACACACACCTCCCCTGGTGCGCGCGCGCACACGCACACACACTTCGCTGAAAGTGTCGAATTAACGCACCAGACCCTCCCCGACGCTTTGCTAATGCCCTCTAAGACACGAACCTCACAGAGAATCCAGGGCTCTCGTCAACTACCGATCGAGCAGACCACAAATTCCTCTCATCTCTACGCCCTTGGTCGCTCGGCATAAAAACCAAACGGATACAAAAACAAACCTTAAACCTCATGTCAGCTACAAAAGTTTACAATTACCCCGATACGCCCGTCTGCAAATCATTCTAAAACAGAGCTCCATTTGTGCGTTTCTTTAGAGGAACATTAGTTTAACTTAAGATAAACTGGTAGCTCTCCGAGATATTTAGACACAGCTCATCTTTTTTTCCCTCTTTGTCCGTGAACTGTCTGACTTGTGTAAAGGTAAACAGACTTTGATTCTGCTAAAAGGTGCTGGATAACTAATGAGCTGTAAATTGCATTGATCCGAAGAATACTCCCTAATTAATGCGCTGCCTGGGACAATGCAAAAACTTCGCAAATTAATACAATTTGGCTTTTTAATACTCGTACTACACGAAGCAAACGATCGTTATTTTACCAAAAACTTAATGTTACGAGACAAGTTCGATTCATTTTACTACACGGCGCAAGACCGATCGCAATGGTGTTTCGTTAGCCGAAAGCTGCAGTCGGATTAAGTGCTTCGATTCAATTCCGTACTCGAACTCCTATATAAGCCGTTTATGTCGACGGACCTATAAAAGGGTCTTGCACGAAGAGTTTTGGTTCGTGTCTCCACTGTCGCATTTTTCATTCTACGTGCATACATAAATCCAACTAAGTTTGCCCAAAGCCATCCCTTCCGCAATCACAAACGCTTTCATAGGCTTTCTGGGGGTGCATACGAAGGGCATAAACCGTAAGTGATCAATCGTACGCCCGAAAACTAGTGGGTATTCGAATCAATACCAAGGTCCACACAGAACGTAACCAGTGTTGCCCCCTCATACGTGCTGGCAGTTCTTTTTCTGTCCATCTTACAATTCGCTTTTTTAAAAAAAAGGAGAAAAAAAAAAGTTCAGTCTAATCGGAGCCACTAGCTCGAAGTCGTTCCCCTCGCGGGAAGCCCCGATCAGGCAAGGCACTGAGTCATTATTGAAAAATGTTTGCGCCTTTTTCGAGCGCAAGATATCTTAAACCGATTCTGTGTACGTTGCAATTGCTTATTTGAGCCTTAGCGAAATGTTTCAGGCACACTCATTCGCTTCAGTCCTTTTCTCTATTAATACTTTGATGTTAAACATCTCTGGCGTCATGCGCCGAGGTTCAACTCCCCGGACCATGCTCAGACTAACTTGCTGTAAGATCGTCTACTAATTTTTATTTCAGTACCAGTATAACTGAATTCAACTCTCAGTATCAAACGCCCAGTCCAACAATTACAAAGCAGGGCACCTGCAAGTGGCACCTTAAACAGACTTAGTTCTTTGTCATCGTTGGCAACTCGATCAACAAACTGCCCACTGTTCAATAAACCACAATCGTTACTTTAACACAACATATCAGAGGTGTACTGCGAGACACATATTTAACAAATTAAACCAATACCTTACCTGCAACGATGCCAAGTCCTGGATATAGATTAGTGTCTCCGGTTCCTCGTCAACTTTTCTCGCTGGTTTTAAAGTCTGTGCATTAAAACCAGCAGCGAATGTAAAACAGGTCCTTTCTCTGAATAGATGAAATCAACGGACAGACAAAATCCAAAATTGCCACCGTGATGGTTTGATACCAATATCAAGGAAAGTTTCGTTTACGTTAGGGACCGTAAGATTTGCCTTATCCACCGCAACTCTTTTGAGTTTTGGAAAAGGTTTTCAAGAATCCAGAATATCGACACTTTAATTATGTACTTGTGCTTTCTGTGAAACAAATATACAAATTAACGAAGTCGAAGCATATGTACTTTTTCAGTAACGATCCCAAGAGTTACAATACATTTCCAATGGGGAGGAAAAGGTGCGATAAAAACGGTAAAAACTCCACACATCCTCGCAGATGGATAACCAAGTTTGTACAAGATCCCAAATAGAGGTATTCCTGGTATAACAAGCAACCTTCTTGTTCGTATACAATTAATTTCTCCAGAATACGATTCTTGAGTACAGGTGGCAGTGGGTCGCAGACTCCTGCGATTACTGCAGTCCCGTAATGCCTCGCAGCGCCATGTTGGCTTATCGCTGCCGCCGTGCGAGAGCTTTAACAAGCCGACTAAGCGCACTCACCCACGCCTTTTAAACAACAGCGCTCTTCTTTCCAGGGTTATAAACATCCTGTAGTTTTTGGTTTTTTCCCCAGTCGCTCGTTTTCTTCACTTCTGATACAAAAGTAAAGCAATAAGCTTCTTCTCTCTTTTCTCACTCTGTGTATTTCTTTGCTGCGCTTTACTATCTCGCAAGCTTCGGCAGCGCCAGACAACAAAAACAGCTGCTGCTATCTCCGTGTCTGAAGCGGAGACTGGGAGATGAGAGTAACTCGCTCCCACTCACATACAGACTACCCATAAGGCCAGTCGGGAAACCGCAATTACCATAAACCTCCGGCGAACTTAATTCACTTCGGAGACGTTTTAAAGACGGCTGTTAATAACAATAATAAGAAGAAAACGACGTGTATTTCTGATCCGTCCTTAATATATTTAAATTTTTAACCATTAATTCATTAGGTTCCAATGAATACTATAAATTAAAGTCGGATTTGAAGGTGTATACACTAAATAACCGATCATACTCACAGGCTTCATTAGACGACTATTAAAACGATTGTTTTAATTTTAAGTTGTAGCAGCCTGTCTGATTCTAGGAGCTCATGTGGGATACCCCAAAAACTTGCATCCCCATATAAGGATATACAGTTAGTTAACGTAGCCCAAATGATTAACTAAAGCACAATTTCTCCAATTACTATTTTAAGCAATGTACTTTTGTCTGTTAAAGGGTCAACATGTTTCTTTAGTTTAACTGAATTATTAGTCAATTTTCCTAATTATATGGTTATTAAATTTTAATATTTTTAACTATATAAATTGTTACAGACAAATCCAAAATTACATTTTTGTTTTTACTAAGTATTGCGAACAATTCCGTCTGCATTGTGTAAACACCTGTACGTGCGTAAAAGGTGGTATTAATTTTAAACTTAAAATTTCCTCCGCGATTATGGTCAGGGTTAAACGAGTTTAATGATGGGTGTAAAAGTGGATACAGTAGTTATTAAATAAGTGTATACAAACAGAGCGTGAGAAGTCCGGACCTTCTTCTGCATCCTACTGCGTACGACAAAGAACTGCCAGGTATCCAGTAACACGGGGCCCTTGGTTCGGACCTCGGAACTACAATGCTATTACTCCCTATCGTAATTAATTTTGGCAGCTACTTTTCTGACTGTATCTCCAGAAGCGGACCACGGTCTTTAGGCTTGTCCTGCAGAGACGGAAAAGGGTGGAGCTGTGATCGAGCTGACTGTGTCAGATTGGGGTATGAGATATGTGCCCTACTGCGTGAAACACTTAGACCTCCGCGTGCTCGGCTTCCCAAGCTATTTGCGAGGTCGCCGGCCTATCTCCAGAAGACGGAACTGCGCCTCTAGTGTTTGATCATTCCTCAATACATGCAGCGCTATAAGTGGGCACAACAGGATGCCGTCTATTGCTTCGCAGTAAAGGTATGGACGAAATAACATAATTCGGCACATTCGAATTCAGATTAAATAATAGTACATATGTCTGCATCTATACCGACCTCTTCGCATTTCGCTTAGATTATGTAGTTATGCCATTTTCTTCGCGGCTTAATCTTTCCCTACCTTGAATCAGCATACGTGTCAATGTCATCAATTTTAAAATACAATACTGTCCTATATATTTGTCTGTTATACCTTTCAAACAAACATTCAGACACTTTTTGTTGACTCTTCTTGTTTTTGAAACAAGCTCGAACAACGTACAATAAAGATAACGAACAGAAAGGGCCACAGTGTGTGCTGGCCGGATCAGCAGGAAGCGAAATAATCACGCACGCTCCTGCTGTAATAGGATTGCCAGTATAGTCTGACAAGCAGCCCTCCCTCCCTGCCTGCTTGCCTGCCTGCCTCCTCCCCCTCCCTCCTTCCTGCAGCCCCTCCGGGACGTGACCTGAAGGTCAGACCGCTGTGCACAGTGCTCAGCGCGGGAAGAGCTTTCACAGAGAGAGCGAGAGAGAGAGAGAGAGAGACACACACAGAGCAAGCGAGCGAGAAGCGAGAGACAGAATGAGCGTCTCGTAAATACAAACGAAACACCAGCGATCGGCCTTCTTCACTTTTTTTGTTTACCCTTCTTTGAGAACGGATATATAACGCAAGATGCTAAACACAGTGAACAGTATCTTGTAAACACATGCAATGGAAACAGGATCTTGAATTTCTAAACTCAAAATTTGTATCCGCAGACTTTAAAAGACATTGATAGTAAGAAATAATAATGGGTTGTATCGGCCAAATTGTTGAATTAATTTTTACTTATTGAGATCTTCCAGTTTTCATAGATGTGCAATCTTTTTTTTAAACTGAGAAAATGCAGCACATCAAATATAAGAAAGGTGAATACTGCAATATTACAAAAATAAGTCCCACAAAAACCTGACAAATACGTGTATATAAATCACAACTTTTACTTTGCACACATGTATTTAATAATACCCATTGGCGTATTTATACATTAAATCTTTAAAATAGCTGAAAACAAACACTAAAACCCACATCTAAGCTTACATGTTGCCACCTTAGATTCATCTTGATGTAACATGCACGTCATCTGGATATCGGAAGGACACTTGTATTCCTGGAGAATACTCCACATAAACAATGTTAGAATTCCTAATCTCCTTTGACAATTACTAAGCAGATCTGTGAGGCAGCATTGCTAAACCCCTGTGCCGATGTGCAACTGCTTAAGTATCATATTTTTATTTGTGAAATATCTAATACAATTGTTATGTATAGTTCCCTGTACATTTGCTTTAGAGGTAAAATTATGTGTAAACTTTAGTCTAGCAAATTTGTCATATACTGTGTAGTTTGAAGGTTCTACCAGTATTTGTGTGAGTTCTTCTCCATGTCATCCTTTTTTTATTCCTACATCCCAAAGGTTTGTGGTTTAGATCAATTAGCAACTCTCATATGCTCTGGTAGGACTGTGTGCATGAGTGTCCCTTGCGACAGACTGATGACATGTTCAGGTTTGGTTCCTGCTTTGTGCTCAGTGCTACTAGGATGTAGCTCCACTCCAATAACCCTAAACTGAATTATTGAGGTTCAATAATGGAGGTTTGAAACAAACTTTCAGTTATGCATAAATCAAAGTAGTGTCTTGTGGAATGCACACCATTAAGCCTTAATTCTGTATAATTCTCCAATGCATTTTACTTCAAGCAAAATCTGAGTTATGGTGAAGAAATGTGGCTGAATAGACTCAAAATGCTTGCTCACACTTTTTACATACTGTATGTGTGGTGTTGGCACATTCTCCTTGTATTTACATGTGGTTTTCTCTGTGAACTTCGATTTTGCTTCCACATTTCAAAGACATGCTTATTAGGTTAATTGGTCACTCTAGATTAGCTTGTTTATGAGTGAATGTGTCCTTAGATACACTCCTGTCCTATCCAGGTTTAGCTCCTGCCTTGAGGCCAGTGTTCTTGGGATAGTCTCTGGCTCCTGCAATTCTGCATTGAATTAAGCAGGTCAAAACACCGATGGGTAAAACTAAACCTTTTTATGTCTTACTTCCTGAAGAGTACAAGAAGGATGAAGGCAATAAACATCTAAGAAGATTGCACTCAAATTCCCATTGGCCTCCTGATCATAGCAGTAGGTCTGTGCCGTTCTCATCTACACGTGAGTGCCAATCCAGCTCTATTAATACCGCAAACGGAAGTCTGAGAAATGAGCAGAAGATGCCGAGCAGTGTAAAGAGACTGCAGCTGTCATCTCAGCGATAAATGCACCAGGGAGCCAGGCCCTTTTTTTGTTCTAAAAGTTGAATATATCTAGCTGCTGCTTTTGTGTTCTACATTAAAAAAAATAAAAATGAAATGGTTAACTTTTACATTTATTATATGCTCCATCAGTTATGTTCTCAATTTCTGCCTCTTCCCATAAAGCAGTGGTTCTCAACCTGTGGGGCAGGCCCCCCTAGGGGGGCGCGAAGTAACAAAAAATAGGTGCGAAAAAGTGAAAAAAAGAAAACAAGAATCAAAAATATGAAAAAAAGATCTGTTGAAACCAAAACAAATTAACTTAAAGTACATTCTGATACTAGAACAATAAATATAGAGTTAGATAAATGTCGATAAAAGTTAAGTAGGTACTGTATAATAAAATATGCATCTACATTTCAAAAAAATGTTAGGGGGGTGCGATTAAAACTTATGAAAACTCGGGTTGCAAATACTTAAAGGTTGAGAAGCGCTGCCATAAAGAACACAAACTGGTAAGAACTTATGCTAGACTAAAAGCAAATCTTAGCAAAAGGATTGATAGTGAAAGGCTACCTGTGTTAAAAAAAAAAAAAATTATAACAAGTAGTGAAACTATAAAACATCTTTTTATTTCTAGTAAAATTTTAACATATTCCGGTCTCTCCTAACTTTTTATCGAACATATGATTGTTAAACATTATTTGAGTACACAGTGAAAGTCATAAAATATAACACTATTACACATGTTCTTTACAGAACTTTGAATCCATCAATTAATTAGTCTTATTAGGGGACACACTGAATTTAAAAAAAATCAAAAGGAAATACTGTATTATATACAGTAGTACCATGATATAGCAACACAACAAAAGTTGCTATGTGGGAAACAGGATTATATAAATATAAATACTCATTAATAAGGTAAAAATAAAGCAGCAGCTATTAAAATTCAAACACATAGCAGACACCAGAAATAAATTAGTAGTGCAGCTGAAATTTTATAGGAGGAGCTTTCAAAATAATGCATAATTGAATGAATAGGTCAAACAATAAAGGGGATGGCATGGTGGCACAGTGGTAGTGTGGCTGCCTCACAACAAGGAGGCCAGTGGCTTGTGTCTGCATGGGTGTCCTCCTTGTGCTCCAGTTTACTATCACATTCCAAAGACATGCAGGTTTGGTGGTTGGTGATGCTAGATAGGCCCTAGTGCGTGTGTTTGTGTGTTTAACTAGTAATAGTAATATATTGGCACCTTGTCTAGGGATTGTTTCTGCCTTATGCTCCATTCTTGCTGGATAAGCTCCAGACTCCCCATGAACCTGATCCGGTTAAAGTGGGCTTGATGGATTGATGGATGAATGGACAATAAAGGAAAGACAATGCAACTACACCATGCAGCAGGGTCTCCAGTCTATACTGGTATACAATGGAAAAAAGGTATTAGACCATAAAAACATTAAATAAAAATCTGACAAACAAGAGGAGACCATTCAGTTTATCAAACTCTTGTTTAGTTAATAGTTGAGCTCTCCCAATATCCATCTATCCATTATCCAACCGCTATATCCTAACTACAGTGTCACAGAGGTCTGCTGGAGCCAATCCCAGCCAGCACAGGGTGCAAGGCAGGATACAAGCCCCGGGCAGAGTGCCAGCCCACCACACCCCAAATCTCACATAGATATTTTTTTTTAAAGATTATCAAGTGTTTTTGCTTCAAATACATGTCTCGGTAGATTGTTCTAGCTTCCCTCAACTCTGTAGAGAAGTGCTTTCTAGCCTCAGTCTTAAATACACTCCCCTCTAATTTCCACTGTTGTCTTCGAGTACGTGATTCACTCTTAAAATGAAAGAATTCTGTTGGATCTACTTTAAAAATGCCTTTGAGGGTTTTGAAGACCTGGATTAAGTCCCCACACAGTATCCTCTTCTTGAGACTAAACAGACTTAATTCTCTGAGTCTGACAGAGAACAATATGTCCTCAAGTCCTGAGATGCACCAGGTTACTCATCTCTGTACAGCTTCAAGAGCTTCTATGCCTTTAATAGCATAGTGACCACTGATACAATCAAGTAAATGAAAAAAAGGTTGCTGAGATGTTGTCTGCTTCTTTTTGAAGTATGTTTTATCAGAGATAAAATTACATTACTTGTGTTTGAAAAAGTATACTGCAGAAGTTACTGGAAGATATGAAGTAGGACTAATGAATTCATTATTGAAAATGGAATCTGTCAATTAACCAAATAATAAACATTATTGTTGTTATTAGTTATAAATAATCATCCATTCCCGAATTTTATTTTACTTTACAAGGCATCTGATGCTTACCATGATTCCTTCTGCCATAGGGAATTAACCAAAACTGGACAAGATGCCAGGTCATTGTGTGCAGACACCTTCAATCACATCACTTCTTAACTGATCTAATATAATGTCTTTAGCTTGTGAGAGCAAACCAAAAACAGTGTTTCTGGAGAATTGTTACAGGGCCAAACAGAAAATATGAAAATTCCTTCTAGAGAGCTCCATACCTTAGTATAAAATCAGGACTGAAATGTTAAATATGACTGCTGTGATCACATGACCTTTTATATTTATTATCCAGGGCAGGGTCGTGGGGCAGCTGGGGCCTATGTCAACAATCACTGGTTCAATGTGGGAACAACACCTAGACAGAGATGCCAGTACATTGCAAACTGAACATACACAATAGATACCTTTCAGTATCGATAATTCACCTAACCAGCATGTATTTAGACTGTACGATGAAACCAGAACACCTATCACTCTTAAAATGAAAGGTACCAGGTTTTTCAGAGCAAGCCAAAGGGGATGAATTATTCGTTCCCAAAAGACCCATCCACATGATGATTCCAGAAAGAACCTTTGTTTAGTTTGATCTGTAGCAGGCTCCATACAGTAAATAGTCATGAATAGACAGTGACATATATATATATATATTGGATCATGGTTTTAAAAGGACTCTTGCTGCTTATAGTAACACAAGCTAAATTCAGGTTTTCTTAATCAGTTGATGCCCTGCTAGGCAGACTAACAAACATTAAAGATTTAGTGGTTTTATTCCTACGTTTTTCAAGAAAAAATAACAAACTTCATATGAAAACATAAATAACCAACTTCATATGCCTTTCCGAGAATTAAATGGTGTTTTGTCAAGCAATATTTCTACATGGAACCACACAATCAAGTAAAGAACTCTAAAGAGAGATTAAGGAAACGTTATATTTTAAGTGTGTTGAGGAAACCCATGTAGACACAGGGAGGCCATGCAAACTCAACGTAGGGAGCACCAAGAACTATATTTATCATGTAGTATAGCAGTAATGACATCAGGAAATGAACGTCGTAGCAGTCAAGTTTTAATTCTGATGTATGGAAACGAGAAGTGTAAAGCAATGCACATCACGATAAGTTGGCCAAATTCCTAGCAGACTGGAACGTACGTTTATGCGTACAGAATATTTCACAAGCACGTTCAGTTTAACAGAAGGGTCTTACAAACTGCGCAGATGCGAAAAAAAAGAGGACGAGCCTCTCCCAAAAGACGTTAGGAGTTTCACTTGAACAGCGGCTATTAAGATAAAAAAATGCAGAAGCTGCTCTCCTTACCTCTGTCTATCAAAACATTCAGCGAACCACATCCTTTGTCTCTCTCTCTCTCTGTCTGCGGCACATGAAACATTTAACGTCAGAAAAAATATAATTAGTGATTTGGAGAAATCCCCTACAGGAAAGCAAAACGTCGAAACAAGCCAGTATTATCCAGCGTTCTGAAATTGTGCACTCTGACCAATTCTTTTAGCCAAAGCTCACTTCTAAACTAGCCAAAGCCACTAATGTGTAATTTGCCCATCAGACAGTATAAACGAACGTCCCGACAAATTTTTAGCCTGAGGAAGTGGCACTTCAATACGGAGTCGCACTCTTCGACAAAACATCGGGTACACCTAAAACACCCATTTATTTTTCACAAAGGCTGCACTGAGGAAAGCTTAACATAAAATAAGAATTCTATTCAACCCAGATCAAACTGTAGTTTTAATTAGTTAAGGTTGAAATGAATTCTTGGTGTGCACACCTCTGGATGGAATGTGCCACATGCTTGTGAGGTGATGACACCTTTCTGCATATCATGCACTAAATAACTGTACAAACAGCTAAAAAAATATTGAAATATGCTGTGTTACTATCAGATGCGTCCGAGTTACTCAAAATAAAGCTCGCCAGTGCTACCACGGGCAGTCCGTTTAACAAACGTAAACTTCTATTGAAGATACAATAAATGCATGTAGAAAGACGCCTTTTATTAAATAAACTCTTCGGTAAACGTTAGTCAGTACACCGATAAAGCAGATATCCACAAAAATGATCGAATTTACAGAGACGAGGCTGCGTCAGTTACCTACACAGCCAGATAGTTAAAAATAAACAGCAGTAACCGTTTCTGCCTAAAAAAAAACAAAAATCCCATCCGTTTGCATGACTGTGTCAAGTTAGACTGAAAAACACGTGCAGCTGGAGATATGACAAGCCTTCTTTTGCACGTTGTGCGAGGAGAATGCTTTCGTATCTCGCAAATGCCTCCTCGGCGCAGTCACTTATTATGAGGGTGTGTGCGTGTGTCTGTGTTTTAACGGCGCGATTTGCTTGGAACTTGTCCCCATGGGCCAGATGGAGATGAGATTGGGGGTGGGTTGACTGCCCAATTGCACATACACGCTGCGCTTAGCTCTCGGCGAGGTGGGAGGCCAGGCGGGTGTGTGCTTCTGCTTGCGTGTGTGTGCCTCGGGAAGGGGGGGCGGAGGAGGTGGGTCGTGTATTTTGGGTGTTGATGGAGATGTGGGAGGCCTTGTTTTGAACGTTGTGCGGGGGG